>JARQOD010000005.1:323810057-324073618 GCA_033576555.1 Oophaga sylvatica | reverse complement strand
GTCTACACTTGCTCCCGTGTTACTGGGGTTCAGTAATGTCAGCTGTTCCCTGCTGTGTGAACGGCAAAAGTCCTGCTGCCTCCACCATGTTCTCTTCTCATCCCTGGGTTACAACACCGCCAGTTGTTTCTCGGAAGTGCTGTTAGCACAGTCTACACTTGCTCCTGTGTTACTGGGGTTCAGTAATGTCAGCTGTTCCCCTGCTGTGTGAACGGCAAAAAGTCCTGCTGCCTCCACCCTGTTCTCTTCTCATCCCTGGGTTACAACACCGCCAGTTGTTTCTCGGAAGTGCTGTTAGCACAGTCTACACTTGCTCCCGTGTTACTGGGGTTCAGTAATGTCAGCTGTTCCCCTGCTGTGTGAACGGCAAACAGTCCTGCTGCCTCCACCATGTTCTCTTCTCATCCCTGGGTTACAACACCGCCAGTTGTTTCTCGGAAGTGCTGTTAGCACAGTCTACACTTGCTCCTGTGTTACTGGGGTTCAGTAATGTCAGCTGTTCCCCTGCTGTGTGAACGGCAAACAGTCCTGCTGCCTCACCATGTTCTCTTCTCATCCCTGGGTTACAACACCGCCAGTTGTTTCTCGGAAGTGCTGTTAGCACAGTCTACACTTGCTCCCGTGTTACTGGGGTTCAGTAATGTCAGCTGTTCCCCTGCTGTGTGAACGGCAAAAAGTCCTGCTGCCTCCACCATGTTCTCTTCTCATCCCTGGGTTACAACACCGCCAGTTGTTTCTCGGAAGTGCTGTTAGCACAGTCTACACTTGCTCCCGTGTTACTGGGGTTCAGTAATGTCAGCTGTTCCCCTGCTGTGTGAACGGCAAAAAGTCCTGCTGCCTCCACCATGTTCTCTTCTCATCCCTGGGTTACAACACCGCCAGTTGTTTCTCGGAAGTGCTGTTAGCACAGTCTACACTTGCTCCTGTGTTACTGGGGTTCAGTAATGTCAGCTGTTCCCCTGCTGTGTGAACGGCAAACAGTCCTGCTGCCTCCACCATGTTCTCTTCTCATCCCTGGGTTACAACACCGCCAGTTGTTTCTCGGAAGTGCTGTTAGCACAGTCTACACTTGCTCCCGTGTTACTGGGGTTCAGTAATGTCAGCTGTTCCCCTGCTGTGTGACGGCAAAAAGTCCTGCTGCCTCCACCATGTTCTCTTCTCATCCCTGGGTTACAACACCGCCAGTTGTTTCTCGGAAGTGCTGTTAGCACAGTCTACACTTGCTCCTGTGTTACTGGGGTTCAGTAATGTCAGCTGTTCCCTGCTGTGTGAACGGCAAAAAGTCCTGCTGCCTCACCCTGTTCTCTTCTCATCCCTGGGTTACAACACCGCCAGTTGTTTCTCGGAAGTGCTGTTAGCACAGTCTACACTTGCTCCCGTGTTACTGGGGTTCAGTAATGTCAGCTGTTCCCCTGCTGTGTGAATGGCAAAAAGTCCTGCTGCCTCCACATGTTCTCTTCTCATCCCTGGGTTACAACACCGCCAGTTGTTTCTCGGAAGTGCTGTTAGCACAGTCTACACTTGCTCCTGTGTTACTGGGGTTCAGTAATGTCAGCTGTTCCCCTGCTGTGTGAACGGCAAACAGTCCTGCTGCCTCCACCATGTTCTCTTCTCATCCCTGGGCTACAACACCGCCAGTTGTTTCTCGGAAGTGCTGTTAGCACAGTCTACACTTGCTCCCGTGTTACTGGGGTTCAGTAATGTCAGCTGTTCCCCTGCTGTGTGAACGGCAAACAGTCCTGCTGCCTCAACTTTAATTTCCATGGGTACCTTCTGCTACCCATCCGGGTTCCAGTACCGTCAGCTGGTTCTCCGCAGTGCCTTTGGCCTAGGTGCCTCCATGTCGGTATCCGAGTTCCAGCAACGTCTGCTGGTCCTTGGTAGTGCTTTGGAGCACAGGTACCTCCTGCTTAGTAACCGTGTCCAGTAACGTCAGCTGGTCCTCGGTTGTGCCATTGGCTCTTTTCCTTCTGCTGACCCTCCGGGTTCCAGCACAGTCAGCTGGTCCTCATTACTTTCATTGGCTCTTGTACCTTCTGCTACCCATCCGGGTTCCAGTACCGTCAGCTGGTTCTCCGCAGTGCCTTTGGCCTAGGTGCCTCCATGTCGGTATCCGAGTTCCAGCAACGTCTGCTGGTCCTTGGTAGTGCTTTGGAGCACAGGTACCTCCTGCTTAGTAACCGTGTCCCAGTAACGTCAGCTGGTCCTCGGTTGTGCCATTGGCTCTTTTCCTTCTGCTGACCCTCCGGGTTCCAGCACAGTCAGCTGGTCCTCATTACTTTCATTGGCTCTTGTACCTTCTGCTACCATCCGGGTTCCAGTACCGTCAGCTGGTTCTCCGCAGTGCCTTTGGCCTAGGTGCCTCCATGTCGGTATCGAGTTCCAGCAACGTCTGCTGGTCCTTGGTAGTGCTTTGGAGCACAGGTACCTCCTGCTTAGTAACCCTGTCCCAGTAACGTCAGCTGGTCCTCGGTTGTGCCATTGGCTCTTTTCCTTCTGCTGACCCTCCGGGTTCCAGCACAGTCAGCTGGTCCTCGTTACTTCCATTGGCTTTTGTACCATCACCAACAGGACAAAGAAGGTTAAGACAAACTACAAGATACAGAACAAGAGACAGAAGAACAATAAGCAGAAGATCAAAAAGCAGAAGAACATTAAGTATAAGACCAAAATGAAGAGCAAAATATATGCTCTAAATTCTAAGCAGAAGAAGACTAAGCAGTGTATGGGGGGTGAGTCCGTTCCTCCTCGTGGTGCCCCTGGAAAATGCCTGATGCTGCTGCAGGCTAAACTGAACGCGGACAAATACTGTTGTAATTAAAATCTTTCGTGACAGCAAGAACGGAAGGATGAAAATTCAGAGTTTTACAGATTACAAGTACAGGAATGTCTGTCACAAATAAGAATATGATGAAAAGGATGAATAGGAAGAAGATGAAGAAGTAGAATATGAAGAATAATAACTGTTTAATAAGAACAATATAAGTAATGTTAACAAAAAGATGAATAGCAAGAAGTTTTAGAAGATTAAGAAGGTGAAGATGAAGAATAATTTGATGAGAAAGATGATGCTGCTGAAGATTATGAAGCAGAAAGTGTGTGAAAAGTTAAAAAGGTGAAGAGCATGGAAGTTGTGAAACAGACATATTTGACAAAATAGAAAAAAGGTTAACAACATTGTGAATTTCTTCGTCAATCCGAACGTATTTCCTAAAAAAAAAAATTAATGCTATTCCATTGGATTGGGTTAAACATCTATGCCTTTAATGTCTCCTCAACCTCCCCCAATACATTCTACATTACTCTTTCTTGTTTTCCTTCATGTACAATTAACCAACAAGGCAAGAATGGGTTTTTTTTAATTTCGATATTTTGTTCCCATAGACTTACATGGGACTTCCGGTATCGGTATCGGGTATCGCCGATATTTTAGTGATATCGGCGATACCATTACGATTCCGATACTTTAGGATATCGGAAAGTATCGCTCAACTCTATTCATGACTATAAAAATTGTACATTCACACTGAAGGCATCAAAACTATGAATTAACACATGTGGAATTATAGACTTAACAAAAAAGTGTGAAACAACTGAAATTATGTCTTATATTCTAGGTTCTTCAAAGTAGCCACCTTTTGCTTTGATGACTGCTTTGCACACTCTTGGCATTCTCTTGATGAGCTTCAAGAGGTAGTCACCGGAAATGGTCTTCCAACAATCTTGAAGGAGTTCCCAGAGATGCTTAGCACTTGTTGGCCCTTTTGCCTTCACTCTGCGGTCCAGCTCACCCCAAACCATCTCAAAATCCAGAAAATCACCTTGTCTGATTTGGCAAGATTTATTTTGCAAATTATGGTGCAAAATAAGTATTTGGTCAGTAACAAAAGTTCATCTCAATATTTTGTTATATATCCTTTGTTGGCAATGACAGAGGTCAAACTGTAAGTCTTTACAAGGTTGCCACACACTGTTGGTGGTATGTTGGCCCATCCCTCAATGCATATTTTCTCTAGAGCAGTGATGTTTTGGGCCTGAGCAACACGGACTTTCAAATCCCTCCAAAGGTTTTCTATGGGGTTAAAATCTGGAGAGTGGCTAGGCCATTCCAGGACTTTCATATGCTTGTTACGAAGCCACACCCACATTGCCCTGGCGGTGTGCTTGGGATCATTATCATGCTGATATACCCATCCACGTTTCATCTTCAATACACTTGCTGATGGAAGGAAGTTTGCACTCAAAATCTCATGATATATGGCCCCATTCATTCTTTCATGTACAGGGATCAGTTGTCCTGGTCCCTTTGCAGAGAAACAGCCCCAGATGTTGCTGCTACCTTGATTCTCAGTAGGTATGGTCTTCTTTGGGCGAAACTCAACATTTTGTCTCCTCCAAACACGACAAGTTTTGTTTCTACCAAACAGTTCTACTTTGGCTTCATCAGACCATATGACATTCTCCCCATACTATTCTGGATAATCCAAATGCTCTCTAGCAAACTTCAGATGGGCTGGGACATGTACTGGCTTAAGCAGGGGTACACGTCTGGCACTGCAGGAGTCCCTGGTAGCGTAGTGTGTTACTGATGGCAGCCTTTGTTACGGTGGTCCCAGATCTATGCAAGTCATTCACTGGGTCCCCCCATGTGGTGGTTCTGGGATTTTTGCTTACCGTTCTTGTGATCATTTTGACCCCACGGGGTGAGATCTTGCGTGGAGCCCCAGATTGAGAGAGATTATCAGTAGTCTTGTATGTCTTCTATTTTTTATTATTGCTCCCACAGTTAATTTCATCTCACCAAGCTGCTTGACTATTGCAGATTCAGTCTTCCCAGACTGGTGCAGGGCTACAATTTTGTTTCTGATGTCCTTTGAGAGCTCTTTGGTCTTTACCATAGTGGAATTTGGAGTGTGACTGTTTGATGTTGTGGACTTGTGTATTTTATACTGATAACAAGTTCAAACATTCAAACAGGTGCCATTACTACACTACAGGTGATCAGTGGAGGACAGAGGAGCCTCTTAAAGAAGAAGTTACAGGTCTGTGAGAGCAGAAACCCCTGTTTTTAGGTGACCAAATACTTATTTTTCACCATAATTTGCAAAATAAATCTTGCCAAATCAAGCAAGGTGATTTTGTTGATTTGTTTTCTCATTTTGACTCTCATAGTTGTGTTCTACCTATGATGTCAAATACAGGTCTCTTTCATCTTTTTAAGTGGGAGAACTTGCACAATTGGTGGCTGACTAAATACTTTTTTTCCCCACTGTATACATGCATTTATATTACATAGATAGATAGAAACAAGAAAAACCAGCAATTCAGCAGCCGCATACTGTAAATCACTGCAGGAGCTTACAGGATAGAAGATATGGATTACATACAGTAAATACAATAGAATAGGTAGATATATAGATGTCTGTGACATATACAATTAGTGCAGTGTGTGTGCAGCAAACTGTACATGTATTTGATTAAATAAATATTATTTTTCAGAAAAAAATGTCGTGGGTTCCCGTGCAGTTTTCGCAAGCAGCAGAAGGAAAGCCGACGATTGGGGGCTGATGTTTATGGACTGGAAAGGGAGTAATACCCATGGAACTTCCCAAGCTATTAATATCAACTCACAACTGTATACTTTGCATTTAATGGCTATTAAAATGAGGGACCCTAAAAAAAATGATGTAGGGTCCCCCTATAATTAATAACCAGCAAATTCTATGCAGAATCTGTGGGCTGATATTAATAGCCTAGGAAGGGGCCATGTATACTGCCCACAGGCTGAAAACATCAGCTCTAAGCATCCCCAGAAAGGCACATCTCTAAGATGCACCAATGCTGGCACTTAGCCAAGCGCTTCCCACTTGCCTTGTAGCGGTGGCAATTGGGGTGATAGTTGGGAGTTGATGTCACCTTTGTATTGTCAGGTGACATCAAGCTCCGAGGTTAGTAATGGAGAGGCGTCAATAATTACTAACCCCATAGTCACATTGTAAGAAAACACAGACACCAAGAAAAAAGTCCCTTTCCACCCCTCGTTCTGATATCAGAAAGGTGAAGTGAGTTCATTGACTGTGAACTCACAGGACCTGTCTGATGGCACCGTGAGCAGAACTTTCTCACTCTCTTCGCGCCCTCAGATAGGGAATAGCAGTTCACTCAAAGCTCAGTGTCTGCTAGATGACAGGCTCCATCATCGCATCATACAACCATGCAGCCTGCCATCTAAATGTAGCTGATTTAGATACGTCGTGGGGCAAATGGATTAGCAGCATCTCTGCAGAAAGGTGAGGAATACTGTTCTTAGTTTTTTTTACCTCTTTTGCAGAGGACGAGGGCATCGGGGGAAAAGGCAAGGTCGTAAGTATGGTTTAATTAAGATTATTAACCCCTTCATGGCCCATCCTATTTTGACCTTAATGAACGGTCCATTTTTTGCAATTCTGACCAGTGTCCCTTTATGAGGTAATAACTCTGGAACGTTTCAACGGATCCTAGAGTTTCTGAGATTGTTTTTTCATGACATATTGGGCTTCATGATAGTGGTAAACTTAGGTCAATAATTTTTGCTTTTAATTGTGAAAAAATCGGAAATTTGGCAAAAATTTTGAAAATTTCGCAATTTTCAAATTTTTAATTTTTATTCTGTTAAACAAGAGAGTCATGTGACACAAAATAGTTAATAAATAACATTTTCCACATGTCTACTTTACATCAACACAATTTTGGAAACAACATTTTGAACAGCGATTATGACCAGTTGGCCAGCGATTTCTCATTTTTGCAACAAAATTTAGAAAACCATTTTTTTATGGACCACATCACATTTGAAGTCAATTTGAGGGGTCTATATGGCTGAAAATACCCAAAAGTGACACCATTCTTAAAACTGGACCCCTCAAGCTGATGAAAAAAATATTCAAGAAGTTTATTAACCCTTCAGGTGTTTCACAGCAGCAGAAGCAACATGGAAAGAAAAAATTAACATTTCACTTTTTAGTCACAAAAATTATATTTTATCAACAATTTTTTTATTTTTCCAAGTGTAAAAGGAGATAGTGTTCCCCAAAAGTTGTTATCCAATTTTTCCTGAGTATGCTGAAACCCCATATGTGGGGGGAAGCTTTGTTTGGGCGCACGGCAGGGCTCGGAAGGGAAGGAGCGCCATTTGACTTTTTGAATGGAAAATTAGCTCCAATCATTAGCCGACACCATGTCGCGTTTGGAGAGCCCCTCTGTGCCTAAACTTTGGAGCTCCACCACAAATGACCCATTTTGGAAACTAGGCCCCCAAGGAACTTATCTAGATATATAGTGAGTACTTTAAACCACCAGGTGCTTCACAAATTGATCTATAAAAATGAAAAAGTACTTTTTTTTCACAACAATTTTCTTTTAGTCTCAATTTTTTCATTTTCACATAAGCAACAGGATAAAATAGATCCTAATATTTGTTGGGCAATTTTTCCTGAGTGCACTGACACCTTACAGTATATGTGGTCAAAAAACCACTGTTTGGTCACACGGCAGGGCTCAGAAGGGAAGGAGTGCCATTGTCTTTTTGAATAGAAAATTACCTCCAATCGTTAGTGGACAACATATCACATATGAAGAGCACCTGTCTGCCTAAACATTGGAGCTCCCCCACAAGTGACTCCATTTTGGAAACTAGACCCCTCAAGGAACTTATCTAGATGTGTGATGAGCACTTTGAACCCCCTAAGTGCTTCACAGAAGTTTATAACGCAGAGCCGTGAAAATAAAAAATCTTTTTTTTCCTCAAAAAATTATTTTTAAGCCTGCAATTTTTTATTTTCACATAGGTAACAAGAGAAATTGGACCCCAAAGTTGTTGTCCAGTTTGTCATGAGTACTGTACGCTGGTACCTCATATGTGGGGGGAATCACTGTTTGGGCACACGATGGGGTTCAGAAGCGAAGTAGTAATGTTTTGAAATGCAGACTTTGATGAAATGGTCTGCGGTCGTCATGTTACGTTTATATTGCCCCTGATGTGCCTAAACAGTAGAAACCCCCCCACAATTTTTCCTGAGTACGCTGATACCCCATATGTTGGGGTAAATCACAGTTTGGGCACACGTCGGGGCTTGGAAGTGAGGAAGCACCGTTTGACTTTTTGAACACAAAATTGTCTGGAATCAATGGTGGTGCAATGTCGCGTTTGGAGAGCCCCTGATGTGCCTAAACAGTGAAAACCCCCAAATTCTAACCCCAACTCTAACCACAACACACCCTTAACCCTAACCACAAACCTAACCCAACACACCCCTAACCCTAATCCCAATCCTAACCATAACCACAAGCCTAACCCTAATCTCAACCCTAACCCCAACACACCCCTAACCCTAACCTTAACCCTAATCCGAACCCTAACCCTAATTCCAACCCTTACCATAATTCTAACCCTAATCCTGTAGGAAAAATGAAAATAAATATATTTTCTTTATTTCATTATTTTTCCCTACCTATGGGGGTGATAAGGGGGGGGTTTATTTACTATATTTTTATTTTGACCACTGTGATAGAGTTTATCACAGTGATCAAAATGTACTGGAATGAATAAATGAATCTGCCAGCCGGCCATTTTGGAAGATGGCAGCGCCCATGGAGGAAGACAAAGGGACACCGGGACTCAGGAGGTACCGGGGTGGGAGGGGGGAATTGGAAGGCGGGGGGAGCAGAGGGGAGAAGAGCAAACACTGATGGCGGTGGCAGATCGCCGTCGTCTGTCGGTGGCAGGGGCTGAATGCCCCCATCAGGTGGGGGGGTGGATCGTGGTCTCCAGCCATGGCCGAAGATATTGAAGCATCGGCCTTGGCTGGTTTGTAATATTTCACCAAGTTTCATTGGTGAAATATTACAATTGCTTTGATTGGCTGTTTCACTTTCAACAGTCAATCAGAGCGATCGTAGCCACGGGGGGCAAAGCTACCCTCCTGGGGTGAAGTACAAGCCCTCCTGTACCTGCTGGTCGGGTGACCTTTCAGTGACCCGGTAACCTGACCCGCAGGCTCGTGATTTCTGCCATGACGCCTACGTAGGCATCACAGGTCATAATGGTACGAATTTTCATGACGCCTACGTAGGTGTCACAGATCGGGAAGGGGATAAAGGGAACCTGTCACCTGTTTTGGCCACTATAAGATGAGGCCATCGCCTTTCAGGGCTTATGTACAGCATTCTGATATGCTGAAGATGATCCCCAGTCCGACCTGAAAGATAAGAAAAATGCATTTTATTATACTCTCTCGGGGGGCGGTCCGATGCGGTCCGGTCCGATGGATGTTGCAGGTGCATGTCCGGAGCCTCCTATCTTCTTGCTACAGTGCCCTCCTGCTTGCTTCCTTGCTGCCAGCATTGCACTTCTGAGCAGGCATACTACTCTGCCCTGTTGAGGGCAAAGCAAACTGCTCCAGTGCGCAGATGCTGTGCATCTCTGATCTTTCCCAGCGCCTGCGCACTGCACTACTTTGCTCTGCCCTCAACAGGGCAGAGAAGTATGCCTGCGCAAAACTGCAATGCCGAGAGCAAGGAAGCAAGCAGAAGGCGGCTTCTCAAGAAGATGGGAGGCGCCGGACCCGGTAATGTGAGACCTATTGGACTGGACCGCCCCCCCGGGTGAGTATAATAAAACTTATTTTTCCTATCTTGCAGGTCAGACCTGGGGCATATCTACAGTATTATAGAATGCTGTAGATAAGCCCAGAAAGGCAGTGGATGCATCTTATAGCGGGCAAAACAGGTGACACGTGCACTTTAAAGTAGTCGCTGTCTTTGTTTCAATTAAAGTACTTTTTTCTGGGTGTCTATGGGGTTAGTAATGAGGCGTCTTATTGATGCCTCTCTACTACTAACCTCGGGGCTTGATTTCACCTGACAATACAAAGGTGACATCAACCCCCCCACAGCACTCCACTTGCCACCACTACAGTGCAAGTGGGAAGAGGAAAGCTAAGTGCCAGAAATGGCGCATCTTAGAGATGCACTTTTTCTGAGGTGGCTGAGAGCTGATGTTTTTAGCCTGGGAGGGCAATAGCCATGGTCCCTTCCTAGTTAATCCCTTCACCTCAAAGCCTGTTTTGACCTTCCTGACCTGGCCAATTTTTACAATTCTGACTACTTTCATTTTATGAAGTCATAACTCTGGAATACTTCAATGGATCCTGGTGATTCTGATACTGTTTTTATCATTACATACTGTACTTTATGAAAGTGGTAAAAAAAATTGATATGTCTTCTGTTTATTTGTGAAAAAATGGAAATTTGGAAAAAATTTAGAAAATTTTGCAAGTTTAAAATTTTAATTTTTATGCCCTTAAATCAGAGTCATATTGCACAAAATAGTTAATAGCTAACATTTCCCACATGTCTTCTTTACATCAGCACCATTTTGGAAGCATTATTTTTTTTTTGTTAGGATATTATAAGGGTTAAAATTTACCAGCGATTTCTTACTTTTACACGAAAATTAGAAAAAACATTTTTTTTAGAAAAAAATCTCACATTTGAAGTGACTTTGAGTGGCCTATATGACAGAAAATACCCAAAAATGACCTTTCTAAAAACTGCACCGCTCAAGGTACTCAAAACCACATTCAAGAAGTTTATTAACCCTTCAGGTGCTTCACAGAAATTTTTGGAATGTCGAAGAAAAAAATAAACATTTACTTTTCTTTCACAAAAATTTTCCTTTAGACCTATTTTTTTACTTTTGCAATGGTAACAGGAGAAAATGGAAAGTACATTTTGTTGTGAAATTACTCCTGACCATGCCGATACCCCATATTTGGAGAAAATCTACTATTTAGGCACACAACAGGGCTTGGAAGGGAAGGAGCGCCATTTGACTTTCTAATGTAAAATATGCTGGAACACTTAGCGGACGCCATGTCGCGTTTGGAGAGCCCCTGATGAACCATAACAGTTGAAACCCCCCACAAATGACACCATTTTAGAAGCTAGACCCTTATGGAACTTATCTAGATGTGTATTGAGCACCTTAAACCCACAGGTGTTTCACAGAAGTTTATAACATAGAGCCGTGGAAATAACAAAATCACATTTTTCCCAAATAAATCTTTTTTAGCTCCATATTTTGCATTTTCATAAGGATAACAGGAGAAATTGCTCTGTACAATTTGTTGTACAATTTCTCCTGAGTACACTGATACCCCATTTGTGGGGGAATACTACTGTTTGGGAACACGGCAGGGCTTGGAAGAGAATGAGCGCCAGTAGACTTTTTGAATGCAAAGTTTGATGGAATAATTAGCAGACGTCTTGTCGCGTTTGAAGAGCTCCTGATATGCCTAAACAGTGGAAACTCCCAACAAGTGACACCATTTGAAAACTAGACCCCTTTGGGACCTTACAAAGGTGTGCATTGAGCACCTTGATCTCCCAGGTGCTTCACAGAAGTTTATAACGTTAAGCCGTGAAAGTAAAAAAAATCACATTATTCTCACAAAAATCTTTTTTAGCTATAAATTTTGTATTTTCACAAGGGCAAAAGGAGAAAATGGACCCCAATGTTTGTTGTGCAATTTTTCCTGAGTTCACTGATACCCCATATGTGGTTGAAAACTACTTTTGAGGCACAGTGCAAGGCTCAGAAGGGAAGTAGCACCATATTACAGTGCAGATTTTGCTGCACTTGTTTGAGGGTGTCATGTGACATTGGCAGAACCCCTGAGGTGCCAGAACAGCAGAACCTCCCATAAGTGACCTCATTTTTCCAATTAAACCTCTAAATGAATTCATCTAGAGATGCAGTGATTATATTGACACCACAGGTGTGTCACAAACTTTTATACCATTAAGCAGTGAAGAAAAAATAATTTACAGATTTACCACCAAGATTGTGTGTTAGCCCCACGTTCTACATTTTCACATTGGGAAAAGGACAAAAATGACACCAGACGCTGTCCCACAATTTCTGCTGGATGTAGAAATACCCCATATGTGGCTGTACAGTACTACTTTGCCATACTGATAGACTCAGGAGAGATGGAGCTCTATTTGCCTCCTGGAGCGAAGATTTTCCTAGAGTAGTGTGTGGATTCCCTATAAAGAGCCCCTAATTGCCAGAAAAGAAGAATCCTCCTTCAAGTGACCCCATTTTGAAAATTATAACTCTTTGGGAATTTATCCACAGGTGTAGTAATGATTTTGACTCCATGTGTTTTTTTCCAGAAAAAGGCAGCATTGGATGTTACTGAGGAGCTCTCATCACTACAGAAATGCCAGATATATGGGTGCTAAATGTTGTTTAGGCACACTAGGGCTCAGAAGGGGGGCTTTTGGAGTTGGGAACTGAAATTTTGCTGAATTTGTTTTGAAAGGTTATGGAGCCATTTCGATTTTCCAGAGCCTTTGTGCTACCAATAATGTGGAAACCCCTTATATTTCCGTTAATAGATGACAGATCTGACTGGGGACTTACTTTTTTTGTGTATTGAGTTGAAGCTTTTATTGGGAACATTTTACATAACATGTGGGATCACATTTATCTGGGGCTCTTCACTGAGAACTTTGGGGTTTCCATCTACATCTCCGAGTGACATGACAGATGAAACCCCAATTAATCTATTCACTATAATGAGGCAGCAGAATTACTCTGGACTCTTTCTGGCCTCTGTTCAGCATCTTCCTTTTCAGAAGTGCACAAAACTGTGCAATCCTATAAAGACTCCATCTACCTCATTATAGGTAATTTTCTGCTGGGGATTCTGTCTGTAAGTGTTCAGCGAAGAGCACAGGAAATACGTGCACCAAGCCTTACTGCAATCTTTGGGAGGCAGTATGAAGAAATCAACAGTAGGGAAAGAATTGGTTTTATTTTCTTTTTACGCCGTTCCTCATGCAGTATAAGTCATTAGGCGACTTTATTCTTCGGGTCAGTGCGATTACAGCGATACCAGATTTGTATGGGTTTTTATGTGTGGCTGCTGTCACACACTAATAGATGCTTTTTATTGTGGCAACTAGTTTTTGCATCACCATATTTTGAGAGCTATAATTTTTTCATATTTCGACAAACAGAATCATGTGAGGGCTTGTTTTTGTGAGACAGGCTGAAGTTTTTAATTGGTACCATTTTCGGGCACATGAAATTTTTTGATCAATTTCTCTATTCTGATTTTTGGGAGATAGAATGAACAAAAACAAGCAATTCCGAAATTGCGTTTTGTTTTTGCTTTTTTATACTGTTCTACATGTCGTATAATTGGTAAGACAGCTTTATTCTTCGAGTCACTACGATTACAGTGATACCTCATTTATATCTATTTTATGTTATGGCGCTTTTACACAATAAAAACTATTTTATAGGAAAAATAATTATTTTTGCATCTCTTTAATCTGAGAGCTATAACTTTTTTTATTCTTCTGCTGATGGAGCTGTATGGCAGCTTGTTTTTTGCGAGACAAGATGACGTTTTCAGCGACACCATTTTATTTACATCCGGCCATTACATAAATATTAAATAAATTAATAATAATAAATATTTATTTTCTTTATTTAGGGATTTTTTTTTAAATATTTTAACACTTTGTAATATTTTATTTTACTTTTTTACATTGCCCCTGTATGGGACATCGCTATGTAATGTCAGATCACTGATCTGACACTCTGCACTGCAGAGTATCAGATCAGATCTGACAGGCAGGGAAGGAGGCATGCCAGCGCCTGCTCCCAGCAGGCACTCACAAGTTTCCCTCTCTCCAGGACCCCAGAAGGACCCCATTTTGGTGCCAGGGGTCTCCATGGAGACCATCAGGCCAACGCAATCGCGTCACGTTGGCCTGATGGTAGCGCACAGGGCACCCCCTCTCTGCATGATGCTTCCCTGTGCCGCTGTCATTACTGACAGCCACATCAGAGGAGTTAAATGACCACAATTGATGCTAGCACTGATTGTGGGAATTGCTGAGGGGTGTCAGCTGTCACATACAGATGACGCCCGCACGTGATCGCTGTGGTGCTCAGCGTGAGGCCGCGCAATCGTGCCTCCGTAGATATATAGCCCTTTGTTAGAATGCACCTCCCGCAGAGCAGTATATGTACGGCGCATGTTGGGAAGAGGTGACTATCAGCCCTTCAGCTGTCCGCATAGCCTTCTCTGGTTATTAATTATAGGAGGATTCTATGTCATTTTTTTGGGTCTTTCATTTTAATAGCCAGTAAAGTCAAAGTTTACATTTGAGAGCTTATATTAATAGTCTGAGAAGCTCCATGGGTATTACCCTCTTCCCAGGCTATAAACATCGGCCCCCAGTCATCAGCTTTCCCTCTGCTGGTTACTCTGCCCACACCACTTTTGTCCAAAAAATAATCTTTTGTTAATCAAATATATGTACAGTAAGATACACACACACTGTACTAATTGTATTTGTCATAGACATCTATATATCTACCTATTCTATTTGTATTTTATCTATCTCTTCTATCCTGTCAACTCCTGCAGTGATTTTACACTATGTGGCTGCTGAACTGCCGGCTTTTCTTCTATTTATCTATGTAATATAAATACATATATATCTGTGTGTATCACTGACATATATATATAAATATATATATATATATGTTTTCTTTGTGTATATACAGTATCTATTAGTGTTGAGCGATAGTGCTCGATATCTAAAATTATCGTATCGAAATTGTATCGCCGATAGCACTAAATATCGTCGATATCCGATTTCGATACCGGAAGTCCAATGTAAGTCTATGGGAACAAAATACGCAACTAAAAAAAACCTTTATTTCCTTGTAAACACTAAATATACACACATAGAATACATATATATATATATACATGTCATTGTGACATATATATATACATATATGTATAGTTTATACACTTCTACATAGTAAAATATCCTCTGATTCAATTGCCGGGTAAAGCCGGCTTCTGTGAAAAGACAGAAGCACCCGACATGAAATGACACTTGGTGTACATAGGGTTAACCATGTCTTTTCATGTCGTTTGCAATCTGATTTGCACAAACAATTACATCAGTCTATGTGTGCAAAATTTCACACCTGTAGGGGTTAATTAAAGGTGTAAATTCGTTGTAAAAAAAACGGACTTTTTTGCTACGAATTTACACCTTTAATTAACCCCTACAGGTGTGAAATTTTGCACACTTACACTCATGTAATTGTTTGTGCAAATCAGATATCAAACTACATGAAAAGACATGGTTAACTCTATGTAAACCAAGTGTCATTTCATGTCGGGTTCTGCATTTTCACAAAAGCCGGCAATTGAATTAGCGGCTATTATACTATGTAGAAGTGTATGAACTATAAATATAAATATATATATATATATATGTGTCACAAATTCAATGACATGTATATATATATATATATGAGGTGTAAAATTGCTGAAAAAAAATGCGTGGGCTCCCGCCCTATTTTCGCAACCAGACAGACAAAGCCAGTGAGTGGGGGCAGATAATAATAGCCCAGAGAGGGACCATTATTTTTGGCCCCCCCCGGCTACTAACATCTGCCCCCAGACACCCCAGAAAGGGCAAATCTCTAATTAGATTTGCCCTTTCTGGCACTTTGCCCATCTATTCCCATTGCCCTGTAGCGGTGGCGAATGGGTTAATAAGGGGTTAAAATGACCTTGCAATTGAAAGGTCACTTTAAGCCAGGTTAATAATTGAGAGCTGTCAATTTCAGACAACTATCAATTATTAATCCTATTGTATGAAAGAAAAATCAAACACACACACTTTAATAAAAAAGAAGTTTAATGAAATAATCACACAGTTTTTGACCATATTTTATTTACCTGCTAAAACCATTTCCTGTAATAAAAATAAAATAATAAAGCAAAATTATTCTTACCAATCCGATGTACAGTCAGGTCCCATGGTGTAATCCATCAGAAAGGGTTAATGTTTACTGCAGGGACTGCAGCTAATGCTGCAGCCTCACAGTAAACCCCCAAATGAATGAGTTCCTCTCCTGGCTGACAGGAGAGGAAGTGGAAAGCTTAATTGATTGCTTTCCACTTTCACTTCAGGTCAGCCAGGGACACAATCAGTGACGTCAGAGGGAACTGGTTAACAAAAATAGGGGATCCCCTCGAAAAAAAAATGGCGTGGGGTCCCCCCTATTTTTGTTAACCAGCCAGATGAAGCAGACCGCTGAGGCCTGGATTTTCAGGCTGTTAAGGAGCCAAGATCCATGGACCTTGCCAGCCTGATAATACCAGGCCACAGCATCTGCATATCTTGGCTGATTAACAAAAATAGGGGATCCCCTCGAAAAAAATTGGCGTGGGGTCCCCCCTATTTTTGTTAACCAGCCAGATGAAGCAGACCGCTGAGGCCTGGTTTTTCAGGCTGGTAAGGATCCAATATCCATGGAACTTGCAAGCCTGATAATACCAGGCCACAGCAGTCTGCTTATCTTGGCTGGTTAACAAAAATAGGGGATCCCCTCGAAAAAAAATAACGGCGTGGGGTCCCCCCTATTTTTGTTAACCAGCCAAGTAAAATGCAGACCCTGCGGCCTGGTATTAAAAGACTGTCAAGGCCATGGATTTGGCCTCACAGCCTGATAATACCAGGCTACAGCAGCCCCACATTTGGCGCATCAAAAGATGTGCCAATTGTGGCACTTTACCCGGCTCTTCCCACTTGCCCTGTAGCGGTGGCAAGCGGGGTAATAAGGGGTTAATGTCACCGTTGATTGCACGGTGACAATAAGCCCGGTTAATAATGGAGAGGCGTCAATAAGACACCGATCCATTATTAATCCCAAAGTTATTAAATGCATAAAAAAAAGACAAAGCAAGAAAAAAGTATTTTAATGAAATAAAAGAGACAACACAGTTTTCATTTCTTTTATTGTACTCTCATTCCTGCGACGCCATCGATCTCCTGTAAAAAAAGAAAAAAAAAAACCAACAGTATACCACCTGTTCGACGCAGTCCATAGTAACGACTGTCCCACGGCGATCCAGCTCTGCTACATCGCAATGACAGGCAGAGCCTGTCATCGCAACGCAGCACAGCTGATTACCTGCTTCCCCGGCGGTGACGTCATCGGACTGACTGCTTTACGGCCGGGATTACCCAGCAGTCACTGCAGTTATCGCTAGAAACTGCATGTGACCGCCGGGGAGAAGAGGATGGCGGCCATGAAGCAGTCCAGGACGTGACCGCCGGAGATCTTCTGCCAGGTAAGTGCCGCTGACTCCTGACAGACCCGACCGACGGACACTGACCGTGACAGACCCGACCGACGGACACAGACAGTGACAGTGACAAATCCGATTCCGGTATCCGATATGACGAAAATATCGAAACAAATTATCGAAAGGCCGATAGAGCTAATATCGGCCGATAGCCGATATTTGCATTATCGTATCGCTCAACACTAGTATCTATTTAATCTTTTCTGTTCTGACCTGTCAGTATGATTTTACTGTACGTGGCACATGAATTGCTGGCTTTTCAAAGGACACTGGTATGTAAAAAGCGGACAGCACTCACATGGTTCTAGTGCTGTGTGATTTTTTTCTCACACCCATAGGCTTGCATTGGTGAGTCTCGGCCGAGTCTCGGTGACAATGGCAGCATGCTGCGATTTTGCACGCACGATGAATACACCCGAGAAAATAAACAGTGATGTGAGTTGCTCCATAGATAAACACAAACTGAGCTGACTGCTATGCTATGTTTTCTCTCATAGCACTTGGCCGTATTCTATGGTAGTGTGACACCTGCCTTACTGAGAGAAACGATGCTCCGCAAATCTGTGAGATGGCAATGAACATATACACATCCCCTGCAGAATTAGTTAGTGTAGGACACACTCAGAGTTCCTGTTTTTGCTGCTACAGAAGGACCATGCCTCGCACACAGTGGATTAGTGAGACATCTAGTGCTCATGAGTATGCATCCTGTCCTTGGGTTGATTTGAATTTTTTAATTTGATCATAGACCCTTTCCTATGACACTAAGTAAATGTACAGTCACTTGCAAATATATATATATATATATATATATATATATATATAAGTAATTAGTGCCTCCCACCCAATATATTGGGCCATGTGTTTTACCATGTAAATACACAGCATGTCTGAAACTCTTTGGTAACACAGGAGGATAATAAGAATGCCAGATATTAAAAGTGGAACATGATTGGAGTTTGTGTGGTAACCTGCATAATTTAGAAAAAAAAATTCAAATATGTGATTTGAACTCAGAAAAAGCTCCACTCTAGAGAAGGCAGCCAGCAGCCTTACCATTGTACCACAATCTCAAGTGATACCAAGTACTCATTTTCTTTGGCTATGAAATCTGCTTTGCAAACTATCAGTGAGTGGAAAAATTATTTTGATTTTCATTTTGACACACGATATGTGACTTTATTCACAAATCAAAGTGAAACATCTCTGGATTTTGTGTGCCATGCAGCATAAGTTAAGAAAGAAAGTATACTTTCACGAGGCTTAAACTCAAGATTTCTATTCCATAAGCCAAGTGCCTAACCACTCAGCCATTAGCTCAAATTGCAGTGAAAGCATCCCTCTACTTCGCTTATGAGATGACCCATTCAAGTACAGTATTGAGGGTATCTGAAAAACCTTCTGATTCTGATCTTTGAATGTTTCATGTATCAAAATCAGGTATCAGAATCATTTATCAGACTCAGGTATCAGAGTCGGGTATCAGAGTCAAGAATCAGAGTCAGTTATCAGGCTCAGGTATCCGGCTCTGGTATCAGAGTCAGGTATCAGTCAGGTATCAAAGTTGGGTATCTGTTACACCTTGTCCCCAGTTCTGGCGCTGCCCCCAGTTCTGGCCCCTCACCCGCTCCTGCTCCTGGGGCTGCCTCTGTACCTCTGCATAGTCCCTGTCAGGATCCTCACTCTCTGTCTGCCAGCAGGCCTCCAGGGAGAATGCTTAAGATGCAAGCGCACCTCCCTCTGGTCTCTTAAAGGGACAGCGTGCATTTTTTTGAAAATATCAATTAACCAATGGCAGCGCACTGATTACTATTTCTGGCCCCTCCGCCGTAGGGGAAGTGCCGGAGCAACGAGTATCTACTCTTGCTTAACCACCCGGTTCTTTCCTTGCTCTGTCTGCGCTGTTATGGCATTCCGTTTGGCACTCTGCTTATACTGTTTATTTCCGCAGGATAGCAGTGACCTGTTGTTCGGCTATCCTAGATGACATCTGTGCCTATACACTCAAGTGCCATCCCATTCCGCCACTCGCCGTCCAAACCTGTGGGCGAAGCTCAAGTTGCTGGAGCATGCTTTCTACCATCTACTCGGAACCTGAATATCTTCGCCAGAGCCAGCTTCACCTCATATATCCAGTGTCTGCCAGTCTGCTCCACAATATTTGTAATACATGTTTACCCGATTGTCTCGCTGGGACAGCTGCCACGTGTCCGGGGTCTAACTGGAGGTAGCACCTGTGTCCCCCAGGTATTCCATTCTGGTTCTGTTCGAGGGGCCTTACTATGGATACCTGGGGCTCACTATTTACGCCCCCTTCTGAGCCCCCAGACCGAGGTCTTGAGGTTCCACTCAAAAAATAAAATACGAATGTGAACTTCATCACCTGTGCCTCCGCTTCCATTCGTTACAGTATCAGAGTCAGGAATCAGAGTCACGTATCAGGCTCAGGTATCAGAATCAAGTATCAGAGTCATGAGTCAGAATCAGGTATCAGGCTCAGGTATCACAGTCAGGTATCAGAGTCAGGTATCAGGCTCAGGTATCAATCAGGTATCAGAATTAGGTATCAGAATCAGGTATCGGAATCAGGTATCAGAGTCAGGATTCAGAGTGAGACATCAGAGTCAGGAATCAGAGTCAGGAATCAAAGTCAGGAATCAGAGTAAGGTATCAGAATCATATATCAGAATCAGGTTTTAGAGTCAGGTTTCAGAGTCAGGTATCAGACTCAGGTATCAGACTCAGGTATCATGCTCAGGTATCAGAGTCAGTTATCAGACTCAAGTGTCAGAATCAGGTGTCATACACAGTATTTCTGATGTTTGACTTTGATATTTGATCATGTCCAGTATCAGACAGAGTATTTCTGATGTTTGACTTTGATATACTGTATGATCATGTCCTAAAATGGACATTGCACTGCAGATGTGTCTGTTATAGTAATACACAACTTTGCAGTGAGAACAGGAGAGCAGAGAGAGACCATTACACATCACACTGGTAACTCCCCCTTCTACTTACAATAATCTCTGAAGGCAGATTCTCATACAGTTCTATGTCCGGCCCTTAAAGCTGAACAGCTCATTTACATATTCCCTTTAAGACACAATAAGCACTCATCTATTACTGTTTGTTCTTGAGAGTTTGCACAATATTTTTTATCAGCTTTTTTTTTCATTTTACAAATAAATGTTTTAATAATCCAACAAATTTACATTTGAAAACAATGAAAAAGTGTTATTTCTGTTAAGCAACTGCTACAAATTGTGTGGTATAAGACTGCTCTGTAGGCTGGCTTTTTAAAAAAATCAAACAGGGCAGTGTTTATTTTAAAATGGCATTTATCTCAGAAATGTCTTGAAAGCTTTTTCAGTTCATTGATTCCGCTTTCACAGATGGCTGACTTGCTTACCAACTGTTGCTTGATATTTATTACATTTAATTTACTTATGAAGCAAAGGTTTCACTCTGGAGTGCAGAAGTATTTTACACCTAGCTGACAAATCCGATGCCATTCTAATTGGACTGCCATACTTGGACTGTTATGCCTGACCTTGGTTATAAATCAGGGTGCTCCATGTTTCCCACTCTAACCACAGACATGAGTACAGCAAAAATATTGATCAAAATGCAGGGATCTAGTGTGACTTTTTAATGGGTCCATTCTGGCAATATTTTATACTCACTCTGTAAAACAGAAGGCTGTTCAGAATGTCTAAATGTAATATTTCTCTGGCTTCTTTCACCTTAGTGTCTACAAGATTATTATCTTTTAATAAAATCATGTCTTTTTTTCTATATTTTCCCAGGTTTACTGTTGTTTGCAATCTTTTCCTCTGATTGTAATACTATGCTGTAATTTTCAGAGGAAAAAGTTCTTGTTTTATCCATGGCTAGTGGTCACTTTATTTGACACATTGTCTTCTTAAAAACAGCATATGATTGTATGTACATGACACTGCTATTTCTACCTCCTACATGTAATAAGAAGCGGTGAGCAAACTTGAACTGTAATGTGGTGTCCAGTGCTGAGCTCTGAACTTCTCCAGGTGTTACTATTCGGAGTTCAGATGCATAATAAAGCTTGTTGAAATGCACAATCAACAATTTTTGGGCTGTGAGCATTTCTACAGCCAGCACAGTTATGCCAAGTATTGGCATGGTTGTGATTGACCTGCACCACCCGTGACCCAGCCTGTATAACTGCCGGATCACAGGTGGTGCTGCTATTGTGCTATGACTAGCGCAGGGATAGCTTGAATGAGGAACAATGTAAAAGAAATAGATGCATGATATAAAAAAGTGGGTTCCCCATATTTTTACAGAATGCCCAATAACCATTGGCCTTCCCAGCCTATTAATATCAGCCTCCAGCTTTCTGCTTTGCCTTTGCTTGTTATTAAAAATGTTGAGACATAAAAAAATGAAAAAATGACGTGTGCCCCCCCTACTTTTAATAATTAGCTAAGGCAAAGCAGACAGCTGTGGCCTTATATTAATAGGCTGGGAAGGTACATGGATATTGGCCCCTCCTCAGCTTAATAAGACGAGCCCTCAATCGCCCCTGAAATGGGCATCTATCAGATGCACCAATTCTGGTCTTTAGCTTCGGCTCTTCCCGATTACCCTGGTGAGGTGGCAATCGGGGTAATAGCTTATGGGATTGATGTCAGTTTTTTAATGTCATGATATAACAATGAAGAGGTGTATGAGAAACAGGACTGGTCTTTGATTCTATCTACACAGGACTAAATCTGTTATTAGGCATTATGACTCACTACAAAATCTGAGTAGTCTGCTCCAAAAAGGTTGAGAGCACCAGGCCTGTGATTTTACTTGGATATTGAGAATATAAAAGTTTCACACCACTAATCTAATCCAATTAAGTATTCATTCTCTGAGCTTAAGGGTATGCCACACTAAGCGAGATCGCTAACGAGATCGCTACTGCGTCACCATTTATGATGCAGTAGCAATCTCGTTAGCGACTTAGCTGTTAGATTCCAAACACAACTCATCAGTGATCTGTGATTCCAAACACAACTCATCAGCGATCTGTATAACGACCTCTGCGGTCGTTGGAAAAACCTAGTCCCGCCTGCGACGCTGGTGAAGTCGTTCATAAAGGGTGTCACACTCAGCGATTCAGGCTCACCAGCGGGACACCAACGACCAAAAAAACGGCTCAGAACGTTTATAAGCGACCAACGACATCTCAGCAGGGGCCACATCGCTGCTATATGTCACACACAGCTAAGTCGCTAACAAGATCGCTACTGCGTCATAAATGGTGACGCAGTAGTGATCTCATTAGCGATCTCGTTAGCGATCTCGCTTAGTGTGGCATACCATTAAGATGTTGTTTATTTAAATGTTCATTTATTATACCATGCTTCTTTTTTTTGTGTATATATTTGTGTTTCTTCAGAAACTTTCTTATACCATGTCTGAGGAAGGGACCTAAGACGTCTCAAAAGCTTACCTTGTAACATTATTTATTTTATTTTTGCTAGCCATTAAAAGGTATCATAATTAAAAGATTATCTTGTTTTTCCCACTGAGAGCGTTCTTTTTTCAACTGGCTAACACTGTACTAAACTCCTTTTTTTCTTTTAATTAAAAATAAAAAGATACACATGCAGGAAGAAAACATTACTTGAATAAAGACTCCCTGACACATTCCCCCATTTACCCATTTATTAAAAAATAATCCCAGCAGCTCCAATCTAATCTATTGACTGCCCACGTCATCCAGCGATCCTCTCCTGCAACCTGCTTAGAACAATGCTCCATAGGTTATTCATGGTCATGTCTTACGAGCGATGACATCAGTAATGCTATCGATCGTGAGACATTACTGGCAGTGATCTTGGGAGTCCTGTGTTCATATCTCACAGGTAATGATGTCAATAACGCCAGTTACGAATGTATGCACCATTTCTGGGGCAGCTGAGGGCAGGTCTTATTAAGCTGGGAAGAGGCCAATATCCATGGATTTTCCCAGTCTATTAATATCAGACCCCAGCTTTCTGCTTTTCCATAAATGGTTATTAAAAAAAAGGGGACCTCACACCATTTTTTTGTGACCCCCTATTTTTAATAACCAGCAATGGCTGGGAAGGTCCAGGGACATTGGCTCTTTCCAAAGCAAAATAAGACCTGCTCACAGCTGTCTGCTTTCCTTTGGCTAGTTATTAAAAGCAGGGAGTTATTGATCTTGGTTATTTATTTATTTACAAGTCCAATAAACTACACATGTAAGGCACTGCACCATTCCTTTACTCCTCTACTAGGACCTTCACCACCTGGTTCAAGATTAGTATTATTTGCATTTAATGCTATTTTAAGTCATTTCCTTATATACATTGGTTTGCAGGGCAATTGTACTGCTTTTACCACCATTTTGCTACCTTTTGCAGCCCCCTAGCCCTTACTACAATCATTTTACAGCTATTTTACCGCACTAAACTTCGGGTTTGGGGTTACGTTCAGGTCAGATTCTGGTCCCTGAAGGAAAATCTGGAATTAAGTTTGTCCGAACCCGACGAACTCGAGTTTAACCGAGTCCGATCATACCTAGGTCAAAATGGCATCTAATATGCGAACATATGAAGACAGTCTTTAATAAATAATTATGAGATAGGAAAAACACAGCTAATGGTAGATTTTATTTAAAATCATAACATTTATCTGAGATTTTAACATCGGAAAATTTTTATTCAGTATTGCTCTTACGGAACCTAATAGCTGATACATGCTGCATGATCAATATGCAACATGTACTGTATTAGACATTGGCTGCATGATCTCAGCCAGGTATGTTTGACCTTGAAACACTGCATTTTTAAATTAACCTAAATGGTACTAAATGGGCATTTTTTTACTTTTTGTGAATCAAACCTCAGAGTGTTCTAATTCAAGTGGAATTGTACATTTCCATGACATGACTGATTGTACATGACTACCGTATTTTGCAGATTATAAGACGCACCCCAAATTTTGAGGAGAAAAATAGGAAACAAACCTTTTTTTAATAAAATGGTGGTGCTTCTTATAATCCATGTGTCTTATTGCTTACCGGGGTGGTGGCTGCGGTGAAGCGGTGTCCCAGGGTCTCTGCTGGAGAAGAAAAGAGTGGAGCATTGCTGCAGGCCACAGGCTGGGATGAGGGCGTGTTCCAATGTGCGCTGCTGCGGGTGTTTGGTGCTGACATTTTGTGAAAGCCCAGAGCCCCCGCACTTACATGGTTTACTATGCGGTGGACTCCGGGAAAATGGCTGCCGAGGCATACACAAATAGTGATCTCAGAACCA
This sequence comes from Oophaga sylvatica, assembly GCA_033576555.1. NCBI lineage: Eukaryota > Metazoa > Chordata > Amphibia > Anura > Dendrobatidae > Oophaga > Oophaga sylvatica. The sequence continues at coordinate 324,049,065 of JARQOD010000005.1, read as the reverse complement.
AGATCTCAGGAGATGAGAACTCATCTCCCGAGATCCTGGTCTGATTGTCTCCATCTGCGCATGCCTCGGCAGACTTTTTAGAATCATAGAATGGTAGAGTTGGAAGGGACCTCCTGGGCCATCTGGTCCAACCCCCTGCTCAAAACAGGATTCTCTAAATCATCCCAGACAGATGTCTGTCCAGCCTCTGTTTGAAGACTTCCATTGAAGGAGAACTTACCACCTCTCGTGGCAGCCTGTTCCACTCCTTGATCACCCTAACTGTCATGGAGTCCACCGCATAGTAAACCATGTAAGTGGGGGGCTCTGGGCTTTCACAAAATGTCAGCACAGCCCCAGCACCACCAAACACCCGCAGTGGCGCACATCGGAACACGCCCTCATCCCAGCCTGCAGCCTTCAGAAATGCTCCACTCTTGCCTCCTCCAGCAGCGACCCTGGGACCCTGATCCATCGCGGCCAGTAAGGTATATCCGCATTATAAGATGCACCCCCAATTTCCCCAAAAATTTTGGGGAAAAAAAGTGCGTCTTATAATCCGAAAAATACGGTATATATTAGTCATGGCCGAAAGTGTTGGCACCCTTGAAAATATTGCAGAAAATTAAGTGTTTTCTCCCAGATAATTAATGTAATTACACATGTTTTGTTATACACATTTATTTCCTTTGTGTATATTGGAACAATACCAAAAAAAACAGAAAAAAAGGCAAATTTAACACAATTTCACACAATGCCCCAAAAATGGATCGGACAAAATTGGTGGCACCTTTCCAAAAATGTGGGTAAACAACTTTGTTTCAATCATTTCCTGGTCAATCAAACTCACATGTAACAAATAATAGATGTGAGCAAAATAAAAATCACACCTGAAACCAGAAAAAAGGGGAGAATTTGACTTAGTCTTGCATTGAGTGTTCCACAGTAAGCATGGAGAACAGAAATAGCACTGTGTGAGAAATTGAGAACCAAAATTGTAGAAAAATACAAACAATCTCAAGGCTACAAGTCCATCTTCACAGATAGTAACATAGTTAGCAAGGCCAAAAAAGACATTTGACCATCCAGTTCAGCCTATATTCCATCAGAATAAGTCCACAGATCTATGTCCTTCAAGAGACCCTAATAACTGTAAGATACAATATTGTTACGCTCCAGGAAGACATCCAGGCCTCTCCTGAACCCCTCAACTGAGTGCACCATCACCACTTCCTCAGGCAAGAAATTCCAGATTCTCACTGCCCTAACAGTAAAGAATCCTCTTCTATATTGGTTGAAAAAACTTCTCTCCTCCAGATGCAGAGAATGCCCCCTTGTGACCATCACCTTCCTTGGTATAAACAGATCCTTGGAGAGATATTTGTATTGTCCCCTTATATGCTTTTACATGGGTATTAGATCGCCCCTCGTCTTTGTAACTGAGCTCTCTGAACGAGGATCTATAGACTGGATTAACAAGGCTGGGATTATAGCTGGCCCTCCATATTATGGATTATGACTGACTCTCTGGATAATTATTTATTTTATAAACGGGGAAAGAGGGAAATTATTTGGCATTTTTTCTTCAAATAATGTTTTTTGCGTTTTTTCCTATCTCCATTACTAACCCTTTGGCTTGATGTCAGCGGACATTACACAGCTGATTGCAACCCCACAATTCCTTTACCCAGATTACCAATGCACGAGGCCAAATGGGAAAAGCCGAGGCTAAGCTCCAGAATTGGTGCATCTAATAGATGTACCATTTCTAGGGTGGCTGAGGGATGGTATCATTAGGCAGGGAAGGGACCAATATCCATGGCACTCTGCAACCTTTTAATATCAACCTTCAACTGTCTGCTTTGCCTTAGCAGGTGTTATAAATCGGAGGGAACCCTCATCATTTCTTTAGGGTCCTCTCATTTTTAAAAACCAGCAAAGGCAAATCAGACATCTGTGAGCCTATATTAATAGGCTAGGAAGGGTTATGGATATTATATTTGATGCGCCAATTCTGGTGCTTTGCTTCAGATCTTACCGATTGCCCTAGTGTATTGGAAATCAAGATAATTGTTTTTTGGTTTAGTAATGTAAAGGTGTCAGTAAAACAGCCCCATTACTAACTGTGATGACACAGCATATAATCTTAATTATGCCAAACTTATTTTTTTGTTGGTGGGTCGAGAGCCATAGTCAATAGTTCATGAGCATAAATATTGACCTTTGAATTGATTATTTTGTTGCTATCCTTGGAGGACAGGGATGCTGGGTATTTGAACAATTGCTATTTGCTAATATGTTGATTATCTCTTTTACTAGGCCATGTAGTTTTTTGACCTGTAAAAAGTGAATTGCAAAATATTCAGATTGTATAAATACTCAAACAATGAGAGTGGAACTTATCCGATCTTTACCCTGATTTGTGCATTATGCCTCAAGGATAGATGTGGGTATAAAAAAGACCTTTATCTTTCTGTAAGGAGACTCTATAGAACAGAAATGAGGGCACCATGGCTCCAATTGGAGGAATACAGATTTCAGACATTCTACAGGAAGTCAGCTTAAGGAAGCACGGCCCCAGCTGGAGGAACACAGATCTAATCTATTGACTATCACTTAACCCATAAAGAAGTTCATAGAAGCCAGGATAGAACCATCCGGTCACCAGACCTCATGGAGCAAGGAGAAGAGATGAATGCAAGACCATGTATATAAGATATAAATAATAAGATTAGGGTGCAACATCATGTATTAAGATGAAACATGTTAGAAAAAGAAATACAATAGTGACATGCACACCTAATATGAAGTAAAAAAACACACTTTATTAAACAGTTAAAAAAACCTAATAAAAACACCAAAGAACAACCTCACAAAATATCAAGGCAAAATATATTGCAAAATCCAACAAAGTTTGTGTACATAGCATATGTTATAGGCATTAAACAAAAAAAATAAATCAAAAGCATCCCAACCACCCAATGCGCATTGCTGTGAAACAGCTTCATCAGAGAAGTGGGATGCTATACCTGACATTTTTGTAGGGTTGACATGGTTGGCATTTTTTTTAAAGCACCTTTTGTATTAGATAGGTTGTGGTCAAGGAGCTTTATTATTTGGTTGATATAGCCTTATGCCCTTATCCTCTTTCTCTATTGTAGTGCTTCTGGCTTAATAGGATGTATTTATCCCTTTTGTTTCTTATGGAGCGATTGCACCATTGTGAATGTATTGCACATAGCACGTTATATGATCACATTGTGAGCCTTTAAATTTTAAATTTTTTTTTTTTGCTTAATGCCTATATCATATGCTATCATTCAATCCCCTGCAATCTTGCTATATGCAGTGTGTTCGGAAAGTATTCAGACCTCTTTACATTTTTCACTCTGTTTCATTGCAGCCATTTGGTAAATTCAAAAAAGTTAATTTATTTTTCTCATTAATGTACGCTCTGCACCCCATCTTGACTGACAAAAACAGAAATGTAGAATTTTTTGCAAATTTTGTTAAAAAAGAAAATCTGAAACATTACATGGTCATAAGTATTCAGACCCTTTGCTCAGACACTCATATTTAAGTCACATGCTGTTCATTTCCTTGTGATCCTCCTTGAGAAGGTTCTACTTCTTCATTGGGGTCCAGCTGTGTTTAATTAAACTGCTGTAACTTAATTTGTAAAGGCACATACAGTACAGACCAAAAGTTTGGACACACCTTCTCATTCAGTGATTTTTCTGTATTTTCATGACTATGAAAATTGTAGAATCACACTGAAGGCATCAAAACTATGTGGAATTACATGTGGAATTATACATTACACTTTACAAAAAAGTGTGAAACAACGGAAAATATGTCTTATATTCTAGGTTCTTCAAAGTAGCCACCTTTTGCTTTGATTACTGCTTTGCATGCAGAAAAGGTGAACGGATGGACTCTACATGCCTGGTTCCCACCGTGAAGCATGGAGAAGGAGGTGTGATGGTGTGGGCGTGCTTTGCTGGTGACACTGTTGGGGATTTATTCAAAATTGAAGGCATACTGAACCAGCATGGCTACCACAGCATCTTGCAGCAGCATGCTATTCCATCTGGTTTGCATTTAGTTGGACCATCATTTATTTTTCAACAGGACAATGACCCCAAACACACCTCCAGGCTGTGTAAGGGCTATTTGACCAAGAAGAAGAGTGTTGGGGTGCTACGCCAGATGACCTGGCCTCCACAGTCACCAGACCTGAACCCAATCGAGATGGTTTGGGGTGAGCTGGACCGCTCACCGCTTCAATTTTGAATAAATCCCCAACAGTGTCACCAGCCAAGCACGCCCACACCATCACACCTCCTCCTCCATGCTTCACGGTGGGAACCAGGCATGTAGAGTCCATCCGTTCACTTTTTCTGCGTGCAAAGCAGTAATCAAAGCAAAAGGTGGGCTACTTTGAATAACCTAGAATGTAAGACATATTTTCAGTTGTTTCACACTTTATTGTAAAGAGTAATGTATAATTTCACATGTGTTAATTCATAGTTTTGATGCCTTCAGTGTGATTTTACAATTTTCATAGTCATGAAAATACAGAAAAATCATTGAATGAGAAGGTGTGTCCAAACTTTTGGTCTGTACTGTACCTGTCTATATAAAAATTCACAGCTCACAGTTCATGTCAGACCAAATGAGAATCATGAGGTCTAAGGAACTGACCAAGGAGCTTAGAGACAGAATTGTGACAAGGCACAGATTTGGCAAAGGTTATAAAATAATTTCTGCAGTGTTCAAGTTTCCTAAGAGCACAGTGGCCTCCATAATCCTTAAGTGGAAGAAGTTTGTGACCACAAGAAGTCTTCCTTGACCTGGCCGTCCAGCCAAACTGAGCAATCGAGGGAGAAGAGCTTGGCGAGAGAGGTAAGGAAGAACCCAAAGATCACTGTTGCTGAGCTTCACAGATGCAGTAGAGAGATGTGAGAAAGTTCCACAAAGCCAACTATAATTGCATCCCTCCCAGTTGGGCCTTTATGGCAGAGTGGCCTGACATATGAAAGCCACATAGAGTGTGCTAAAAATAAACACGTGAAGGACTTTCTGACTATGAGAAATAAGAATCTCTGGTCTGATGGGATGAAGATAGAACTTTTTGTTGAAAATTCGAAGCAGTATGTGAGGAGAAAACCAGGCACTGCTCATCACCTGCCCAATACAATCCCAACAGTGAAACGTGGTTGTTGAAGCATCATGCTATAGGGGTGTTTTTCAGCTGCAGGGACAGGATGACTGGTTGCAATTGAAGGAAACATGAATGCGGCCAAGTACAGAGTTATTCTGGATGAAAAACTTTTCCAGAGTGCTCTGGAACTCAGACTTGGCCGAAGGGTCGGCTTCCAACAAGACAATGAACCTAAGCACATAGCTAAAATAACAAATTTGCGGCTTCAGAATAACTCCGTGACCATTATTGACTGGCCCAGCCAGAGCCCTGACCTAAATCCAATTGAGCATCTCTGGAGAGACATTTAAATGGCTGTCCACCAATGTTCAACATCCAACCTGATGGAACTCGAGAGGATCTGCAAGGAAGAATGGCAAATCCAGGTGTGAAAAACTTGTTGCATCATTCCCAAGAAGACTCATGGCCGTACTAGTTCAAAAGGGTGCTTCAACTCATTACTGAGCAAAGGGTCTGAATACTTATGATCATGTGATATTTCAGTTGTTCTTTTTTAATAAATTTGCAAAAATTTCTACATTTCTGTTTTTATTCAGTCAAGATGTGGTGCAGAGTGTACATTAATGAGAAAAAAAATTAACTTTTCTGCATTTACCAAATGGCTGCAATGAAACAAAGAGTGAAAAATTTAAAGGGGTCTGAATACTTTCCGAATCCACTGTATACTTATGAGGCAGTTAGCTTAGGTTAGAAGACAAGGCGTTAATCCGAGTTTTGTGGCCCTAACACAGCTCATGTTTCACAGATGTATGAACCGGTTTAAGAGGAACTTGACATAAAGAATGTCCAATTTCACCAAGTTACCAATTAGGCACAATGTATTAATAGATAAATGTAAAACTTTTCTTTTTGTTTTATTGCCTGTTCATGAAATGTTTCCAAACAAATTAATTGAAAAATCCCACGTCTATATAACTAAATTAAATGATTTTACCGGTCCAAGAACCATATTTTCAAAGTCCAAAGTAATTTACCGAGCAAATATAGTGATTGTGATTTTCAACTTCAATAAGCATGCTGAATCTACATAAACCTTAGCAAATAACCTTTCGGCTTGTTGCCTATTTGTCTATGTGGGATTTAATTTCCTTTAGAGCAAATGGTTTAATGAAAAAACATATGTGCTGCAATTGAATGAAAAGGGAAATCAATAGCTTTGTGGTGTATTGCTCACCACCTTCTCGAATTCTGAACAGCTGGGACTGATAAAAGGCCCACTATAAAACCCAGTGGCATCATAAAATCCCTCATTTTATATTAATGTAAAGTATCAAAACTAGAGTACTTAGTTTTATACACTTCATTGCAGAGTCCAGCCTTGTTTGAAATACATTAAATACATTGTCTCTCTGGGGCTTTATTTCAGCCTATTATGGCAATCAATTAAAAAGCCTCCTTCTGTTACGAAACATGCATTGTTCTCTCCAGCAGGTTTTACATTTCATTACTGAAAAATATCTGTTGTCCTTCTCTATAAATTTCCAAACATGTCATTGTATTCTTTTTTCAACCAAATGATTTACCTTTCACCTGATCTTACTTTCGATGCTGTTCACTTTGTATTTAGTTTGTTGATATACACTGTTATGAACAAGCCTCTTCTTGTAGTAAAAGATTCAACATTATTGTTGACTTTTAGGCTAGGGCTAAACAGCGACTTTGGCCTCAACTTCCATTGTGCAACCAAAGTTCACTCGTTACCACTGCTATATTGTGGCATCTCCCCACTCACTTGTTTAGCACCTCGATATAGCAGCAGCACAAAGTGATCTTTGGTTGAAGGTTGTCCATCATGGCCAATATCATCGTGTGGCCCTGGACTTATTCTTTCTTTGGTCAGTCCTAAGCATCTTTATCGGGAGTGTTTCTTTCATTCATTAAAGTGCACATTTTATTTAATGTCAAATGTAAGTGTGATGCACATAAATACATGCACTTGTACACCTTGGCCTGCTACAAATGAGATTTTTAATGGTTATCTGCAGTAAATTCAGCCATGGTGAATGTACCTGAGCTCAAAAATGATCAAGATTTGCTGCTAACTGCTCCCTCTCCAATTGCCAACCTAAGATGACCAAGATGAGTTCAAGGGAGCCAAGTCCAAAGACGTTGCAGGCCATTTTCAGAACATTTAGGCCACACAAACTGCTTACAGTAACACCAGCAACCTGTGGCCTGGCATTGTGTTCAAAACTTCTCCTGGGAAACTTTGTAGAAATTGCAGTACTACTGGTATAATGATTGATACATTCTGTATTACAAGTGAAATTGGATATCACATACGAAGTCTAAAGTCATGGTGGGTTTTCGAAACACTGCTAGGCAAAAATTAAAAGTGAAGCCCAAATGCTAACATACTCAAAAAATGGAAGTAGTTGGTCACTGAATCAATCTCCAGGGTACAAGGAGAACTTTATTGAAAGTACAACAACAGTGAGTAATAATTGGTTTTACATACCTAACAAAATATTTACTAGATATGTGCCAACAGATATTTTGTTTGTGAAATAAAGGAGGCCTAAAAGAGGTTTAGACTTTGATTTGACTTGACCAACACTTGACCAACATTGCAAGTAGTTACCCACCTCACATTCAGTAGCTGCAGTTATGGCTTCAAAACTTCAAGAAACTTCATTTGCTGACAGAGCTACAGCTCAGAGGCTCTGCTGTATTGACAGCTTGAACTCTGAGCTCCAGGCCTACAAATCAGAAGAGATGTCAGCAGGTAAGAGCTACTATCTATCTCTTGGCAAAGGAATTCTGATGTGGTTGCTGCACTAGAGTCCTGAATTTTGAGTAACTCTTTTTTCGTTTTAGCATATACAAAACTGTTCCGAGACTAGTTTTTTTTAAAGAACTTAATTCTTAAATTGCCTGCAGCGAACCAATAAGGTCTTGTTGTATATGTCTATGACTGAGAGATGTGCTGGAGGTGCCTGAGGTTTAGAAGATGGTCTTGATCATACAATCTCAACTGTTAGCAAACAGAACCACCAATTTTTTTAAAATTATCAAAAGTGAAAAAAAACATACATCAAACCTTGTGCAATTCAAACTTTTCTTCCCGTCACCATATTACCAGGCAGCCTCTCTTTGCACACAGCATGGGAGCGGTGAAGAAAGATAAGACATTCTCACATCAATCATACACTATCATGATTTTATACTTATTTATTTATTTTTATACATGGTAAATAATTTCCTACAGCTTAGCTTTTGATTTATTGATGTAATAATAACACCTGGCACTGCTGTAAGTTATTATTACGTTTGATTGCCTGCGTGATTTTAAGACCTATAAAAACATCCTTATTGCTTAACACCTGGTGAGTCTTTAAAGCTGAAATAAAGCAGTCGAGTTATTCTGCGCTGTCAATGGGATAGTTTACAGAATAATCATCTATATTGTTCGCAGAATAATGTTCTAGACTAAAGCAGTTTCTCAAACGATGATACTTTAAATGTATTCCACAGCTCTGTTCTAAGAAGGAAATGTTTACCAATGATTGAATGCTGATACATATGCAAACTTCAAGTCAATTTATATTAAATTGTAATTCAATTCATGTATCTGGGCAGGATGTTAAGACACAATCTATCACAGCAGTGAAAACTGTCAGTATGCAACTTCATGCTGTTATGTACATTTCTTCCATTTTTATCCCAATTAATAGAAATCAGTGATTGATATCAACAGCTGAGATTTTGTGACAGCAGTTTTATGGTCAAAATTTGCAAATGCACCCCTAACCATGAATCATCATTTAGAACTCAGGCCTGATCACATGGAGAAGATGCACTTTTTGCTCCCCTCTTGCTTTCCGACTATAGAAACCCTATGTAACCGTTATCTCTGCACCCTCAATAGTTACGTTCCTTGCCTTGTGCAGTTTTTGTAGTCTTTATGTCAACATTAGAGCATTTTTCCATAACTGTAACATTGATGACTTATTCTTAATGCCCCTCATCCATAGTAGATTACTACCAGACAAACCTATTACACCCATTATAATGTATGTGGAGGTCTTCCGATTCTCATCTGAAAGATGATGATGGGGAAATAAGAATCCAGCATGTATGATTTTTTAATAGATGATCCTATTGTTCTTCTTGTTAAAATAAGCCTCTATCAGAGGACTCACTCGCAGCTTTCACATGGAGAACATAGGCAGAATGAGAACTCCTGTGTATGGAGGAATCAGGAGCACAAATGATATAATCTGTCAAGATACAAATTTGAAAATATTGTGAATTTTATTGGTATATTTGCTTTGCAGCAAAGTTGCTTAATGTGAATAAAATGTTCCTTAATATGCTGTTGGGTTTCTCAATGCATTATGCATAATACAAGTTTAACATTTATAATAATAAAATGAGTATTGACTTTACTGCTCACTTGTCCCATCAACTCTGGAGCTAGCTGACCAGTCCTCTGCACATTTTCTATGCCTCTTCCCCATTGCGTGCATCTTCTTTGCTTTTTTGCTTTTTTTTTCATTCCAGGCCTTAGCTTCCAGTGAGTATAATTTTTAAACAGCTTATCTTACCCTCTTTGATTTAGCAAAACTTCAGACACAGCTGGATTCCGTTATGCTGAATTCCCGCAGTGTAAAATATAAAATACATTGTCCGTTTTCTGAAGAATACAAATTTTGTAAAAATAAAAGGCAAATTTAATTAAACACTAATACATTTTCTCATCTGCAGTAGAAGAGATAGCTGCTGACTGAACAATTGGCCAAACAATCATTTGGCCAGCAGCCATCTATAGTGTATGAGGACCATTAAGGCACTGCCACACTTAGCGATCGCACCAGCGATCACGACAACTACTTAACCTGGCTAGATCGCTGGTGCGATCGCTATGTGATCGCTAGTTAGATTCCAAACACAACTCATCAGCGATCTGTATAACGACCTCTGCGGTCGTTGGGAAAACCTAGTCTCACCTGCGACGCTGGTGAAGTCGTTCATAAAGGGTGTCACACTCAGCGATTCAGGCTCACCAGCGGGACACCAACGACCAAAAAACGGCTCAGAACGTTCATAAGCGATCAGCGACATCTCAGCAGGGGCCACATCGCCGCTAAATGTCACACACAGCTAAGTCACTAACGAGATCGCTACTACGTCATAAATGGTGACGCAGTAGCGATCTCGTTAGCGATCTCACTAGCGATCTCGCTTAGTGTGGCATACCCTTTAGTGTGTCTTTTCTTGCAGCTCTAGGTCTGAGCTGCGATACCAGCCACAGCCACAATCTTATGCATTGCCTGATAAGTAACAAAGTCCGTACCCCATTTTCTGTTTATAGCATTTTTTGCAGGAATTAATTTTATATTTTGATAGCCCTACTTTTATCTTTCCAGCAATACCAAATAAATGTAATTTTTTAATTACTTTATTTTTAAGAGGTCTGATTTGAATTATACATATTATTTTATTTATATTTCTTTTTACATTTTATTTCTTTTTCTAATTATGTAGAATTCAGAAGTCAACTCTCTGTAGCTGTACTCTGCACATTGATTGAATGAGCTATGCTCAGTCAGTGTAAAGCCTCATTTAGGCATCCGTGATGCACAAACTTCAGAATGAGGCTTTACTGTTTCCTCTGTGAAGAGCCGCAGATGAGATGAATTTGTCACTGGTTAGTGCACATTGTAGCTAAACGTGTAATGGACCCCATGTAATGTTCCATACATAATAATGGGCACCATATAATACTCTATAAAGTATAATGAACCCCATATATTGCTCAATGCAGAATAATGGACCCCATATATTGCTCCATGCATAATGAGCCCCATATATTTCTCCATACTTAATAAGCCCCATATAATGCTCCATACAGAATATAATTGGCCACATATAATGCTCTAGTATATAATGGTCCCCATATAATGCTTCAGTATATGATGGACCCCATATATTGCTCCATATGTAATGGGCCCTATATGATGCTCCAGTATGTGATGTGCCCCAAATGATGCTTCATATGATACTCCAGTACATGATGGCACCATATGATGCTCCAGTATATGATGTCACTGTATGATGCGCCAGTATATGATTGGCCAATATGACACTCCAGTATATGATGGCCCCATATGATGCTTCAGTATATGATGGCCCCATATGATGCTTCAGTATATGATGGACCCCATATGGTGCTCCATATATAATGGGCCCCATATAATGCTTTAAACATTTATAGAAAAATTAAAGACCTCTCCTCGCTGGCAGCTGCTCTGCTCTGGACTCCTCAGCGTCGCCGTCTTCTGGCTCTCTGCACTGACTGTTCAGGCAGAGGGAACACAGATGTGACATCATGGCTCCCCTGTCCCATCTTTTATGCATGGCTCGGCTCCCCCCCTCTCATCCTTGTATGCATGGCTCCCCTGTCCCATTATGTATGCATAGCTCGGCTCCCCCCAACTCCCATACTTGTATGCATGGCTCCCCTGTCCCATCTTGTATGCATGGCTCGGCTTCCCCCTCCCATTCTTTAATGCATGGCTCCCCTGTCCCATCTTGTATGCATGACTCGGCTTCCCCCTCCCATTCTTGTATGAATGGCTCCCCTGTCCCATCTTGTAATCATGGCTCTGCTCCCCCCTCCCATCCTTGTATGCATGGCTCCCCTGTCCCATCTTGTATGCATGGCTCGGCTCCCCCCTCCCATCCTTGTATGCATGGCTTGGCTGTCCCATCTTTCATGCATGGCTGGGCTCCGCTGGGGTCCCCCGTCCTCTCCCGTCCTCCTCCATCATACTTACCCTCCTCGCACTGTCACTGAACATCCCTGCATGTCTATCCAGGCGCGTCAGTTTCTTCCTATGCGGAGCGGTCACATGGTACCGCTCATTAAGGTCTTGAATACGCGCTCCACACCTATGGGAGTGGAGTCGCATCTATATTCATGACATTAATGAGCGGTATCACGTGACCGCTCAGCACAGGAAGAAGCTTCCACGCTGGGACAGAGATGCAGGGATGGAGGGTGAGTATTGATGTCTTCTGGAAGCCAGTGGCTGCAGCTGTCACTACACTGCTACAGCCGCCAGCTCCCTGTGTGTCGCAGCATTTGCGCCCCGGTGATAATGAACCACCAAGGTAGGCACCTGGCACCGCTGACTGGCAAAAAACTCCAACAGTGCGGGACCGGTCCGCGAACCAGTGGTTGGGGACTCCTGATCTACACTAACGAGTCTGGAGACATGAATGCCATTGCTGGCCCTAAACTGCTAATCCTTTCATTGTCTTCCCTATGCTAACTATCTTGGAGCTCTTGCTGCTCCCAGTGCAAAGCCACGACAACCTCTCATCTCCTAACTGTACAATATGTTTCATAGTGTTAGACTGTTCTACTCATGCTGGTATATGTATTCTCTTGAGTATACACAAGCAATAAAAAGCTCCCAAAATAATGCTAATTATCATATTCATCTATACTGTACTGAGTCTGGTGACGTGATGGCCATCGCTTGCCCTAACCTGCTAAGCTTTTCCTTGCCTGCCCTGTCCTATCTACCAAGCTGCTCTTGTTGCTCCCACTGCATAGCCACAACAGTCACTTGTTTCCTGGCTGCACAATATGTTTCATAGTGCTAGACTTTACTTCTCATGCTGATATATGTAAACTCTTGAGGACACACAAGCATGAAAAATCTCCCCAAAAAATGCTAATTTTTAAAAAAGGCCAGATGACAACAAACAATAGCTTCTTAAAATTTAATACAGAGCTCCTGTTTTGTCTCCCAAAAAAATAGAAGATAATTTTAGATGGCTTGATAAAAAGTCTTTTATTTTTTGCACTAACTGTGTAAAAATTTTATGGCTTATTATGATGACTCTGGAGTGGACCCTCTGGGTCACGATACCAACCCACCCTTGGTGAGCTGACGTAGTGAGAGCCACCACCTCTAAAGGGAGCGTATGGGGCAGACCCAGAGGGATGAAGTACCACGACTGCTGGAACCAGGTGGCCAACTCACAGAAGACGGGAGTATGCAGGAAGTGGAAGCGTTCAAAGCATGGACACGGGAACACGCAGAGCACAAAACAGTGTTAGGCAAGTACATGAGGGTGCGCAGAGTACAGTACGTGCAAGGCATGTGCACAAGGGCATGCAGAGTACAGGACAGTGCAAGGCGTGTGCACAAGGCACGCAGAGTACAGGACAGTGCAAGGCGTGTGCACGAGGGCACGCAGATTACAGGACAGTGCAAGGTGTGTGCACGAGGACACACAGAGTACAGGACAGTGCAAGGCATGTGCACGAGGGCATGCAGAGTACAGGACAGTGCAAGGCGTGTGCATAAGGGTACGCAGAGTGTAAGGCTAGACAGAGCGTGTGCTGGGAAGGCAAGGGACCTGAGTACAGACAGCAGCCAAGTAGGAACCAAACAGGTCTTGCTAGGAAGCACAACAATAATCAGGCGCCACATAAAGGAAAAGGCAGCCTGATATAGGGCTAGTGTGCTGGAACTTTCGGGTCAGGTCCTCCAGGACCATAGAGATGTCAAATACGGAGGGGCCATAGTCAGGCTCAGGAACGCATGCATGCTGAACAAGGATCTGGAATCGAGTGAACAGCCACAGGGTCAAGTGAGGGAGGTGCGTGTGCGCACTCGACGAGTTGACGTCGGGTGCTGAGCCCCGGCGCCAGAGGAATGCGGTGAGAGTGGCATGACAGTACCCCCTTCTTTAAGCCCCCCTTTCTAAAGGTGGAAAGAAACAGACAAAATCTGGGGTGCTTGGATATTCTCCGGGGGTTTCCAAGACCTTTCTTCTGAACCAAAACCTTTCCAGTCAATTAAGAAAAAGGGTTTTTCCTCGTACCTTTCTTTATGGCCAGGATATCATTTACCTCAAATTCATCTCCCACGCCAACAGGCTGAGGTGTTTGGCCAGGAGAAGGATGAAACCGGTTGAGCACAACGGGCTTGAGGAGGGACACTTGGAAAGAATTGGAATGTGGAGTGTGGCAGGTAGCTTCAATTTGTATGCCACATCATTAATACGCTTGAGGACCTCAAAAGGACCAATGTATCGAGGACCCAGTTTGTAAGAGGGTATCTTGAGGCAAATGTATTTGGAGGAAAGCCACAAATTTTCACAGGGGAGAAAAGGAGGAGAGTCCAGTCACCTTTTATCTTCATGGTGTTTCATCCTGTCTCGTGCTTTTTCAAGAGCAGTTTTGGTCTCCTACCAGATCCTGGAGAACTCCATGGACAGAGAGTTGGCCGCAGGCACTCTTGAGACAGGAAGTACCGGTAGAGTCACACATGGATGTTGTCCGAAGACGATGAAGAAGGGAGACTTGGTAGAAAATTCACTGGTGTGGTTGTTGTACGCAAACTCTGCCCATGGAAGTAAACTGACCTAATCGTTCTGATGAGCATTCGAAAAGGGAAGAAGATAAGACTTGAGGATTTGATTGGTACGCTCTACTTGCCCGTTGGTTTGGGGATGGTAGGCTGAGAAAAAGTCCAGTGTCACTTTCATAAGGCCACAAAGGGCTCTCCAGAACCGGGAGGTGAATTGAACTCCTCTGTCTGACATGATGTGCAGAGGGAAGTCGTGAATTCTGAAGATGTGAGTGATGAAAATCTTCACCAATTCGGGAGCGGATGGCAGTCCGGGATGAGGAACAAAATGGGCCAATTTCGAGAAACGATCCACAACCAACAGGATCACAGTACAGCCAGAAGAACAAGGCAGATCAGTAATAAAATCCATGGCTATGTGCTGCCATGGAGCCGAAGGTACAGGGAGAGGAAGCAGAAGGCCGGAGTGTGGTTTTCTGGGTACCTTGTTCTTGGCGCAGGAGGGACAAGGAGCCACAAAGTCTTTGACATCCTGGGAAAGAGATGGCCACCAGTAGTAGCCGGATAACAGAGAGAAAGTCTTCTTGACTCCAATGTAGCTGGCAATTTTGGATGAATGTCCCCAGCATAACACTCGTTTTCGATTGCTCTCGGCCACAAAAGTCCTTCCCGGAGGTAAAGAAGTCAAGTTGACAGCAGCCACGGTAATTATCTTAGTGGGGTCGATGATATGTGCAAGATCTTCTTCAGTATCGGTTGACTGAATAGACCTAGATAAAGCATCGGCTTTAACGTTTTTATCGCCTGGCCGGAAGTGAAGTTCAAAGTCAAAGTGGGCAAAGAACAAGGACCACCTGGCTTGCCAGGGGTTGAGCCTTTGAGCAGTCTGGATGTACTCCAAGTTTTTATGGTCCGTGAAGATCTTGAACGGATGTATGGCACCTTCTAGTAAGTATCTTCACTCCTCCAAGGCCAACTTAATGGCCAACAACTCTATGTCGCCAATGGAGTAATTTGGCTCAGATGGGGAGAATACTTTAGAAAAGAAGCTGCATGAGACAAGGCGTCCAGAAGAAGATTTCTGCAGAAGAACTGCGCAAGCCCCGGTAGAGGTTGCGTCTACCTCTGGAGCGAAAGGTTTACTAACCTCTGGATGGTGAAGCACAGGAGCCGTGGCGAATGCTTGCTTCAGGGATAGAAAGGCATCCTCTGCTTCAGTAGGCCAAGCATTTGGGTTAGCTCCTTTGCGAATAAGAGACGAGATAGGCCAAACCAGAGAGGAAAAATGGGGGGACAAACTGCCGATAATAATTCGCAAAGCCAAGGAAATGCTGGATTGCTTTCACCCCATGGGGTCGTGACCAATTGAGAATGGGGTACACTTTCACCGGTTCCATTCGTAGACCAGAGTCCAAGATAATGTACCCAGGAACAATAAGGACGTTTGTTCAAAGACATATTTCTCAATCTTGGCGTATAGGCAGTTCTCTCTTAAACGCAGGAGCACTTGGCGCATGTTCTTTCTGTGGGTAGACAGATCTGGAGAAAACATGAGGATATCATCCAGGTAGACCACTACTCAGGAGTACAGCATATCCTGGAAGATGTCGTTCACAAATTCCCTGAACACCGCTGGAGCATTGTATAGGCCAAAGGGCATGACCAAATACTCGTAATGACCGTCTCGGGTGTTAAAAGCGGTCTTCCACTTGTCACCAGAACAAATACGGATCAAGTTGTAGGCCCCACGAAGATCCAGCTTGGTGAAAATTCACGCACCTCTTAGGCGGTCAAAAAGTACCGGGATCAAAGGCAGCGGGTATTTATTTTTGATCGTGTTGTTGTTCAGCCCTCTGTAGTCTATGCAGGGATGGAGGGAGCCGTCCTTTTTGACAAAGAAAAACCCCGCTTCTGCGGGTGTGGAAGATTTACAAATGAAACCTCTGGCTAAATTTTAATGGATATATTCAGAGATAGCTTGGGTTTCGGCAGGAGATAATGGGTATATTCTACCCCTGGGTGGGGTAGAGCCAGGGACGAGGTCAATCAGACAGTCGTATGGTCGATGTGAGGGCAGAGTCTCGGCCTCCTTCTTGTCGAAGACATCTGCAAAAGACCAATAAGCCGATTGCAGACCCTCAGGTGCCGAGGACGGACTGGTAGATCCCACTGAATGGACGGACTGCAAGCACTTCTTCTGACAAGATGGTTCCCAACGGAGTACATTGCTGGATCGCCAATCAAGAGTTGGCTCATGTGCTCGTAATCAAGGGAGAAAAAGAAGAAGCGTGTGGGACAAAGTCGACAGAACATGGAAGGAGATCTTCTCTCGATGCAGGGTTCCAATCTGCAACTCCACTTCTTCGGTGATCTCGGTAACGGTCTCCTGCAAGGGCTTACCGTTGACAGAAGCTATCAGCCGAGGAGTCTCCAAGGACCTGACAGGAATCAGGTATTTTTTAACTGCCTCGACCTGATGAAGTTCCCTGCTGCGCCTGAATCCACATATGCCTCCTCAGAGTAATGTTTGGAACCAAGATTCAGCAAAACAGACACAGTCAGGGGAGGAGAGGAATCACGTACACCTAGGGAGGACTCTTCTACCAAATCTAGGCAGAGAAGTTTCCCGGCCTCTCAGGGCAGGAGCGAAGGAGATGAGAAGCACTCCAACAGTAGAAACAGAGCCCTTGTGCAAGTCTCTCCCTACGACGCTGTTCAGCCATCTTGAGTCGGTCTACCTGTATATGCTCAGATACAGGGCCTGCCGAAGATAGCACGGATCGTAAGTGGGAAGGACTGCGAGTAGACGAAGAGTGACGAGGAGGCTGTCTCTCCTGGCTGTCTCATGGGTGCGTTCTTGGAAACGCAGATCAATGCATGTCGCAAGAGAGATTAAGTCCTCCAAAGAGGTCGGGGTGTCCCGGCCCGCCAGTTTGTCTTTAATCCGACCAGACAGGCCATGCCCAAAAACTCCTATGATGGCCTCATTTTTCCAACCGAGTTCGGGGGATAATGTACGAAAACGGATGGCGTATTGCCCAACGGATGGAGTACCCTGATGGAGATTGAAGAGGGCCTGACGACCCTGCCCATCGAACAACTTGCAGAAGTTGTCCAAAAAGGTGGAGAACTGAGAGATGAGTGGGTCATCACGCTCCCAGAGGGGGTTCACCCATGCTAAAGCCTCCCCCTCTAAGTGGGAAACAATAAAGGCCACTTTAGCTCGATCGGTGGGATATTGCAGTGGTAAAAGCTCAAAATGTAGTCGACATAGATTCAAAAACCCCCGACACAACTTAGGGTCACCACTATATCATGATGGTTTGCCTAAGCAGGGCTGCGGGTACGAGACCGAAGCTTGGGCAGGTATGGAAGCAACAGATTGTAGGGAAAGCTGAGGATGTGAGCCTGAGTGTCACGTTGCTGAGTGAGCTCTTGTTGGAGACAGGCCAACTGAGAGGTGTTCCCAGGGTCAAAAGGTCTGTAAGGCGGACAACCGGGTATCCTAAGATATCATAACGGGCATAATCCGCGTCTGGTTTTCCCACAAAAATAGCAACACTTTTTTAGTTGCAGGTGGGATACCAGCGGGGTTCATGGCTTGATTATACTGTGATGACTCCTGGAGTGGACCCTCTGGGTCGCGATACCAACCCACCCTGGGCGAGCTGACCTATTGAGAACCACCCCCTATACAGGGAGCATCAGGGTCAAACCAGAGGGATAAAGTACCACGACTGCTGGAACCAGGTGGACAGCTCACAGAAGATGGGAGAATGCAGGAAGTGGAAGTGTGCAAAGCGTGGAAACGGGAACACACAGAGTAAAAAACAGTGCGAGGCGAGTACACGAGGGTATGCAGAGTACAGGAGAGTGCAAGACGTGTGCACGAGGGTACACAGAGTACAGAACAGTGTAAGGCATGTACACAAGGGTACACAGAGTACAGGACAGTGCAAGGCGTGTGCACGAGGACACGCAGAGTACAGGACAGTGCAAGGCATGTGCACGAGGGTACGCAGAGTACAGGACAGTGTGGGGCGTGTACACAAGGGTACACAGGGTACAGGACATTGCAAGGCGTGTGCACGAGGGCACGCAGGGTGTAAGGCAAGGTAGAGCACGCGCTGGTAAGCACGTCAGAACACAAGGCAAGGGACCTGAGTACAGAGAGCAGCCAAGTAGGAACCAAACAGATCTAGCTAGGAAGCACAACAATATTCAGGCACTGCCTACAGGAAGAGGCAGCCTGATATAGGGCAAGTGTGCTGGAACTTCTGTGTTAGGTCCTCCAGGACCATAGAGTCGTCAGATATGGAGAGGCCGTAGTCAGTCTCAGGAGCGCATGCGTGCTGGACAAGGATCTGGAATCGAGTGAACAGCCACAGGGTCAAGTGCGGGAGGTGCGCGTGCGCACTCGACGAGATCACATCGGGAGCAGAGCCCCGGCGCCAGAGGAATGCGGTGAGAGTGGCGTAACACTTATTCTGCTTGCACCACACGTGGATAAGACACAGTATTCAAAGGCCACTCAAAAGTGATAATTTTTTGGACTGTTTGAACAATATAAGTAATCTACAAAGTTTGAAACTGCTGTGTGTGGTTAAACAGACTGCTGGTTACTACTTCTTACCATCTGTTTTCCCTTAGCTAGATACAGTCATGGCTGAAAGTGTTGGCATCTCTGAAGATGTTCACAAAATGAAGTATTTCTCCTAGAAAATTATTGCAATTACACATGTTATGTTACACACATGTTTATTTCATGTGTTTCTATTGGAACAACACAAAACAGAGAAAAAAAAGACGCAAATTGGAAACATTTAACACAGAAGCCCAAAAATGGGCCGAACAAAATTGTTGACACCTTTCCAAAATTGTGGGTAAACAACTTTATTTTAAGCATGTGATGCTCATTCAAACTCACCTGTGGCAAGTAGCAGGTGAGTGCAATATGAAAATCACATCTGAAACCCGATAAAAAGGGGAGAAGTTGACTCAATCTTTCTATTGTGTGTTTGTGTGCCACACTAAGCATTGAGAACAGAAAGAGTAAAAGAGTACTGCTGAGGACTTGAGATCCAAATTTGTAAATACAGATCAACAACCTCAAGCTTGCAAGTCCATCTACAGAATTCTTAAAGGGAATCTGTCACCCCATTTTTGGACTATGAGATACGGCCACCGCCATCAGGGGCTTATCTACAGCATTCTGTAATGCTGTAGATAAGCCCCCGATGTCACCTGAAAGAGAAGAAAAACGAGTTATATTATACTCACCCAGGGGCGGTCCGCCTTCCGGTCCGATGGGCGTCGTGGTCCGGTTTGGCACCTCCCATCTTCTAGCGAAGCCGGCCTCTTCTTTCCGTCCCGTCGCGGCTCCTGCGCAGGCGCACTGATCTGCCCTGGTGAGGGCAGAGCAGAGTACTGCAATGCGCAGGCGCCCGGAAATGTCAGAGAGATCCAGCGCCTGTGCACTGCAGTACTCTGCTCTGCCTCACCAGGGCACTGGGTGCCTTCACTGTGTACAAGGCATCATGAAATCTGAAGATTACCAAAGGATTTTGGGTCATATTGTAGTGCCCAGTGTCAGAAATCTGGATCCCAAATGACCCCAAACAATGACAATGACCTCAAAAATACTTCACGAAGAGCCCAGAAATGAATGGAAACAAAACCCTTGAGAGTTCTGAAGTGGCCGGCAATGAGTGTGGATCTTAATCCCATTGAACACCAGTGGAGAGATCTTAAAATTGCTGATGGTAGAAGGCACCCTTCAAATATGAGAGACCTGGAGCAGTTTGCAAAATAAGAGTTGTCCAAAATTTCAGTTGAGAGGTGTAAGAAGCTTGTTGATGGTTATAGGAAGAGATTGATTGCAGTTATTTATTTCAAAGGATGTGCAACCATATATTAAGTTGAAGATGCCAACAATTTCGTCTGGACCTTTTTTGGAATTTTGTGTGGAATTCTGTCCAATTTTCCTTTTTTTCAGTTTTTTGTTTTCTTCCAATACACACAAAGGAAATAAACATGTGTATAACAAAATGTGCAATTGCAATAATTTTCTGGGAGAAATACTTCATTTTCTGGAACAATTTCAAGGGTACCAACACTTTCAGCCGCGACTATATATTGAGTTCACTGCAAGGGTAATTCAGAGTGTTACATACATATTATACAGATAACTAGATGCTTTTTAATTATCTGATTTGCAGAAAATGTATTCACCACAAATTTTATTTAGTGGATTTTCTGTAGAATTTGAATTTAAAAAAATCTGCAGAAATTTAAGTGCATTCTTTGATAATTTACTAATAAAGTTGCATATTGTGGTTTGAAACATCAAACTATTTTTGCTAGAATTGTGTGTAATGTTGCAATTTAATTGCACAAGTATTCTGGCAAAACATTGAAACTTTTTGCATTTATAAGCCATTCCCAGCCAGCTCAGTCAACTTTTTGAAAACTGGGCATGGTTTATTGGTACTTGGTCATTGTTGAGTGAGGCTGACAAATTCTTTATAATTTACACCACACAAGTGGGATAAATTAAAACAGAAATCTACTTAAATCCTTGACTTGTGTGTGTCTTACTCTGGATTCTAGAGGATGGCAGCTGAAACGTGCCAAATTCACAAAGAGGAGCAAAATTGGTGGGGTGCCTTTATTTCTTGGAAAACCTAACTTGTGGTACTGTTAGTCTCGTCATTTTTTTCTAAATAAGCAAAACTATATATTTTCTATATACAGTATTAGATTCAAAAATGCATTGTAAACCAATTTTCTTTGATGAATATTCATTATGTTTAATTACAAATGTTAGAGAAATGCTTTAAATAAATTAAAAAGTGTTGTGCTTTGCAGATATCAGTATGCCCCTGCAACTGATGATGATGGCCATGGAACATTATTGAAGCAAAATGTGTATTAATGACAAATATTCTCTGACAAGACAAATATAACCAGGAAACAATTAACCAGAAGTGAACATATATTTCCTCATTAAAACTATTTTTATTAGATAATTTAAAATACACCAACCCAGTGAAAACAAGGTATATACCCAGATATACTAAAGATAAACCTAACTTATTAGATACCCTATAATAAAACTATGCTCTTTCCTGCCTTACTGTGGAGATTGGCGCCCCCACTCAACATAGGCTATGGCTCACTTCCCTATAACACCCTATGATGAAAGGTGGGAAAACAATATCCAATAGGGTAGAGGTGAAGAGAGTCTTTGAGCTAAACTGGTAACTAATAGGTGTAAAACCTAAGTTCATGACAATATTTTCTTAACTCCACAAATATATGTGTATAAAGGGGACTGCTCAATCACAATATTATGACAGATGGCAAATAAAGCAGATGTTATTATACGTTATTACCCAAAAAATGGTGCTAAAAAATGAGACATTTCAATATCAACTAGCACCAATATTGATGATAGCGATATATGGTGAAGGCCTCTGTATCCACAAGTTATAAAAATCCCACATTCAAATACAGCCAAAAACAATTAGTACCAACACAGTCTTATATGTGTTGAGTAGTGTTGAGCATTCCGATACCGCAAGTATCGGGTATCGGCCGATATTCGCGTTATCGGAATTCCGATACTTAATTCCGATACTTTTTCCATATCGTATACCGGAATCGGAAGTTCCCATAATTCTTTGAGAGGCAATGTGATTTTAGTCAGCCAATGAGGAATCCTACGAAGTGTGGGCACATCCTGTAATGCTGCGGTCATCTTAACTAATGGCATGGCTGTGATTGGCTGCTGAAATGATGTCAGAATGCACTATAAAAGGCGCCGCCGCCATTTTAGCGTCACTGTGCTGTGAACTCAGTAAGGGACAGAACGCTACTCTGCTCACTCTGAGGGACAGTTAGATATTGCGATTTTGTGTACTACTGTGCTTGAGGCAGGCTAGTTTACCAACCGCTGTGTAAAGCTTCATTTTGCCAGTGTTGTTTTAACAGCTCTGTGCAAGGTGTGTGTGTGACAGTGCAGGTGACGCTGCAGTTTGCTCTGCATCCACCGCTGTTTGTAGGCATCTGCACGTGTCACTGACTCTTTTTTTTTTTTTTTTTTTTTTTATTTTGTGGAATTGGTGCAGCTCCATTATATTAGAAAAAAAAATCAAATCTATTAGTGTGACGTGCTTCCATCCGTATACAATACATTGGTTGCAAACACTATAGAAGTACAGAAAGGAGCTTTTCACAGATTGTGGACAGTTGTGTTTCAGTGTTCACTTCAGTCTGTGTTTTTTACTTTTTTTAGTGCAGATCACGCTCCAGTTACATGTTCAAGCACTGCTGCTTGTACTCTGCTGAGCGTGTCTCAGTGGCTCATCCTTTTCATTTATCTCCAATTGGTTCTGCTACATTCCATTTAAAATAAATCTAATCTATTAGTGTGACGCGCTTCCATCCGTATACAATACATTGGTTGCAAACACTATAGAAGTACAGAAAGGAGCTTTTCACAGATTGTGGACAGTTGTGTTTCAGTGTTCACTTCAGTCTGTGTTTTTTACTTTTTTGAGTGCAGATCACGCTCCAGTTACATGTTCAAGCACTGCTGCTTGTACTCTGCTGAGCGTGTCTCAGTGGCTCATCCTTTTCATTTATCTCCAATTGGTTCTGCTACATTCCATTTAAAATAAATCTAATCTATTAGTGTGACGCGCTTCCATCCGTATACAATACATTGGTTGCAAACAATATAGAAGTACACAAACGGGCCTTTCACAGCTACTGAACATGGGTTTTTAATTTTTAACTAAAATATGTATTTTTTCAAATGACACAAATATAAGTAATGTTGAAGAGGAATAGTCCTACATCCATTGTTTGCACAATATTACAGGTGTACATCATGTCCCTTAATCAACAATGTATTATTATATTTACTTGTATGCTTTTATTTAAAAGCCAAGAACACAGAAGGATAACCTTCGCACTGCAGCTGTTGTCAAAGTTCAACCCACATTATGCACTTCCAACATTGCAGCATTTGAGGCATGATGTGAGTTGGATTGGTCAAAGTTATGGAGTGAGAAGGTTCACCATCAGTACCCTATAGCATAAGTATGCTTTTGTGTTAGCATTTGTGTTAGACATGTGGATATCTGCCATAATATGTCACAATTATTTAGTTACAGATTTGTTACCAACACTAATCATTGAATGGTTTTAAATTTGACGTTTCACTTGTTTACAGCTTAGAAATAAGGGTGTAGCCTGATATCTATGTGTAGCACTAGCCACTTTAACATGTCATGTTTTTTTAAACATGTGTAGCTAGGTAGCAGTAATTTTTGCCGGACACACAGCAGGGGAACAGCAGGCGTTACTGAACCCCACTATCACTATAGCTTGTGTATTGGTCTGTGGACACGACACTTCTGAGCAGCAACTGGCAGTGTTGTAGCCCAGGGAGTATAGCTCAGGTGGTAGAAAGATGAACATAACAGGAGACATGGAAAACGTTGTCAACCAGTTAGTTAATCTGAAACCGGACAGGCAAATTCAGGCGAGATCCATGCCTAGTTCATTTTCAGAAAAGTAAGCCGTTCTACATTATCGTAGGATAGTCGCATGCAACGGTCTGTTAGTACACCACCTGCAGCAGTAAAGACGCGCTCCGATAATACACTGCCAGCAGATCAAGCCAGCACCTCCAATGCATACTGGCTAAGCTCTGGCCATGTATCCAGCTTAGAGACACAAAACTTGAATGGGGAAGAGCCATCTGAGAGTACACTGAGAGGGCAAGACATGTAGTCTGTAACCATCTTACGGAAATGTTGCCTCCTGCTGACTGGAGCCGTCTCGGATGGTGTAGACATTGGTGGCGCTGCCACAAAACTTCGACACATTTGGAACATACTGTTCTTGCCCTGTGCAGAGGCGCTGCTTGTGCTCCCTCTTGTTGCAGAGCTGTCTCCACTGCCTCGACGCACAGAGCTGCTTTGTAAATCAGTAGCAGCAGCAGTGCTCTCGGCTGGAATGGAGAACATTATGGATTGCACCAGTGTGTCTTGGTACTTCCGCATTTTACGCTCCCGGTTCAACGGTGTGATGAGGCTTTGTAAGTTGTCCCGGTAGCGAGGGTCTAGGAGGGGTGTACACCCAATAATCAGACGTGGTGTGAATGTGTTCGATGCGGCGGTCGTTTCTCAGCCACTGCAGCATGAAATCAACCATGTGCTGCAGACTCCCAACTGGCCAAGAAACGTTGTCCCCTGCAAGAGGCGTCATCTCCGCCTGCTGTGCATCACCCCACCCTTGGTCTACATACTGACTAGAGCATTGTCTACCTCCCTCTGGAGCGATGTCTTCCTCCTCCATTGACTCCTCCTCATCCTCCTCAAAAGTCCTTCAAATACATATAAATTTACAAAATTTAAAACTCAAATTTAAAAACTTTGTATCATAATTCTGTAACATCAGTTTATGGAAACACAATAGCATTACAAAAGGATAGACAAAAAATGTACATTATGTGCTTTGTAAATACATTAAAAGTTTGAATGGTTATGAAAATTAGACAGCGACTCTGGGGGTTCAATTGTTGATACAGCATGGTACTTTGAAAGTCCTCCAGCCCTTTGTGAGGAACCACGTTGCGCTGACTGTCCAGAAGGTGATGGAATTTGTGACTCCTCATCCTCCTCACAAAGTCCTTCAAATACATATAAATTTACAAAATTTAAAACTCAAAATTTAAAAACTTTGTATCATAATTCTGTAACATCAGTTTATGGAAACACAATAGCATTACAAAAGGATAGACAAAAAATGTACATTATGTGCTTTGTAAATACATTAAAAGTTTGTAATGGTTATGAAAATATAGACAGCGACTCTGGAGGTTCAATTGTTGATACAGCATGGTACTTTGAAAGTCCTCCAGCCCTTTGTGAGGAACCACGTTGCGCTGACTGTCCAGAAGGTGATGGAATTTGTGACTCCTCATCCTCCTCACAAAGTCCTTCAAATACATATAAATTTACAAAATTTAAAACTCAAAATTTAAAAACTTTGTATCATAATTCTGTAACATCAGTTTATGGAAACACAATAGCATTACAAAAGGATAGACAAAAAATGTACATTATGTGCTTTGTAAATACATTAAAAGTTTGTAATGGTTATGAAAATATAGACAGCGACTCTGGAGGTTCAATTGTTGATACAGCATGGTACTTTGAAAGTCCTCCAGCCCTTTGTGAGGAACCACGTTGCGCTGACTGTCCAGAAGGTGATGGAATTTGTGACTCCTCATCCTCCACCTCTTCCAAAACCTCATGCCTTAGTGCTTGCAGTGTTTTTTGAAGCAGGCAGATAAGGGGGACAGTCAGGCTGACTAGTGCATCATCTGCACTAGCCATCCGCGTTGACTCATCAAACGCACGCAAAACGTGGCAGATATCCTTCATAGAGTTATTCGCCACTCATTACACTGGCAGTGGCTGCCCATTCATTATAGGATCCAATTCTAATTACTGGTTCTCACCAACATAGCTCTCCACAGCGCAGCACCCCCCTACATCTCCTCCCTTATTTATATTTATCGGCCTAACCGACTGCTGCACTCTGCAAACGACCTTCGACTAACCTCTGCACTAATCCGTACCTCCCACTCCCAACTCCAAGACTTCACCCGCGCTGCGCCAATCCTCTGGAATGCTCTACCCCAAGAAATTAGGACTATCCGCAATTTGGATGGTTTCAGGCGCTCCCTCAAAACACATTTGTTCACAGTGGCCTATCACATTCACTAATCAAAGTCATTCTATGTGTAATTCTGTGTGTGTAGCCCATTCACTATCTCCATGCATCCCTCACTTCCTTAAAATGGCTGGACCATCATTGTAAAAACACCATTGTATATAAACACCTGTACTTTGTATCTCCCACACCTCATTGTAGATTGTAAGCTTTCACCAGCAGGGGCGGCTGATTTTGCTTTAATTATTGTATTGTTAACGTTGTTACTTATGACTCGTGTTTTGAAACTGTTAAACTGTAAAGCACTGCGGAATATTATGGCGCTATATAAATAAATAATATTATTATTCTTATTATAGAGGCCCACTCAGTAGTGGTGAAGTGTGAACGCCGCAAATTGCGAGTTGACTGCGCCTGATGCAGCTGATACTCCATTACTGTTGGCTGCTGCTCACACAACCGCTCCAACATATGTAACGAGGAATTCCACCTGGTGGGTACGTCACATATAATGCGATGTTCATGAAGGTGAAATCTGCGTTGCAGAGCTGCAATCAGCGATCTGGCCATGCTGGAACGTCGCAAGTGAGCGCACTCTAGGCGGACCTTGTGCAGCAGTGCATCAAGATCCGGATAGTCCCTCAAAAAACTCTGCACGACCAAGTTGAGCACATATGACAGACATGGTATGTGAGTGAGGTTGCCAAGGCCCAGAGCTGACACCAGATTTCGGCCATTGTCACACACTACCAAGCCTGCCTGTAGATTCTCTTCCAAAAACCACACGTCGCTCTCCTGCTTTATGGCATTACAGAGCTCCTGCGCTGTGTGGCTAAGATTCCCCATGGAAATTAATTTCAGGATGGCCTGTTGACATTTGGACACGGCTGTGCTCATATCGGTCGCAACAGGTAAACGTTCACGGGTCCATGTGGAGGTAGACCGTGACGGCTCCTGCAGCGATGATTCTGAGGAACTGGAATAGGAGGAGGAATCAATGTGTACAGACTTGATTCCTGCAATCCTTGGAGTTGGCAGAACACGTACAGCGCCACTCGCAAGATCAGTACCCGGCTGCACAACATTGACCCAATGGGCAGTGAGGGAAAGGTATTGTCCCTGGCCATGGGTGTTAGAACCCTCTTGTTAGGTTTTGTTTCAGTTTGCTGGTCACATGACCTTTTTTCCCTATTTAGTCTGGCTCCGCCCTTCTGGCTTTGCTTGACTTCATTGTATTATCTACTGTTAAGCTAGCCGGGTGCTTAGGTGCCTTAATCTGTGAGTTTTGCTTGATGTTAGGATCACAAAGTATTTATTTTTCTGTTTAATTATCCATGCTACAATTTATGTTAGGACTAGGAGGTGTCCACCTTTTCTCCCAGTCCCTAGATCTTGTAGGGATTACTCCCTCGCAACTATAGGTCTTCGTTCACACTAGATGAGGACTTTAGCGGGTCTGGTCGCAGGATCAGGTTCCCCGTTACATCGTAGGGATTCAGCTTAGTTGTATTGTAGGGACAGAATTCCCTTCTTTCCTTACTGGTTGTAGCAGATCATAACAATGGGTACTGGTCCACGCATCGGTGGTCAGGTGGACCTTGCTACTGAGGGCTTTTAGTAGCGCATGTTTAATTTTTCCCTCAACATGCTTTTGCAGACCAGGGACGGCTTGCCTGCTGAAATGAAATCGGCTTGGCACATTGTATTGTGGGATTGACAATGATATTCAGTTACGGAAACTGTCTGTCTCCACCAGCCTGAATCACAGCATTTCAAGGGACAGGAGTTTTGCAATGCCAGCATTCAGAGCCTGTGCTCGTGCATGGTTTGCGGAGTATGGCCGTCTTTTATCCCATGCCTGTGCTACCGCTGGCTGTTTTGTGGCCTGGGAGTGTGAGGATGACAGGGAACTTGCTGCTGTGTGTGGAATAACAGTTTGTCTCTGGACAACAGTGGCCGAGGTTCTTCCATGGCGATCCTGTGAGGAAGCATAACCAGCTGTGTGTGAGCTCGATGAAGAGGCTTCAACACAACCTGAAGATGTAGGTGCTGCTGTAGGTTGGCCTACATCTCCAGTGTGTCTTTGTAACTCAACTACGTGCTTTGTCCGCACATGTTTCCACATATTTGTGGTATTGAGGTGACTGACACTTTTAGCTATTTTTAATTTTTGATTACACAGCTTGCATTTCACATAGCAAATATCATGTGCAAGTGTGTGAAAAAAGGACCACGCAGTGCAAGTCCTGGGAGCGCACGTTTTGACTTTTGGAAGACAACTGCTCCGAACAGGTGCCAAACTGGAGGCTACAGGCAACCGAGTCTGCAGCCTAACTCTCCCTCCTGTTTGTACCGTTGGGGCAATGTCTTCCTCTATCTTCCTTCTATCACTAACCATTTCTCTAGGCCTCTCCCAGCTTTCAACCAAAGTACTGGTTCTCACCCACAAAGCTCTCCACAGTGCAGCACCCCTCCTACATCTCCTCCCTCATTTCTATCTATCGGCCTAACCGACTGCTGCGCTCTGCAAACGACTTTCGACTAACCTCTGCACTAATACGTACCTCCCACTCCCGACTCCAAGACTTCTCCTGCTCTACGCCAATCCTCTGGAATGCTGTACCCCAAGAAATTAGGACTATCCACAATTTGCATGGTTTCAGGCGCTCCCTCAAAACACATTTGTTCAGAGCGGCCTATCACATTCACTAATCAAAGTCATTCTATGTATTCTGTGTAAGTGTGTGTGTGTCTCTAGCCCATTCACTATCTCCATCCCTCAGTCCCTTAAGATGGCTGGAACATCATTGTAAATGCACCATTGTATATAAACACCTATACTTTGTATCTCCCCCATCTCATTGTACATTGTAAGCTGTCACGAGCAGGGGCGACTTATTTAGCTTAAATTATTGTATTGTTACGTTGTTACTTATGACTTGTGTTCTGAAACTGCTAAACTGTAAAGCGCTGCGGAATATGATGGCGCTATATTAATAAATATTATTATTATTCCTCTGAGCTGCTCCCACCACCTTCCTGTTCTTCATGCCATGTTGGGTATTGGACCTCATCATCTCCACTACCCTCTTCCAACACCTGCTGTTGGGTGGTCTGGCCAGCACCATGCTCAACAGAAACTGGCACCTGGGTCTCATCATCATCATCAGATGCGTTCTGCGGTGTGCTGACCATCGGCACTGTCTCACCCGCCTCTTCAGATTCATAGAGACACAGCTGTTGCGCATCACTGCATACTCCCTCTTCTTCACATTACAGAATGCTGCTTGGCTGGGCCCCTGTTTGCAAGCCAATAGATTCTGAGAACAGAAGCAGACACTCAGCTGGCTCCTGTACAGAACTCTCTGACTGCCTGGGCAATTTGCCAGGCGGTGAAGAGACAGATGGTTGCCCAACAGTGCTGTGGTCCTGAGAGGAGGTGGAAGCAATTGAAGTCGATGCATTGGCTGAGATCCAAACAACAACGGCTTCAATTTGTTCTTCCCGCAGCAGGGGGGTACTCCGAGCTCCTACAAAAGTGCGCATAAAGGAACGCTCACGGCCCGGGGAAAACTGGTGGATGCTGTGTCACTGGGGGCCGCAGCAGCCACAGAATCCCCACGTCCTCTCCCTGAAGAAACTCCACGACCACGTGCCTTACTCCCTGCCTTCTTCATCTTGGTAGATTGATAAAGAAAGTCTGAAAAGTTATAAGGCCTAAGTGTGGTTATTCCGCAGAGACTGCAGTGAACACTGCACACAACTGTTCAGTAGGTGTGAAAGGCCCCTTTGTGTACTTCTATAGTGTTTGCAACCAATGTATTGTATACGGATGGAAGCGCGTCACACTAATAGATTTTATTTATTTGTAATAGAGTGGAGCAGCAACAATTAGAGAAAAATTTCAAGGATGTGCCAGTGACACACGCTCAGCAGACTACAACCAGCAGTGGTTGAAGAACTAACTGGAGCGTGATCTGCACTCCAAAAAGGAAAACCTCAGACTACAGTGAACACTGCACACAACTGTTCACTACCCAACGCGTCTCAGCAGGAAGGCAGTCTGTGCGTCAAAACAAAGGCGCAAGCATACATCCACGTACCCTGTTTATAAAGCTATATAAAAAAAATTATGTAGTAGTGACGCACACTTTATTGAGGTACAGTATTACATCGCCATTCACCATCTGTGGCTATGCAGTCTCATCTATATATACCTTATCTATCCGTTGTCATGCTTGCAAGTCGACAGTCAGGCATAAATAGCAATTTTCACTATGCACTATGCACTTTTTAAAGGTTATGTTTGTTAATAAACATGATTATTGCCACATATTATGAGTATTACATGATGGAAATTGTATAATTTTGTATAAACTGTTTAGTGACATTATTCAGCAAATGTAACATTTTAGTAATGTCACAGATAACTTGTAATGCTGATGATGTTTTGAAGTCAGACATTCATTGTCTATACAATAAAAATGGTGTACATACTGTTACTTATCCATCATTAATGGATTCAGATATGTACTTGTATGCTTTTATGTACAACCGTATAGCAGATTCCTTAACTAATTTATTTTGTGGTTTGCATTGCTGTTCAACATGTTAATGTATGTGTTTATGTTTGTCAATTCTTTATTTATCTAGATATTAGTTTAAATGAAATCATCATCTTATGGTAGTAAAGGTTATCTTTCTCTTGTTTGAAGTATAGACATTTAAAATTGACAGGTAACAAGGAAATTACTTGATCTAGTATTTAAACATCCTCCTTGACCCTGGGCTCCAACACCGCCAGTTGTTGCTCGGAAGTGCTGTTAGCACAGTCAACACTTGCTCCTGTGTTACTGGGGTTCAGTAACGTCAGCTGGTCCTCGGTTGTGCCATTGGCTCTTTTCCTTCTGCTGCCCCTCCGGGTTCCAGTACCGTCAGCTGGTTCTCCGCAGTGCCTTTGGCCTAGGTGCCTCCATCTTGGTATCCGAGTTCCAGCAATGTCTGCTGGTCCTTGGTAGTGCTTTGGAGCACAGGTACCTCCTGCTTAGTAACCGTGTCCCAGTAACGTCAGCTGGTCCTCGGTTGTGCCATTGGCTCTTTTCCTTCTGCTGCCCCTCCGGGTTCCAGTACCGTCAGCTGGTTCTCCGCAGTGCCTTTGGCCTAGGTGCCTCCATCTTGGTATCCGAGTTCCAGCAACGTCTGCTGGTCCTTGGTAGTGCTTTGGAGCACAGGTACCTCCTGCTTAGTAACCGTGTCCCAGTAACATCAGCTGGTACAAGATTGTGCTACAAATACAAGATACGGAACAAGAGACACAAGAACAATAAGCAGAAGATCTAAAAGCAGAAGAACATGAAGTATAAGACCAAAATGAAGAGCAAAATATATGCTCTAAATTCTAAGCAGAAGAAGACTAAGCAGTGTATGGGGGTGAGTCCGTTCCTCCTCGTGGTGCCCCTGGAAAATGCCTGCTGCTGCAGGCTAAACTGAACACGGACAAATACTGTTGTAATTTAAATCTTTTGTGACAGCAAGAACGGAAGGATGAAAAATTCATACTTTGACAGATTACAAGTACAGGATTCTCTGTCACAAATAAGAATATGATGAAGAAGATGAAGCAGAATATGAATAAGAATAATAGTTTAATAAGAAGAATATGAGTAATGTTAACAAAGATGAATAGCAAGAAGTTTAAGAAGAAGATAAAGAAGGTGAAGATGAAGAATAATTTGATGAAAAAGATGATGCTGCAGAAGATTATGAAGGAGAAAGTGTGTGAAAAGTTAAAAAGGTGAAGATGAAGAGCATGGAAGTTGTGTAATATACATATTTGCCAAAATATAAAAAACGTTAACATTGTCAATTTCTTCGTCAATCCGAACATCTTTAAAAAAAAAAATATTTATGCTATTCCATTTGATTGGGTTAAACATCTATGCCTTTAATGTCTCCTCAACCTTCCCCAATACATTCTACATTACTCTTTCTTGTTTTCCTTCATGTACAATTAACCAACAAGGCAAGAATGGGTTTTTTTTAATTTCGATATTTTGTTCCCATAGACTTACATGGGACTTCCGGTATCGATATCGGGTATCGCCGATATTTTAGTGATATCGGCGATACCATTCCGATTCCGATACTTTAGGATATCGGAAAGTATCGCTCAACTCTAGTGTTGAGACACCAATACATATACATATCAAATCCATATGCCACATAGATTCCTCCATATGGTAAGACTTATCATGACTCAGGTGCACCCTGACGCATTTCCCCGTAGATGGTACAGTTCATCAGGAGGTCATTTGAAAATGGATACTGGATACCATAGTAGATGATGACACACCACGCTTCCAAAAAGAGTGGACTTAATAACCACCCAGGATATGAGACGCCAAAAGTTGCTGCGCACACCCTATCGCGGGCTCCAAACCGGGTAATATGGTATGCTGCAATAAGCATAAGAACTTATCCCACGAGATTAGAACACCGCACAATTTCCGGTGAGCACAGTGAGATGCTCAACTCAGCGTGGTCGGATAAAACCACCGCTTTGCCGGAAGTGCCTTGCGTTCAAACTTGTGAAGCGCATACTCAAACTATACATCCTCTCTTTCTTTAGCATCAAAGACCTTGCCCTATCCTGTTTCTCCTCAATCCTTTCCAAACGTACATTTAGCGTTTCTCAATAACACACTACAATATACATACAACATAGCACAATACAATGGTGCTATATAAATAAATTATTATTATTAATAATAATAATAATAACAATAATTGGTATCATCACATCCGGAATGACCTGATTTATAAAACTGTTATTTTATTTATTCCATACAAAAAACAACCTAAAAGAAAAAAAAATAGCTTTTTTCATCTTACTGACAAACAAAAAAATTGAATAAAAAGTGATTAAAAAGTCATAGGTAGAAAAATATGGTACAAATGAAAATACCAAACCATTCTGCAAAAAAAAAGCCCTAATGTGGAATTTAACTATGAAAATGCAAGTATATTTTTGTAAAATATTGTCTATAGTGTGTAAAACTAGCAAAGCAATAACAATATATAAATCTGGTATCTTTGTAATCGAACTGACCAGAAGAACAAATCTGTCATCACTTTTACGAAACGGTGAACTGCGCAAAAAATATATGTAAAAACAATACCTGATTTGCTTGTTTTTGTTCTGAGTCTTCGAAAACTGGACTAAAACGTGATCAAAAAAACATTATAAACCCCAAAATGATATGAAAAAATCTCCTTGTGGCACAAAAATAAGTCCTTATGCAGCACTGTTTGCCAAACAATAAACAGTTACAGCTCTCAAATAATGTTGATGAAAAACTATTTTATAAAAAAGCATTTTTAATGTGTGATAGCAGAAAAAACTAAAATATTAAATTTTTGATACTAAAATTTTATATTTCCACATCCCAATGTTATACAATTCTGTGAAACACCTGTGGGTTCAAAATACCTCCTACATCCCTACACACCGCAGTAATCGCATCGATCCAAAGAATAAAGCTGTCTTATCACTTACATCGTACAATGAACAATAAAAAAATAAAAATAAGAACTCTTTTTTGTACTGCAGTCTGTACTCTTTTTGCTGATTGTACTTCCCAAAAATCAGAGCAAGGCTCAGGTCACATTTATCCTGTGCTCTTCACTGAGCACTTACGTTGGGGTGTTACATGTAGATTCCAAAAAATGTGATTTAGAAGAAACCCCAGATAGAAACATCTATTATAATGATGCAGATGAATTCACTTTGGACTTCCTCTGGTCTCTGTTTTGACAGTGTCCCTTTATTTTTGGCTTCATTTTAAAGCTCAAGTGTGGTCGTACATAGTTCTGTACGTGCCTAAAAAGATGGATACCACCAGAACAGATGCCCAAAGGAGTCCAAAGTGACTTTGTCTGCCTCTTTATAGGGAGTAGTTCTGTCTTGGTCTAGTTTTGAATCAAATTTTTGTGTGACTTATACGGAAATCCTGTTGTAAGTGCTTAGCGTAGAACAGAGGTATATTGTTCCAGCGTTAAACATAAAGAGATCAAAAAATGTTATGTAACCCAAAATGTTACAAAAAAAACCCTAACTTTTCTCTCACAAAACCAGATCCCACTCAGGTATGTCATTTGTCACCTGAAATATAATGGTTTCCTGGTAGAACAAGAACCCTATAAAAGTGACATGCCTCCCACCCCCTCTAAATAAATTCTAGTGCAAACTGAGCTTCCAAATCCAAATACCCCTCCCCTTCTGAGCCATACCTTGCCTTAACCACAGTAAGCGGCCACATGTTTGGCATTATTGTAGTGAGGAGAGCACATTTAATAATCTCTGGGGTACATGTCTTCAGAAACACAAGCTGTGAACAATGTATGTGGGCAGGGCTGCCACCAGAAATTTCAGGGTCCTATACTGGCAAAACTTTTGGGCACGCTAGAGACTCCACCCAGTCACTACCCCTGCTCCGCCTACAACCCTCAAACCTTCCACAGTCCCACTGACAACTCTTGCAAAAACTCAACTTCTCCACTACAACCTCACCAATCACACATTAACTGTTCCCATCAAACACCATATCACCTACATTGCCATCAGCATTTGTTTTTCCAAAAAGATTTTTTCAGCCACCACAACAAAGTAGACTCTTTTGGCAGTCCCCTGTTGTGAATGTGTTAGAAATGAATTCTGAGCAGAAGCTCCCCCTGGTGGTTGCAGACAGTGCTGAACCATTCAATGAGGATTGGCAATCAGGAATTACAGACTGGCTGGATATAAGGGAGGTTCCCTCCCATCATGGTTTCCTGTGATCAATTGTTCTTGTCTCAACGTTGTTTCCTGGTTCACTTGGAAGCTTGCTGAGTCTTGCCTCTTCTCCTGCTCTCAGATAAGATATTTTCTGTTTTTTTGTTTTTGTGTTTACCATTTGCATATTTCTCTGCATTTCTGTGAGGTTGGCCAGCTTTCCCCCCGGGGGGCTTGGGCTCCTCTCAGTTCCTCTGGAGCCACTGTTATTTGTTCATTTGCCTTTTCCAGTTTTTTCAGTGGCTGCGGCTTTGTTTTGTTACACCAGAGAACTAATTTAGGTGGTAGAGGTCGTGTGATCTCAGGTGTTTTTGCAATTAGTAGCGTTGGCTTTTTTTAGGGTTTTTTTGGATTGCAGTAAGTATCCTTCCTATCCTTTTCTGTCTAGGCAGATTGGGCCCCAACGTTTGCTCATACTATTTTCTCTCTGTGTCTGTATTTCCTCTTGTCTAACCGCCATTATGTTCTTTGGGGATCTGCTACGGGGCAGATAGCTTTCCTTTTTCTATCTTTAGGTATAGTTAGCTTCTCAGGCTGTGACGAGGCGTCTAGGACCAACGTAGGTACGCTCCACGGCTGCCTTTAGTTGTGGTGGTTAGTCAGGGTACTGCAATCCAGTAGATTCCAACCTCTCTGGTGTATTGCCGTTTTTGCCTGCTCTCCTCAGCTACCAAATCATAACAGTCCCCTACTCTAACCTATTAAAAATTTCTTAAAATATCCAATACTCTTTTTAAGTATATTATTAATTTTTCTTTAAGGCAATGTATAACATACATTTTTTACAATGACAAATAATACCACATACAAGGGACAATTAGCACTACATCATGACTAAACCACATGTCACCACCACAAAGTGATTGAATAATACCAATTGCAATGAAAAAATACTACCACACCATGACCAGATCACATATTACCCCCACATATTGACCAAATAATACAACATATTGTTAGGGCTGGCGGAACGCACAAAATAAATATAAATAATAAGTGCGTTCGCAGCCCGGGGTCCACCGTGCAGGCAGAGCCTGCTGCTAGTAAGATGGCGGTATGAAGAACTCTGTTACTTCACAGAGTCGCAACTCTAGACACTGTGGCACTATATGGCAGTATAAGCGAGCACTGTTACCCCACAGTGTCGTTAAGGAAGCGACGCAGAGATATGGACTGTGTCCTGTTAACTCCACAGGAATGCACAGACAACTGCTGTGCGGACAGCAGTCCGTAGTAATGCTATCAACAACGCAATCAGACAATCTCTTCACCTGAGAAGCCAGTATTCAAGGGGCTTATTTCAGCCGAGCCCTAAACACGTGCATACAATCTCTTCACCGGAGGTGCCGGTATTCTAGGGGCTTATTTCAGCCGAGCCCTAACACATGCGTGCAAGATCACACTGGCGCAAAGCACATAATATAGTTGATACTAGCGCATGGTTGCACGACCATGCCACCCTTTTATAGTAGCAACTACAGGGCCTGCCAGATAAGGACCAATAGGAAACTGTTCCAGAACACAGGAAGTTTCAGGACCTTCCTGGCGGACCAATAGGACCTGCTGCAGCACCTGAGCATGTGACCCCTGATCTCCAATGAGAGATCCCACTCTGGGCATGCTCAGAAGGGTAAAGCAAGGACTTTGTCCTAAAGACGTCTGCTCGCCACTAACCAGTACTGGATACAATAGTAGAGCCTGGAAAGGCAGCAGTAATCCTCTGCACAATGTTAGACTGGGTGAAATGCTGGGACCGACGCCTATGCTGAGCAGAGTCCACTGCGGCCGGAGACGGATGGGAGACCGCAGCAGGGATGGCTCAAGATTCCCCTTGTGCAGAAGCGGGAACTCGACCTCTAACATTTCCCCCCCTCCTAGGGCCCTACCTTCTTTGAGCCTCGCTGCGCTCAAAATCAGCGATGAGCTGCGGAGCATGAACGTGCTCGGCAGGCTCCCAGGACCTATCCTTAGGCCCATAACCCCTCCAATCCACCAAATAAAATCTTTTGCCCCGTACCACCTTACACCCTACGATCGCAATCACCTCATGGTCGTCCGTAGACGAACCCGATGTCCCAGCAGATGACTCGGAAAACCAGGACATGAGCACGGGTTTCAGGAGGGATATGTGAAAGATGTCGGAGATACCCAGGCGTGGTGGAAGAGTCAAACGGTATACCACAGGATTAACCTGTTCGAGGACTTTGAAAGGACCCAGGTAGTGGGGTGCCAACTTAGTGGACTCAACTCGCAGCCTAATGTTACGGGCAGAGAGCCACACCAAGTCCCCAGGAGCAAATGTCGGAGTGTGGCGCCGATGTGCGTCGACGGAAGACCTCATCCTCTCCTTGGACGCCTGAATGGCATCCTGGGTACAGTCCCAAATGTCCCGTGCCTCCACAGCCCAGTCTGCCACCCTGGAGTCGGCGGAAGACACGGGCATGGGCACCGGAACCCGCGGATGCTGACCGTAGTTTAGGAGGAATGGAGGACCAATAGGAGCTGCTGCAGCACCTGAGCATGTGACCCCTGATCTCCAATAAGAGATCACACACTGGGCATGCTCAGAAGGGGAAAGCAAGGACTTTGTCCTAAAGACGTCTGCTCGCCGCTAACCAGTACTGGCTACAATAGTAGAGCCTGGAAAGGCAGCAGTAATCCTCTGCACAATGTTAGACTGTTCGAGACGCTGGGACTGACGCCTATGCTGAGCAGAGTCCACTGCGGCCGGAGACGGATGGGAGACCGCAGCAGGGATGGCTCAAGATTACCCTTGTGCAGAAGCGGGAACTCGACCTCTAACACATACAGGGACAAATACTGCCACACCATAACCAGACCACATATAACCACTACAATGACCGAATGATACCACATACCAAATACTGTCACACCATAACTAGACCACATATAACCACTACAATGACCGAATGATACCACATACCAAATACTGCCACACTATGACAAGACCATATATTACCACAGGAGCTCTGTATATAGTACATAGGATACAGTTAATACAGTGATCACCAGTAACATTATACACAGGAGAGCTGTATATACATACAGTATATAATCAATGTCCATATAACACACTCACTCACCAGTGACATCTAGTTGAATATATTCATTTTTGCTTTTCTTCTTCATCCAGCACCTTTACTTCTTCCAGCCAGGACTCTTCTCTTCAGAAAATAACACAGTTATCTAGAACACCGCTTCCAGAATACATTCCCACTTTTTCCCCAACTTTTACAATATGCCAGATGAAGAAAAAAGTGGCATAGTGCTACCCTGCATAGTAACAATACCCCCTTCAAATCATCATCATTTGCGTCTCCCAATCCACATCATCACCATTTGCTGTTCCAACGCCCCAGTCTTAGTTCATCACCATTTGTTGTACCCCACCTCCCAGTCTACATTCATAATCATTTGCTTTACCCCACCCATCTCAATTCATCACCATTTGCTGTAACTCATCCCCAGTCTCAATTCATTATAATTTGCTGTTTCCCCAAGTGTCAATTAATCATTATTTGCTGTTTCCACCCCATTCTCAATCCATCATTATTTGCTATACCCCATCCCCCAGTCTCAGTTAATCACCATTTGCTGCATCCCACTCCCCAGTCTCAATTCATCACCATTTGCTGTCCCCAAGTCTCAATTAATCACTATTTGCTGTACCTACACCCTTCTCAATTCATTACCATTTGCTGTCTTCTCAAGTCTCAATTAATCACTATTTGCTGTACCCCAGCCCCAGTCTCAATTCATCAATATTTAATCCCCCACACCCACAGTCTCAATTCATCACCATTTGCTGTCCCCACCCCAGTCTCAATCATTATTCATTTTCCCCCACCCCAGTCTCAGTTCATCACCATTTGCGGTCCCTCAAGTCTCAATTAATTATTATTTGCTGTGTCCCATCCCCCTGTCTCAATTCATCATTATTTATTCTCCCTCACCCCCATACTCAATTCATTATAATTTGCTGTATCCAAGCTGTGCAGCATCAGGCAGGAAACCTCCCAGCGTCGAGATGTGCGCTAACATAGACAGCACACCACAGCATAGAGCATTATACCCGGGGGTGATCCGAAGCACAAGAGAGGGGACCCTGGACTGGGCCTGTGCCCCCCCTCATTCCTTCTGCTCACCGGGCCCCATACAGCAGTAAGGGCAGTAATGCCCTGATGGTGGCACTGTATGTGGGTGATATAATATACTGTATGGGGGTTTTACACTGTATGTGGGCTGAATGTATGGGCACTAAACTGGCAGATTTACAATTCTCCAGAATGTAGCTTGCTAAATATTTTAGGACTCCAAATGCCAAATAGTTTTCCTTCCTCCACTGCCCTAACCTGTGGCATAACAGTAGTTTGTCCCGTTAAAGGAAAATTGTGCAATAAATACCACTAAAATTTTATATTTACACGTCAAAATGTTATACAATTCTGTGAAACATCTGAGGTCACTTGTGGGGATTTCTGCTGTTCTGTCACCTCAAGGTCTCGGCTAATGGCACCCACAATCTGTTCAAACAGAATCTACATTCTAAAAGATAAGAAGAGCTCCTTCCCATCGAATCTCTGCTGTGTGCTCAAACAGTAGTGTACAACCACATATGGGGTATTGTCACGTTCAGTAAAAATGACATAGCAAATTATGTGGTTAATTTTCTCCCATATTGCAGCTCGGCGCTCATTGAAGTGAACTTCAATACCAGAAATGGTCATTACACAGTATTCGGATCTGCGGAGCTCAGTTTCCATATAGTGTTAACTTCCAGTTGCTTCTGCACCAGGCATCAGCTGAGTGGTTGTGGTGCCATGTCTAGGAAGCCCACTGTTCTGATACTGATGACATATCAATAAGATGGCTTATTAATATCTTAGTCCTTGACAACCCTTGAATCATTGTTGTGAAAAAACTGCTCGACATTTTGTGTTCATTAGCACTTGCCATATCTGTGTATACAGTGAGGTTTTTTTTCAAGAAAACTTTCTTCTTACCATTTAATACTGATTTGAAGCAGCTCAAGTCTTTGTGTGACCTCTCTGGATTTCACTGATCCCAAGAATAACAGACTGTTTATTGGCTACATAATGTTTCTTAGGGTAAAAAATGGCAGCATTCATGCTCAAGGTAGCTTCACAGTTCAGTGTTGTTGATAAAACTGATGAGCATAACAATGACCTGGGAGACTTGTATCTTCCACAAAGACCAAAACTTGAAATGTTAATGAAAGTACTCGTTCACTGTCAATTGATAGCCCGGGGAAAACAAAAAAGTAAAGCCCCGTCTCACATAGCGATACACCAGCGATCCCGACAACGATCAGGATCGCTGGTGTGTCGCTACATGATCGCTGCTGAGCTGCCAAAGAGGCAGCTCAGGCAGCGATCAGGACAGCGACACTGCGAGTAACGTCGCTTAGTTACCCGCAGTGTACGTTGGATACCAGCTCCCTGCATCAGGGCGCTGGTATCCAAGGTACACATTGGGCTTCCAGGCACAGCCCCGCGCCTGGAAACCCGCTGTGTACCTTGGTTATCAGCGGATCGCTGGTCTCCCGCCTGTCACACGCAGCGATATGTGCTGGCCAGCGGGAGACCAGCGATCAAAAAAATGTCCAGGACATTCAGCGACGATCAGCGATACCCAGCAGGGGGGCTGATCGTCGCTGAAAGTCACACACAGCGATATAGCTGGGGAGATCGCTGTTGCGTCACAAAACTAGTGACTCAGCAGCAATCTCGCTAGCAAGATCGCTGTGTGAGACGGGGGCTTAATGTAAAAAGTGTACAATTTACAAAGTCTATCGTATGGTCTTCATTCTACTTGTGTCAAGGGAATTGTATGTGAATGATGGTAAAATAACAAGAAAGCAATGCAATGTATACATAATTCAACCTAGAAAATGCATTAATATGTAAAAGCCAGAAAATGCTAATCTCTTATCTATGCTACATTTATTTTGCATAGGATGTTGTACAGTGGCATGTAAAAGTTTGAACACTACTGGTCAAAATGACTGTTATTGAGAACTGTTAAATAAAGTTGAAGATTAAATGATCTCTAAATGACCTAAATTTAAAGATGACACATTTGCTTTGTATTTTAGACCAAAAAATATATATAGACATTTTTTACATTTTAAAATTGCAAAAAGGGAAAAGGACTGATGCAAAAGTTTGGGCACCTTGCATGGTTACTACTTAGTAGCACCCCTTTGGCAAGTATGTCAGCTTGTAAACTCTTTTTGTAGCCAACCAAAAGTCTTTCAATTCTTGTTTGAGGGATTTTTATCCATTCTTCCTTGGAAAATTCTTCCAGTTCTGTGAGATTCCTGGGTCGTCTTGCAATTTTCTGCTTTAGCCACAGATATTCAAGTTCAGATCAGAAGACTATGAGGGCCATTGTAAAACCTTCAGCTTGCACATTTTGAGATAGTCTGTTTTGGATTTTGAAGTGTGTTTATGATCATTATTTATTTGTAGAAGCCATCCACTTTTCAAATTCTGCTTTTTTACAGATGGTGTTATGTTTGCATCAAGAATTTGTTGAAATTTTATTGAAATTATTCTTCTCTCTACCCATGAAATGTTCCCTATGCCATTGCCTGCAACACAACCTCAAAACATTCTTGATCCACCACTAAGCTTAACTTCATGGGTGCACAGGACTTGCTTTCAAAATTCATCAGACTTGTTTACATGTTCTTTTGCATGTGTCTGACAGTGAATTTTATGGTGAGGATGCAGGAGAGGGTTTCTTCTAATGATTCTTCATGAAAGCCATATTGGTACAGGTGTCTCTGAACAGTAGAACAATGTAGCACAACTACCCTTCCTCCCCCAAGATCCAAGTTTAAAAGCTCCTCCATCCGTCTTAACATTTTTTCCAAAAGCACAGTTGCACCATCCTCATTGAGGTGCAGTCTGTCCTTACCGTAGAGCCTGTAGTCGACAGAGAAGTTTGCCCAGTTCTCCAGGGTCCTAAACCCTTCCTTCCTGCACCAATTTTTAAGCCCATAAGTTCCCACTGCCTATCTAGTGATGCTTGTGGCACTGGCAGTATTTCTGAAAATACCACCTTAAAGTTCCTGGCCTTCAGCTTCTCTCCTAGTTCCCTGTAGTCATTTTTAAAGACCTTCCACCTTCCTCTAACTTTGTCATTGGTACCGATGTGCTCCATGACCGCTGGGTTTTCCCCAGCCACACCCAGCAATCTGTCTATCCGATCCACAGAATGTTGAACCCAGGCACCCAGCAGACAACACACTTAGGCATTTATGATCTCGGCGGCAGATGACCTTGTCTGTCCGCCAAATTAAAAAGTACCCTACCACCAACATCTGTATGGCCTTTGCTGCTCTTTTATTTCCCTCCTTCCTAAAGCAATTATTTTTCTGTATGCTAGAAGCAACATTCTGCTGCAGCGATCCCAGTACTGGGCTTGCATTCCTAATATCAGCTAAACAGGCATATTTACTAGGTTATACCAGATCAGGACTGGGCTCCCTTGCCCTTTTCCTCCTACCCCTTCTTGTAACATTTACCCAGCAGCGCATGTCTCTGTCCTGATCTTCCCCACTTCCACCCTCTTCCATATCACTGGCCCTAGCCAGTGCAAGCTCAGTGAGCTCTAAACTCCTCTCTAGGTTTGCAATGCTTCTGAATGTTGCAAGCTGCACATTTAGATCCATAACCTTGGCTTCCAAACATGTATCTCGCTGGCAGACATATTCACCCTCAAACAGATGTTCAAGGCATGCATACATCTCACAAGCTGCAAACTTGGTGGTGTTGTCCATGGAGTACATTTTCAATTGGGATAAACCATACAAATAAAAGCAAAAAAAAAACAATGGAAGCTAGTAAGGAAAACACCAACTATGTTCTTTTCTGTTAAACTATGATATTGTGTTTAACTATGGAATTATCTGCAGACTTGGACTTAATGTCAGCCCTCTCTCCACCTCAGCAGCCCTCGCTTAGTATATCTGGAACTTGCAGTCCACTCAGAAGCACAGCACAGGTTTTCCTGCTAGAAAGTTCTGGAACAAACACTTACCTCACAAATGCCTGATCACATTTATTTTTAAAACAAGCTTTAATCCACACAATTAACACAGTTAATTCCCCAACAATTACAACAGTTACACAGTTATCATAATTATGATATTGCATTTAACTATGGACTTATCTGCTGCCTTGGACTTAACTCCAGCCTTCTCTCCATTCAGCAGCCCTCGCTTAGAGTGTCTGGAACTTGTAGTACACACAGAAGCACAGCACAGGTGTTCCTGCTAGAAAGTTCAGAAACAAACACTTACCTCACAGATACCTGATCACATGCACCAATCACAATCTTTCCCTTTTTTTAACAGCCTTCTGAGGCCTCAGACAAATATGACAGCTTTGCTAACTTCTTACAGCCTTCTCCTGCTTTGTGGGTCTCCACAATTTTCATTTTTGGAGTGCTAGGCAGTGGCTTAGAAGAACCCATGGCTGCTGTTTTTTGGCACAAGGTTAGAGGAGACTGGGTTTTTATTAAGCTGGGAATTTGCATCACCTGGCCTTTCCAAACAATGATAGTGAACAAGCCATAACCCTAAGGTCGGAGTCAGACATGCGAGAAACTCGCACAAGTCTCGCATGTCAATACCCGACACTCCCTCCGGCACTCGTACCGGAGCGTGTGGCTGCATGTATTTCTATGCAGTTGCACTCTCCGGTACGAGTGCTGGCGGCAGTGCCGGGTATTGACATGCGTGACTTGTGTGAGCTTCTTGCATGTCTGACCCCGTCCTAACTGGCTTATAATGTTCTGAAACACAAATCTCCAAGGGTGCCCAAACTTTTGCATCAGCCAATTTTTCTTTTTGTAATTATTAAAATGTAAAAAAATGACATTTTTTCTGCCTAAAATACAAATGAAATGTGTCATATGTAACTTTATCCCTTTTACAGACCACTTCATTGTTAACTTGGTTATCAGTTCACTATAACAGTAATTTTGACAAGTGTTGCCCAACCTTTTGCTTGCTACTGTATAATTGTAAGCTATAGGGTATTAAGAATATATTTTAGAACATAAAAGGTTTATTTTTTCAAGCTTACAAAAATACAGAAATTTACATAACTTGGTCATAACACTTAAGAAACAAATTTGCTAGCATTGTTCAGAGATTTTTATTTTTTTGTGATGCTATGTGGTGCTCCTTTGTTAAAATACAGCAAGGACTTGATGTAGGCAGGACTACAATTAAAACTATTTTAATTTTAAAATGTTCAATGATATCATCAGCTCCTTTTAAAGATTCCTCTAGTCTCCCCTACAGCAAAGAGTAGCAACACTCATACACATTAACCCCTTTACCCCCAAATTGGTTTGCACGTTAATGACCAGGCCAATTTTTACAATTCTGACCAGTGTCATTTTATAAGGTTATAACTCTGGAACGCTTCAACAGATCCCACTGATTCTGAGAATTTTTTTTCATGACATACTGTACTTCATGATAGTGGTAAAACTTCTTTGATATGACTTGCATTTAATTGTAAAAAAATTAAAATTTGTGAAAATTTGAAAATTGTGCAATTTCCAAAA
The DNA here is from genome assembly GCA_033576555.1 of Oophaga sylvatica. Classification (NCBI taxonomy): domain Eukaryota; kingdom Metazoa; phylum Chordata; class Amphibia; order Anura; family Dendrobatidae; genus Oophaga; species Oophaga sylvatica. The sequence goes on along the minus strand of JARQOD010000005.1, from coordinate 324,004,322 downwards.
TTTTAATTCTTATGCAATTAAATCAGAGAGATATGTCACTCAAAATAGTTAATACATAATAATTCCCACATGTCTATTTTACATTAACACAATTTTTGAAGACTGTTTTTGTTAGGAAGTTGTAAGAGTTAAAAGTTGCCAGTGATTTCTCATTTACCATGCAAAATTTACAAAACTTTTTTTTAGGGACCACATCACATTTGAAGTGATTTTGAAGGGTATATATGAAAGAAAATACCCAAAATGACACTATTCTAAAAACTCCAACCCTCAAGGAGCTCAAACCCACATTCAAAAAGTTTTTTAACCCTTCAGGTGCTTCACATGAATTTTTGGAATGTGGAAAAAAAATGAACATTTAACTTATTTTTCACAAAAATTTTACATTAGACCCTTTTATTTATTTTTGCAAGGGTAACATAACAAATTGGACCCCAAAATTTGTTGTGCAATGTCTCCTGACCATGAAGACACCCATATGTGGGAGAAAACACTGTTTGGGTGCACGGCAGAGCTTGGAAGGGGAGGAGTACCACTTGACTTTTTAAATACAAAATTCGCTGGAACAATTAGTGAACACCATGTCATGTTTGGAGAACCCCTGATGTGCTAAACAGTGAAAATTCCCCCAAGTGACACCATTTTGTAAATTAGACCCCTCAAGGAATTTATCTAGATGTTTATTGAGCAGATTGAACCCCTAAGTGCCTCACAGAAGTTTATAATGTTGAGCCGTGAAAATAAAAAAAAAAAATCACATTTTTCTCCACAAAAATATTCTTTTAGCTCCATTTTTTTATTCACAAGGGTAACAGGAGAAATTGTACCATACAATTTGTTGTGCAATTTATTTTAAGTACACCAATAACCCATACAGTGATTATGGAAAGTATTCAGACCCCTTTAAATTTTTCACTCTTTTTTGAATTTACCAAATGGATGCAATGAAACAAAGTTCATTTTTTTCTCATTAATATACACTCTGCACCCCATCTTGACTGAAAAAAACAGAAATATCGAAAGTTTTGCAAATGTATTTAAAAAGAAAATTGAAATATCACATGGTCATAAGTATTCAGACCCTTTGCTCAGACACTCACATTTAAGTCACATGTTGACCATTTCCTTGTGATTCTCCTTGAGATGGCTCTACTCCTTCATTGCAATCCAGCTGTGTTTAATTAAACTGATAGTACTTGATTTGTAAAGGCACACCCCTGTCTTTATAAACCTCACAGATCACAGTGCATATCAGACCAAATGAGAATCATGAGGTCAAAGTAACTGGCCAAGGAGCTCAGAGACAGGATTGTGGCAAGGCACACATCTGGCCAAGGTTATAAAAGAATTTCTGCAGTACTCAAGGTTCCTAAGAGCACAGTGACCTCCATAATCCATAAGTGGAAGAAGTTTAGGGACCACCAGAAGTCTTCCTGGACCTGGCCGTCCACCCAAACTGAGCAATCGCGGGAGAAGATCCTTGGTGAGAGAGGTAAAGAAGAACCCCAAGATCACTGTGGCAGAGCTCCACAGATGCAGTAGGGAGATGGGAGAAAGTTCTACAAAGTCAACTATCACTGAAGCCCTCCACCAGTTAGGCCTTTATGGCAGAGTGGCCTGATGGAAGCCTCTCCTCAGTGCAAGACATATGAAATCCTGCATAGAATTTGACAAAAAAACACATGAAGGAATGCCAGACTATGAGAAATATGATTCTCTGGTCTGATGAGATGAAGATAGAACTTTTTGGTGATAATTCTAAGCGGTATGTGTGGAGAAAACCAGGCACTGCTCATCACCTGCCCAATACAATCAATACAGTGAAACATGATAGTGGCAGCATCATGCTATAGAGGTGTTTTTCAGCTGCAGGGACAGGACAACTGGTTGCAATTGAAGGAAACATGAATGTGGCCAAGTACAGAGATATCCTGAATGAAAACCTCTTCCAGAGAGCTCTGGACCTCAGACTTGGCCGGAGGTTCACCTTCCAACAAGACAATGATCCTAAGCACACAGCTAAAATAACAAAAGAGTGGCTTCAGAACAACTCTGTGACCATTCTTGACTAGCCCAGCCAGAGCCCTGCCCCAAACCCAATTGAACATCTTTGGAGAGACCTGAAAATGGCTGTCCACCAACGTTCACCATCCAACCTGACTGAACTGGAGAGGATCTGCAAGGAAGAATTGCAGAGGATCCCCAAATCCAGGTGTGAAAAACTTGTTGCATCATTCCCAAAAAGACTCATGGCTGTACTAGCTCAAAAGGGTGCTTTTACTCAATACTGAGCAAAGTGTCTGAATACTTATGACCGTGTGATATTTCAGGTTTTCTTTTTTACTAAATTAGCACAAAATTTCTACATTTCTGTTTTTTTCAGTCAAGATAAGATGCAGAGTGTACAGTAATGAGAAAAAAGGAACTTTTTGAATTTACCAAATGGCTGCAATGAAACAAAGAATGAAAAATTTAAAGGGGTCTGAATACTTTCCATACCCACTGTATGTGGGAGAAAGCTACTTTTGAGGCACAGTCAAAGCTAAGAAGGGAAGAAGCCCCATATTTGAGTTCAGATGTCACTGAAATGGTTTGAGGGTGACATGTCACATTCTCAGAGCCCCTGAGGTGCCAGAACGACAGAAACCCTCTTTAAGTGAACTCAATTTACATATAACACCCTCAATTAATTAATCTAGGGGTGCAGTGATTATATTAACATCACATGTGCCTCACAGAATTTTATACCATTGAGCCGTGAAGAAAGAGTAAATTACATTTTTACCACTAAAATGCTTCAGCCTCAAGTTTTTAATTTTCTAAGGGCTAAATTTTTACAACAAACTGAGTTCAGTTTTTTTCCTGAGTGCACCAATATCTTATATATAATTGGGAAATACTCTTTAGGCACAGTGTAAAGCTCAAACAGGAAGGAGCACCATATTGTTGTGCTTATTAGTGATGAGCGAGCATTAAAATGCTCTGATGCTTGTTGCTCCGGTCGAGCAAATTGAAATGCTCGGGTGCTTGACCCGAGCAACGAGCCCAAAATAAGTCTATGGGAAAACCAAGCTTTTTTGCAGCGACCCCCCTGGAGGTCTTTTTAGAGTATCAAAACGTCGGAAATCTATGGGAACAGTGCTAAAATGACATGGGAACATCATCGGGAAGACCCCCTGGAAGCATTTCGGATATCCAGTTCACTGCCGAGCAATGTTGTCAGAGTCTTACGCCACTTTTCCTGGCGCACAATAAAACATTTAGAAACAAAACCAAAATGTATTTACCTGGTAAAAATGTTAAGGAACATCCTTTCCAGGGTAATGATTTGTATGTAAGGCCAAATAAATAACCAAATAAAAAGTTTCTCCACCACATGGGCTATGTTCACACTTAGTGTTTTTGATCCGTTTTTCAACTTTAGCATTGCTTTCAACCAAGACAAATGCATTCACGGGGAAATGCAACCTTAGCTGTCCATGTGGTGTGTGACACATCATCAGACACATCCTGTTTCATTCATGAATGAGGGACTGTTAAAGGAGAAGAGCCATCAGGTGGATTTTAATATCCGTAATGGGACGGCAGTTGGTCCTCACTATTCTTATAGAGCCTTCAGCTGGCTATGCTTCGTTGTTCCCATTATTAAACAGTGGGTCTCTCTATACTGTTATTGTCTATGCATTGATTGCAAGGCCTGCCCCAAATTTGGACTCACCCCAATAACCCTTTTAACAGACATCCTGTATGGCCACCTGAAAGCATTGTTCCCATTATTAGTAATTTGTTATTTCCATACTGTTTGATTATGCATTGAATGCAAGGTCTGCCCTGCCTCAAAGTTACACGCACCTCAAAAACACTTTGAACCGACATACTGGATGGCCACATGAAACCAAAGTTCCCATTAGTATTCATTTGTTACTGCCATACTGTTTTCCTATAAATTTAATGCAATGCCTGCCCTGCCACTAAGTTGTACGCACCGCAATAACGCTTGGAACAGATGTCCCGGATAGTCACATGAAACCAAAGTTCCCATTATTATGAATTTTGTACTCCCATAAAGTTTGCCCATGAAGGGAATGCAAGGCCTGCTCTAAACTTGGATGCTGTTGTGAACATTTTGGAGATGACTTCGGAGCTGAAGCTCCCTCTGGTGGTTGCTGAGGGTATTGAACCTATCTTGAATATCAAGAGTCCTACACCCGCAGATAACGAGTGGGTGTCAGGTGGTACTGACTGGCCTGATTAAGTGAGCTGATCTCCCATGATCCTCGCCGGTGATCAATTGTGCTTCCTGGTTTAGTTTGGAATTCAGCTTGCTTTCCTGCTGTCTCCCGCTTGCGTTCAGATAAGTCTCTTTCTGTTTTTTTTACTGTGGTTTAAATTCCTTGCTTTTTGCTGCATTGCTTTTTGTCTTCAGCCGGGTCCCCTATGGGGGGGATATGGCTGGTCTCCATTCATTTTTTGTATTTGTTCATTTGCTCAGTTCTTGTGATATTTTTCTGCTGGGTAGCTACATGTCCACACCAGAGATCTGATATAGGTGGTCGAGACCGTGTGGTCTCAGTGTTTTTGGATTCAGAAGTGTTGGAGTTTTTCCTAGGGTTTTTCTGGGTTGCAGAAAGTATTCTCTCCTGTGCTGTCCTATCTAGACAGTTTTGGGCCCCAGCGTTTGCTCAATCTATTTTCTGTCTGTGTTCGTATTTTCATCTTGTCTAACCACCATTATATGTTTGGGGGCTTCCTACTCTTTTGGGGTCTACTCCGGGGCAGTTAGCTTTCCTCTTTCCATCTTCAGGGATAGCTATCTCTCCGGCTGTGCCGAGGCGTCTAGGACCACCATAGGTACGCTCCACGGCTGCTTCTATTTGTGTGGTTAGTTTAGGGGTCTGACTAAATTTCTGTTGACTGTTACCTTGATTTGCTCCATGTCCACATTTTCAGCTCAGGCTTTTGTTGATTCAGAGGCAGCTATAAACCTGATTCATTTTGATTTTGCCAAACGTTGTGGTTTTCCTATGATACCCCTACGGAAGTCTATTCCTTTGATGGGCATTGATTCTACCCCCTTGGCGGAGAATAAACCCCAGTTTTCTACCCAGGTGATAATTTGGGTTGACCCGGACCACCAAGAGAATTGTAAATTTTTGGTGTTACATAATTTACATGACATTGTTGTATTGGGGTTTCCTTGGTTACAGACTCACAATCCTGTTTTGGATTAGAAGTCTGTGTCTGTGACCAGTTGGGGTTGTCAATGTGTTCGTACTGACACTCCTGTTTTTTCTGCCCCCCCAGTCTCAAGATGTTTTTTCTGCCTCCCCCCAATCTCAGGATGTTCCTGACTATTTGACTGATTTTTCTGATGTGTTTAGTGAGAGTAAGTCTGCATCCTTACCTCCTCATAGGAGTTATGATTGCGCTATTGACTTAGTACCCGGTTGTAAATTTCCCAAGGGTCGGCTCTTTAATTTATCTGTACCTGAGCATGAGGCCATGCGATCTTATATCAAAGAGTCTTTAGAGTAGGGTCATATCAGACTTTCCTCTTCACCCTTGGGCGCCGGCTTTTTCTTTGTGGCCAAGAAGGATGGCTCATTGAGGCCGTGTATTGATTATCATCTCCTGAATAAGATCACTGTTAAATATCAATATCCGTTACCCTTGATTTCTGACCTATTTTCCAGAGTGAAGGGTGCTTGTTGGTTTACCAAGCTTGACCTCAGGGGGAGTATAATCTTATTCGCGTCAAGCACGGACATGAATGGAAGACGGCGTTTAATACCCCTGAGGGGCATTTTGAGTACCTAGTGATGCCTTTTGGGCTCACTAATTCCCCTTCCGTCTTCCAATCCTTTATGAATGATATTTTCCGGGATTTCGTGGATAAATTTCTGATTGTTTATTTGGACGATATCTTGATTTTTTCAGATGACTGTGATTCTCATGTGGAACATGTTCGGACTGTATTCCGGATTTTGAGAGAAAGCGCAGTGTATGTGAAGGGATCAAAATGTATTTTTGGCATACAGAAGGTTTCATTTCTGGGATTCATTTTGTCTCCGTCTGTTATTGAAATGGCACGGTCAAAGTTCAGGCCATTTGTGAATGGGTTCAACCCACTACATTGAAGGCTCTTCAGAGATTTTTGGGTTTTGCTAATTTTTATCGTAAATTTATAGGTAATTTCTCTGGTATTGTGAAGCCACTGACTGATTTGACCAAGGAAAGGTTTTGATGTAGTGAGTTGGTCTCCTGAGGCAGTTTCTGCGTTTCAGGAGCTTAAGCAGAGATTCACTTCTGCTCCTGTTCTACGCCAACCTGATGTTTCTCTACCATTTCAGGTGGAGGTTGATGCTTCTGAGATTGGTGCAGGAGCCGTTTTGTCCCAAAGGGATACGAAGACCTCTAAGATTAACCCTTGTGCCTTTTTCTCTTGAAAATTTTCCCCAGCGGAACGTAATTAATGATGTGGGTAATCGGGAGTTGTTGGCCATGAAGTGGGCTTTTGAGGAGTGGAGACATTGGCTGGAAGGAGCCAAGCATAAGGTGGTGGTCCTCACGGATCATAAGAACCTGGTTTATCTTGAATCAGCCAAGCGACTTAATCCTAGACAGGCAAGGTGGGCCTTGTTTTTCACACGTTTTAATTTTGTGGTCTCTTTTCTCCCGGGCACTAAGAATGTTAAGGAGGATGCCCTCTCGAGGAGTTTCTTTCTGGATTCTCCTGAGGTAACTGAGCCTGCTGTTATTCTGAAGGAGGGTGTGGTTCTTTCCGCTATCTCGCCCAATTTGAGACTGGCTTTGGAGAAATTTCAGGAGGATAAACCTGAACGTTGCCCTGCTGGGAGATTGTTTGTCCCAGACCAGTGGAGGAAGAATGTGATGTCCGAGATTCATTGCTCCACGTTGGTCGGCCATCGTGGTATTTTTGGTACCAGAAATTTGGTAAGTCGATCCTTTTGGTGGCCCACTTTGTCTCGTGACATCAGGGACTTTGTGCAGTTCTGTGGAACTTGTTCTCGGTCCAAAACTTGCTCTCGCTCTAGTGGTTTGTTAATACCATTGCCTGTGCCCAAGAGGCCATGGACCCATATCTCTATGGATTTTATTTCCGACCTCCCTGTCTCTCAGAGAATGACCGTTATTTGGGTAATCTGTGATAGGTTTTCCAAGATGATACATCTTGTGCCACTACCTAAGTTGCCATCCTCCTCCGAGTTGGTGCCCTTGTTTTTTCAACAGGTGGTTCGGTTGCACAGCGTTCCAGAGAACATTGTGTCTGACAGAGGAGTCCAGTTTGTTTCCAGATTTTGGAGGACATTTTGTTCCAAATTGGGAGTTCAGCTGTCTTTTCCCTCTGCTTTCCACCCTCAGACTAATGGACAAACTGAGAGAACAAACAAGACCTTGGAGACTTATTTGAGATGTTTTGTGTCTACTGATCGAGATGACTGGGTCTCTTTTTTGCCTTTGGCTGAGTTTGCTTTGAATAATAGGGCTAGTTCTGCCACCTTGATGTCTCCATTTTTCTGCAATTTCGGGTTTCATCCTCGATTTTCTTCAGGGCAGGTGGAGGCTTCTGTCTGTCCTGGTGTTGACTCTATTGTGGAGAGAATGCAGCTGATTTGGGATCAAGTAGTGGATAAGCTGTCTCTCTCTCAGGAGAAGGCCCAGCGGTTTGCCAACTGACATAGGACTGATGGTCCTCGATTTAAAGTGGGTGACTTGGTTTGGTTATCCTCAAAAAATATCCCTATGAGGGTCGCGTCTCCAAAATTTAAGCCAAGGTTCATTGGACCTAATAAGATCGTGAAGATTATTAATCCCGTTTCCTTCCGTTTGCTTCTTCCAGTAACATTCAAGATTCACAGCGTATTTCACAAATCTTTATTGAAGAGATTTGTAGAGCCAGTGGTTCCTATGGCTGCACCTCCTGATCCTGTTTTCGTTGAGGGCAATTAGGAGTATGTGGTTGAGAAGATGTTGGATTCTCGTTTGGCCAGGCGGAGACTCCAGTACTTAGTGAAGTGGAAAGGCTATGGTCAGGAGGACAATTCGTGGGTGTTTGCTTCTGATATTCATGCTGAAAGACTGGTCCGTGCTTATCACCGAGCTCATTCTGATCATCCTGGAGGCACAAGTGAGGGTTCGGTGACCCCTCCTCAAGGGGGGGTACTGTTGTGAACATTTTGGAGACGACTTCGGAGCTGAAGCTCCCTCTGGTGGTTGCTGAGGGTATTGAACCTATCTTGAATATCAAGAGTCCTACACCCGCAGATAACGAGTGGGTGTCAGGTGGTAGTGACTGGCCTGATATAAGTGAGCTGATCTCCCATGATCCTCACCGGTGATCAATTGTGCTTCCTGGTTTAGTTTGGAATTCAGCTTGCTTTCCTGCTGTCTCCTGCTTACGTTCAGATAAGTCTCTTTCAGTTTTTTTACTGTGGTTTAAATTCCTTGCTTTTTGCTGCATTACTTTTCGTCTTCAGCCGGGTACCCTATGGGGGGCTTTGGCTGGTCTTCGTTCGTTTTTTGTATTTTTTCATTTGCTCAGTTCTTGTGATATTTTTTCTGCTGGGTAGCTACATGTCCACACCAGAGATCTGATATAGGTGGTCGAGACCGTGTGGTCTCAGTGTTTTTAAATTTAGAAGTGTTGGAGTTTTTGCTAGGGTTTTTCTGGGTTGCAGAAAGTATTCTCTCCTTTGCTGTCCTATCTAGACAGCTTTGGGCCCCAGCGATTGCTCAATCTATTTTCTGTCTGTGTTCGTATTTTCATCTTGTCTAACCGTCATTATATGTTTGGGGGCTTCCTACTCTTTTGGGGTCTACTCCAGGGCAGTTAGCTTTCCTCTTTCCATCTTCAGGGATAGCTATCTCTCCGGCTGTGCCGAGGCGTCTAGGACCACCGTAGGTACGCTCCACGGCTGCTTCTAGTTGTGCGGTTAGTTTAGGGGTCTGCAACCTATTAGTTTACAACCTCTCTGGTGTTAGGCTGCCTATGCGGTTTTTTGCTCCTGCCTCCTCAGCTGCCATAACATAACAGGATGCACCCCAATGACCCAAAAAACAAACGTTCTGGATGGCCACATCAAACCAAAGTTCCCATTATTCATTTCTTCTTATTTTTTTTTACTCCCATACAGTTTGCCCATGACGTGAATGCAAGGCCTGCTCCAAATTTGGATGCATCCCAATGACCCAAAAAACAGATGTCATGGATGGACACATCAAACCAAAGTTCCCATTAGTATTCATTTGTTACTGCCATACTGTTTGCCTCTGCATTTAATGCAAGGCCTGCCCTGCCACAAAGTCACGTGCACCCCAACAACACTTGCAACAGACATCCTGGATGGTCACATGAAACAAAGTTCCCATTATTATGAATTTTGTACTCCCATAAAGTTTGCCCATGAAGTGAATGCAAGGCTTGCTCTAAACTTGGATGAACCCCAATAACCCAAAAAACAAAAGTCCTGGATGGCCACATCAAACCAAAGTTCCCATTACTATTCATTTGTTACTGCCATACTCTTTGCTATATGTAAGGAGTAGTGTTGAACATTCCTATACTGCAAATATCGGGTATCGGCCGATATTTGCTGTATCGGAATTCCGATTCTGAGATCCGATATTTTTGTCATATCGGATACCGGAATCGGCGTTTTCCTCTAAAGTCTATGGGGAGTTCCTGTGTCACAGAACGAAGTACGTGACACAGGAACTTCCCGAACGTGTCACTGTTAGTGTCGGTCGGGTCTGTCAGGTGTCAGCAGCACTTACCTGGCAGAAGATCCCCGGCGGTCACATCCATCCATCCAGGCCGGCCATTACCCTCTCCCTGGCGGTCACGTGCAGCGATAACTGCATGTGCTGCTGGGTACTGGGTAATCTCGGCCAGCTGTATCCTCGCGACAGCTGGCCGTAAACCAGTCCGATGACGTCACCGCCGGGGATTCACCTATGGCAAGCAGCTCTGCTCTATGTGGATGTCAGGCTCAGCCTGGCATGCAGATGTAGCAGAGCTGAACTCGTCGTGGGACACTCGTGATTTTGGACTGCGTCGGACAGGAAGTATTTGTGTTGGTTTGTTATTTTTGTTTTTTTACAGGAGAACGATGGCGTCGCAGGATGAGCGTACAATAAAAATAATGAAAACAGTGTTGTGCTTTATTTCATTAAAATACTTTTTTCTGGCTGTGTATTTTTTTACAAATTTACAAACTTTATGATTAATAATGGATCGGTGTCTTATTGACGCCTCTCCATTATTAACCGGGCTTATTGTCACCGTTCAATCAAAGGTGACATTAACCCCTTAATACCCCGCTTGCCACAGCTACAGGGCAAGTGGGAAGAGCCGGGTAAAGTGCCACAATTGGCGCATCTTTGCCCCATTTGTGGGGCTGCTGCAGTCTGGTATATTTAGGCTGTTGAGGGCCAAAATCCATGGGCCTTGACAGTCTTTTAATACCAGGCCGCAGCAGTCTGCTTTTTACTTGGCTGGTTAACAAAAATAGGGGGACCCCCATGCCATTTTTTTTTCGAGGGGATCCCCTATTTTTGTTAACCAGCCAAGATAAGCAGACTGCTGTGGCCTGGTATTATCAGGCTTGCAAGGTCCATGGATATTGGCTCCTTAACAGCCTGAAAAACCAGACCTCAGTAGTCTGCTTTATCAGGCTGGTTAACAAAAATAGGGGGGACCCCACGCCATTTTTTTTTTGAGGGGATCCCCTATTTTTGTTAATCAGTTCACTTCAGGTCAGCCGGGATTCCCTCTGACGTCACTGATGCTGTGCGGTGTCCCTGGCTGACCTGAAGTGAAAGTGGGAAGCAATCAATTATGCTAACCACTTCCTCTCCTGTCAGCCAGGAGAGGAGATGATTCAGTCGGGGGTTTACTGTGAGGCTGTCAGCATTAGCTGCGGTCCCTGCAGTAAACATTAACCCTTTCAGAAGGATTACATCGGGGGACCTGACTGAACATCGGATAGGTAAGAATAATGTTGCTTTATTATTTTATTTTTTTACAGGTGAACAAGGGCTTCGCAAGGAATGGCAGTAAAATAAAATATGGTCAAAAACTGTGTGGTTATTTCATTAAAATGATTTTTAATTAAAGTGTGTGTTTTATTTTTATTTCATACAATAGGATTAATAATTGATAGTTGTCTAATTGACAGCTCTTAATTATTAACCTTAAAGTCACCTTTCAATAGCAAGGTGGCTTTAACCCCTTATTAACCCATTCGCCACCGCTACAAGGCAATGGGAATAGATGGGCAAAGTGCCAGAAATGGCAAATCTAATTATAGATTTGCCTTTTCTGGGTGTCTGCGGGCAGATGTTAGTAGCCGGGGGGGGCCAAAAATAATGGTCCCTCTCTGGGCTATTATTATCTGCCCCCACTCTCTGGCTTTGTCTGTCTGGTTGAGAAAATAGGGCGGGAGCCCACGCATTTTTTTTCAACAATTTTACACCTCATATATATATATATATATATATATATATATACATGTCATTGAATTTGTGACACATATATATATATATATATATATATATATATTTTAGTACATACATTTCTACATAGTATAACAGCTGCTAATTCAATTGCCGGCTTTTGTGAAATTACAGACCCGACATGAAATGACACATGGTTTACATAGAGTTAACCATGTCATTTTATGTAGTTTGATATATGGTTTTCACTAACAATTACATGAGTGTATGTGTGCAAAATTTGACACATGTAGGGGTTAATTAAAGGTGTAAATTCGTAGCAAAAAAATGTGTTTTTTTTACAACGAATTTACACCTTTTATTAACCCCTACATGTGTGAAATTTTGCACACATACACTCATGTAATTGTTAGTGAAAACCATATATCAAACTACATGAAATGACATGGTTAACTCTATGTAAACCATGTGTCATTTCATGTCGGGTGGTTTTGTATTTTCACAAAAGCCGGCATTGCCGACAATTGAATCAGAAGCTATTTTACTATGTAGAAATGTATGAACTATAAATATATGTATATACACTACCGGTCAAAAGTTTAGGGTCACTTAGAAATTTCCTTATTTTTGAAAGAAAAGCAGTTTTTTTCCAATGAAGCTAACATTAAATGATTCAGAAATACACTCTATACAGTGTTAATGTGGTAAATGACTATTCTAGCGGCAAACGTCTAGTTTGTAATGCAATATCTTCATAGGTGTATAGAGGCCCATTTCCAACAACCATCACTCCAGTGTACTTATGGTATTTTGTGTTCGCTAACTGTGTAAGAAGGCTAATAGATGGTTAAAATACCCTTTAAAACCCTTGTGCAAGTATGTTAACACAGCTGAAAACCGTTTGGTTGATTAGAGAAGCTATAAACCTGACCTTCCTTTGAGCTTGTTGAGAATCTGGAGCATTACATTTGTTGGTTCCATTAAACTCTCAAAATGGCCAAAAAAAAAGAACTTTCATGTGAAACTCGACAGTCTATTCTTGTTCTTAGAAATGAAGGCTATTCCATGCGAAAAATTACCAAGAAACTGAAGAATTCATACAATGGTGTGTAGTACTCCCTTTAGAGGAGTGCACAAACAAGCTCTAACCATAGAAGAAAGACAAGTGGGAGGCCCCGCTGCACAACTGAGCAACAAGACAAGTACATTAGAGTCTTTAGTTTGAAAATTGACGCCTCACAGGTCCTCAACTGGCAGCTTCATTAAACAGTACACATTAAACGCCAGTGTCAACATCTACAGTGAAGAGGCGATTTGGGGATGCTGGCCTTCAGGGCAGATTGGCAAAACAAAAGCCAATATTCCTCTGTCCAATGTCTGTGTTCTTTTGCCCATATTAATCTTTTCCTTTCATTTAAGCCAGTCTTAAATATGGCTTTTGTTTTGCCAATCTGCCCTGAAGGCCAGCATCCCCAAATCGCCTCTTCACTGTAGATGTTGACACTGGCGTTTAATGTGTACTGTTTAATGAAGCTGCCAGTTGAGGACCTGTGAGGCGTCAATTTTTCAAACTAAAGACTCTAATGTACTTGTCTTGTTGCTCAGTTGTGCAGCGGGGCCTCCCACTTGTCTTTCTTCTCTGGTTAGAGCTTGTTTGTGCACTCCTCTAAAGGGAGTACTACACACCATTGTATGAATTCTTCAGTTTCTTGGTAATTTTTCGCATGGAATAGCCTTCATTTCTAAGAACAAGAATAGACTGTCGAGTTTCACAAGAAAGTTCTTTTTTTTTGGCCATTTTGAGAGTTTAATGGAACCAACAAATGTAATGCTCCAGATTCTCAACAAGCTCAAAGGAAGGTCAGGTTTATAGCTTCTCTAATCAACCAAACGGTTTTCAGCTGTGTTAACATACTTGCACAAGGGTTTTAAAGGGTATTTTAACCATCTATTAGCCTTCTTACACAGTTAGCGAACACAAAATACCATAAGTACACTGGAGTGATGGTTGTTGGAAATGGGCCTCTATACACCTATGAAGATATTGCATTACAAACTAGACGTTTGCCACTAGAATAGTCATTTACCACATTAACACTGTGTAGAGTGTATTTCTGAATCATTTAATGTTAGCTTCATTGGAAAAAAACTGCTTTTCTTTCAAAAATAAGGAAATTTCTAAGTGACCCTAAACTTTTGACCGGTAGTGTATATGTCACAATGACTTATATATATATATATATATATATGTATTCTATGTGTGTATATCTAGTGTTTACAAGGAAAGGAAGAGGTTTTTTTAATTCCGATATTTCTGTCCCATTGACTTGCATTGGTTTTCCGGTATCGGATCGGCAATACCCGATACTTTTTGAGTATCGGGCCGATCCAATCTGATCCGATATTTCGGGATATCGGGCAATATCGCTCAACACTAGTAAGGAGGATGACCGGCCATGTGTACCTGTTCTGTTCCAGGTCCGGAACTGTCTGGGCTGTCTCCTCTGTTGTCTGGGGGAAATCATAAGGGACCGGACAGACCTTTGCACCCGGAAGCAGGGGGTGTGGCTCATCTGCAGCAGCGACAGCATGCTCTTAAGTAGTTAGTCTTGGTGGAACAGGCAGAGCACAGCAGGGAGAGAAGAGTGCTCCTTCCCTTAAGTACCGGTACTGCGGAGGCCCGTGTTCGTGTACCTCCGCAGCCACTAGCGGTACTGAAGAGAGAGATGTGTAGTGTGCTCGGTGGTTACTAGAGAGCAAAGTGTGAGTACAGCACACGTGCCACCGAAGGGAGACCGGGTGCAGGACAGACGTTTGCACCGTGATTTGCTAGTGTATATTTGCCGGGCTATGTGGAACTTGGACCGTGCTGTTGCCTTTACTTTCTCCGCTGCATCAATTAATGAGCTAGGGGCTCAGCAGAAGGCACTGGAGCCGGACCGCTGCCACCAGTAGATGGATCAACGTTGCCCACAGGACCTCCTTAGACAAGCATCGCGTCAGCCGTTGTCGGTGCTATCGTCAGCTCAGCAACACCCATGGCCTGAGAAATGACTGACAGGTTAAGTTACCTCAAACGAACTGCCATTACTTTATTCACCATTCTTGAACCCTGCATATTCTTCGCATTTGAACTGTTCATTTCCCCACTTAACTGTTTACCTCCCAGCGTGGAGTATAACATTGTTAAATAAAGCTGTTAACCCTTGTTCTGACCCTTGTGCCTCACTGCATTCAGCAACCTGCTCACATATGCATTTAATGCAAGGCATGCCCTGCCACAAAGAAACACGCAGCCCGATAACCATTTGAACTGATGTCCTGGATGGCTACATGAAACAAAAGTTCCCATTATTAGAAATTTTTTGCTCCCATACTGTTTGGAGGCTATGCATTTAAAGCAAGGCCTGCCCCAAATTTGCACGCACACCAATCCCCCTTGGAAAAAACGTGGAGGAGGGCCTCATAAAAATATTTTCCCATTGTATAGAAACAAGTCCTGTAGCTGCTACAATAAAAAGGTGGCATAACCGCACGGCAGTGCGCTAGTATAAAATCTGTTACGTGCTTGTGCCAGTGTGGTCATGAATGCTAGTATCAAATACATTATGTGTTTTGCACCAGTGTGATCTTGCACGCATGTGTTAGGGCTCGGCTGAAATAAGCCCCTAGAATACCGGCACCTCCGGTGAGGAGTTTTGTATGCACGTGTTCAGGGCTCGGCTGAAAACGCCATCAGAATACCGTCTACACCTGTGAGATTATTGCTTGTTTTCTGATTGCATGACCACAGACTGCAATCTGCTTAGCAGTCATCTGTGTCTCCTGTAAGTCTAACAGGACACAGCCTTTGTCACAGTGGCTCTGTGAATTAACAGAGTTCGCCCATACCGCCATATAGTGCTACGGCGTTTACATCTGCAACTCTGCGGGATAACAGAGTTCGCTCATACTGCCTATTTGCGCCATCTTACTAGCAGCAGGCTCTGCCTGCACAGTGGACCCCGGGCTGTGAACGCACCTCTCCTTAATATCTATTAGGTGCGTTCCACAGGCCCTTAACACACGTTCACCCTGGTTAGCTATAGAGATAGATAGATGTAGAGATAATAGATAAGATAGATAGATAGATAATAGATAGATAAGATAGATAGATAGATATAAACAAAGATAGTAGAAGTAGATAGTAGATAGATAGATAGATAGATAGATAGATAGATAAAGAGATAGATATAGATATATATAGAAAGATAATAGATAGAGATAGATATAGATAGATATAGAGATAGCTAGATATAGAGATAGCTAGATATAGCGATAGATATGGGATAAATAGATAAATCTATGGATAGATGGATGGATAGATAGATAGATAGTATAGATAGATAGATAGATAGTAGATAGATAGATAGATAAATAGATAATTAGATAATGGATAAATAGATAGATATAGAGAAAGATATAGCAATAAATAGCTATAGAAAGATAGACAGATATAGAGATAGATAGATATTAGATAGATATGGGAAAGATAATAGATAGAGATAGAGATAGATAGATAGATAGATAGATAGATAGATAGACAGATAGATATAGATAGATAGATAGATAGATAGATAGAACAGATAGACAGATAGATATAGATAGATAGTAGAGTTGAGCGAAACAGGTCAGTCAGATTCAAAAGTCGCTGACTTTCGCCAAAGTCGGGTTTCGCTGACCATAGCGTGAAGTCGGCCATGCGGTTGTCGACCCGAGCGCCAAAGTCGGTTTTCCCATAATGCTTGCAGGCTCCTTTCTTCAGCCAATGAGCAAGGACGTACACTGTGGGCAACGAGATGACATGGGCAGCGGCCACCACCATCTTAGAGAAGGGCATTGCAGTGATTGGCTTGCTTTGGGGAACGTCATAGTGTCTAAAAAAGCCCTGACCGCCGACCGCCATTTTACTTCTGCCGATCTTAACAGTAGGGAGAGGTTGCTGACGCTGTTTATCAATAGGGAGAGAGTTAGGGCAGGAAACAGAAGTTCTTATGTGCTTGTGCTGATAGCAAGTGTGCTGTACAGTTAGTGTGCAGTGACAGGGGAGGATTTTCTTGTGTGCAGCAGCGCTGGTTAATAGGCTGCCTGCTAGCTGTTTTGCTGTGTGTACACTGCTGTGCACACTGCTTTTTACACAGCACTAATTTTTTTATTCTTTTTTTCTGCACAGTTACCGAGCTGTTATGATTTGGTAGCTGAGGAGAGCTGGCAAAAACGGCAATACACCAGAGAGGTTGGAATCTACTGGATTGCAGTACCCTGACTAACCACCACAACTAAAGGCAGCCGTGGAGCGTTCCTACGTTGGTCCTAGACGCCTCGTCACAGCCTGAGAGGTTAACTACACCTAAAGATAGAAAGAGGAAAGCTATCTGCCCCGGAGCATATCCCCAAAGAACATAGGAAGCCCCCAAACATGTAATGGCGGTTAGACAAGAGGAAATACAGACACAGACAGAAAATAGTATGAGCAAACGTTGGGGCCCAAACTACCTGGACAGAAAAGGATAGAAAGGACACTTACTGCAATCCAAAAAACCCTAAAAAATGCCAACTCTACTAATTGCAAAAACACCTGAGATCACACGACCTCTACCACCTAAATTAGTTCTCTGGTGTCACAAAACTAAGCTGCAGCCACTGAAAAAACTGGAAAAGGCAAATTAACAAATAACAGGGCTCAGATAAACTGAAAGGAGCACAAGCCCCCGGAGGGGACCTGGCTGACCTCCACAGAAGTGCAGGGAACAATGCAAAAAGCAAGCACAAAAATAAAAGCAGAAAACATCTTATCTGTTAGCAGAAGATGCAGGCAAGACTCAGCAAGCTTCCAAGTGAACCAGGAACCACAGTTGAGACAAGAACAATTGATCACCGGCAACCATGATGGGAGGGAACCTCCCTTATATAAGACCAGTCTGTAACTCCTGATTGCCAATCTTCATTGAATGGTTCAGTACTGTTTGTAACCACCAGAGGGAGCTTCTGCTCAGAATTCATTTCTAACACATACACAACACCGAGCGTTCATTTTTTCCCACACCGTACAGAGCTGTACGCTCCTCACACACTACTGTGTACCGGCTGGTATCACGGACAAATACATGCTGACTATCTGTGTGTGAGAGAAAGAAAACTTGGCACTCAACTTAAATGATAAGGTAGATTTTATTGCAGTCACCAATAAACAACGTTTCGGTCACAAATTGACCTTTTTCAAAGCACCGACTGCTTTGAGGGGTTTCCAAATTAATGACGATGAGTCACATAAAGATTATGGACTTTATCTTGTGAAGATATTAAAGACTTATGGAAATGGTGAAGTACCTGTGGCATATACTTAGTGTGTCTAATAAGAGATCATAGCATATAAGCTGCGGTATGATCCTTAAGGTGAAGGACACGGTAGTGGTGAGGTATAGGGTGCAGTCTTTTTCCAACGCGGCGTCCACCAACAAGTTCATAATCTTTATGTGACTCATCGTCATTCATTTGGAAACCCCTCAAAGCAGTCGGTGCTTTGAAAAAGGTCAATTTGTGACCGAAACGTTGTTTATTGGTGACTGCAATAAAATCTACCTTATCATTTAAGTTGAGTGCCAAGTTTTCTTTCTCTTGAATGTGGTTGGGTTCCTACTTGTGCACCACACACAGCTGTGCCACGCTATATCTTATGACTATCTGTGTGTGACTCCGGAAATATATACGGAGATTTACAATTACCCCTAGACTGTATACAGCTGTACGCTTGTGATACAGTACCCTTTTTCTGCTTTTTATATTCTGTTCTAATCCATTCTGAGCCTGTGAGTGTCTGTGTCTGACTCCGGAAATATTGTAAGGTTCCTTGTATATGTTTTTGAAACTCAGTTTTTCCGTCAGCCATTTTGCTTTCTGTCTTGCTACAGCTATCTTGCCTCAGTCAATATGGAGTTTTCAGCTTTCATGTTCCCGCCCTGATTCTCTCCCTCTTGCTTCTTAAGCAGCCACAGCTGAGCAATCAGTGCTTCTGAATCTAGCCTGCAGTGAACCTGTGACCTGACTCCTGAAGCTTTGGACCTTGTACTCCAGCTATTCCTACTGAGGAACTCTGAAACACTTGTGGACTCTGGAACCCTGCTTTTTGAAGGAACCACGTTTGCATGGACTTACGGTAACAGAGAAGAAGATCCTGAACCTGTTATGGAGAGTGATTGCTGAGCTTAGATTACTCTGGCCTGCTTTGTCTCCTGCTTCTGTGTCTGCAAACTGTGTGACTATTTTTGCCAACTTGTATGAAGTAATACAAGACCTTCTATATCAAACCTTTGTCTCATGTGTTTTCATCGCACCCAAGCACAAGACGCTATATGAACTGTACTACACACATTACAAGATTCAGAAGCCAAACGTTAGTGTCTGCTGGGTCTGGAAAGGCTGTGTCTGCTGTAACTGTGGATATCAGATGTCCGGTTGTACTTTCTGTGATGACAGTGGTTGTGACTTCTCACAACCATTCCAGGTGAGCAGTTCCCTTAAGTTTTTTTTTTTCTCTGCAGTGTTACCACAGGTAAACACTATTGTTTTTTTTTTCTCTTTTCTCTTCTCCTACCAGTACTTTTGTCTTAAAAGATTTGGAAGATGGAAGCCCGCATAAAGGAACTTTGCGGAGTGACGGATAATATCCTTGCAGATTTACAAACTATAAAAACCCGCTTTACAAATCTACAGGACCTCACTAATCACAATTTGCAAGTGTTTGGACAGACTGCCCAGGATTTGCGAGCCAGGATTGAGGTTCTAGAGGAGCGAGTCCAGGCTCCTGCCGTAGCCCCGAGTTCTGGGATTCCCAAGTTGCCCCCTTTTCGTTTTGGCGGTGAACGTGAGAAATTCAGGGGATTTATTAACCAATGCAATCTTTTTTTTTCTGCACATGCTTCACAATTTCCCACTGAACGATCTAAAGTACTTACTATAATTATGTTGCTTACCAACAAGGCTTTGATGTGGGCAAACCCTCTGATTGAGACTGAGGATGAATGTTTGGATCATCTTGATGCTTTCATTTCAGCTATGGGGCAGGTGTTTGATGACTCCAATCGAGGTGCAACAGCTGAAGCAGCCATGTTAACCTTGCGCCAAGGTAAGCACTCGGTAGCCGAATATGCCTTGGATTTCAGGAGATGGGCCCTTGATACCACTTGAGACAGTTCCGCCAAAAAATCTATTTTTCGAAAGGGGTTGTCTCCACTAATTAAGGATGAACTAGCTCGTGCCGACCCTCCCACTGCGTTAGGTGACTTTACTAATTACTGCATCCGTATTGATGCTCGTCTGACTGAACGCAGGCAAGAGAGATGGTTCGAAAACAATCGCACTAACCTTTTCCTACCTTCCTCCCCAGCTAAGGAACCTTTGAGTAGGATCACACGGGAACCTGAACCCATGCAGGTAGACTCTTTACAAAGACGGGTTAGCGATGCACGCAAAGAACATCGTTTTAAGAAAAATCTATGTTTCTATTGTGGTAAGTCAGGGCACTTCATTATAAACTGTCCCAGCCGTTCTCGTAAGACTACTGCAGCACTCATTCACTGTGAGTGTTGCGAGAGGAGATCTGTCAGGTCCGAGCCTCAGGCTCCAGAGAGATCTGCAGCAACAGATATTGATTTCTCGGACTTAAACTCCGTTACTTCTGAGGACGATGACTGTGTAAACGCTGCAATTTTTCAAGTTTCCTCAGCGGTGTCCCAGTTGAGTTGTAGGAAAAACAATTCTCATTGCTTCCTTTCCATCAAACTCTGGGTTGACTCAGTCTGGGTGTCTAGCTCTGCTATGATCGATTCAGGGGCAAGGGGAATTTTATGGATGTCTCCTTTGCTCTGAAACAGGGGATACGTTCAGTGAAGAAGGCTACTCCAGTACAGATGGAAACTGTGGACGGCTCCCTGCTGACCTCTGGACCAGTGGATCAGGAAACGGAGCCTTTGAGGGTCCTTATGGGTAAAGATCATCAAGAGAAACTGTCCTTTATGCTTATCTCTTCTCCCCACTTATCCATTATTCTAGGACTACCATGGCTGCAGGCTCAGAACCCTACCATTAACTGGGAGACCAAGGAATTACACTTTCCAGAGAAACAGATGACTCCAGAAGTTTCAGCGTGCTCTGTTCCTAAAGGAACCATGTCAGTCCCTGAACTACCAGCTGTATACCAGGACTATGTGGATTTATGTGACAAGAAGAACGCTGACCAGCTTCCCCCTCACCGTCCATATGATTGTCCAATCGAATTATTGCCTGGAGCAGAGATACCTTTTGGTAAGATCTACCCTCTGGCGGGGCCTGAGCTAAAGGCTTTAAAGGATTACATAGACGAAAATCTAGCCAAGGGCTTCATACGCCCCTCTTCATCTCCCGCAGGTGCACCCATCTTCTTTGTGAAGAAGAAAGATGGATCTCTGAGACCCTGCGTAGACTATAGGGAACTCAATAAGGTTACTATTAGAAACCGTTATCCATTGCCTTTAATCCCTGAGTTATTGGAGAGAGTGCGGCATGCCAAAATTTTCTCTATATTGGATCTCCGTGGGGCCTATAACTTGGTCCGTATTAGACCTGGGGATGAGTGGAAGACTACATTTAGATCACGCTATGGACACTTTAAATATCTAGTTATGCCTTTTGGTCTGAGTACCGCCCCAGCCACTTTCCAACACTTGGTGAATGACATCTTCAGGGATCTCCTAGATACATTCGTGGTGATTTATTTGGATGATATTCTAATTTTTTCTAATTCCACAGAGGAACATCATGGACATGTGAGAATGGTCTTGGAACGTCTAAGACAAAACCAACTTTACATCAAACTTGAAAAGTGTGAATTCCATAGGACCGAAATTCAATTTCTGGGGTATGTACTGTCTACACAAGGAATTAGTATGGATGGAAGCAAGACCCAAGCCATCAAGGATTGGCCAAGTCCTAGAAATGTGAAGGAGGTGCAGCGCTTCATCGGGTTTGCCAACTTCTATAGACGTTTCATTAGGAATTTCTCTGAGGTAGTGTCACCTATCACCCAACATACCCGGAAAGAGTCTAGGTTCTCCTGGACTCCCCAAGCCCAGGAAGCATTTTCCCGTCTGAAAGATAAATTTACCACTGCACCTATCTTGGTACATCCCAACCCCGAACTTGCCTTCATAATAGAGGTGGATGCTTCAGATTGTGCCGTTGGAGCTATTCTCTCTCAAAGAACAGGTGAGAAGAATGTCTTGCATCCCTGTGCCTTCTTTTCCCAGCAGTTGTCTTCGGCTGAGAGGAACTACGATGTGGGCAATAGAGAGTTGTTGGCCATTATTGCCGCCTTCAAAGAATGGAGACACCTTCTTCAGGGAGCTGCACAACAAATAGTCGTCCTGACAGACCATCACAACCTTGAATTTATCAGGTCGGCTAAATGCCTGACTCCTCGCCAGGCTCGCTGGAATCTTTTCTTAAACCAATTTAATTTTGTTATTTCTTATAGACCAGGATCACGCAATGGAAAGGCTGATGCACTCTCTAGGATTCATTCAGCAGAGACCCGTCCACTTGCTCCTCCTAAGACTATTCTTCCTGACTCTAGATTCCTGGGAGTGATTCATAATCAAGACCTACTTAAGGACATCAAGGAAGCATACCATGCGGATTCCTTGTTGGCACAACCCCCAAGGGACGTAAGTCTTGTCTTTAAGAATGGTGTGTGGATTCTGGGACAACGTCTGTATATTCCTGAAACAGTCAGATTGAGAGTATTGCAACTTATTCACGATTCCAAGATAGCTGGGCATAGAGGAATTCTAAAAACACAGGAATTTCTTTCTCGTTTCTTTTGGTGGCCCACTTGCAGGAAGGATGTTTTAAACTATGTCACTTCATGTGAAGTCTGTGCAAGATGCAAAACACCTCGCTCCTCACCAACTGGTCTGTTGCAACCCCTTCCCACCCCGTCCCGCCCGTGGGGATCCATTTCTATGGACTTCATTGTGGAGTTACCAACCTCTCAAGGGAAGAACACCATTCTAGTGGTGGTTGACCGTCTAACAAAGGCAGCTCATTTTATTCCTTGTGTCGGCTTACCCACTGCAAAATAGACATCAGATTTGATGATTAAAGATGTGTTTCGTTTACATGGAGTACCGGATGAGGTTATTTCAGATCGAGGGGTGCAATTCACTTCTAGATTTTGGCAAAATTTCTGTGCAGCATTGGACATTAAAGTAAACCTTTCTTCTGCTTTTCATCCCCAGACTAATGGACAGACCGAACGAACCAATCAAACCCTGGAGCAGTATCTCCGCTGCTTTATCTGCCACCTACAGGATAATTGGGTGGATCTACTTCCATTAGCTGAGTTCTCTTATAACAACTCTCAGAGTGCCTCCACTAAGCAGTCTCCTTTTTACTCCAATCTAGGTTATCATCCTAACATTCTACCACGATTTCCCATAGAAACGCCTTTACCAGCAGTGGCGGAAAGAATCACGTCTTTACAGAAGAATATGGATCTTCTAAAAGAGAATCTGGAATCAGCTCAGGAAAGGTACAAGAAAGCAGCAGATAAATTTCGTAAACCTGCACCAGCTTTCAAGGTAGGAGACCTGGTCTGGCTGTCAACCAGAAATCTTAAGTTAAGGATTCCATCATCTAAGTTGGGACATAAGTACATTGGACCCTATAAAATCAGTAAGATTATAAGTGCCGTTGCTTGTCGTCTTCAACTGCCCAGAACTATGAGAATCCACCCTGTCTTTCATGTATCCCTACTAAAGGCTGCAACACCCAATACGTTTCCTGGACGTTCTTCTCCTTGCCCTGACCCAGTGCTAGTCGATGGTCAGGAAGAATTTGTGGTGGAAAGGATTCTGGATTCCAGGTTATATAGAAATCAGTTACAATATTTGATTAAATGGCAAGGCTACCCAGTGGAGGACAACTCATGGGAACCAGTCAATAACGTTAATGCTCCTCGTTTGCTCCGCCAGTTTCATCAGAGGTACCCAGACAAGCCTGGTCTGAGGCCATCCGGAGGTTGTCCCTAAGGGGGGGAGTAATGTAAGGTTCTTTGTATATGTTTTTGAAACTCTGTTTTTCCGTCAGCCATTTTGCTTTCTGTCTTGCTACAGCTATCTTGCCTCAGTCAATATGGAGTTTTCAGCTTTCATGTTCCCGCCCTGATTCTCTCCCTCTTGCTTCTTAAGCAGCCACAGCTGAGCAATCAGTGCTTCTGAATCTAGCCTGCAGTGAACCTGTGACCTAACTCCTGAAGCTTTGGACCTTGTACTCCAGCTATTCCTACTGAGGAACTCTGAAACACTTGTGGACTCTGGAACCCTGCTTTTTGAAGGAACCACGTTTGCATGGACTTACGGTAACAGAGAAGATCCTGAACCTGTTATGGAGAGTGATTGCTGAGCTTAGATTACTCTGGCCTGCTGTGTCTCCTGCTTCTGTGTCTGCAAACTGTGTGACTATTTTTGCCAACTTGTATGAAGTAATACAAGACCTTCTATATCAAACCTTTGTCTCATGTGTTTTCATCGCACCCAAGCACAAGACGCTATATGAACTGTACTACACACATTACAAATATATACGGAGATTTACAATTACCCCTACACTGTATACAGCTGTACGCTTGTGATACAGTACCCTTTTTCTGCTTTTTATATTCTGGTCTAATCCATACTAAGTCTGTGAGCATCTGTGTGTGACTCCAGAGAAATATGTGAAGATTTACAATTACCCCTACACTGTATACACCTGGTATCTTCTGATACAGTACCCTTTTTCTGCTTTTTATATTACTGAGCCTGTGAGCATCTGTGTCTGACTCTGGAAATATATACGGAAATTTAAATTGCCCCTACACTGTATACAGCTGGTATCTTCTGAAACAGTACCCTTTTTCTGCTTTTTATATTCTGGTCTTATTCATACTGAGCCTGTGAGTGTCTGTGTCTGACTCCAGAAATATATATGGAGATTTATAATTACCCCTAGACTGTATACAGCTGTACGCTTGTGATACAGTACCCTTTTTCTGCTTTTTATATTCTGGTCTAATCCATACTGAGCCTGTGAGCGTCTGTGTCTGACTCCGGAAATATATACGGAGATTTACAATTAGCCCTAGACTGTATACAGCTGTACGCTTGTGATACAGTACCTTTTTTCTGCTTTTTATATTCTGGTCTAGCCATACTGAGCCTGTGAGGTCTGTGTCTGACTCCGGAAATATATACGGAGATTTATTTTATTAATGAGAAAAAATCCAAGGAAAAGTTTTTTGTACTGGCTAAATCACTAAAAAAGTTCATGGTGATTTTGTTTGCCTTACTTCAAAAACATGATATTACAAGCCATGGGTTGTGATAGGACGTTGATCCAAGGGACTAGTCTGATTGCCATATGTGCAGCCAGCGATGAATTTCTCCCTTAATATGGGGCAATTAGCATTGTATAATATAGCTTTCCCTTCCTCTGGATCAATGTTAGGTTCTAGGTTGAACTTGATGGACTTAATCCATTTTCAACCTTAAGGCTATGTGCACATGTTACGCTTTTTTAAGCGTTTTTACGCAGCGCAATCACTTAAAAGGTTTCAAACCGCATCCCATGCAATCTTATGGGATTAACCATTGCTGTGCACATGATGCGTATTTTTGCAGAGCGTAATCGCTTTGCGTAAAAATAAGCAGCATGTCCATTCTTTTGGCATGATCGTGGAGATTACGTCGCCATAGGATTGGATTGAAACGCTCACTTTACGCATGTGGCTATGCCCACCATGCGTGAAGTGAGCACTTCATGCGCGGATGGTACCCAGGGTTTGGAGGAGAGGAGACTCTCCTCCAGGCCCTGGGTACCATGTTCCTGTCAAAAATAGAATTAAAATAAAAAATATTGATATACTCACCCTCCGTCGGCCCCCGGAGTCTTCCCGCTTCTCAGCGAAGACTCCTGGGGGCCGACGGAGGGTGAGTATATCAATATTTTTTATCTTTTTTATTATTTTTTACATTACTCATTAGTAAACAGTTGGTCACACTTGTCAGTACTATGCTTGACCAGTGTGAGCAACCTGTCAATCATTTTTCCAAGCGATGCTTCAAAACGCTTGGAAAAGCATGAGCATTCTGCAAGCTAAAAGCTCTTGCAAAATGCTTGTGTTTTGCGGGAAAACGCATACTAATTACATATGCGCTTTACCCGCTGCGGGAGATGCGCAAATGCTCTGCAAAATTACGGAGCATTTGCGCAACGTGTGCACATAGCCTAAAAATAATGAAACACCTGTGTGGGACAGTTAAGGAAGAGCAGAATTTTAATAACAAGTAAATTATGACGTTTCATCATTTCTCTAGTCTTTACAATATTTTAATCATCTTTTCCTGGAAAACAAATTTAATGATTTCTGTCAAAATATCCTTTCATTTTCTTTTTTTGGTAGCATACTTTAAGTAAAAAAAATAATGCAGCAAACATTAGAAACATTGTGGCATAATTCTCTAAAAGTGGATACAAATTGCAATATGCTATCTAAACACATAAATCAGAAAATTGTGGGGCTTGATTCCCTACAAGTAACTGAAAAGCATTGACCTCAATTTAAATTCATGTGCTGTTTCTAGTATATCATTTTTACTTGCTGGTTCTATTAAAGGCTCTGTAATTTAGGAAGTCAATGTGTGAGAATAATAACTAATTTGTCTGTTCTCTTATAATACACCTTTTATCATAATGCAGTACCTTGCATTCTTTAATCCTCTGCAGTATGTGCTATGCACTTGGGTCTACACTATGCTTTCGCATATTAATAATAACGGACAATAAGAATCACATGAATTATGGAACAAAGTATTAAATATTGAAGAAAATTTTCTGTTTGGGGGTAGTCACTGTTTTATTACAGGTCCCCAATGATATTCTCCTGGAACATTATAATACAAGATGCACAATACAAGGTAACATTGTTATTTCACATTTAATATCATCTATGTTTTAATTCTAAAGATTTCACTTCAGTAACACAGTACTTTGATTTTCTGTTCAAGGACTCCTATTGCACACTTGCTATTTGCACAGGCTAATCATTCCTGTGACCTGGATAATTTTAGAACTGCTGTTGGCTTAATTCTATACTCATGAGTTCAACTCCAAGAAGAGCAAGTCCCAGTGGCCTCACACAGCATTCTCAGTCATGGAGAACTAATGGTAATTCAAGGACTGTATATGATATCTACAGAACAGGCAATTTATTTTTAAATTAAAATGCAAGGTGAGAAATAAGATGAATGGTATCAAAAAGACCTATGAAAATGTAATACTACAGCACCTATACCACTAGAGTATAACTTCAAGTGCAGTTTCTCATTATAACAGTCTTGAAATAGGAATGAAATACATAAAATTAATGCCTTATACCCTGTTCTCTTCTAGACACATAATTGGATGATGAATAATTGAATTCTACTATTTCCTATTAGTAATGAATTTACTTAGGTTAGTATAGGTTGCAGGAGGTCTCCAGAGTGTTTTGTGCACCTGAAATCCCTTTGAGGTGCATGAGACACCTGAAAAGTCTTAGTTTTTTCTTAATCATTAGTAATACAACTGTTTCATTGAATGTATTAAATTTGAAATTATGAATAAGATAGCTAATTCTTCGGTAAAAATAGAGTCATGATTTATGTGATATTTAGATCTGAAAATAAAAATGGTGTAGGCCAAAAAAACAGGAGAAGTCTATAAGATAGCAAAGTGTTTTCAAGTTGCCCTTTCCTGAGTTGGAAATGTACTTAAGAAGACCAAGCAAAATTTCAATGAGAGCTACTTGTAGGATTGCTAGATGAGCAAATCAGAACCTCTGTTCGACTGCAAAAGACCTTTAAAATAGATTTAGCAGACTCTGGAGTTGCGGTACATGGTTCTACTGTTGAGTGACATCTGCACAAATTTAGCCTTCATGAAAGAGTCATCAGAAAAAAACTCCTCTGGGTCCTCACCATAAAATTCAGAGTCAGAAGTATTCAAAAGAACAGCTAAACAAGCATTTTGGAAACAAGTCCTGTGGACCAAAGAGGTTAAAAAAAGTCTTTGGCCACAAAGATCAAATACATGTGAGGGGAAATAAAGTAACAATGTCAGGAGAAGAATATCTCAACATTAGTGATGTGCAAACCCGTGGATATTCGGGTCCAGCATGTTAGGCCGAACATCTAAAAAACGCTCGGGAACAGTACCGAACTCAAGCCCGAACCCATGCTACTGTACATTTATATGAATGGGGGGTATGAGTGTCTGTTTTATGCCACGCTGCCATCTGCATGACAGTGCAGCAAACAAGATCATTACCATCGGTCAGAGAGCTGGGGTTCCCACACTGTCAGAGGACAGTGTGAACCAGCAGCTGTGACTGGCAATAAAATGTTTACTTCCGATCACACGTGTCTGCTGATGGGAGATTACTACTCCCATCAGCCTACACCTGCTGTCACTGAAAGTAGCCAGAGCAGGCACTACAGATGGGAGTGTTCATCAGCCTGTGCTATAAATAAATATTTTTTTTTAAATTACATGGTGCCAATTCTATTTTTGATAACCAGTTCAGGCAAAACTGACAGCTATGGGCTACAACCTTCAGCTGTCTGCTTTATCATGGCTGGTTATCAAGAATAGAGAGGTCCTCGCGTCATTTTTTAAAATTATTTAAATAATTTTAAAAAATGGCATGGTTGCCCCTAATTTTTGACAACCAGTCAAGCTAAAGCAGACAGCTGGGGGTTGGTATTCTCAGGCTGACAAGGAGCCATGGATATTTGCCCCCCTAACCTAAAAATAGCAGCCAACAGCCTCCTCAGAAAAGTCACATCTATAAGATCCGCTAATTCTGGTACTTTGCCTGGCTTTTCTCACTTGCCCTGGTGAAGGGGCAAGTGTAATAGTTGTGGGGTTGATGGCAGCTGCTTAATTGACATCAAGCCCACAGGATAATAATTTAGAGACATCTATAAGATACCCGATCACTAACTCCTTATTTAGATTGTAAAAATGACAATGCCAGACAAAAAAACCTTTAAGAAGAATATGTGTTTATTTGAAATAAAAATGCACAATTATACTCACCTTATGCATATTCCATTAAAGCCCATGTCATCTGTAAAAAGCTGAAAATACTAAACAACCATGTTACTCACCTTATGCCTAATCCACCGATGCACATGTCCCATGTAAAAAAACTAAAATAATAAACAACCATATCCCTTACCTGCCCAATGTAAAAATAATCCTTACTGCCCAATGATCTGAAAGCTTCTATATAGTGATGCAACCTCTATTCCCACCAGCCGAGACACACAGATAGGAGTGTAATCGCTCCTGCTATGTATAGCGCTGAGCTGCCATGAAAAAGTCAGGAGTTCAAACCTGATGAATCCTGGTGACTTCACTTATACTAGCGCTCGCAGCGTGATAAAGTTCTCACTCAGCGGTGCCACCGGTTCACATGATAGCTCCAGTGCCATGCTGCAACTGTCCAAGCTGAAAACCAAGACACAATAAGGTGCTGTGAGCACAGTTTCAGTGACAAGCTGTGACATCACATAGGTAACCGCCGGTCACTGAAGGTGCGTTTCCACCTGGCACTTCACTGTGAGGTGGGACAATGAACTGCAGTGACCTCAATGAAATTACTGTGAAAACTGTGCTTGCTGTGATCTCATTGAGGTCACAGCAATTTATCTTCCCGGCTCAGTGAAGTGAGCCTGTAAACACTCCTTCAGTGAAGGGAAGTTACCTCTATGATGTCACTGCTTGTCACTGAAGCTGAACTCACAGCACCTCATTATATCCCGGTTTCTAGCCTGAATGGTTGCATCATGGCACCATTCAGATTGTAAACCAGTCATTGCAAAGATGGATTATGGCGTGAGACATTATTTCTAATCTTCACTTCTGACAGGTGAAGAATATGGTTGTTTATCCTTTTTGTTTTTTTTCCGGGGAAAAGTGCCTCAATTGATTGGGCATAATGTTATGGTCTCTGGTGTCTAAGAAAGACATAGCTGAACTAGAGCAAGTGCAGAGAAGAGCGACCAAGGTTATTAGAGTACTGGGGGTTCTGCAATACCGAGACAGGTTATTACGCTTGGGGTTATTCAGTTTGGAAAATCGAAGGCTTAGGGGTGATCTTATTATACACTGCTCAAAAAAATAAAGGGAACACTCAAATGACACATCCTAGATCTGCATGAGTGAAATATTCTCATTGAATACTTTGTTTTGTACAAAGTTAATTGTGCTGACAACAAAATCACACAAAAATCATTAATGGAAATCAAATTTTTTGAACCAATGGAGGCCTGGATTTGGAGAGACCCCCAAAATGAAATTGGAAACAAGTCAAAATGATGCTCAGTATTGTGTATGGCCTCCATGTGCCTGTATGACCTCCCTACAATGCGTGGGCATGCTGCTGATGAGGTTGCATATGTTCTCCTGAGGGATCTCCTCCCAAGACCTGGACTAAAGCATCCATCAACTCCTAGACAGCCTGTGGTGCAACGTGACATTGGTGGATGGAGCGAGACATGATGTCCCAGATGTGCTCAATCGGATTCAGGTCTGGGGAATGGGCAGGCCAGTCCATAGCTTCAATGCCTTCATCTTGTAGGAACTGCTGACACACTCCAGTCACATGAGGTCTGGCATTATCCAGCATTAGGAGGTACCCACGGCCAACCGCACCAGCATATGGTCTCACAAGGGGTCTGAGGATTTAATCTTCGCACCTATCCAGTCATGCTGAAGGATGTTTCAGGCAGCAGATCGCTCTCCACTGCGTCTCCAGACTCTGTCACGTCTGTCACATGTGCTGAGTGTGAACCTGCTGCCTGCAACATCCTTCAGCATGACCTTTTAGGCAGTAGGTCAGTAATGATGTGGGGTGGCATTTCTTTGGAGGGCCACACAGCCCTCCATTTGCTCGCCAGAGGTAGCCTGACTGCCATTAGGTACCGAGATGAGATACTCAGACCCCTTGTGAGAACATCTGGGACAGCATGTCTCGCTCCATTCACCATCATGTTGCACCACAGACTGTCCAGGAGTTGACTGATGCTTTAATCCAGGTCTGGGAGGAGATCCCTCAGGAGAACATCCGCAACCTCATCAGGAGCTTGCCCAGGCATTGTAGGGAGGTCATACAGACACGTGGAGGCCACACACAATACTGAGCATTATTTTGACTTGTTTCCACTTTAATTTTGTCTTGTTTTGATTTTCATTTTGATTTGTTTCCACTTTCATTTTGGGGGTCTCTCCAAATCCAGGCCTCCATTGGTTCAAAAATTTGATTTCCATTGATGATTTTTGTGTGATTATGTTGACAGCACATTCAACTTTGTACCCAACAAAGTATTCAATGAGAATATTTCATTCATTTAGATCTAGGATGTGTTATTTGAGTATTCCCTTTATTTTTTTGAGCAGTGTAATATATAAATATGAGGGGCCTGTACAAGGACCTTTCTAATGATCTTTTTACTCTTAGACCTGAGATGGGGATAAGGGGGCATCCTAAATTTCTGGAGAAAAGAAGGTTCAATCATAATCACAGATGAGAATTCGTTACTGTAAGAGCAGCGAGACTATGGAACGCTCTGCCTTATGATGTTGTAATGAGCGATTCACTACTAAAATTTAAGGACCCCGATGCCTTTCTTGAAAAGTATAATATTACATGTTATGTATACTAGATTCCTCGATAGGGCATTTATCCAGGAAACTAGTCTGACTGCTGTATGTGGGGTCGGGAGAGAATTTTTTTCCCCAATGTGGAGCTTAGTATTTGCTACATGGGTTTTTTTTGCCTTCCTCTGGATCAACATGTTAGGCTATAGATTGAACTAGATGGACTTAAAATATTCCTTCAACCTTAAAAACTATGCTACTATGTAAGGTGAGTATAATGGTTGCTTATTACTTTCTGTCACTTTCAAGGGACAAGGGTATAAATGAAATGGGAAGGTATAATTGTGCTTTTTAATTTTTATTTGAAATAAAGGAGTCTGTGTTTTTCTTTCAATAAAAGGACTTTATTCTGGCTGTGTCTTTTTTTTATACAATCTAATTATAGGGTTAGTAGCGGTAATGTCTTATAGATGTATCTCCATTTCTATCCTTTCGGCTTGTTGTCAGTGGACATAAAACAGCTGACATCAACCCCACAACCATGACCTCACTTGCCACCACACCAGGTCAAGTGGGAAAAGCTGGCAAAGCACCAGAATTGGTGGATCTAATAGGTGCGCCTTTTCTGGGGAGGCTGTGGGCTGCTATTTTTAGGATAGAGCGAATATCCTTGGTCCTTTACCAGCCTGAGAATACCAGTCCACAACTGTCTGCTTTAGCTTGGCTAGTGGTCAAAAATGAGGAGGACACCACCCTGTGTTTTTAAATCCTTTTTTTAATTATTTAAAGAACAGAGTGGACCCCTCTATTCTTGAAAACCAGCCATGATAAAGCTGACAGCTGAGGATTACAGCCCACAGCTGTCAGTTTTGTCTGCGCTGGTTCTCAAAAATATAAGAGACCCAAAGTATTTTTTTTTTATTTATTTTTAGCACAGGATCTGGATGACATATACATCCTTCAGCGGTGCCAGCTCTCACTGTTATCAGCAAGAACAGAGGTCAGAAAATGGAAGTGTTACTCTCTCATCAGCCGATATGTGTGACCGGAGGTAACATTTTTACCGCCAGGCACAGCTGCTTGCTCATGCTGTCATCTGGCAGCTTGGGAACTGCAGCTCTCTGACCATTGGTAATGAACTTACCACTGATCAGAGCCGCCGATGTTTCTCGCGTTGTCATTCAGACAGCTGTCACTATGCAGATGACAGTGTGGGAAGCACTCGGTATTCGGGGTGACAAACCCGAACAGTAACGCAGACTTTCCCGGAGAAGTCCATGTTCAGTGTCTGTGCCTGAACAATAGGTGTTTGGTACGGGCCCCGAAATTTATTGTTCGTGTTCATCCATTGCTACTCGCCAACTATTAACCCCTTAAGGATCAAGTCATTTTGTAGGCTAATGACCAGGCCAATTTTTACAATTCCGACCACTGTCATTTTATGCGCTTATAACTCTGGAATGCTTCAACGGTTCTTGACGATTCTGAGATTGTTTTCTCGTGACATATTGTACTTCATGACAGTGGTAAAATTTCTTTGATATAACTTGCATTTAATTATGAAAAAACGGAAATATGCCGAACATTTTGAAAATTTTGTAATTTTCAAAATTTAATTTTTATGCCCTTAAATCAGAGAGATATGTCACAAAAAATATTTAATAAATAACATTTCCCACATGTCTACTTTACATCAGCACAATTTTGAAACCAAAATTTTTTTTGTTAGGAAGTTATAAGTGTTAAAAGTTGACCAGCGATTTCTCATTTTTCCAGCAAAATTTACAAAACCATTTATTTTAGGGACCACCTCACATTTGCAGTCACTTTGAGGGGTCAATATGACAGAAAATACCCAAAAGTGACACCATTCTAAAAACTGCACCCCTCAAGGTGTTCAAAACCACATTCAAGAAGTTTATTAACCCTTTAGGTACTTCACAAGAATTGAAGCAATGTGGAAGGAAAAATGAACATTTAACTTTTTTTCCCAAAATTTTTCTTTCGACACAATATTTTTTATTTTGTCAAAGGTATCAGGAGAAAATGAACCACAATATTTGTTGTACAATTTCTCCTGAGTACACCGATACCCAATGTGTGGAGGAAGACCAATCTTTAGGCACACGGCAGTGCTCAGAAGGGAAGGAGCATCATTTGAGATTTTGAATGTTAAATTGGCTGGAATCGAGAGCGGACACCATGTCGTGTTTGGAGCCCCTGATGTACCTAAACAGTGGAAACCCCCATAAGTGACCCCTTTTTGGAAACTAGACCCTCCAAGAAACTTATCTAAATGTGTGGTAAGCACTTTGAACCCCCAAGGGCTTCACAGAACGTATAACGTAGAGCTGTAAAATTAAAATATCATATTTTTTCCACAAAAATGATCTTTTCACCCCAAATTTTTATTTTCCAAAGGGTAAAAGGACCCCAAAAGTTATTGTGCAATCTGTCCTGAGTAGGCTGATACACCATATGTGGGGTAAACCACTATTTGGGCGCATGGCAGAGCTCGGAAGGGATGCAGCTCCATTTGACTTTTTTGGCTGGAATTGAGATTGGATGCAATGTCGCATTTGGAAAGTCCCTGATGTGCCTAAACAGTGGAAACCCCCGACAAATGATCCCATTTTGGAAACTAGACCCCCCAAGGAACTTATCTAAATGTATGGTGAGCACGTTGAACCCCCAACGGCTTCATAGAAGGTTATAATGTAGAGCGGTAAAATTAAAAAATCATATTTTTTCCACAAAAATGATCTTTTCACCCCCAATTTTTATTTCTAAAGGGTAACAGGACCTCAAAAGTTATTGTGCAATTTGTCCTGAGTACGCTGATACTCCATATGTGGGGGTAAACCACTATTTGGGTGATGGCAGAGTTCGGAAGGGTAGGAGCGCCGTTTTGGAATGCAGACTTTGATGGAATGGTCTGCGGGCGCCATGTTGCGTTTGCAGAGCCCCTGAGGTGCCTAAACAGTAGAAACCCCCATTAGTGACCCCACTTTGGAAACTAGACCCCCCCAAGGAACTTATCTAGATGTGTGGTGAGCTCTTTGAACCCCCAAGTGCTTCACAGAAGTTTATAACATAGAGCCGTGAAAATAAAAAAATATTTTTTCCCCAAAAATTATCTTTTTGCCCCCAAATTTTTATTTTTATAAGGGTAACAGGAGGAATAGGACCCCAAAAGTTGTTGGGCAATTTGTCCTGAGTACGCTGATACCCCAGATGTTGGGGTAAACCACTGTGATCGCCTTACTGCGATCTTTGGGAGGCAGAATGAACAAATCCACAAAAGGTGAAGAATTGGTTTTATTTTTTAATGCCGTTCCTCATGCGGCATTAGTGATTAGGCGACTTTATTCTTCAGGTCAGTGCGATTACAGCGATACCAGATTTACACCCTTTTTTCATTTTTAGCTTCTGTCAAACACTAAAAGATGCTTTTTTTGGGAAGAATTTTTTGTAAGAAATATTGGCATCGCCGTATTTTGAGAGCTATAATTTTTCCATTTTCCGGCCGACAGAGTCATGTGCGGGCTTATTTTTTTGGGACAAGTGGACGTTTTTATTGGTACCATAATCGGGCACATAACATTTTTTGATCGCTTCCTATTCCGATTTTTGTGGAAGCAGAATGAACAAAAACCAGCAATTCAGGAATAGTTTTTTTTTCCCTCCGTTCCGCGTGTGGTAAAATTGGTATTGGTATTCTTCGGGTCACTGTGATTACAGCGATAACTCATTTATATCTTTTTTTATGTTTTGGCGTTTTTTACACAGTAAAAACTTTTCTAGAAAAAATAATTATTTTTGCATCACTTTATTCTGTGAGCAATAACTTTATTTTTTATTTTTTTGCTGACGTTTTCAGCGGTACCACTTTTATATATATTTATTGTTTTGATGGCACTTTATTGCACATTTTCCAAGCGGTATGATGATATCGCTTGGAAAAAGTATAATTTAATACTTTTATGTGTAGCGATACCAAACATGTTTGTTTTTTGGTCTTTTTTTAAATAAAAATGTGTATTTTTTGGGGGAAATTTTTTTATTATTTTTTAATATTTTTTTTACAAAATTTTTAAAAAAATGTTTTTTTTACCTAGTCTCTTTATGGGACTTTCACTTTTTCACTTTTGATTGCAGGTATAATAAATTGCAATTTTCCAGCATTGCAAAGCATTATACCTATGGTGAAAGCTTCTGAGACCATGTTTCCATAGCTGAATGACCCGGAGGTTGTCATGACAACCCCGGGTCATCAAGGCAGAGATCGGGCCCCGCGAATACATCACGGGGATGCCGATCTGAGGCAGAGGGAGCCCCCGACCCTCTGCCTCCCCCTTAACACTGCGATCGCGCTTGATCGCAGAAATCAAGGGGGTTAACAACCAGGGGTGGCACGGACACCGCTCCCAGCTGTCCGTGCAGGAAGCTCAGCCCCTGCAGGAAGCTCAGCCCCTGCAGCTCTGAGCTCCAGCACCGATCAGGCAGGAGAAGCTGGAATCTCAGCCTCTCCTGCCCGATTGCTGCTGTGTTTGGTCAGTCACATTGACTGACCAATCACAGCGCTGCCGCTGCCCCGAACCGCTTGCCGTACACGCAGTGGTAGTTCAAAGCATGACGTGCACAGTCTGTCCTGGTGCCGAAACTGACATCCCGCCATGACGGACTGTGCACGTCAATGTACATGAAGGAGTTAAGCATGGGGGAAAATCAATTATGATTTGAGGTAGTGTTGCAGTCAATGGCATGAGTAGAGGAAGGAATGGATTCAAAGAAATTTCAATAAATTCTTAATGCAAACATTACACCATCTGTAAAAAATATTAAATTGAAAATAGGATGGCTTCTTTTAAATTGATAATGATCCTAAACACACGTCAAAGTCCGCAACAGATTAACTTAAAAAGCAAAATCTGCATATTTTATAACGGCCCTCACAGTCCCCTAATCTGAACATCATTGAAAATCTGTGGCTTGACCTCAAAATAACAGTACATGCGAGACGACCCAAGGAATTTCACAGAACTGGAAGAATTTTCCCAGGAATGGATGACAATCCCTTAAACAAGAATTAAAAGACTCTTGACTGGCTGCAAAAAGCATTTACAAGCTGTGATACTTGCAAAAGATGGTGCTACTAGTGACTAACCATATTGGCCCATTTTCCTTTATTTAATTTTTAAAATGAAAAAAATGACAATGTTTTTTTTTGCCTAAACTACACTATGTTCCAAATTATTATGCAAATCGGTTTTACCGTATATACTCGTGTATAAGACGAGATTTTCAGCACCTTTTTTCATGCTGAAAATGCCCCTTCGGCTTATACACGAGTCATAGGGCAGAAACCAGCGGGGGAGGGGATGCCGCGGCAGGAGCCGGTGGCTGGGACATCATACTCACCCCTCCCCGTGCCATCGCTGAACGTCCCTGCAATCCTGCATTCTCCCCGGCTTCCTGCAGCTCTCCAGCGCTGAGCGGTGATGTAATACCCGCTCATTAAGGTCATGTAATATGGACGCGACGCCACTCCCATAGGCGTGGCATTCATATTCATGGCCTTAATGAGTGGTATTACGTCACCGCTCAGCGCTGGAGAGCTGCAGGAAGCCGGGGAGAATGCAGGATTGCAGGGACGTTCAGCGATGGCACGGGGAGGGGTGAGTATGTTGGAGGAGAGGACAAGGAGCACGGAGCAGGACGGGGGGAGAACGGTGGACGGGGGAAGCATGGAGGAGGACGGGGGGGAGAACGGAGGATGGGGGAAGCATGGAGCAGGACGGGGGGGAGAATGGTGGACGGGGGAAGCATGGAGGAGGATGGGGGGAGAACAGAGGATTGGGGAAGCATGGAGGAGGACAATGAGCACTGAGCAGGACGGGGGGAGGATGGAGGGCACAGAGGAGCACGGAGCAGGACAGGGGAGAGGATGGAGGGCACAGAGGAGCACGGAGCAGGACGGGGGGGCACAGGAGGACGGAGAAGGAATGGGGGAGCACAGCGGAGGACGGAGCAGGAGGGGGGGAGTACAGAGGAGAATGGGGGAGCACAGAGCTGGATGGGGGAGCAAGGAACAAGATGGGGGAAGCACAGAGCAGGAGGGCAGTTTATACACCCGGCTTATACACGAGTCAATAAGTTTTCCCAGTTTTTTGTGGCAAAATTAGGGGGGTCGGCTTATACACGGGTCGGCTTATACACGAGTATATACGGTAAGTGTCATAGCATTTCTTGTTTTTTTGTAAATGAAACCCATTGATGGTATTGTGTCTCAGGGTTCTTTGGATAACTGAAATCAATCTCAGATACCTGTGATAATTAGTTTGGCATGTGAGCCCAATAAAAGGAAAACTGGATGTTCCACACTATTAAGCAGGCCAGAGTTTTCAAGTAATATGGGAAAGAAAAAGGATCTCTCTGCTGCTAAAAAGCATCAAATAGTGCAATGCCTTGGTCAAGGGATGAAAACATTAGATATTTCCCAAAAACTTAAGCTTGATCATCGTACTGTTAAGAGATTTGTGGCTGATTCTGAGCACAGACGTGTTTGTGCTGATAAAGACAGAATGAGGAAGGTCTCTGCTAGGCAAGTTCATAGGATTAAAAGAGCAGCTGCTACAAAGCCATTACAAACCAGCAAACAGATATTTGAAGCTGCTGGTGCCTCTGGAGTCCCTTGAACCTCAAGGTGTAGGATCCTTCTAAGGCTTGCTGTGGTGCATAAACCTACTATTCGGCCACCCCTAAACAGTGCTCACAAGCAGAAACGGTTGCAGTGGGCCCAGACATACATAGAGATTAATTTTCGAACAGTCTTGTCTACTGATGAGTGTTGAGCAACCCTGGATGCTCCAGATGGATGGAGTAGTGGATGGTTGGTGGATGGCCACCATGTGCCAACAAGGCTGCTACGTTAGCAAGGAGGTGGAGGAGTCTTGCTTTGGACCGGAATCATGGGGAAACAGCTGGTAGGGCCCTTTAAGGTTCCTGAAGGTGTGAAAATGACCTCTGCAAAGTATATAGAGTTTCTGACTGACAACTTTCTTCCATGGTATAAAAAGCAGAAACGTCTCTTCAGGAGCAAAATCATCTTCATTCATGACAATGCACCATCTCATGCTGCAAAGAATACCTTGGAGTCATTGGCTGCTATGGGCATAGAAGGAGATAAACTCCCCTGACCTCAACCCTATAGAGAACCTTTGGAGTATCATCAAGCAAAAGATCTGAGAGGGTGGCAGGCAGTTCACATCAAAACCGCAGCTCTGGGAGGCTATTCTGACTTCATGAAAAGAAATACAAGCAGAAACGCTCCAAAAACTCACAAGTTCAATGGATGCAAGAATTGTGAAGGTGATATCAAAGAAGGGTTCCTATGTTAACATGTAACTTGGCCTGTTAGGATGTTTTGGAGTTAAGTAGCTTTTTTGTT
This sequence comes from Oophaga sylvatica, assembly GCA_033576555.1. NCBI lineage: Eukaryota > Metazoa > Chordata > Amphibia > Anura > Dendrobatidae > Oophaga > Oophaga sylvatica. The sequence goes on along the minus strand of JARQOD010000005.1, from coordinate 323,965,642 downwards.
CAGTGAATGTGACCTCCTAATGCTGCAAATTCCACAAATGAGCATTTTCAGTTCTTTAAAACAGATCAAATGTTCAGAAATTCTACTGTGTCTAATAATTTGGAACAGTGCATTTTGAGTTTTTTTCCATTTTGGAGATTATACTGTTATCATTGGGAGGTTTCTTCAATAAAATTCGATGTATACTCTAACGGGTGATGACTTTTATTAGACTGACTGTCATTTGCACCGACCACTTAGGAAAATCAGAGAAAAATATAATTTGCATAATAATTTGGAACATAGTGCACAATCTCAGACAGACGTCTGTCCAGCCTCTGTTTGATGACTTCCATTGATAGAGAACTTATCACCTTTAGTGCCAGCCTGTTCCACTCATTGATCACCCTCTTTGTCAAAAAGTTTTTCTAATATCTAATCTGTATGTTTCGGTTTACTTCCATTGCTTCTCATGTTTCTATGTTCAAATCATCCGTCTACACTGTGATATCTCTTCAGCTTCAGTATTAAACCTCCCCTTAGCCTCCTTTTTGCAAGCTAAACGTATACAGATCCTTTAATTGTTCCTCGTAGGACATACTTTGCAGTCCACTCACCATCCTGGTAGCTCTTCTCTGAACTTGCTCAAGTTCTTCAGTGTCTTTTTTAACCCCTTCACCCCAAGGGTGGTTTGCACGTTAATGACCGGGACAATTTTTACAATTCTGACCACTGTCTCTTTATGAGGTTATAACTCCGGAACGCTTCAACGGATCTTCGCGATTCTGAGATTGTTTTCTCGTGACATATTGTACTTCATGTTAGTGGTAAAATTTCTTCCATATAACTTGCGTTTATTTTTGAAAAAAACGCAAATATGGCGAAAATTTTGAAAATTTAGCAATTTTCAAACTTTGAATTTTTATTCCCTTAAAACAGAGAAATATGTCACACAAAATAGTTAAGAAATAACATTTCCCACATGTCTACTTTACATCAGCACAATTTTGGAATCAAAATTTTTTTTTGTTAGGAAGTTATAAGGGTTAAAAGTTGACCAGCGATTTCTCATTTTTACAACAAAATTTACAAAGCCATTTTTTTTAGGGACCACCTCTCATTTGAAGTCACTTTGAGGGGTCTACATGACAGAAAATACCCAAAAGTGACACCATTCTAAAAACTGCACCCCTCAAGGTACTCAAAACCACATTCAAGAAGTTTATTAACCCTTCAGGTGCTTCACAGGAACTAAAGCAACGTGGAAGAAAAAATGAATATTTAACTTTTTAGCCACAAAAATGATCTTTTACAAACTTTTTTTTTATTTTCACAAGGGTAAAAGGAGAAAATGGACAGATAAGGTTGTTATGCAATTTCTCCTGAGTACGCCAATACCCCATATGTGGGGGAAAACCACTGTTTGGGCACACGGCAGAGCTCGTAAGGGAAGGAGCGCCGTTTGACTTTTTCAAACTAAAATTGGCTGGAGTTGAGATTGGACGCCATGTCGCGCTTGGAGAACCTCTGATGCGCCTAAACAGTGGAAACCCCCCACAAGTGACACCATTTGGAAACTAGACCCCCTAAGGTACTTATCTAGATCTGTTGTGAGCACTTTGAACCCCCAAGTGTTTCACAAAAGTTTATAATGCCTGGGTGTGAAAAAAAAAAAAAAAAATTTCCACAAAAATGATTTTTTAGTCCTAAATTTTTGAATTTTCCCAAGGAAATTGGACCCCAAAAGTTGTTGTCCAATTTGTCCTGAGTACGCTGATACCCCATATGTGGGGGTGGAAAACTGTTTGGGCGCACGGCAGGGCTTGGAAAGGAAGTAGTAACGTTTTGGAATGCAGACGTTGATGGGGGTCATGTTCCGTTTGCAGTGCCCCAGATGAGCCTAAACAGTGGAAATCCCCCACAAGTGACCCCATTTTGGAAACTAGACCCCCTAAGGAACTTATCTAGATCTTTGGTGAGCACTTTGAACCCCCAAGTGCTTCACACAAGTTTATAATGCCCGGGCATGAAAATAAAAAATCCTATTTTTTTCCCACAAAAATTATCTTTTAGTCACTAATTTTTTATTTTACCAAGGGTATCAGGAGAAATTGGACCACATAAGTTGTTGTCCAATTTGTCCTGAGTACGCTGATGCCCCATATGGGGGGGGAACCACTGTTTGGGCGCACGGCAGAGCTCGGAAGGGAAGGAGCACCATTTGACTTTTTCCAACCAAAATTGGCTGGAATTGAGATTGGATGCCATGTTGCATTTGAGAGCCCCTGATGTGCCTAAACAGTGGAAACCCCCCACAAATGACCCCATTTGGGAAACTAGACCCCCTAAGGAACTTATCTAGATCTTTGGTGAGCAATTTGAACCCTCAAGTGCTTCACACAAGTTTATAACGTAGAGCCGTAAAATTTAAAAATCATATTTTTTCCACAAAAATGATCTTTTCACCCGAATTTTTATTTTTCCAAGGGTAACAAGACTCCAAAAGTTATTGTGCAATTTGTCCTGAGTACACTGATACCCCATATGTGGGGGTATACCACTGTTTGGGTGCATGGCAGAGTTTGGAAGGGAAGGAGCGCCGTCTCACTTTTTCAACGCAGAATTGGCTGGACGCCATGTCGTGTTTGGAGAGCTCCTGATCTGCCTAAACAGTGGAAACCCCCCACAAATGACACCATTTTGGAAACTAGACCCCTCAAGGAACTTATCTAGATGTGTGGTGAGAACTTTGAACCCCCAGGTGTTTCACTAAAGTTTATAACGTACAGCCTTAAAATAAAAAATCCTTTTTTTTTTTACAAAAATGATTTTCTCGCCCCCAATATTTTATTTTCACAAGGGTAACAGAAGAAATTGGAACCCAAAAGTTGTTGTCCAATTTGTCTTGAGTACGCTGATACCCAATATGTAGGAGAAAACTACTGTATGGGTGCACGTCAGGGCTAGGAAAGGGAAGTAGTGACGTTTTGGATTGCAGACTTTGATGGAATGGTCTGGGGGCGTCATGTCGCATTTGGAGAGCACCTGATACGCCTAAACAGTGGAAACCCCCCACAAGTGACCCCATTTTGGAAAATAGACCCCACAAGGAACTTATCTAGATGTGTGGTGAGCACTTTGAACCCCGAAGTGCTTCACAGAAGTTTATAACGCACAGCCGTAAAAATAAAAAATCCTTTTTTTTTTTACAAAAATGATTTTTCGCCCCCAATATTTTATTTTCACAAGGGTAACAGGAGAAATTGGACCCCAAAAGTTGTTGTCCAATTTGTCCTGAGTACGCTGATACCCAATATGTGGGAGAAAACTACTGTATGGGTGCATGTCAGGGCTCGGAAAGGGAAGTAGTGACGTTTTGGATTGCAGACTTTGATGGAATGGTCTGGGGGCGTCATGTCGCATTTGGAGAGCCCCTGATGCGCCTAAACAGTGGAAACCCCCCACAAGTGACCCCATTTTGGAAAATAGACCCCACTAGGAACTTACCTAGATGTGTGGTGAGCACTTTGAACCCCCAAGTGCTTCACAGAAGTTTATAACGCACAGCCGTAAAAATAAAAAATCCTTTTTTTTTTTACAAAAATGATTTTTTCGCCCCCAATATTTTATTTTCACAAGGGTAACAGGAGAAATTGGACCCCAAAAGTTGTTGTCCAATTTGTCCTGAGTACGCTGATACCCAATATGTGGGAGAAAACTACTGTATGGGCGCATGTCAGGGCTCGGAAAGGGAAGTAGTGACGTTTTGGATTGCAGACTTTGATGGAATGGTCTGGGGGCGTCATGTCGCATTTGGAGAGCCCCTGATGCGCCTAAACAGTGGAAATCCCCAACAAGTGACCCCATTTTGGAAAATAGACCCCACAAGGAACTTATTTAGATGTGTGGTGAGCGCTATGAAGCCCCAAGTGCTTCACAGAAGTTTATAATGTACAGCCGTAAAAACAAAAAAATCTTATTTTTTTTACAAAAATAATATTTTCGCCCCCAGTTTTTTATTTTCCCAAGGGTAACAGAAGAAATAGGACAAATTTCACAATAACTCTTGGGGTCCAGAGTACGCTGATACCCCATATGTGGGGATAAACTACTGTTTGGACGCATGGCAGAGCTCAGAAGTGAAGGAACACCGTTTGACTTTTTCAAAGCAGAATTGGCTGGAATGGAGATCAGACGCCATGTCACATTTGGAGAGCCCCTGATGTGCCTAAACAGCGGAAACCCCCCAATTCTAACTCCAACCCTAACCCCAACACACCCCTAACCCTAGTCCCAACCCTAATCCCAACCCTAACCCTAATCCAAACTCTAACCCTAATCCTAACTTTAGCGCCAACCCTAACCCTAACTTTAGCCGAAACCCTAACCCTAACCCTAATGGGAAAATGGAAATAAATACATTTTTTTTATTTTATTTTTTTTCCCTAACTAAGGGGGTGATAAAGGGGGGTTTGATTTACTATTTATAGCGGTTTTTATGATTGGCAGCTGTCACGCTAAAAGACGCTTTTTATTGCAAAAAGTAGTTTTTTGCATCGCCACATTTTGAGAGCTATAATTTTTGCATATTTTGGCCCACAGAGTCATGTGAGGTCTTAATTTTTGCGGGACGAGGTGACGCTTTTATTGGTACCATTTTTGAGCACGTGACATTTTTTGATCGCTTTTTATTTCGATTTTTGGGAGGTTAGAATGAACAAAAATCAGCAATTCATGAATTTCTTTTGGGTGAGGCGTTTTTATTGTTCCGCGTGTGGTAAAATTGATAAAGCAGTTTTATTCTTCGGGTCAGTACGATTATGGCGATACCTCATTTATATCATTTTTTTATGTTTTCGCGCTTTTATAGAATAAAAACAATTTTATATAAAAAATAATTATTTTTGCATCGCTTTATTCTGCGAGCTATAACTTTTTTATTTTTTCGCTCATGATGCTGTGTGAGGCTCGTTTTTTGCGGGACAAGATGACGTTTTCAGCGGTACCATGTTTATTTATATCCGTCTTTTTGATCGCGTGTTATTCCACTTTTTGTTCAGCGGTATGATGATAAAGCACTGATTTTTTGCTTCGTTTTTATTTTTTATTTTTTAAGGGGTTCACAAAAGGGGTTAACTAGTGGGACATTTTTATAGGGGGGGTCGTTACGGACGCGGCGATACCAAATATGTGTACTTTTATTGTTTTATTTTTTTTATTTACAATAAGTAATGAATTTATTGGGGAATATTTTTTTTTTTTTTTGGATTTTTTTTTACACATGTTTATTTTTACTTTTTTTACTTTTTTACTTTGTCCCAGGGTGGGACATCACTGTATTTCATCAGATCGCTGGTGTGACAGTGTGCACAGCACTCTGTCACACCAGCGATCGCTCAGGCAGTGCAGCAGGCTTCTCAGTGCCTGCTCTCGGCAGGCACTGAGGAAGCCGCCTCCCTCCAGGACCCCAGCGCCATCTTGGATCCGGGTCCTGGGAGGGAGGAAGCCCTCAGAGCAGCGCGATCACATCGCGCTGGTCTGAGGGTCTCAGGGGGGCGCGCAGGGAGCCCCCACACTGCGCGATCCTCCCCTGTGCCCCCAGTACACCGCGATCATGTTTGATCGCGGTGTGCAAGGGGTTAATGTGCCGGGAGCGGTCCGTGACCGCTCCTGACACACAGTCACGGGTGTCAGCTGTGATAATCAGCTGACACCCGGCGGCGATTAGCTGCGCTCCCCACAGGAGCGCAGCTGATCGCCTATGACGTACTATCCCGTCCATGGTCAGAATGGCACGGGTTTTATGGACGGGATAGTACGTCTAATGTCAGAGAGGGGTTAAAATGTGGTGCGCAGAACTGGACACAGTATTCCAGATGAAGCCTGACCAAGGAGAAGTAGATGGGGATGAATACTTCATGTGATATTGACTCTATGCTTCTCTTAATACATCCTAGACCTGTTTGACTTTTTCTGCTGTTGCATCACACTGACTCATGTGCAGTCTGTGATCTATTAGTATACAAAACTATTTTTCACACGTGCTGTTGCCAATTTCTATTTCTCCCATTCTGTAGATGTAATTTTCCGTTAGCCACGACAGCACCCACCGAGAGAGGGGATCCACCCACCATCAGGACAGGTACCTACAGATTAAAAGGGGGTCCCCCTCGCCTCCTTAGTTGGGTTCCTGTCCTGATGGGAGCCTGCAGAACTTACCCAGGTCCAAGCAGCCTCTGTGAAGTGTCCTCAGAGAACGGCAGAGCCTGGGGCACCGGAAGCAACATCGGGGGTGTTCTGCACGCAGACCCCTCCTCGGTGGGTGAATGTTGTGAACCCAGGGTCCGGGTGAGGCCGCCCTGGGTCACAGGGGCGTGGCGCAGAGGGAGTGAGGCTCCCTGCGTCCATTTGGAAAATGCCTGCCGGCAGCAAAGGAAAGCTCTCATAACCCTGAAGTAGTGATAAAACTTCAGGGTTGGACCGGGGAGGCACTCACAGGGGGTGTGGCTGGATGTTCTTATGCTGGCGCATAGCAGCAGGACATGTGCTGCAAAACATGTCAGGTATAGGCGTGGAGGAGCACTCACCACCACCGCCAGTGGTGGTACCTGAACGTAAGAAGAGCAACAGCAGAGACAGCGGACGCTCCAAAGGGAGTGAGACCACTGAGAGCAGAAGTGGACGGGGGCATCATTCTAAAGGCCTTATGTCCCAAACTGGATCCCCGCTCTGGAACCGGTACCCTAATGAGAAAACAGCTAAATGGTGAGTGATCATGTGTCCACCAAATAGCTGAATCCCCCTTCTTTGTGCTCTATGTCCCCAGGTTAAGAAGTCTGCAAAAACTAAGCACAAGCAGTGTTGCCAGACAATTTTGTTAAAAGGCTTTGTCAGATGTGTGTGTGTCAGACCCTGGAGAAGGAAGCCCCTGTGCATGCAGCAGAACTAAGAGCATTTATCAGAGAGCAAGTTGAGAGCTCCCTTAAAGGGAGGATCCGTAAAAAGAAGCCTAATATTATTGAGTCTAACCCAGAGTCTAGTCCATCAATGGGCAAGCAGCAGTTTGATTCATCAGAATCTCCCTTATCATCCTCCTCTTTAGACGAAGAAGGAAGACCATGCCTTCCAGTAGAGAACATAGATGCCTTGGTGAAATTAGTGCGGGCCACCATGGGCAATACGGAAGGTAGAGAACACAAATCTACTCAGGATCTAATGTTGGCGGGAGTTATGTCAGAAAACTCGTAAGTGTCATGGTTTACTGGGTTCTTGGATCAGGTAGCCGCGGGGTTAACTTGGTTCGCCTCTTTCTGGGTCCTGGGAGGCTTTTTATAGCCTCACTGTGAGGCCAATCTTTGTCGTTTATACTCTGACCTTTGGCTGAGTGTGTCTGACCCTGTGCTTGTGCCAGTGCGTTGTGTGTTATGATTTGGTAGCTGAGGAGAGCAGGCAAAAAAGGCAATACACCAGAGAGGTTGGAATCTACTGGATTGCAGTACCCTGACTAACCACCACAACTAAAGGCAGCCGTGGAGCGTACCTACGTTGGTCCTAGACGCCTCGTCACAGCCTGAGAAGCTAACTATACCTAAAGATAGAAAGAGGAAAACTATCTGCCCCGGAGCAGATCCCCAAAGAACATAGGAAGCCCCCAAACATGTAATGGCGGTTAGACAAGAGGAAATACAGACACAGACAGAGACAGAAAATAGTATGAGCAAACGTTGGGGCCCAATCTTCCTAGAAATAAAAGGATAGGAAGGACACTTACTGCAATCCAAAAAACCCTAAAAAAATACCAACTCACTAATTGCAAAAACACCTGAGATCACACGACCTCTACCACCTAAATTAGTTCTCTGGTGTAACAAAACTAAGCAGCAGCCACTGAAAAAACTGGCAAAGGCAAATGAACAAATAACAGTGGCTCAGATAAACTGAGAGGAGCACAAGCCCCCGGAGGGGACCTGGCAGACCTCCACAGAAGTGCAGGACAAAATGCAAAAAGCAAGCGCAAAAATAAAAGCAGAAAATATCTTATCTGTTAGAAGATGCAGGCAAGACAAAGCAAGCTTCCAAGTGAACCAGGAACCAAAGTTGAGACAAGAACAATTGATCACCGGCAACCCTGATGGGAGGGAACCTACTTTATATAAGACCAGTCTGTAACACGTGATTGCCAATCTTCACAATCTTCATTGAATAGTTCAGTACTGTTTGTAACCACCAGAGGGAGCTTCTGCTCAGAATTAATTTCTAACACATTCACAACAGTACCCCCCCTTGAGGAGGGGTCACCGAACCCTCATTTGGGCAACCAGGTCGGTCAGGATGAGCTCTGTGATACGCACGGATCAGTCTCCTAGCATGGATGTCCGAAGCAAACACCCAAGAATTGTCCTCCTGACCATAACCTCTCCACTTAACCAAATACTGGAGTTTCCGTCTAGAAAAACGAGAATCCAATATTTTCTCAACCACATACTCCAGATTGCCCTCAACGAAAACAGGGTCAGGAGGCGCAGCCATAGGAACCACTGGCTCGACAAACCTCTTCAATAAGGACTTGTGGAACACGTTATGGATCTTAAATGTCCCTGGAAGAAGTAAACGAAAGGAAACAGGATTAAGAATCTCCATGATCTTATAAGGTCCAATGAACCTAGGCTTAAACTTAGGAGATGCAACTCTCATAGGGATATTTCTTGAGGACAACCAGACCAATTCCCCCACTTCAAACCGAGGACCATCAGTCCTATGCCGGTTGGCAAACCGCTGGGCCCTCTCCTGAGAGAGGGACAACCTCTCCACTACCTGGTCCCAAATCTGCTGCATACACTCCACAACAGAGTCAACACCTGGACAGACAGAAGCCTACGTCTGTCCCGAAGAAAATCGAGGGTGAAACCCAAAATTGCAGAAAAATGGAGACATCAAAGTGGCAGAGCTAGCCCTATTATTAAGAGCAAACTCAGCCAAAGGCAAAAAAGAGACCCAGTCATCCTGATCAGCAGACACAAAGCATCTCAGATAAGTCTCCAATGTCTGGTTTGTTCTCTGAGTTTGTCCATTGGTCTGAGGATGAAAAGCCGAGGAGAAAGACAATTGAACACCAAGTTTAGAACAAAAAGTCCTCCAAAATCTGGAAACAAACTGGACTCCTCTGTCAGACACAATGTTCTCAGGAATGCCGTGTAACCGAACCACGTGCTGAAGGAACAAAGGCACCAATTCGGAGGAGGAAGGCAACTTAGGTAATGGCACAAGATGTATCATTTTGGAAAACCAATCACAAATCACCCAGATAACGGTCATTCTCTGAGAAACAGGGAGGTCGGAAATGAAATCCATAGAGATATGGGTCCATGGTCTCTTGGGCACAGGCAATGGCATCAACAAACCACTAGAGCGAGAGCAAGGCTTGGAGCGAGAGCAAGTCCCGCAGGACTGCACAAATTCCCTGATGTCACGAGACAAAGTAGGCCACCAAAAGGACCGACTAACCAAGTCTCTGGTACCAAAAATTCCGGGATGACCGGCCAACGCGGAACAATGAATCTCAGACATCACACTCTTTTTCCACCCGTCTGGGACAAACAATTTCCCAATAGGGCAGCGCTCGGAATTATCCTCCTAACACCCTTCCAGAGCCAGTCTCAAATTGGGCGAGATGGCGGAAAGAACTACACCCTCTTTCAAAATAACAGCAGGATCAGATAACTCAGGAGAGTCCGCAAGGAAACTCCTCGAGAGGGCATCCGCTTTAACATTCTTAGTGCCAGGAAGAAAGGAAACCACAAAATTAAAACGTGTGAAAAACAAGGCCCACATGGCCTGTCTAGGATTAAGTCGCTTGGCTGATTCCAGATAAACCAGATACTTATGGTCCGCGAGGACCACCACCTGATGTTTGGCTCCCTCCAGCCAATGTCTCCACTCTTCAAAAGCCCACTTCATGGCCAATAACTCCCGATTACGCACGTCATAATTACGTTCAGTTGGAGAAAATTTTCGAGAGAAAAAGGCACAAGGGTTACTTTTAGAGGTCTCTGGATCTCTTTGGGACAAAACGGCACCTGCCCCAATTTCAGAGGCATCAACCTCCACCTGAAATAGCAGAGAAACATCAGGCTGCCGTAGAACAGGAGCAGAAGTGAATCTCTGCTTAAGCTCCTGAAACGCAGACACTGCCTCTGGAGGCCAATTCACCACATCAGAACCCTTCTTGGTCAAATCAGTCAATGGTTTAACAATAACAGAGAAATTACCAATAAATTTACGATAAAAATTGGCAAAACCCAAGAATCTCTGAAGAGCCTTTAATGAAGTAGGTTGGACCCAATCACAGATGGCCTGAACCTTGACCGAGTCCATTTCAATAACAGATGGGGACAAAATGAATCCCAGAAATGAGATCCTCTGTACGCCACAAAGACACTTTGATCCCTTCACATACAGAGCATTCTCTCTCAAAATCTGGAACACAGTCCGAACATGTTTCACATGAGAGTCCCAGTCATTGGAAAAAATCAAGATATCATCCAAATAAACAATCAGAAATTTATCCACAAAATCCCTGAAAATGTCATTCATGAAGGACTGGAAGACGGAAGGAGCATTAGTGAGCCCAAAGGGCATCACTAGGTACTCAAAAAGCCCCTCTGGGGTATTAAATGCCGTCTTCCATTCATCCCCGTGCTTAATGCGAATAAGGTTATACGCCCCCCTGAGGTCAAGCTTGGTAAACCAAGTAGCACTTTTCACCCTGGAAAACAGGTCAGAAATCAAGGGTAACGGATACTGATATTTCACAGTGATATTGTTCAAGAGACGATAATCAATACACGGCCTTAATGAACCATCCTTTTGGCCACAATGAAAAAACCGGCACCCAAGGGTGAAGAGGATGGTCTGATATGACCCTTCTATAATAACTCCTTGATATAAGACCGCATAGCGTCATGTTCAGGTACAGACAAGTTAAAAAGGCGACCTTTAGGGAATTTACTACCAGGCACTAATTCAATAGCGCAGTCATAGCTCCTATGGGGGGGCAAGGATGCAGATTTACTTTTGCTAAACACATCAGAAAAATCAGTCAAAAAGTCAGGAACATCCTGAGCCTTGGGAGAGGCAGAAAAAACAGGAGTGTTGGCATTAACACATTGGCAGCCCCAACTGGTTACAGACACAGATTTCCAATCCAAAACAGGATTATGAGACTGTAACCAAGGGAAACCTAGTACAATAATGTCATGCAGATTATACAGCACCAAAAATTTGCAACTCTCCTGATGATCAGGTTCAACCCTCATTATCACCTGAGTAGAGAACTGGGGTTTATTCTCAGCCAAAGGGGTAGAATCAATCCCCAGTAGGGGAATAGACTTCCGTAGGGGTATCAAGGGAAACCCACAACGTTTAGCAAAATCAAAATCCATCAGGTTAATAGCTGCTCCCGAATCAACAAAAGCCTGAGCAGAAAATGTGGACAGGGAGCAAATCAGGGTAACAGTCAACAGAAATTTAGTCTGAACACTACCCAAGACAACTGAGCATGCAAAACGTCTTCCCCGCTTAGGGCAGACTGAGATAGCATGAGAGGTGTCACCACAGTAGAAACATAACCCATTGCGTTTTCGAAACTCATGACGCTGTGCCCCAGAAGCCACTCTATCACACTGCATGGGTTCAGAAGCTGGTTCACAAGGCAACACTATTCCACGCATACCTCTACGCTCACGCAAACATCTGTCAATTTGAATCGCCAATGACATAGAATCATTGAGACCAGAGGGAGCAGGGAAACCCACCATAATATCTTTTACATTCTCTGACAGACCCTTCCGAAAAATGGCTGCCAAAGCATCATCATTCCATTTGGTCAGGACTGCCCACCTTCGGAATGTCTGACAGTACAGCTCAGCGTCCTCAAGCCCCTGATTTAATGCCAACAAGACTTTTTCAGCTTGATCAGTGGCATTAGGTTCATCGTACAATAACCCCAGAGCCAGAAAAAATGCATCATTACTCAAAACAGGATCCCCCCCAGGTGTCAGGGAAAAAGCCCAATCCTGAGGATCGCTGCGCAGGAGAGAGATGACAATTTGAACCTGCTGTGCTGCGCTCCCTGAGGACTTAGGTTTTAAGTCAAAAAACAACTTACAGTTATTTTTGAAATTCAGAAATGTAGCTTGATCCCCTAAAAACAAATCTGGCATGGGGATCCTAGGTTCCACAACCGGCAACCCTGCAAGATAGGTAGCAATACTCCGAACTTCAGTGGCAAGCTGATCCACACAGCCAGACAACTGTGCAAACTCCATTGAGAGAAAAAAAAATCCTCAGCACCCAGAGAAAAAGAGGGAAAGAGAAAAAAAAATATCTCTGACAACTCTGACAACTCTTTTTTTTTTATTTACACTATCTTTCCCTTCTGTGGGTACCATATAATTTTCAGTGTGGCCGGTGATACTGTTATGATTTGGTAGCTGAGGAGAGCAGGCAAAAAAGGCAATACACCAGAGAGGTTGGAATCTACTGGATTGCAGTACCCTGACTAACCACCACAACTAAAGGCAGCCGTGGAGCGTACCTACGTTGGTCCTAGATGCCTCGTCACAGCCTGAGAAGCTAACTACACCTAAAGATAGAAAGAGGAAAACTATCTGCCCCAGAGCAGATCCCCAAAGAACATAGGAAGCCCCCAAACATGTAATGGCGGTTAGACAAGAGGAAATACAGACACAGACAGAAAATAGTATGAGCAAACGTTGGGGCCCAATCTTCCTAGAAATAAAAGGATAGGAAGGACACTTACTGCAATCCAAAAAACCCTAAAAAAATACCAACTCACTAATTGCAAAAACACCTGAGATCACACGACCTCTACCACCTAAATTAGTTCTCTGGTGTAACAAAACTAAGCAGCAGCCACTGAAAAAACTGGCAAAGGCAAATGAACAAATAACAGTGGCTCAGATAAACTGAGAGGAGCACAAGCCCCCGGAGGGGACCTGGCAGACCTCCGCAGAAGTGTAGGACAAAATGCAAAAAGCAAGCACAAAAATAAAAGCAGAAAATATCTAATCTGTTAGCAGAAGATGCAGGCAAGACACAGCAAGCTTCCAAGTGAACCAGGAACCAAAGTTGAGACAAGAACAATTGATCACCGGCAACCCTGATGGGAGGGAACCTACTTTATATAAGACCAGTCTGTAACACGTGATTGCCAATCTTCACAATCTTCATTGAATAGTTCAGTACTGTTTGTAACCACCAGAGGGAGCTTCTGCTCAGAATTCATTTCTAACACATTCACAACAGTACCCCCCCTTGAGGAGGGGTCACCGAACCCTCATTTGGGCAACCAGGTCGGTCAGGATGAGCTCTGTGATACGCACGGATCAGTCTCCTAGCATGGATGTCCGAAGCAAACACCCAAGAATTGTCTTCCTGACCATAACCTCTCCACTTAACCAAATACTGGAGTTTCCATCTAGAAAAACGAGAATCCAATATTTTCTCAACCACATACTCCAGATTGCTCTCAACCAAAACAGGGTCAGGAGGCGCAGCCATAGGATCCACTGGCTCGACAAACCTCTTCAATAAGGACTTGTGGAACACGTTATGGATCTTAAATGTCCCTGGAAGAAGTAAACGAAAGGAAACAGGATTAAGAATCTCCATGATCTTATAAGGTCCAATGAACCTAGGCTTAAACTTAGGAGATGCAACTCTCATAGGGATATTTCTTGAGGACAACCAGACCAAGTCCCCCACTTCAAACCGAGGACCATCAGTCCTATGCCGGTTGGCAAACCGCTGGGCCCTCTCCTGAGAGAGGGACAACCTCTCCACTACCTGGTCCCAAATCTGCTGCATACGCTCCACAACAGAGTCAACACCTGGACAGACAGAAGCCTACGTCCCGAAGAAAATCGAGGGTGAAACCCAAAATTGCAGAAAAATGGAGACATCAAAGTGGCAGAGCTAGCCCTATTATTAAGAGCAAACTCAGCCAAAGGCAAAAAAGAGACCCAGTCATCCTGATCAGCAGACACAAAGCATCTCAGATAAGTCTCCAATGTCTGGTTTGTTCTCTCAGTTTGTCCATTGGTCTGAGGATGAAAAGCCGAGGAGAAAGACAATTGAACACCAAGTTTAGAACAAAAAGTCCTCCAAAATCTGGAAACAAACTGGACTCCTCTGTCAGACACAATGTTCTCAGGAATGCCGTGTAACCGAACCACGTGCTGAAGGAACAAAGGCACCAATTCGGAGGAGGAAGGCAACTTAGGTAATGGCATAAGATGTATCATTTTGGAAAACCAATCACAAATCACCCAGATAACGGTCATTCTCTGAGAAACAGGGAGGTCGGAAATGAAATCCATAGAGATATGGGTCCATGGTCTCTTGGGCACAGGCAATGGCATCAACAAACCACTAGAGCGAGAGCAAGGCTTGGAGCGAGAGCAAGTCCTGCAGGACTGCACAAATTCCCTGACGTCACGAGACAAAGTAGGCCACCAAAAGGACCGACTAACCAAGTCTCTGGTACCAAAAATTCCGGGATGACCGGCCAACGCGGAACAATAAATCTCAGACATCACACTCTTTTTCCACCCGTCTGGGACAAACAATTTCCCAATAGGGCAGAGCTCGGGTTTATCCTCCTGACACCCTTCCAGAGCCAGTCTCAAATTGGGCGAGATGGCGGAAAGAACTACACCCTCTTTCAAAATAACAGCAGGATCAGATAACTCAGGAGAGTCCGCAAGGAAACTCCTCGAGAGGGCATCCGCTTTAACATTCTTAGTGCCAGGAAGAAAGGAAACCACAAAATTAAAACGTGTGAAAAACAAGGCCCACATGGCCTGTCTAGGATTAAGTCGCTTTTTCTGATTCCAGATAAACCAGATTCTTATGGTCTGTGAGGACCACCACCTGATGTTTGGCTCCCTCCAGCCAATGTCTCCACTCTTCAAAAGCCCACTTCATGGCCAATAACTCCCGATTACCCACGTCATAATTACGTTCAGTTGGAGAAAATTTTCGAGAGAAAAAGGCACAAGGGTTACTTTTAGAGGTCTCTGGATCTCTTTGGGACAAAACGGCACCTGCCCCAATTTCAGAGGCATCAACCTCCACCTGAAATAGCAGAGAAACATCAGGCTGCCGTAGAACAGGAGCAGAAGTGAATCTCTGCTTAAGTTCCTGAAACGCAGAGACTGCCTCTGGAGGCCAATTCACCACATCAGAACCCTTCTTGGTCAAATCAGTCAATGGTTTAACAATTACAGAGAAGTTACCAATAAATTTACGATAAAAATTGGCAAAACCCAAGAATCTCTGAAGAGCCTTTAATGAAGTAGGTTGGACCCAATCACAGATGGCCTGAACCTTGACCGACTCCATTTCAATAACAGATGGGGACAAAATGAATATCAGAAATGAGATCCTCTGTACGCCACAAAGACACTTTGATCCCTTCACATACAGAGCATTCTCTCTCAAAATCTGGAACACAGTCCAAACATGTTTCACATGAGAGTCCCAGTCATTGGAAAAAATCAAGATATCATCCAAATAAACAATCAGAAATTTATCCACAAAATCCCTGAAAATGTCATTCATGAAGGATTGGAAGGCGGAAGGAGCATTAGTGAGCCCAAAGGGCATCACTAGGTACTCAAAATGCTCCTCTGGGGTATTAAATGCTGTCTTCCATTCATCCCCGTGCTTAATGCGAATAAGGTTATACGCCCCCCTGAGGTCAAGCTTGGTAAACCAAGTAGCACTTTTCACCCTGGAAAACAGGTCAGAAATCAAGGGTAACGGATACTGATATTTCACAGTGATATTGTTCAAGAGACGATAATCAATACACGGCCTTAATGAACCATCCTTTTTGGCCACAAAGAAAAAACCGGCACCCAAGGTGAAGAGGATGGTCTGATATGACCCTTCTCCAATAACTCCTTGATATAAGACCGCATAGCGTCATGTTCAGGTACAGACAAGTTAAAAAGGCGACCTTTAGGGAATTTACTACCAGGCACTAATTCAATAGCGCAGTCATAGCTCCTATGGGGGGGCAAGGATGCAGATTTACTTTCGCTAAACACATCAGAAAAATCAGTCAAAAAGTCAGGAACATCCTGAGTCTTGGGAGAGGCAGAAAAAACAGGAGTGTTGGCATTAACACATTGGCAGCCCCAACTGGTTACAGACACAGATTTTCAATCCAAAACAGGATTATGAGACTGTAACCAAGGGAAACCTAGTACAATAATGTCATGCAGATTATACAGCACCAAAAATTTGCAACTCTCCTGATGATCAGGTTCAACCCTCATTATCACCTGAGTAGAGAACTGGGGTTTATTCTCAGCCAAAGGGGTAGAATCAATCCCCAGTAGGGGAATAGACTTCCGTAGGGGTATCAAGGGAAACCCACAACGTTTAGCAAAATCAAAATCCATCAGGTTAATAGCTGCTCCCGAATCAACAAAAGCCTGAGCAAAAATGTGGACAGGGAGCAAATCAGGGTAACAGTCAACAGAAATTTAGTCTGAACACTACCCAAGACAACTGAGCGTGCAAAACGTCTTCCCCGCTTAGGGCAGACTGAAATAGCATGAGAGGCGTCACCACAGTAGAAACATAACCCATTGCGTTTTCGAAACTCATGACGCTGTGCCCCAGAAGCCACTCTATCACACTGCATGGGTTCAGAAGCTGGTTCACAAGGCAACACTATTCCACGCATACCTCTACGCTCACGCAAACGTCTGTCAATTTGAATCGCCAATGACATAGAATCATTGAGACCAGAGGGAGCAGGGAAACCCACCATAATATCTTTTACATTCTCTGACAGACCCTTCCGAAAAAGGGCTGCCAAAGCATCATCATTCCATTTGGTCAGGACTGCCCACCTTCGGAACTCTGACAGTACAACTCAGCGTCCTCAAGCCCCTGATTTAATGCCAACAAGGCTTTTTCAGCTTGATCAGTGACATTAGGTTCATCGTACAATAACCCCAGAGCCAGAAAAAATGCATCAACATTACTCAAAACAGGATCCCCAGGTGTCAGGGAAAAAGCCCAATCCTGAGGATCGCCGCGCAGGATAGAGATGACAATTTGAACCTGCTGTGCTGCGCTCCCCTGAGGACTTAGGTTTTAAGTCAAAAAACAACTTACAGTTATTTTTGAAATTCAGAAATTTAGCTTGATCCCCTAAAAACAAATCTGGCATGGGGATCCTAGGTTCCACAACCGGCAACCCTGCAAGATAGGTAGCAATACTCCGAACTTCAGTGGCAAGCTGATCCACACGGCCAGACAACTGTGCAAACTCCATTGAGAGAAAAAAAAATCCTCAGCACCCAGAGAAAAAGAGGGAAAGAGAAAAAAAAATATCTCTGACAACTCTGACAACTTTTTTTTTTTTTATTTACACTATCTTTCCCTTCTGTGGGTACCATATAATTTTCAGTGTGGCCGGTGATACTGTTATGATTTGGTAGCTGAGGAGAGTAGGCAAAAAAGGCAATACACCAGAGAGGTTGGAATCTACTGGATTGCAGTACCCTGACTAACCACCACAACTAAAGGCAGCCATGGAGCGTACCTACGTTGGTCCTAGATGCCTCGTCACAGCCTGAGAAGCTAACTACACCTAAAAGATAGAAAGAGGAAAACTATCTGCCCCGGAGCAGATCCCCAAAGAACATAGGAAGCCCCCAAACATGTAATGGCGGTTAGACAAGAGGAAATACAGACACAGACAGAAAATAGTATGAGCAAACGTTGGGGCCCAATCTTCCTAGAAATAAAAGGATAGGAAGGACACTTACTGCAATCCAAAACACCCTAAAAAAATACCAACTCACTAATTGCAAAAACACCTGAGATCACATGACCTCTACCACCTAAATTAGTTCTCTGGTGTAACAAAACTAAGCAGTAGCCACTGAAAAAACTGGCAAAGGCAAATGAACAAATAACAGTGGCTCAGATAAACTGAGAGGAGCACAAGCCCCGGAGGGGACCTGGCAGACCTCCGCAGAAGTGCAGGACAAAATGCAAAAAGCAAGCACAAAAATAAAAGCAGAAAATATCTTATCTGTTAGCAGAAGATGCAGGCAAGACACAGCAAGCTTCCAAGTGAACCAGGAACCAAAGTTGAGACAAGAACAATTGATCACCGGCAACCCTGATGGGAGGGAACCTCCCTTATACAATACCAGTCTGTAACACCTGATTGCCAATCTTCACAATCTTCATTGAATAGTTCAGTACTGTTTGTAACCACCAGAGGGAGCTTCTGCTCAGAATTCAGGAGCGGACCACAGGTTTTAGGAGGGACAAATGGAAGGTGTCGGAGATACCAAGGCGAGGCGGAAGGGCCAAACGGTAAACCACAGGGTTCACCTGCTCGAGAACCTTGAAGGGACCCAAATAGCGGGGTGCCAACTTAGTGGATTCCACCTGTAGCTGATGTTTCGGGCGGAGAGCCATACTAGGTCGCCAGGAGCAAATGTCAGAGCGGGACGACGATAGGCATCGGCAGAAGACCTCATCCTTTCCTTGGAAGCCTGAATGGCATCCTGGGTGCGGTCCCATATGTCCCGTGCCTCCACAGCCCAGTCTGCCACCATGGAGTCGGCGGAAGCCACGGGCATGGGCACCGGTACCCACAGATGCTGGCTGTAATTTAAGAGGAATGGAGTCTGTCCGGTGGAGTCAGCCACAGCATTGTTTAGCGTGAACTCCGCCCACAGGAGCAAGGATGCCCAATCATCCTGCCTGGCCGAGACAAAATGTCGCAAGTATGTGACCAATGTCTGTTTGGCCCTCTCTACCAACCCATTCGTCTCGGGATGATATGCAGAAGAGAGGTTTAACTCAATACAGAGTAGATGACACAACTCTCTCCAGAACCGAGATGCAAATTGGGGACCTCGATCGCTGACAATCTTGTCTGGCATACCGTGTAGACGGAAGATGTGCCTAATAAATAATGCTGCCAAGGCCCGTGCAGAAGGTAACCGGGGAAGCAGCACTAAGTGCACCATTTTGGAGAAGTGGTCGTGATCAACCAAATGATAGTGCAACCCCGAGACTTGGGTAAGTCCACCACAAAGTCCATCCCGACCATCTCCCAGGGCCTGTCTGCCACCGGAAAATGGAAAAAGTAACCCAGCTGGCCGTTGTCGAGGGGACTTGTTCCGGGCGCAGGAGACACATGCCTGAACATACTCCCTGATGTCACGGGCCATATGTGGCCACCAGTATGTCCTCGCCAATAATTCAGTTGTCCTCTTTGCCCCAAAGTGTCCACCCACCCTGGACGAGTGTGCCCAAGAGAGTACCTCCGGTCGAAAATTAGTGGGCACAAAAGTCTTGCCCGGAGGCACAGACTCTAGCGAAGCCGGGGCTACAGTTCTCAGGCTCTCTTCAGGGACAATAAGCCGAGGCTCCTCATCCTCCTCCTCTGCTGACACTAAAGAGAGAGAGAGCGTGAGCCCGAACATTCTTCTCACCGGAGAGAAAATGGAGGGTGAAGTGGAACCGAGAGAAGAATAGGGATCATCTGGCCTGGCGAGAATTTAGCTCAGCCGTTTGCAAATATACCAAGTTTTTGTGGTTGGTGAAGACTTGGAAGGGAAAACGAGCCCCCTCCAGAAGATGTCTCCACTCAGAGAAGGCCAACTTCATAGCCAGCAACTCCCTGTCCCCGATGGAATAATTCCTCTCTGCTGGTGTAAAGGTCTTAGAAAAGAAGAAGCAGGGATGCTTCCGACCTTGAAAATCCTTTTAATAAAGGACTGCTCCAGCACCAACAGAAGAGGCGTCCACCTCTAAAATAAACGGCTTATCATCATCAGGGCGATGTAATATGGGAGCACTGGCAAAATGCGACTTGATGGAAGAGAACGCCTTGGAGACCTCCTCAGACCACAACTTGGGATTTGCTCCCTTCTTGGTGAGGGCTACCAAGGGAGCTACCAAAGTCGAGAAATGGGCAATGAACTGGCGATAATAATTAATGAACCCCATAAAGCGCTGCACCGCTTTAAGAGAATGGGGTTCTTGCCAGTCCATTACAGCCTGTAGTTTGGCAGGATCCATAGCTAACCCCTGGGTGGAGATCATATAGCCCAGGAAAGGTAAGGACTCCTGCTCAAACACACATTTCTCCAGCTTGGCATAGAGAGAGTTTGCCCATAAGAGGTCGAAGACTTTGTTGACATCCCTCCTGTGAGAGTCTATATCTGGTGAAATTATGAGAATATCATCCAGATAGACTACTACAGAGGTGGAGAGCATATCCCGGAAGATGTCATTAGCAAAGTCTTGGAAAACAGCGGGAGCATTACAGAGCCCGAAGGGCATCACCAGGTATTCATAATGCCCATCCCTGGTATTAAAAGCTGTCTTCCACTCGTCCCCTTCACGGATGTGAATTAGCTTATAGGCACCACGTAGATCTAGCTTGGTAAATACCTTTGCTCCTCAGAGCATATCAAAGAGCTCAGAGATTAGGGGCAACGGGTACTTATTCTTGACGGTGATGACGTTAAGACCCCTGTAGTCAATACATGGACGTAATTCTCCGTTCTTCTTTTGCACAAAGAAGAACCCCGCCCCTGCTGTTGACACCGACTTCCTAATGAACCCTCTTGCCAGATTCTCCTGAATGTACTGGGACATGGCCTCCGTCTCAGGAAGCGAGAGTGGATAGACTCTTCCCCGAGGAGGTTCTGCTCCAGGCAAAAGGTCAATAGGACAGTCGTAGGGCCGATGAGGCGGAAGAGTCTCCGCCGCCTTCTTGGAGAAAACGTCAGCGTATGACCGATAACACTGGGGGAGAGAAGTGAGATCTACGGGTATCTCTGTGGTGGTGACCTGAACGCACTCTCTGACACACCTGCCTCTACATGAATCACCCCAACCCAGTATCGTCCCAGAGGACCACTCAATATTGGGAAAGTGGTGATGGAGCCAATGTATTCCCAGCAACACCTCGTCTATTCCCTCGGGCAGGACAAGAAAGGAAATACTCTCCTGATGGGAAGGGGACATAGACAAAGTGAGAGGGATAGTCTGGTGGGTGATTTGTGAGGGCAGAGTCGATCCATTCACTACTCACACAGTCACCGGTTTGGCGAGCATCACCAGAGGTATAGTGTGGCAGAGAGCAAAGGCAGAGGACATGAAATTCCCCTCGGCTCCAGAATCCACACAGAGCTCGTCGGTGAGAGTGGATGGACCTACAGTAATTGTCCCCTTAAAGGACAACTTGGTGGAAAATGCCGCAGTGTCTAGTGAATCTCCTCCCAAGGTCACTAGGCGCGACCGTTTTCCCGACCGCTGTGGACATTTGTTGGCATAATGTCCTGCCTACTAGCATATGTTACAGACCACGGGCACTCGAGCGGCCCGGGACTTAGGTCCTGCTAGAGAAACCTCCATGGACTCATGGGAGTCGGGCGCCTGGCTTGAAAGATTCCAGAGGTCTGGCGAAGGTGGGAGCCAGCCGGAACCTCTGCCTACACTGAGACCGCTCCAACCTCCGCTCGTGAAAAACGGAGGTCGATGTGGGTAGATATGGCGATAAGCTTCTCCAGTGTGGCGGGAATCTCCCTGGCAGCCAAGGCGTCTTTCACATGGCCCGCTAGTCCTCTCCAAAACATGGGAATGAGGACTTTATCTGACCAGTCCAACTCCGAGGACAGAGTCCGAAATTGGACAGCAAAACAGCTGACCAAGGACGAACCCTGTGAACTTGCCAGGAGTTGGAGCGCGGGTGACCTGAGGTCCTAGAAAGACCTTTTTTAGAGCCTCCAGAAAACGAGGAGCACTCCGCACCACACGGTCGTCACGCTCCCACAGCGAGGTGGCCCACTCCAACGCTCTGCCCGACAGAAGAGATATTACAAAGCCCACTTGTGCCTGATCCATGGGGAAACGTGCAGCCAGAAGCTTGAGTTGTATAGAGCACTGACTCATGAATCCCCGACATTGCTTGCTGTCACCAGCGAACTTGTCTGGAAGTGGAAGGTGGTATAATGTGGGGGCAGAGGTGGCAGTAGACACACTGGCTGCAGCCACGCTAGCAGCCTGAACAGCGACTGCGGTAACATCCTCAGCTGAGGTTGTGCGCTCAAGAGCCGCCAACCTACCCCCCAGCTGCTGGATATCCTGCAGTAGACGCTGGTCGTCCGCCATTTTACTAGCCAGACCCTGGTGCTAGTATTATGTTAGGGCTGGCGGAACGCACAAAATAAATATAAATAATAAGTGCGTTGGCAGCCCGGGGTCCACCGTGCAGGCAGAGCCTGCTGCTAGTAGGAAGGCGGTATGGCGAACTCTGTTACTTCACAGAGTCTCAACTATAGACACTGAGGCACTATATGGCGGTATAAGCAAACACTGTTACACCACAGAGTCGCTAAGGTAGAGACGCAGAAAAATGGACTGTGTCCTGTTAACTCCACAGGTATGCACAGACAACTGCTGTGCGGACAGCAGTCCGTAGTAATGCAATCAGCAACGCAATAAGACAATCTCCTCACCGGAGAAGCCGGTATTCTAGGGGCTTATTTCAGCCGAGCCCTAAACACGTGCATACAATTTCCTCACCCGAGGTGTCGGTATTCTAGGGGCTTATTTCAGCCAAGCCCTAACACATGTGTGCAAGATCACCCTGGCGCAAAGCACATAATGTGATTGATACTAGCGCATGGCGGCACGACCATGCCACCCTTTTATAGTAACAACTACAGGACCTGCCAGATAAGGACCAATAGGAAACTCCTCCAGAACACCAGTGGTTTCAGGACCTTCCTGGCGGACCAATAGGAGCTGCTGCAGTACCTGAGCATGTGACCCCTGATCTCCTATGAGAGATCTTACTCTGGGCATGCTCAGAAGGGAAAGCAAGGACTTTGTCCTAAAGACGTCTGCTCGTCGCTAACCAGTACTGACTACAATAGCAGAGCCTGGAGAGGCTGCAGTAATCCTCTGCACAATACCAGACTGGGCGAGATGCTGGGACCGACGTCTAAGCTGAGCAGAGTCCACTGCGGCCGGAGACGGATGGGAGACCGCAGCAGGGATGGCTCAAGATTCCTCTTGTTCAGAAGCAGGAACTCGACCCCTAACATAGGGTTAGCCACTAGAGGGGGCATTGGAGAATAGGATCTGCTTAGACTAGGTAGGGCCAACTGTGGGTAAGCAATAGAATTTCCTGCATTTTAGTGAGTAGGGCCTGAGAGCCCGGACAGGGCAGGTGGACCCCGTAACGTTGAAGCACTTTTTTCCAGGGTCTAAGGGCCGAAAGTCAAAGATGTTAGAAAATCCAGGGCAGCTCCAGTATGAGCTAACAACATGGGCTGATGCCCTTTTGTCTGGGCGAAACGGACAAGGGAACTCCTGAAGGTAGTTAGGCTGGCCAAAGGAACGCTGCGGTACTGGGCGATCCAGTATAATCCTAGGACAGTCTGAAAGAAGTGAGGGAAAGCACAGGGCAAGAAAGGAATGCACTCTGTGATGATTCCTGCGATGCAGCTGTGACCAAACTGGACTTACTGACAATGGAACCAAGTAAAATCGTTTATGTTAAGTTGGAACTGGACTCTCTCTCTCTTTGTTTGAAACTGCCAGAAAGCAGTCCTCAACAGCTCAGAAGGGATCCAGATGGAACCGAGAGAGGGACAAAAGGTACAGATCAAAGGAGACTGTTATGATTTGGTAGCCGAGGAGGACAGTAACAAAAATAGCCAAGGCAGCCAGCCACCCAGAGAGGTTGGTAACTAATGGATTGCAGATCCCTAAACTAACTGCACAACTAGACGCAGCCGTGGGACGTACCTACGATGACCTAGACGCCTCGACAGAGCTGGAGAGTTAGCTTAGCCTAAAGATAGAAAAGGGAAAGCTTACTGCCCCGGAGTAGCGCCCCAAAGGAATAGGAAGCCCCCACATATATATCGGCAGTGAGACAAGATGAAATACACACTCAGGCAGAAAATAGAATAAGAAAACCCTGGGGCCCAAAACTATCAAGATAGGACAGGACAGGAAAGAATACTGTCTGCAATCCAGCAAAACCCTAGGAAAAATTCCAACACTTCTGATTCTAAAAATATTGAGCCCACACGATCTCTACCACGCTAGATCATAACTCTGGTGTAAACAGGTAGCAAAACAGAGACCAGCGCAGGCCCCAGCAGGGGGACCCGGCTGACCTCACTCCAAAAGGGCAAAAAACAAACGAAAACAAAACCACAGAAAAAAGCTGAAAATAACTTATCTGAAAGTTGCAGGAGACAGCAGTAAGCAAGCTGACTTCCAAACTGGACCAGGAAAAGACAACTAATCACCGGCGAGGATCATGGGAAGGTTACTCCCTTAAATCTCCCCAGTCATCACTCCCAGATTGCCAATCATCCGCAGCTGAATCCTCAGCTGAAGGGCCTCTGTCAGTCAAGGCAGCTTCAATACTATCAGCAGCCACCAGAGGGAGCCCCAACTCAGAATGCAGCACGTTCACAACAGGAGACATTGTGTGTATGTGGCGGGAGACAAGGGCGTGATTGAGCAACTGTTGTCAGCCACGACAACGGCCCTGGCTCCCCCTACACTTTCACCTTGATTATGCCAACCTGGACTGTTAACATTAAAGCCTCCATTAATTGTTTCACCAGCTCTGCATTTTTAATGGGCTTACCAGCTGATGTAAGAAATGTTCTGCTTCTCCAGATAGGGCGATAACCATAGGATATTCACCATGCATAATTTGAATCTGTGTAAATATTAGCAAATTTACCTGCAGCAGCTTTAAACGCCTCAATGAGTGCCTTCAACTCTGCCTCCTGCGCTGACATGTGAGGAGGAAATTGTTCAGCTAGGATTACCTCATGTGAGGATACTACTGCATTTCCAATGTAGAATCGCCCATCCTGGTGATATTTGGAGCCATCTACAAAAAAATCAAAATCTGCATTGGGAACAGATTTTTCATGAATGTGTGGAAAATCCCACTGTCTCCTGACTTATCAGTTCTATACAGTCGTGTTCGTTGTGCATCATGTCAAAGTACTCTTCCTCACTTGCTTATCCTGTCAACAATTCACCCTTTTCTAAATCCACAGGCAGAAGGGTAACTGGATTCAGAAAATTACATCTTTTGAGGGTGACGTATTCAGGAATTAGCAGAGCACATTCAAGTCTGAGCTGCCTGGCCATAGACAGGTGTTTCGGTTGAACTTGTACGAGTATGGCATGGATGTCATGTGGGGAGTAAATTGTCAAAGGAAAAGTCAGCGTGATCTCACATTCCTTTCCTAGCAGTAGTGCAGCAGTTCCTACAGCATGGACACACGTTGGAGACCCTCTGATCACTGGGTCTAATTGTGCTGAGTAGTAAGCTATCGGTCTCTGTTTTCCACCAAGCTGTTGTGTCAGCACTGCTGTAGTATGACCTCCTTGTTCTGTGCAGAACAAGAAAAATGGCTGATCATAGTTTGTGTCAGCCCCGGCCCTAGGCATTCCAATGAGCATCTTGAGAGAATGGAAGGAATCAATTTCTTCTTGAGATCAAAGGGGTCTGATGACAAGCATTCATAGAGTGGTTGCATAATCTGTGAAACAGACCTTATCCAAGGCCTACAGTAGTTCATCAAGCTTTGAAAAGTTCATAGATATTGGTGTGACCTAGGTAAAGGAAGATTTTGAACTACCTGTTTTCTCTCTTCAGTCTGTTGTTTTCTACCTTCAGCAATACAGTGGCCTAAAAATGTCACCTTTGGTTTGCAATAATGTAGTTTGCCATGTGAGACTTTGCAACCCTTTTCTGCTAAAAAGCATAGCAAGGAAACTAGCTTCCTTGCAGGAGATCTGGTCCGGGAAGCAGAGCAAAAGGTCATCAACGTACTTTAATAGTACAAACTGTGGATGAGGTGGTTGCCATTGCTCCAGGATCTCTGCCATTGCTGTTGAATAGATGGTAGGGGCATTCATTCCTCTCTGCGGGAGGACCGTCCAACAGTATTGTTTACCTTCATGAGAAAAAGCAAAAAGATACTGACAATCAGGGTGCAGGGGTACAAAGAAGAATGCATTTGCCAAATCAATGACTGTGAAACATTTTGACATTGCTGGGATCTGTGACAGTAAGGTGTGTGGGTTGGGAACAATTGAGGTCACACTCTCTGTAACATCATTAATAG
Organism: Oophaga sylvatica; assembly: GCA_033576555.1. Classification (NCBI taxonomy): domain Eukaryota; kingdom Metazoa; phylum Chordata; class Amphibia; order Anura; family Dendrobatidae; genus Oophaga; species Oophaga sylvatica. The sequence continues at coordinate 323,939,411 of JARQOD010000005.1, read as the reverse complement.
CCCTTAAAACATGAACCATTTTGTAAGTGTCAGGGGAACCATTGGTCCTTTTTTCTTAATGGAATACAAAAGGGGTGCTGCAGGGGGAAGATCATTGTACCAGAACCCCTGCCTTGACATACTCTTTTATATCCCTGGTCAGGGACATTAATTTGGCTGGGCTTAAGGGGTATTGTTTTAAACAAGGAGGCATAGTTCCGTCATTTAATTTTACCATGACCGGGGGAATGGGCAGCCGACCCAAATCAGTTTTTCCCTTTGCCCAAATGGCGTCTGGTACCTGATTTATTTCCCTGTCTTCAGACATTCTGGTGTCAGGGGCTACTTTCACTGCTTTTGTCATATACACCATTGCTGCAATCTTACACAAGTGTTTATGTGAGAGGGGACTTCTGACCGTAATACCCTCAGGAGAGTACTGTATGGTGGCCTGGATAGCACTCAACACATATGCTCCCAGCAAATTCATAGGGGCATTGTCGCTAACAATAAGCTTTGTAAACACCTCTTGGCTATCTCGTAATTTTAGTTTTATTTGTTTAGTCAGAGTAGCTTCAGTCACTTGTCCCTCTTCTCCGACACATTCCACAATCTCGTTAGTAATCTTGTCTGGCATTAACAAGCGTTTTGTGCACCACAGTCCTGGCTGCCCCAGTGTCAATTAAAAATTCTGCCTCTCTTCCCCCTCTCATTGTTATGGTCATCATAAAGGTAGGACCAGGTTCTGAAGGGACAAAAACAGGGTACACATTTGTCTCTGGGTTGCCTGTTTCCTAGTCTGAAGGTGAAGAGGGTTGAAGATTTGCCTGTTTAGCCTCCTTTGTAGAGTTTTTGCAGTGTTTGGCGTAATGTCCATTTTCACCACAATTACAGCACCTCACTGTTTATAGGTCATTTGGTCTCCTACTACATCTCCACTGTTTCCCTTGTGCTTTAGCATACATGACAGGTCGCCTTGTTGTCCTTGTTTGTTCAACTCCTTTAGCCACCTTCAGGAAATCTTTCGGATCTACATTTCTCCATTCAGCTCTGGCTGTCTGTACTGCGCCTCGTAAGCCTTTGTTCATAACGTCAATGAATGCATTTACCAGTACTTTTACATCAAGTGGGTTTAAAGGGTTGTACCCCATGTCTTCCCTCTGCAGCTGAATTCATCCAAAGTACATCTCTACACTCTCTCCTTTTTGCTGTGTCATGTCAGTCAGGAGTATAGACTGCTCTGATTGTTTCATTGTCGCCCATTGTTTTAGTGATTCACAGTACGTCTCCCTAGACCGTGCAAACTTATCATCCATGCTCCATGTTTGATTCTTTGTCACATCTGTATGCGTCTCAATTATGTTTCCTAATACGTCACCTGCCTTTGAACTCACCAAACTCGCTAGGTCTACCCAGTTACACTTATATGCCCGCTGTATTTCTTTTATTTGTCTGTAAAATGGGAAGGGATGCTTCTCAGGGTCAGACAACTGCTTTAGCATAGATAGCTGGTCAGAGGAGCTCTAGTGATAATATTCCTGTACCTGCCTAAAGGTACTGCCACACTAAACAATCCCGCTAGCGATCACGATAACGACGCATACTAATGCGATCGCTAGCGGGATTGTTTCTATATCGCTAAGTGCGGCCACATTTAGCGATATAGTTAACGACGCTATCGCCGTTAGCGATCTTCTTAACGACTTTAGCGGTACAAAAGTACCGCTAAATCGCTAAGAAAAGGTGCCACACTAGCGATATATACTCACCCAGCGGGAGCGCCGACGAGAAAATAGGGTCCGGAACGATTCCAGCGACGAGCGAGATCACAGCAGGAAGCTCGTCGAGAGAGGGGACTTCTGACCGTAATACCCTCAGGAGAGTACTGTATGGTGGCCTGGATAGCACTCAACACATATGCTCCCAGCAAATTCATAGGGCATTGTCGCTAACAATAAGCTTTGTAAACACCTCTTGGCTATCTCGTAATTTTAGTTTTATTTGTTTAGTCAGAGTAGCTTCAGTCACTTGTCCCTCTTCTCCGACACATTCCACAATCTCGTTAGTAATCTTGTCTGGCATTAACAAGCGTTTGTGCACCACAGTCCTGGCTGCCCCAGTGTCAATTAAAAATTCTGCCTCTCTTCCCCCTCGCATTGTTATGGTCATCATAAAGGTAGGACCAGGTCCTGAAGGGACAAAAACAGGGTACACATTTGTCTCTGGGTTGCCTGTTTCCTAGTCTGAAGGTGAAGAGGGTTGAAGATTTGCCTGTTTAGCCTCCTTTGTAGAGTTTTTGCAGTGTTTGGCGTAATGTCCATTTTCACCACAATTACAGCACCTCACTGTTTATAGGTCATTTGGTCTCCTACTACATCTCCACTGTTTCCCTTGTGCTTTAGCATACATGACAGGTCGCCTTGTTGTCCTTGTTTGTTCAACTCCTTTAGCCACCTTCAGGAAATCTTTCGGATCTACATTTCTCCATTCAGCTCTGGCTGTCTGTACTGCGCCTCGTAGGCCTTTGTTCATACCGTCAATGAATGCATTTACCAGTACTTTTACATCAAGTGGGTTTAAAGGGTTGTACCCCATGTCTTCCCTCTGCAGCTGTATTCGTCCAAAGTACATCTCTACACTCTCTCCTTTTTGCTGTGTCATGTCAGTCAGGAGTATAGACTGCTCTGATTGTTTCATTGTCGCCCATTGTTTTAGTGATTCACAGTACGTCTCCCTAGACCGTGCAAACTTATCATCCATGCTCCATGTTTGATTCTTTGTCACATCTGTATGCGTCTCAATTATGTTTCCTAATACGTCACCTGCCTTTGAACTCACCAAACTCTCTAGGTCTACCCAGTTACACTTATATGCCCGCTGTATTTCTTTTATTTGTCTGTAAAATGGGAAGGGATGCTTCTCAGGGTCAGACAACTGCTTTAGCATAGATAGCTGGTCAGAGGAGCTCTAGTGATAATATTCCTGTACCTGCCTAAAGGTACTGCCACACTAAACAATCCCGCTAGCGATCACGATAACGACGCATACTAATGCGATCGCTAGCGGGATTGTTTCTATATCGCTAAGTGCGGCCACATTTAGCGATATAGTTAACGACGCTATCGCCGTTAGCGATCTTCTTAACGACTTTAGCGGTACAAAAGTACTGCTAAATCGCTAAGAAAAGGTGCCACACTAGCGATATATACTTACCCAGCGGGAGCGCCGACGAGAAAATAGGGTCCGGAACTATTCCAGCGACGAGCGAGATCACAGCAGGAAGCTCGTCGCTGGAAGCTGCCGCACTGAACAACATCGCTAACGGGATCGCTAAATAGTGACGTTTTTTAGCGATCCCGTTAGCGATATTGTTCAGTGTGGCATACCCTTTACTCTAGTCACCCTTCTTGGTCCTGATGTGGTTGTTTGCCTGGTGGTGGAGGTGACCTGATGATCAGTGGGGGTGACATGCTGCTCTACAACTTCCTCCCTCTCAGGACTACTGTCAGCTTCCCCCCAGAAGTCAATACCCCCACTACTGTGTCAGCCTCTTTTGTCACTACACAATGTTTATTCACTACACCATTTATTCACTTGTTGCTTTCTTCCCTTTTCTTTATCTAACCTTTATTCTCTTCCCTGAAACTGCCATTTTTGTAGAACCAAACATCCACACTCTGGAATGTTTGCCTTTTTAAATATTGGTCCACACTCTTTCACTGCTTCCTTTACTTCTGTCTTTTACAATCTGCATAGCGGTTTTGGATCCCATTGGGGGCCTTGTCTGAACACAGAATAAGTTGCCCATGGCTTCAACTTATTCTCCAGACAGGTCACTTTTCTGCAAATGCCCTCTCAGTGTGCCTGGACCTTGTCTACAGGCCATACTTTATCAATTCAGATTTAGCTTGTCAAGTTGTAGCGGGAAGGCTCTCGTGCCTCTCACCCAGTAGACCTGCAGGATGTAACGGGAAGGCTCTTTTAGCTCTCTCACTTGTTAGACCAGCTGACTAAAGTAGGAAGGCCGAGATGTGATAGGCCTCTCACCTATTAGACCAACTTCATGGACAGTGGGAAGGCTCTCGTGCCTCTCACCCACAAAAAAATCTCGCTGACTAAAGTAGGAAGGTTCAGACCTCTCACCTACTAGATCAGTCGTGCAGTTGGCTACCCCCTTCTGCTGATCCCCAATTAGCTGTACATTAATCACACAACTAGAAGCAAGTGACAACACACACTGATGACCAAACAATCACTCACAAGTTTTCTCTAAAATAGGTACCATATTTTACTTTCAACTTCAACTTACAATATTACTTTCCACTTCAATACAGTACTGTTACTTTAAAAGCATAAGTCTCCCAGCGCAAATTACACCAAAGACAGAAATACAGAGAATTCAGGTGCAGTTCCATCCCCCCCTCCCATCAGTTACTTAGCGGAGATAAGAACTCAGTGTCTTTCACACAGGAAGGAAAACTTACATGCAGTTGCACAGCTTTATCACTCCTCTCTTGTCATGTACTAGCTGAGTGAAGAAATTCACAGTGTCTTTTACACAGAAAAAGAATGCAGCAGTTCACAAACCTTATACATTTCTGCAAAACCTTCATCCTCCTCTGGAAACCACAGAATTTCACTATACAGGCAGATCACTGCATACTCTGAATATTCTGACCGCATCTGGACAAGCACATACAGGAACCTGTCCAATGTCAAACCATATATAAAACAGGCTTCACTGTTAATCAATATCAGATGTAGATTAAAATATCTAAAACACATCCATTCTTGATGCTCCGCAATAATTTTATAGGTGATCACAAGTGGTATAAGATATTATAGGTATGCTCATCTGATAGGGTTGCGATAGTCAGAGATGGGTGAACGCGAACAGTAAAGTTCGGACACTGACACAGACTTCACCAGAAAATCTGTGTTACTGTTCGGGTTCGGCTGCCTGTACACTTGGTGTTAGTCGCGCTGTCATGTGCATGATCAGAGGCTATTTTTATGCTGGGGGGCAATATCCATGGCCCCTTACTAGCCTTAGAATACCAGCCCCAGCTGTCAGCTTTAGCAAGGCTGGTTGTCAAAATTGGGGGGACCCCACATAATTTTTTTATTATTATTTATTTAAATAATTCAAAAAACAGCGTGGAGACCCCTCTGTTCTTGATAACCAGCCTTGCTGACAGCAGAGGGTTGCAGCCCCCAGCTCTGAGTTTTGCCAGGCTGGTTAGCAAAAATACAGGGGAACAAAGGCCATTTTTTAAATTTATTTATTTAAAGGGCAGCAGTGGCTGATGAATACTCTCATCCGCCGCTCCTACTCTCACTGTAATTAGAGGTAGCAGGTGTCAGATGATGGGTTCAGTAGTCCCATCAGCTGTCACCAGTGAATGGAGGTAAACTTTATACCTCCAAACACAGCTGAGCACTTTTGACAGTGTGGGAACTGCAGCTCTCTGACTAGTGGGGATGATTACACTGTCGATCAGAAGTGGTGTTTGCCACACTGTCATGCACATGACAACGTGGAAAGCACTGGATGTTCGGGTCCCTCATTCAACTGAATATGGTCAGGGTTCGGCACCCGAACCCAAACTTATTGTAACTGTTTGGCCGGACCCGAGCATCCAGGTGTCCGCCTATCTCTAGTCACAACTAGTGTTGAGCATTCCGATACTGCAAATATCGGGTATCGGCCGATATTCGCTGTGTCGGAATTCCGATTCTGAGATCCGATATTTTTGTCATATCGGATACCGGAATCTGAGTTTTCCTCTAAAGTCTATGGGGAGTTCCTCTGTCACAGAACGAAGCATGTGACACAGGAACTTCCAGAAACTGTCACTGTCAGTGTCGGTTGGGTCTGTCAGGTGTCAGCAGCACTTACCTGGCAGAAGATCCCCGGCGGTCACGTCCATCCATCCAGGCCGGCCATTACCCTCTCCCTGGCGGTCACGTGCAGCATCTCGCTATAACTGCACGGGCTTCTGGGTACTGGGTAATCTCGGCCAGCTGTACTCTCGCGACAGCTGGCCGTAAACCAGTCCGATGATGTCACCGCCGGGGAATCTCCTCAGGTAAGCAGCTCTGCTCTATGTGGATGTCAGGCTCAGCCTGGCATGCAGATGTAGCGGAGCTGGACTCGTCGTGGGACACTCGTGATTTTGGACTGCGTCGGACATGGAGTATTTGTGTTGGTTTGCTATTTTTGGTTTTTCACAGGAGATCGATGGCGTCGCAGGATGAGCGTACAATAAAAATAATGAAAACTGTGTTGTGTTTTATTTCATTAAAAGACTTTATTCTGGCTGTGTATTTTTTTTACAAATTTTCAACCTTTATGATTAATAATGGATCGGTGTCTTATTGACGCCTCTCCATTATTAACCGGGCTTATTGTCACAGTTCAATCAAAGGTGACATTAACCCCTTATTACCCAGCTTGCCACCGCTACAGGGCAAGTGGGAAGAGTGGGGTAAAATGTCACAATTGGCGCATCTTAGGAGGCGCCAATTGTGGGACTGCTGCAGCCTGGTATTTTTAGGCTGTTGAGGGCCAAAATCCATGGGTCTTGACAGTCTTTTAATACCAGGCTGCAGCAGTCTGCTTTTTACTTGGCTGGCTAACAAAAATAGGGGGACCCACACGCCATTTTTTTTTTCGAGGGGATCCCCTATTTTTGATAACCAGCCAAGCTAAGCAGACTGCTGTGGCCTGGTATTATCAGGCTTGCAAGGTTCATGGATATTGGATCCTTACCAGCCTGAAAAAACAGGCCTCAGCAGTCTGCTTCATCTGGCTGGTTAACAAAAATAGGGGGGACCCCACGCCATTTTTTTTTCGACGGGATCCCCTGTTTTTGTTAACCAGCCAAGCTGAGCAGACTGCTGTGGCCTGGTATTATCAGACTTGCAAGGTCCATGGATATTGGCTCCTTAACAGCCTGAAAAACCAGACCTCAGTAGTCTGCTTTATCAGGCTGGTTAACAAAAATAGGGGGGACCCCACGCCATTTTTTTTTCAAGGGGATCCCCTATTTTTTTTAATCAGTTCATTTCAGGTCAGCCTGGATTCCCTTTGACGTCACTGATGCTGTGTGGGGTCCCTGGCTGAACTGAAGTGAAAGTGGGAAGCAATCAATTATGCTAACCACTTCCTCTCCTGTCAGCAGGGAGAGGAGCTCATTCATTCGGGGGTTTACTGTGAGGCTGGCAGCATTAGCTGCAGTCTCTGCAGTAAACATTAAATATTGATAAATCCGGCACTCAAAATAAGTTGCTATGAAAAATATTTATTGTGTACAATCCAACAAGATGACGTTTCGGTCAATCACCTGACCTTCTTCAGACAGATTGTGGTGGAGACAAGTAATAGATCCTGAAAATCCAGACAGAGTGCTCCGTTAGGAAGAACGAGCGCTTTAGTATAAAGAAATGCAAATAACTTGCTGTGGAGAATGGTGCCATTCTCCACAGCTAGTTACTTGCATTTCTTTATACTAAAGCGCTCGTTCTTGGATTGTACACAATAAATATTTTTCATAGCAACTAATTTTGAGTGCCGGATTTATCAATATTTAGTTTCTTGGGACTGGCATCCCTTATCCGGGCACCTTCTTAACAAGGAGTGACGTGTCTACTATTGAAAATCTGCAGTAAACATTAACCCTTTCAGAAGGATTACATCGGGGGACCTGACTGAACATCGGATAGGTAAGAATAATGTTGCTTTATTATTTTATTTTTATTGCAGGTGAACCTGGGCTTCGCAAGGAATGGCAGTAAAATAAAATATGGTCAAAAACTGTGTGTTTATTTCATTAAAATTATTTTTAATTAAAGTGTGTGTGTTTTATTTTTATTTCATACAATAGTATTAATAATTGATAGTTGTCTAAATGACAGCTCTCAATTATTAACCTGGCTTAAAGTCACCTTTCAATAGCAAGGTGGCTTTAACTCCTTATTAACCCATTTGCAACCGCTACAGGGCAATGGAAATAGACGGGCAAAGTGCCAGAAAGGGCGAATCTAATTATAGATTTGCCTTTTCTGGGGTGTCTGGGGGCAGATGTTAGTAGCCAGGGGAGGCCAAAAATAATGGTCCCTCTCTGGGCTATTATTATCTGCACCCACTTGCTGGCTTTGTCTGTCTGGTTGAGAAAATAGGGCGGGAGCCCACGCATTTTTTTTCAACAATTTTACACCTCATATATATATATATATATATATATATATATATATATATATATATAATATAAATATATACATGTCATTGAATTTGTGACATATATATATATATTTATATTTATAGTACATACACTTCTATATAGTATAATAGCCGCTAATTCAATTGCCGGCTTTTGTAAAAATACAGAACCCGACATGAAATGACACATGGTTTACATAGAGTTAACCATGTCATTTCATGTAGTTTGATATATGGTTTCCAGTATCGGATCGGCGATACCCGATACTTTTTGAGTATCGGGCCGATCCAATCCGATCTGATATTTCGGGATATCGGGCAGTATTGCTCAACACTAGTCACAACACCTATTGAAGCATGTACAGGCTGCAGCAGGACCACCAGGGAGATACATTGCAAATAAATGAGGAATATGTTGGTTAAAAGTCTGCGCTGCCCAAGGGTCTAAAAATGTGATCATACACGGAGATGGAGCATCAATGCTGTTTATTTGCGACGCTTTACAAGGTTTCCAAACCTCTTCATCAGGACCAAACCACAATGATGGATTGGTCCTGATTGAAGATGTTAGGTAATAGGAAACCTTGAATATTGTCATAAGAAGCGTTGGTTCGAGTTTGCAAAGAAGTACAATAAATGGACATTTAAAGCTTTGAAAAGAATTATTTGAAACAATGACATAAAAATCAGTAGACTAGGCTCTGATAGGTGCAAATGAGTTTGAAAGAAACAAGGGAAAAATGGGCCTAACGGATTGAGAAATTGAAGGAAATGTCAAATTCGGTGGAGGAAGATTTATGATATGGGGTTGTTTCACAGTCAAAAGATTTGAATACTTTACAAGGATCGATGGTGGTCTCAATGCTGAACTATATGTTAGTATTCTATAAGATAAGTTACTTGGTACACGCAAGTACTATAGGCATGACATGGTGTTCCAACAGGACAACAACACGAAGCATACGTCGAGATTGGTGAAGAAATGGTTTAATGACAATGAAGTAAAGTTGCCAGAATGGCCCCCTGAGTCCACAGACCTCAACCCAATCAACCAGTATGCACCAACTTAGGGAACATATAGAAGAGACATGAGATCAAATTTCGGTCGACACATGTTTAAATCTGAACGAGAGTATGCCCCGAAGCATTCAGACAGTTTTGAAAGCCAAAGGTGAATTTTCAAAACACTAACAAAATAGTAAAATTAAAAATGTAGTTATTTAGGAGCAAAACAGTAACAATGTAGTGACTTGACAAGAATCTGCATAGCTAATCATATGCGAAATAGTTTCAAGTCAATTTTAAGCATGAGATATCCAAGATGATTGTCTATAAAATGATGGCTGTCTCAAGTTCAAAGCAGACGTAGATAATGAGATGTGAATCCTGAAAGTCAAAAGCTCAAAACATTGTTACCCTTTTGCGCTTCACTTTATGACAAGTTTTTTCATTATTTTAGTGATGAAAAATAAATCAGAAGTTTGTAAAAAAAATAAAAATTGGCAGGTTTGTGTCTCCACTTTCCAGGACCTGTAATGCTTTAATTTTTTTGTTCAATAGAGCTGTGTGATGGCTTGTTTTTTTGCGTGGCAATATTACATTTTTTCTGATATAACGTTGGTATAGATATGACTTTTAGATTGCTTGTTACATTTCTTGTGGTATTGCAGCTACTAAAAAAATGTTCTTATTTTGCTTGCAGTGTTTACTGATTTGGTTAATTGGTTTTACATTTTGATAGATCTGATTTTTCTGCATGTGGCGATACCACATACTTTATGTGTATTTTTTATCATCTTTATTTTTAATGAGGGAAAAGAGGGATGATTTTAACTTTTTTCATATTTTTTAAAACTTTTTTTTTTTTACTTTTCACTATTCTTGTTAGCCCCCTTAGAGAACTTGAAGCTATGATCAACTGATTGCTTGTGCTATATACAACATTGCCACAACATTGCTGCATATAGTAAAAATCCTAGTCCCCTTTGAAGCCTGGGCTCAATTATGGTTCAAACGAGCTCTGTAGTGACTTGCACATAGGACTTCAACAGACCCGCTTCTATCATAGCAACCCATCATCGACACGTGACCACAATAGGGGTACACCGATGAGAGGAGCATAGATTTATGAAGAAGGGAAAGAGCAGTTACATGCGACATTACAGTATATAAGAAAAGTTTTATGTATGTTATTAGCAACTTCTTAATGATGGCATACTAGGTAATTAAATATAAAATAATTTAATATCATTCTGTTGATTTTGTTAATACTTTATTATTATTAGTAGCAAAATTAGTAGTATTACAAGAAGCTATAGTAATAGTATTAGAATGCTTTAGTGCTCTTTGTTAAACATTTTTACTGGATGAGTATAATTTAAAAGGTTTTTTGGGAAATGAAATGATGAAGAAAATACATGACAATTTTGAGTGCGTCCTATTTTACTTTTTTCAACATACAACAACAGCTATAAATACGAATACTCTATAAAATTCCTGCTACAGGCAGCAAGATGTGAGCCTAAAGTGAATGTCTTTTATTGATTACATTGTTAGAGAAAATCAATGGTACATGGAACAAGGGACCAAGAAACCCCAAGCTTTATTAATTCCATCATACACTACAGGATTCTAAAATATATTTATGACGAACATGATGAGTGCATTCTGGAACAAAAGAATATATTTTCTTTCCAGTTTCTAAGAAATCTCTATCAGATAGAATAAACTTACAACTGATAGCCAACATAGATAAATTCAGTTGAAAATACTATGTTTATATGGTATTTAAATCGGTATTTAGTCTGAGATTTTCTTATTATGTAATATGAAATATACACTGTTCGTCGTGGCCCATCACTTTGCTTTATTGGCTTCCATTGGTCAGTATCTTAATACATTAATAAATACGGAGACATTTTATGTAATCTTCTAATAGTATTGCTGCCCAAGAGCTTAGTAGGCTTCATGAGTTTTTAGATATTTTATTAACTTACTAGGTACAAGGCATGATCATGGTTCCTATAGATTCCTGGGTGAGAATATAAAAACTATAATATAGAAGAGTTTCTTCTTGAGGGAATTGCCAAGGAGGAATAACATTTTCTGTCAGGAATAGGAAAAAAGAGTCAAAAGTGTCAATAAGTGGTGGACACAGACAGTGAAGGTCCCCGTTATATTCACATCAGGCACATTGTAATAAATTGTGCAAATAATAATACATCACTGACATATATTTTCACATTAAGCATGCATGTGCAAGATACAAACATGCACACATGTTCCCTCACTAATCTCACTAGTAGTCTCGAAAGCTTGCAATTTGTTACCATCTTTTCAGTTAGCCATTAAAAGGTATCAACCACTGAGGACTCTCAAGTCTAAATATTTTTCTATCTACTGGCTAACACGGTACGAAGATACACATCTTTCCATAATCTCACTAATTCACCCCTCCCCGTCTGACCACAGCCTACTGACATTCTCTTCCCTCTCCTCTCCTAGCACGCAACCCCCACTCCACAAACTCACTCACCCGCACAGGAATTTCAAACACCTCAATTTACAATCACTCTCTGAGTCCCTTCTCCCTCTTACAGATATAGCTTCCGTTCATGACACAGATGCTGCTGCCACTTTTTATAACACCACAATAACAGCCACACTTGATTCGGCCGCCCCCCTCACGCACAGCAAAACTCGTACAATCAACAGGAAGCCCTGGCTGACCAGCCTGACCAAAGAACTGAGACGGGCTTCCAGTGCCGCCGAGCGGAGATGGAAGAGAACCCATTCTACCGAGCACTTCAACGCATACAAGCAGTCCCTTGCAAGCTTCAGGTCCATGCTCTCTGCCGCAAAACAAACTTTTTTCGCATCTCTCATATCCTCCCTGTCTCACAACCCTAAACAGCTCTTCAACACTTTAAATTCTCTACTCCATCCCACAGCACCTCCTCCCTCTCCTCTCATTTCTGCTGAAGACTTTGCCTCCTTCTTTAAGCAAAAGATCGATACGATCAGAGAAAGCTTTGGCCCGCAGCCCCCAATGCCCCACTTAGCCGCTCAGCCCTGTTCCTCCAAAACCACCTTCACCACCATGGCAGAAGATCAGCTCTCCACCCTCCTGTCAAGATCACACCTCACCACTTGCGCACTTGACCCGCTCCCGTCCCACCTCATCCCTAACTTTGCCACAGTCTTCATCCCTACTGTCACACACCTCTTCAACCTTTCACTTACAATTGGTAACTATCGCCCAAAATCTTTTCTCCCTTATGTCTCAAGACTACTGGAACAGCATGTATATCTTGAACTGTCCTCCCACATTTCCTCCTGTTCCCTCTTTGACCGGTTACAATCTGGTTTCCGACCGCATCACTCAACTGAAACTGCCCTTATTAAAGTCACTAACGACCTGCTAACCACCAAGAGCAAGCGACACTAATCTGTTCTCCTTCTCCTGTACCTGTCTTCTGCCTTCAACACCGTGGACCATTCCCTCCTGCTACAGATTCTCTCATCTCTTGGCATCACAGACTTGTTCCTATCCTGGATCTCATCATGCCTATCAGACCGAACATTTAGTGTCTCTCTTTCACATACCACCTTCTCACCTCGCCCCCTGTCTGTCAGTATTCCTCAAGGCTCAGTCCTAGGACCCTACTCTTCTCCATCTACACCTTCGGCCTGGGACAACTCATAGAATCCCACGGTTTGCAGTATTACCTCTACGCCGATGACACGCAGATCTACCTATCTGGACCTGACCTCATCTCCTTACTGACCAAAATCCCACAGTGTCTGTCTGCTATCTCAGCCTTCTTTTCTGCTCGCTTTCTCAAACTGAACATGGACAAAACAGAATTCATCATCTTTCCCCCACCTCATTCTACCCCTCCACCAGACCTATCCAGCAATGTCAATGGCTGCTCGCTTTCCCCAGTCCCGCATGTTCAGTGCCTTGGGATGATCCTCGACTCTGCCCTCTCAAACCTCATATTCAAGCCCTCGCCATCTCCTACCGCCTCAAACTCAACAATATTTCCTTAATCCGTGCATTCCTCAACCATAAAACCACAAAAACACTAGTGCACGCCCTTATCATTTCCTGCCTCGATTACTGCAACCTCCTACTCTCTGGCCTCCCCTCTAGCACTCTGGCACCACTCCAGTCCATCCTACACTCTGCTACCCAACTAATCCACCTGTATCCCCGCTATTCCCAGCCTCCCCCCTATGCCAGGCCCTTCACTGGCTTCCTATTGCCCAGAGGCTCCAGTTTAAAACTCTAACCATGACATACAAAGCCATCCACAACCTGTCTCCTCCATACATCTGTGACATGGTCTCTCGGTACCTACCCACACGCAACCTTCGATCCTTTCAAGATCTCCTTCTCTATTCCCCCCTCATCTCTTCTTCCCACAACTGCATACAAGACTTCTCCCGTGCTTCCCCCATACTCTGGAACTCTCTGCAGCAACACATCAGACTCTCACCAACAACTGAAACCTTCAAGAAGAACCTGAAGACCCACCTGTTCTGACAAGCCTACAGCATGCAATGATCCTCAGTCTACTGAACCATCGCACAACCAGCTCTACCCTCTCCTAGTGTATCCTCACACATCCCTGTAAACTGTGAGCCCTCGCGGGCAGGGTCCTGTTTCCTTCTGTACTTGTGTGTCCCTTGTCTCGCACATGTTTATTGTACTTGTCTATATTTCCCCTTTTCACTTGTAAAGCGCCATGAAATAAATGGCGCTATATAAATGTATAATAATAGTAATAATAATAATAATAATAATAATGCACACAAGCATAGATAAAATATTCATATTCACATAACACATGCATATTAACAATGACATTTTCGTGATTAATTTGTTCAGATGACTACATGATTTTTTTGCTCATTCATTTTACCAAACATGAAAGTAAGCATTACAATTTCCAAGCTATAGATTGTGAATTTGAGTCATGGCATAGATTACATTACAAAACAAGCATATAATCAATTAACCACTCATGAAAAAAAAAATTAACCTACTGAGAACAATTAGATGCAGTAGTCATTTCCCTAATGTCCTGAGTTGATGTAGAAGAATCTACAAGTGAAGGATGTGAAATAATCACAACACATCTGAGAAACCTTCACTGCAACTAGTTTACCCCACCTCATCTGATCTGGCTCTAAAGGTTGTATGTCCACCCTTGCAAATAGACTCTTCTAAGAGGAAAAGAGTTTTCTCCTTAGGCTGGAGTCATACTATTGTATGGCATCCGATGCGAGAGCATTGGATGCGATATGTTAATGACACTAGGCTCCTGCTCTGCTGCATGTGGGAGCCGAGTGTCAGCATATATCACACCGCATACGGATGATATCCGAGTGCAGTCCATTGTTTCACATGCATCCATAGACCTATATGGATGCGAGTGAGACGAGTCTCGGTGCCAATCGCAGCATGCTGTGATTGTTCTCGCATGCCAATTGGGCATGAGAAAATAATCACATATCTGAGTTGCCCAATGGAGTAACACTGGGCTGAGTGCCATGCGATTCTACAGTATTCTACAACAGTAGTGTGACTCCGGCCTTAGAGTCACATATAAGAAATATGATCCCTATAAGTTAATATTGATCTTATAGCGAGCTTTGGAGCATGACAATCAATTAGTGACAGAGCTAATTTTTACCTTAATAACCAAGCCAAATTTTAGAATTCTGACCAGTGTCACTTTAAGTGTTAATAAATCTGGAACCCTTTAACAGGTCTCACTGATTCCAAGATTTTTTTTCATGACGTATTGTACTTCATAAAAGTGGTAAAAATTTGTTAGATATGACTTGTATTTTATTTGTGAAAAAAATCGCAGTTTTCAAACTTTCAATCTTTATATCCTTAAAACAGTTACTCGCAGTCATGCTGTATAAAATAATTTACAAATAACATTTACCATATGTCTTTTATATCTGCATCATTTTTCAAACGTCATTTTATTTTGTTTGGTTGTTAGACATGTAAAAAGTTTAACATCACTTTCTCATTTTATCAACAAATTTACAAAATCTGTTTCTTTTGGGACCTGTTCAAATTCAAATGGATTTTGAGGGGCCTATATTGTTAGGGTCTGCGGAACGCACCAAATATATGATGTGGAGAGGTGCGTTCGCAGCCCGGGGTCCACCGTGCAGGCGGAGCCTGCTGCTAGTAAAATGGCGCTAGAAGCGAACTCTGTTATCCCGCAGAGTCACCAAAATAAACGCCGTAACGCGCTGTGGCAATATGTGCGAACTCTGTTAATCCACAGAGCCGCTAGGAGTGCCGCAGCGCTATATGGCGATGTGTGCGAACACACTTAACACAACTGAGTGGCAAAATAAACACGCTAGGGCGCAGTCTAGCGTTGAAAGCGAACCCTGTTACGTCACAGAGCCGCTGAGACAAACTTCTGTGTCCTGTCAGGCACCCAGGTACACAGTTAACAGCTAAGCGAACATAGAATGTGATCATGCGCTAATGTCCTCGCGGGAGTCACCCGCAATCTATGGCGTCTGAACGCCAGACCCTGAATACGGCAATCAACCTCCTCACCGGTTATGCCGGTAATCTAGGGTATCTAGGACACCGACCCTGACCAGCTAGCATACCAAACTCCTCACCGATTAAGTCGGTATTCTAGGGGCTTATTTCAGCCGGGCCCTAACCACACACACGCATGACCACACTGGCGCTAAGCATATAATGGTTGACACTAGTGCATGGCGGCCCAGCCATGCCACCCTTATATAGTAACAGCTACAGGACCTGCCAGAAACAAGGACCAATGAAACTGTTCCAGAACACCAGTAGTCACAGGACCTTCCTGGCGGACCAGTAGGAGCTGCTGCAGTACCTGAGCATGTGACCCCTGATCTCCAATGAGAGATCTCACCCTGGGCATGCTCAGAAGGGGAAAACAAGGACTTTGTCCTAAAGACGTCTGCTCACCGCTAACCAGCACTGGCTACAATAGCAGAGCCTGGAGATGCAGCAGTAATCCTCTGCACACTGCTAGACTGGGCGAGATGCTGGGACTGACATCTAAGCTGAGCAGAGTCCACTGCGGCCGGAGACGAATGGGAGACCGCAGCCGGGATGGTTCAATATTCCCCTTGTGCAGAAGCGGGAACTCAACCCCTAACATTACCCCCCCTCCTAGGGCCCCCCCTTCTCTGGCCTTGCTACGCTCAAAGGCAGCGATGAGCTGTGGAGCATGAACATGCTTGGCAGGCTCCCAGGACCTATCCCATTACCCCTCCAATCCACCAAAAAAATTTTTTTGCCCCGTACCACCTTGCGCCCTACAATGGCATTCACCTCGTAGTCGTCCAAAGACGAACCCGACATCCCGGCAGATGACTCAGGCAACCGGGAGATGACCACGGGTTTTAGGAGGGACACATGAAAGGTGTCGGAGATACCAAGGCGAGGCGGAAGGGCCAAACGGTAAACCACAGGGTTCACCTGCTCGAGAATGTTGAAGAGACCCAAATAGCGGGGTGCCAACTTAGTGGATTCCACCCGTAGCCTGATGTTTCGGGCGGAGAGCCACACTAGGTCGCCAGGAGCAAATGTCAGAGCGGGACGACGATAGGCATCGGCAGAAGACCTCATCCTTTCCTTGGAAGACTGAATGGCATTCTTGGTGCGGTCCCATATGTCCCGTGCTTCCACAGCCCAGTCTGCCACCCTGGAGTCGGCGGAAGCCACGAGCATGGGCACCGGTACCCGCGGATACTGGCCGTAACTTAAGAGGAATGGGGTCTGTCCAGTGGAGTCAGCCACAGCATTGTTTAGCGCGAACTCTGCCTACGGGAGCAAGGATGCCCAGTCATCCTGCCTGGCAGAGACAAAATGTCGCAAGTAGGTGACCAAGGTCTGGTTGGCCCTCTCTACCAACCCATTAGTCTCGGGATGATATGCAGAGGAGAGGTTCAACTCAATGCAGAGTAGATGACACAACTCTCTCCAGAACCGAGACGCAAACTGGGGACCTCGATCGCTGACAATCTTGTCTGGCATACCGTGTAGACGGAAGATGTGTCTAATAAACAATGCTGCCAAGGCCCGTGCAGAAGGTAACCGTGGTAGCGGCACTAAGTGCACCATTTTGGAGAAGTGGTCGGTGATCAACCAAATGATAGTGCAACCCCGAGACTTGGGTAAGCCCACCACAAAGTCCATCCCGACCATCTCCCAGGGCCTGTCTGCCACCGGCAAAGGAAAAAGTAACCCAGCTGGCCGTTGTCGAGGGGACTTGTTCCTGGCACAGGAGACACACGCCTGAACATACTCCCTGACGTCACGGACCATATGTGGCCACCAGTATGTCCTCGCCAATAACTCAGTTGTCCTCTTTGCCCCAAAGTGTCCACCCACCCTGGACGAGTGTGCCCAAGAGAGTACCTCCGGTCGCAAATTAGTGGGCACAAAAGTCTTGCCCGGAGGCACAGACTCTAGCAAAACCGGGGCTACATTTCTAAGGCTCTCTTCGGGGACAATAAGCCGAGGCTCCTCATCCTCCTCCTCTGATGACACTAAAGAGCGAGAGAGAGCGTGAGCCCGAACATTCTTCTCACCGGAGAGAAAATGGAGGGTGAAGTGGAACCGAGAGAAGAATAGGGACCATCTGGCCTGGCGAGAATTTAGCCGCTGAGCCGTTTGCAAATATACCAAGTTTTTGTGGTCGGTGAAGACTTGGAAGGGAAAACGAGCCCCCTCGAGAAGATGTCTCCACTCAGAGAAGGCCAACTTCATAGCCAGCAACTCCCTGTCCCCGATGGAATAATTCCTCTCTGCTTGTGTAAAGGTCTTAGAAAAGAAGAAGCAGGGATGCTTCTCACCTTGAGCATCCTTTTGATAAAGGACTGCTCCAGCACCAAAAGAAGAGGCGTCCACCTCTAAAATAAATGGCTTATCAACATCAGGGCGATGTAATAAGAGAGCACTGGCAAAATGCGACTTGATGGAAGAGAACGCCTTGGAGACCTCCTCAGACCACAACTTGGGATTTGCTCCCTTCTTGGTGAGGGCTACCAAGGGAGCTACCAAAGTCGAGAAATGGGGAATGAACTGGCGATAATAATTAATGAACCCCATAAAGCGCTGCACCGCTTTAAGAGAATGGGGTTCTTGCCAGTCCATTACAGCCTGTAGTTTGGCAGGATCCATAGCCAATCCCTGGGCAGAGAAGATGTTGCCCAGCAAAGGTAAGGACTCAAAACTCAAACACACATTTCTCCAGCTTGGCATAGAGGGAGTTTGCCCGTAAGAGGTCGAAGACTATGTTGACATCCCTCCGGTGAGAGTCAATATCTGGTGAAAAGATGAGAATATCATCCAGATAGACTACTACAGAGGTGGAGAGCATATCCCGGAAGATATCATTGACAAAGTCTTGGAAAACAGCGGGAGCATTACAGAGCCCGAAGGGCATCACCAGGTATTCATAATGCCCATCCCTGGTATTAAAAGCTGTCTTCCACTGGTCCCCCTCACGGATGCGAATTAGGTTATAGGCACCACGTAGATCAAGCTTGGTTAATACTCTTGCTCCTCGGAGCCTATCAAAGAGCTCAGAGATTAGGGGCAATGGGTACTTATTCTTGACGGTGATAGCGTTAAGACCCCTGTAGTCAATACATGGACGTAATTCTCCGTTCTTCTTTTGCACAAAGAAGAACCCAGCCCCTGCTGGTAACACCGACTTCCTAATGAACCCTCTTGCCAGATTCTCCTGAATATAGTGGGACATAGCTTCCGTCTCAGGAAGCGAGAGGGGGTAGACTCTCCCCCGAGGAGGTTCTGCTCCAGGCAAAAGATCAATAGGACAGTCGTAGGGGCGATGAGGTGAAAGAGTCTCCGCCGCCTTCTTGGAGAAAACGTCTGCATATGACCAATAACACTGAGGAAGAGAAGTGAGATCTACGGGTATCTCTGCGGTGGTGACCTGAACGCACTCCCTAACACACCTGCCTCTACATGAATCACCCCAACCCAGTATCCTCCCAGAGGACCACTCAATATGGGGAGAGTGGTAACGGAGCCAACGTACTCCCAGCAACACCTCATCTATTCCCTCGGGCAGGACAAGAAAAGAAATACTCTCCTGATGGGAAGGGGACATAGATAAAGTGAGAGGGATAGTCTGGTGGTGATTTGTGAGGGCAGAGTTGATCCATTCACTAGTTGCACAGTCACCAGTTTGGCGAGCATCACCAGAGGTATAGTGTGGCGGAGAGCAAATACAGAGGACATGAAATTCTTCTCGGCTCCAGAAACCACACAGAGCTCGGCGGTGAGCGTGGATGGACCTACTGTAGTTGTCCCCTTAAAGGACAACTTGGTGGAAAATGCTGCAGTGTCTAGTGAACCTCCTCCCAAGGTCATTAGACGTGACCATTTTCCCGACCGCTGTGGACATTTGTGGGCATAATGTCCTAACTGCTGGCAGATGTTACAGACCACGGGTACTCGAGCGGCCCGAGACTTAGATCCTGCTCGAGAAACCTCCATGGCCTCATGGGAGTCAGGCGCCTGGCTGGAAGATTCTAGAGGTCTGTCGAAGGTGGGAGCCAGCCGAAACCTCTGCCTTCACTGGGACCACTCCAACCTCCGCTCGTGAAAACGGAGGTCGATGCGGGAAGATATGGCGATAAGCTTCTCCAGTGTGGCGGAAATCTCCCTGGTAGCCAAGGCGTCTTTCACATGGCCCGCTAGTCCTCTTCAAAACACGGGAATGAGGACTTTATCTGGCCAGTCCAACTCCGAGGACAGAGTCCAAAATTGGACAGCAAAACAGCTAACCAAGGACGAACCCTGTGAACTTGCCAGAAGTTGGAGCGCCGCATCGTGGGTAACCTGAGGTCCTAGAAAGACCTTTTTTAGAGCCTCCAGAAAATGAGGAGCACTCTGCACCACACGGTCGTCACGCTCCCACAGCGGGGTGGCCCACTCCAACGCTCTGCCCGACAGAAGAGATATTACAAAGCCTACTTGTGCCTGATCCGTGGGGAAATGTGCAGCCAGAAGCTCGAGTTGTATAGAGCACTGACTCACGAATCCCCGACATGGCTTGCTGTCACCAGCAAACTTGTCTGGAAGCGGGAGGTGGGATATTGTGGGGACAGAAGTGGCAGTGGACACACTGGCTGCAGCCACGCTAGCAGCCTGAATAGTGACTGCGGTAACATCCACAGCTGAGGTTGTGCGCACAAGAGCCGCCAACCTACCCTCCAGCTTCCTGATGTCCCGTAGTAGACGCTGGTCATCTGCCATTTTACTAGCCAGACCATGGCGCTAGTGTTATGTTAGGGTCTGCGGAACGCACCAAATATATGATGTGGAGAGGTGCGTTCGCAGCCCGGGGTCCACCGTGCAGGCGAAGCCTGTTGCTAGTAAAATGGCGCAAGAAGCGAATTCTGTTATCCCGCAGAGTCGCCAAAATAAATGCGGTAACGCGCTGTGGCAATATGTGCGAACTCTGTTAATCCACAAAGCTGCTAGGAGTGCCATAGCGCTATATGGCGATGTGTGCGAACTCACTTAACACAACTGAGTCGCAAAATAAACACGCTAGGGAGCTGCCTAGCGTTGAAAGCGAACCCTGTTACGTCACAGAGCCGCTGAGACAAACTTCTGTGTCCTGTCAGGCACCCAGGTACACAGTTAACTGCTAAGCGAACATAGAACGTGATCATGCGCTAATGTCCTCGCGGGAGTCACCCGCAATCTATGGCGTCTGAACGCCAGACTCTGAATACGGCAATCAACCTCCTCACCGGTTATGCCGGTAATCTAGGGCATCTAGGACACCGACCCTGACCAGCTAGCATACCAAACTCCTCACCGATTAAGCCGGTATTATAGGGGCTTATTTCAGCCGGGCCCTAACCACACACACGCATGACCACACTGGCGCTAAGCATATAATGGTTGACACTAGCGCATGGCGGCCCAGCCATGCCACCCTTATATAGTAACAGCTACAGAACCTGCCAGAAACAAGGACCAATGAAACTGTTCCAGAACACCAGTAGTCACAGGACTTTCCTGGCGGACCAATAGGAGCTGCTGCAGTACCTGAGCATGTGACCCCTGATCTCCAATGAGAGATCTCACCCTGGGCATGCTCAGAAGGGGAAAACAAGGACTTTGTCCTAAAGACGTCTGCTCACCGCTAACCAGCACTGGCCACAATAGCAGAGCCTGGAGATGCAGAAGTAATCCTCTGCACACTGCTAGACTGGGCGAGACGCCAGGACCGACATCTAAGCTGAGCAGAGTCCACTGCGGCTGGAGACGATTGGGAGACCGCAGCTGGGATGTTTCGAGATTCCCCTTGTGCAGAAGTGGGAACTCAACCCCTAATATATATACTGGAAAATTCCCAAACGTGATAACATTTAAAAGGGAATTTGTCACCCCATTTTTTGTATATAAGCTGCAGCCACTGCCATCAGGGGCTTATCTACAACATTCTGCCCTCAACAGGGCAGATAAAGTACACCTGTGCAGGAGCGCGACAGAAGCAAGGAGGAGGACGTCATCGCTAGAATATGGGAGGCGCCGGACCCAGACCTGCGACGCCCATCGGCTCGCACCGCCCCTGGGTGGTATAATATAACTTGTTTTTCTTATCTTTCAGGTTACATCGGGGGCTTATCTACAGCATTATAGAATGCTGTAGATAAGCCCCTGATGGCGGTGACCGCATCTTATAAGCGAAAAATGGGGTGACAGATTTCCTTTAACCCCTTTCTGCCATCCTACGTACTATCCCATCCAGGTGACCTGGGCCCGTATGACCATGGATGAGATAGTACGTCCCTTGCGATCAGAGCACGTCCGATCGCGGCCGGGTGTCAGCTCATTATCACAGCTGACACCTAACACTATGTGCCAGGAGCGGTCACGGACCGCTCCAGGCACATTAACTCCTGGCACACTGCGATCAAACATAATCGCGGTGTTCCAGTGGTATAGGGAAGCATCGCGCAGGGAGGGGGTTCCAAGATGGCCGTGGGGTCCTTCCAGGTCCTGTAGGGAGGCGGCTTCCACAGTGCCTGCTGAGAGCAGGAGCTGAAAAAGCCTTCTGCACAGTCTGCCAGATCGCTGGTCTGACAGAGTGCTGTGCACACTGTCAGATCAGTGATCTGACATTATACAGTGATGTCCCACACTGGGACAAAGTAAAAAAGTTAAAAAATAAAAATCACAAGTGTAAAAAAAATTCCCTAATAAAGAAAAAAAAAAGTATTCCCCAATAAATTCATTTCTTCATGTAAATAAAAAAAAAAAAACAATAAAAGTACACATATTTGGTATCGCCGCGTCCGTAACGATCCGCCCTATAAAACTGTCCCACAAGTTAACCCCTTTAGTGAACCCCTTAAAAAAAATTTAAAAACAAAGCAAAAAACAATGCTTTATCATCATACCGTCGAACAAATAGTGGAATAACACGCAATCAAAAAGACAGATATAAATAAACATGGTACCGCTGAAAACGTCATCTTGTCCCGCAAAAAATAAAGCCACCATACAGCATCATCAGCGAAAAAATAAAAAAGTTATAGCTCGCAGAATAAAGCGATGCAAAAATAATTATTTTTTATATAAAATTGTTTTTATTGTATAAAAGCGCCAAAACATAAAAAAATGCTACAAATGAGGTATCGCTGTAATCGTACTGACCCGAAGAATAAAAATGCATTATCAACTTTACCACACGCGGAACGGTATAAACACCCCCCCAAAAGAAATTCATGAATTGCTCATTTTTGTTCATTCTAACCTCACAAAAATTGTAATAAAAAGCGATCAAAAAATGTCACGTGCCCAAAAATGGTACCAACAAAAATGACAACTCGTCCAGCAAAAAATAAGACCTCACATGACTCTGTGGGCCAAAATATGCAAAAATTATAGCTCTCAAAATGTGGTGATGCAAAAACTATTTTTTGCAATAAAAAGCGTATTTTATCGTGACAGCTGCCAATCATAAAAACCCGCTATAAATAGTAAATCAAACCCCCTTTATCACCCCCTTAGTTAGGGAAAAATAATAAAATTAAAAAAATGTATTTATTTCCATTTTCCCGTTAGGGTTAGGGTTAGGGTTGTGGCTAATGTTAGGGTTAGGGTTGGGACTAAAGTTAGAATTAGGGTTGGGATTAGGGTTAGGGGTGTGTTAGGGTTAGGTTTGTGGTTAGGGTTATGATTAAAGCTGGGATTAGGTTTAGGGGTGTGTGGGGTTAGGGTTGGAGTTAGAATTGGGGGGTTTCCACTGTTTAGGCACATCAGGGGCTCTCCAAATGTGACATGGCGTCTGATCTCAATTCCAGCCAATTCTGCATTGAAAAAGTCAAGCAGTGCTCCTTCCCTTCTGAGCTCTGCCATGCACCCAAACAGTAGTTTACCCCCACAAATGGGTTATCAGCGTACTCAGGACAAATTGCAAAATAACTATTGGGGTCTAATTTCTTCTCTTGCCCTTGGGAAAATAAAAAATTGGGGGCGAAAATATCATTTTTGTGGAAAAAAATTATGATTTTTTATTTTTATGGCTCTACGTTATAAACTTCTGTGAAGCACTTGGGGGTTCAAAGTTCTCCTCACACATCTAGATAAGTTCCTTGGGTGGTCTAGTTTCCAAAATGGGGTCATTTGTGGTGGATTTCCAATGTTTAGGCACATCAGGGGCTCTCCAAAAGCGACATGACACCCGCAGACCATTCCATCAAAGTCTGCAATCCAAAATGTCACTACTTCCCTTCCGAGCACCGACGTGTGCCCATGCAGTAGTTTTCTCCCACATATGGGGTATCAGCGTACTCAGGACAAATTGGACAACATCTTTTGGGGTCCAATTTCATCTGATGCCCTTGTGAAAAAAAAATATTGGGGGTGAAAAAATCATTTCTGCAAAAAAAATGATTTTTTTGTTTTTACGTCTGTACGTTAAAAATTTCTATGAAGCACTTGGGGGTTCATAGCGCTCACCACACATCTAGATAAGTTCCTTGGGGGGTCTATTTTCCAAATTGGGGTCACTTGTGGGGGGTTTCCACTGTTTAGGCAAATCAGAGGCTCTCCAAATGCAACATGATGCCCGCAGACCATTCCATCAAAGTCTGCAATCCAAAACATCACTACTTCCCTTCCGAGCCCCGACGTGTGCCCATACAGTAGTTTTCTCCCACATATAAGGTATCAGCATACTCAGGACAAATTGGGCAACAATTTTTGTGGTCCAATTTCTCCTGTTACCCTTAGGAAAATAAATAATTGGGGGCAAAAATATCATTTTTGTGGAAAAAAATTGTGATGTTTTATTTTTATGGAACTGCGTTATAAACTTCTGTGAAGCACTTGAGGGTTCAAAGTTCTCCCCACACATCTAGATAAGTTCCTTGGGGGGTCTATTTTCCAAAATGGGTTCACTTGTGGGGGTTTCCACTGTTTAGGCAAATCAGAGACTCTCCAAATGCGACATGACGCCCGCAGACCATTCCATCAAAGTCTGCAATCCAAAACATCACTATTTCCCTTACGAGCCCCGACGTGTGCCCATACAGTAGTTTTCTCCCACATATAAGGTATCAGCATACTCTGGACAAATTGGGCAACAACTTTTGGGGTCCAATTTCTCCTGTTACCCTTAGAAAAATAAATAATTGGGGGCAAAAATATCATTTTTGTGGAAAAAAATCATGATGTTTTATTTTTATGGAACTGCGTTATAAACTTCTGTGAAGCACTTGGGGGTTCAAAGTTCTCCCCACACATCTAGATAAGTTCCCTGGGGGTCTATTTTCCAAAATGGGGTGTTAGGGTTTGATTTCCCACTGCTGCACAAGGGGAGTCTTGAACCCGTCCCGCTGCGGTCTCCCATTCATCTCCGGCCGCAGTGGAGCCTGCTCAGCAGAGACGTCAGTCCAGGCATCTTGCCCACTCCTCTACTGTGCAGTGACTTGCTGCTGCCTTTCCTGGATCTGCTATTGTAGCCAGTGTTGGAGCAGTCGTCTTTGAGACAAAGTCCTGCGTTTTCCCATCTGAGCATGCCCAGAGTGAGATCTCTCATTGGAGATCAGGGGTCACATGTTCAGGTGCTGCAGCGGCTCCTATTGGTCCGCCAGGAAGGTCATGTAGCTACGTGTGTTTGTAACAGCTTCTCATTGGTCCTTGTTCCTGGAAGGTCCTGTAGCTGTTGCTATAAAAGGGTAGCATGGCTGGACCGCCATGCGCTAATATCAACCATTGTATGCTATGCGCCAGTGTGATCATGCGTATGTGTGGTTAGGGACCCGGCTGAAATAAGCCACTAGAATACCGACTTAATCGGTGAGGAGTTTGGTATGGTAGCTGGTCAGGGTCGGTGTCCTAGATGCCCTAGATTACCGGCATAACCGGTGAGGAGTTTTGATTGCCGTATTCAGGGTCTGGCGTTCAGACGCCATAGATTGCGAGTTACTCCCGCGAGGACATTAGCACATGATCACGCTTTATGTACGCTTAGCACTTAACTGTGTACCTGAGAGCCTGACAGGACACAGCACCTTTCCTTAGCGGCCCTGTGACGTAACAGGGTTCGCTTTCAACGCTAGACAGCGCCCTAGCGTGTTTTCTTTGCCACTCAGTTGTGTCCAGTGAGTGCGCACACATCGCCATATAGCGCTGCGGCTCTCCTTCTAGCGGCTCTGTGGAGTAACAGAGTTCGCACTTATTGCCACAGCGCATTACGGCGTTTATGTTGGCGACTCTGCGGGATAACAGAGTTTGCTTCTCGCGCCATTTCTACTAGCAGCAGGCTCCGCTTGCACGGTGGACCCCGGGCTGCGAACGCACCTCTCTACTTTATATATTTGGTGCGTTCCGCAGACCCTTAACATAATATTAGCGCCAGGGTCTGGCTAGTAAAATTGCGGATGAACAGCGTCTATCGCAGTACATCCAGCAGCTGGAGGGTAGGTTGGCGGCTCTTGAGCGCACAACCTCAGCTGTGGATGTTACCGCAGTCGCTGTTCAGGCTGCTAGCGTGGCTGCAACCAGTTTGTCTTCTGCCACCTCTGCCCTTACATTATCCCACCTCCCGCTTCCTGACAAGTTTGCCGGTGATAGCAAGCAATGTCGGGGATTCGTGAGTCAGTGCTCTATACAGCTCGAGCTTCTGGCTGCACGTTTTCCCACGGATCGGGCACAAGTGTGTTTTGTACTTTCTCTACTCTCGGGCAGAGCGTTGGAGTGGGCAACGCCGCTGTGAGAGCGCGACGATCGTGTGGTGCGGAGTGCTCCTCGTTTCATGGAGGCTGTTAAAAAGGTCTTTTTAGGACCTCAGGTCACCCACGATACGGCGCTACAACTGCTGGCATTGGCACAGGGTTCGTCTTTGGTCAGTCTGTTTTCCGTCCAGTTTCAGACTCTAGCTTCTGAGCTAGATTGGTCTGATAAAGTTCTTATTCCAATCTACTGGTGAGGACTGGCTGACCATGTTAAAGACGCTTTGGCTACCAGGGAGATTCCCGCCACACTGGAGAAGCTTATCTCCATATCTACCCGCATTGACCTCCGTTTTCACGAACGTAGGTTGGAGCGGGCCCAGTGTAGGCAGAGGTTTCGGTTGGCTCCCACCTTTTCCAAACCTCTCGAATTTCCCGATCTGGCGTCCGAACCCCAAAAGGCCACAGAAGTTCCTCATGCAGGACCTAAGTCTCGGTCCGTCCGAGTATCCGTGGTCTGTAACCGCTGTCAGCAGACAGGACGCTATGCCAACAAATGTCCACAGCGATCGGGGAAGCGATCGCGTCTAGTGGCCCTGGGAGGAGGTTCACTAGAGACAGCGGCATTTTCCTCCAAGATGACACTTAAAGGGACAATCACTGTTGGTACTTCCATTCTCACCGCCGACCTTTGCGTGGATTCAGGAGCAGAGGGGAATTTCATGTCCTCTAGCTTTGCTCGCCGTCATGCAATACCTCTGGTGGCGCTTGACAAATCAGTGACTGTCCGGGTAGTGAATGGGTCGACATTGCCCTCACAAATTACACACCAGACTGTTCCTCTTGCATTGTCTGTATCTCCATCCCATCAGGAACTTATTTCCCTACTCGTCCTTCCCGAGGGAATAGACGAGATCCTACTAGGTATACCTTGGCTCCGTTTCCACTCCCCACATATAGAGTGGACTTCGGGTAGGATACTGGGTTGGAGTGATGCATGTAGAGGCAGATGTGTCAGGAGTTGCGTTCAGGTTACCACTACGGAGTTACCCGCAGATCTTACTCCACTTCCCAAGCACTACTGGTCATATGCAGACGTGTTCTCCAAGAAGGCTGCGGAGACTCTTCCGCCTCATCGCCCTATGACTGTCCTATCGACCTCTTGCCTGGCGCAGAACCTCCTCGGGGAAGGGTCTATCCCCTCTCTCTTCCTGAGACAGAGGCCATGTCGCAATATATTCAGGAGAACCTGGCAAGAGGGTTTATTAGGAAGTCGGTGTCACCGGCAGGGGCTGGATTTTTCTTCTTGCAGAAGAAAAACGGAGAATTGCGTCCGTGTATTGACTACAGGGGTCTTAACGCCATCACCGTTAAAAACAAGTACCCGTTGCCCCTGATTTCTGAGCTATTTGATAGGCTTCGGGGAGCAAGAGTATTCACAAAACTAGATCTGCGCGGTGCTTATAACCTGATTCGCATCCGTGAGGGGGACGAATGGAAGACGGCTTTTAATACCAGGGATGGGTATTACGGATATCTGGTGATGCCCTTTGGGCTCTGTAATGCTCCAGCCGTTTTCCAAGACTTTGTCAATGACATCTTCCGGGATATGCTCTCCACCTCGGTCGTAGTCTATCTGGATGATATACTCATCTTCTCTCCAGATATTGACTCCCACCGGAGAGATGTCTGCAGAGTCTTCGACCTCTTACGGGCTAATTCCCTCTATGCTAAGTTAGAGAAATGTATGTTTGAGCTGGAGTCTTTACCTTTCCTTGGTTACATCATCTCAACCCAGGGATTGGCTATGGATCCGGCCAAACTACAGGCTGTGATGGACTGGCAGGAACCTCACTCTCTAAAAGCGGTGCAGCGCTTTATGGGGTTCATTAATTACTATCGCCAGTTCATTCCGCATTTCTCTACCTTGGTAGCTCCCTTGGTAGCCCTCACCAAGAAGGGAGCAAATCCCAAATTGTGGTCGGAAGAGGTCTCCACGGTTTTCTCTTCTATTAAGTCTCATTTTGCTAGCGCTCCCATCCTACATCGCCCCGATGTTGATAAGCCATTTTTATTGGAGGTGGATGCCTCATCCGTTGGTGCTGGAGCAGTCCTCTTCCAAAAGGATGCTCAAGGTCGGAAGCATCCTTGCTTCTTCTTCTCTAAGACCTTCACTTCAGCGGAGAGGAATTATTCCATCGGGGATAGGGAGTTGCTAGCCATGAAGTTGGCCTTCTCTGAGTGGAGACATCTGTTGGAGGGGGCCCATTTTCCCTTCCAAGACTTCACCGACCACAAAAATTTGGTGTATCTGCAGACAGCTCAGCGGCTTAACTCTCGCCAGGCCAGATGGTCCTTGTTCTTCTCTCGGTTTAATTTCACACTCCATTTCCTCTCGGGAGAGAAGAACATTCGTGCCGACGCTCTCTCTCGCTCTGTGGTGTCCTCTGAAGAGGAGGTAGAGGAGCCTCGGCTTATTGTTCCCACAGAGAGCCTGAGAACAGTGGCTCCGGTTTCACTAGAGTCTGTGCCCCGGGCAAGACTTTTGTGCCTACCAATTTGCGACCGTAGGTACTCTCTTGGGCACATTCGTCCAGGGTTGGTGGACATTTTGGGGCAAAGGGGACATCTGAATTGCTGGCGAGGACATATTGGTGGCCGCATATGGTCCGTGATGTTGGGGACTATGTTCGGGCGTGTGTCTCCTGTGCCAAAAATAAGTCTCCACGACAACGGCCAGCTGGTTTACTTTATCCTTTGCCGGTGGCAGACAGGCCCTGGGAGATGGTTGGGATGGACTTTGTGGTGGGCTTGCCCAAGTCTCGGGGTTGCACCATCATTTGGGTAATCACCGACCATTTTTTTAAAATGGTGCATCTGGTGCCACTACCACGGTTACCTTCTGCACGGGCTCTGGCAGCGTTGTTCGTTAGGCACATCTTCCGTCTACACGGCATGCCGGACAAAATTGTCAGTGACCTAGGTCCCCAGTTCGCGTCTCGGTTCTGGAGAGAGCTTTGTCGTCTACTCAGTATTGAGTTAAATCTCTCTTCAGTAGTGTTGAGCGATACGATAATGCAAATATCGGCTATCGGCCGATATTAGCTCTATCGGCCTTTCGATAATTCGTTTCGATATTTTCGTCTTATCGAATACCGGAATCGTATTTGTCACTGTCACTGTCTGTGTCCGTCGGTCGGGTCTGTCACTGTCAGTGTCCGTCGGTCGGGTCTGTCAGGAGTCAGCGGCACTTACCTGGCAGAAGATCTCCGGCGGTCACGTCCTGGACTGCTTCATGGCCGCCATCCTCTTCTCCCCGGCGGTCACATGCAGTTTCTCGCGATAACTGCAGTGACTGCTGGGTAATCCCGGCCGTACAGCAGTCAGTCCGATGACGTCACCGCCGGGGAAGCAGGTAATCAGCTGTGCTGCGTCGCGATGACAGGCTCTGCCTGTCATTGCGATGTAGCAGAGCTGGATCGTCGTGGGACTGTCGTTACTATGGACTGCGTCGGACAGGTGGTATACTGTTGGTTTTTTTTTTTCTTTTTTTACAGGAGATCGATGGCGTCGCAGGAATGAGAGTACAATAAAAGAAATGAAAACTGTGTTGTCTCTTTTATTTCATTAAAATACTTTTTTCTTGCTTTGTCTTTTTTTTATGCATTTAATAACTTTGGGATTAATAATGGATCGGTGTCTTATTGACGCCTCTCCATTATTAACCGGGCTTATTGTCACCGTGCAATCAACGGTGACATTAACCCCTTATTACCCCGTTTGCCACCGCTACAGGGCAAGTGGGAAGAGCCGGGTAAAGTGCCACAATTGGCACATCTTTTGGTGCGCCAAATGTGGGGCTGCTGTAGCCTGGTATTATCAGGCTGTTGAGGGCCAAAATCCATGGGCCTTGACAGTCTTTTAATACCAGGCCGCAGCAGTCTGCATTTTACTTGGCTGGTTAACAAAAATAGGGGGACCCCTACGCCGTTTTTTTTTTCGAGGGGATCCCCTATTTTTGTTAACCAGCCAAGCTAAGCAGACTGCTGTGGCCTGGTATTATCAGGCTTGCAAGGTCCATGGATATTGGATCCTTACCAGCCTGAAAAACCAGGCCTCAGCGGTCTGCTTCATCTGGCTGGTTAACAAAAATAGGGGGGACCCCACGCCAATTTTTTTCGAGGGGATCACCTATTTTTGTTAATCAGCCAAGATATGCAGACTGCTGTGGCCTGGTATTATCAGGCTGGCAAGGTCCATGCATCTTGGCTCCTTAACAGCCTGAAAATCCAGGCCTCAGCGGTCTGCTTCATCTGGCTGGTTAACAAAAATAGGGGGGACCCCACGCCATTTTTTTTCGAGGGGATCCCCTATTTTTGTTAACCAGTTCCCTCTGACGTCACTGATTGTGTCCCTGGCTGACCTGAAGTGAAAGTGGAAAGCAATCAATTAAGCTTTCCACTTCCTCTCCTGTCAGCCAGGAGAGGAACTCATTCATTTGGGGGTTTACTGTGAGGCTGCAGCATTAGCTGCGGTCCCTGCAGTAAACATTAACCCTTTCTGATGGATTACACCGTGGGACCTGACTGTACATCGGATTGGTAAGAATAATTTTGCTTTATTATTTTATTTTTATTACAGGAAATGGTTTTAGCAGGTAAATAAAATATGGTCAAAAACTGTGTGATTATTTCATTAAACTTCTTTTTTATTAAAGTGTGTGTGTTTTATTTTTCTTTCATACAATAGGATTAATAATTGATAGTTGTCTGATTGACAGCTCTCAATTATTAACCTGGCTTAAAGTGACCTTTCAATTGCAAGGTCATTTTAACCCCTTATTAACCCATTCGCCACCGCTACAGGGCAATGGGAATAGACGGGCAAAGTGCCAGAAAGGGCAAATCTAATTAGAGATTTGCCCTTTCTGGGGTGTCTGGGGGCAGATGTTAGTAGCCGGGGGGGGGCAAAAATAATGGTCCCTCTCTGGGCTATTATTATCTGCCCCCACTCACTGGCTTTGTCTGTCTGGTTGCGAAAATAGGGCGGGAGCCCACGCATTTTTTTTCAGCAATTTTACACCTCATATATATATATATACATGTCATTGAATTTGTGACACATATATATATATATTTATATTTATAGTTCATACACTTCTACATAGTATAATAGCCGCTAATTCAATTGCCGGCTTTTGTGAAAATGCAGAACCCGACATGAAATGACACTTGGTTTACATAGAGTTAACCATGTCTTTTCATGTAGTTTGATATCTGATTTGCACAAACAATTACATGAGTGTAAGTGTGCAAAATTTCACACCTGTAGGGGTTAATTAAAGGTGTAAATTCGTAGCAAAAAAGTCCGTTTTTTTTGCAACGAATTTACACCTTTAATTAACCCCTACAGGTGTGAAATTTTGCACACATAGACTGATGTAATTGTTTGTGCAAATCAGATTGCAAACGACATGAAAAGACATGGTTAACCCTATGTACACCAAGTGTCATTTCATGTCGGGTGCTTCTGTCTTTTCACAGAAGCCGGCTTTACCCGGCAATTGAATCAGTGGATATTTTACTATGTAGAAGTGTATAAAACTATACATATAATGTATATATATATGTCACAATGACATGTATATATATATATATATGTATTCTATGTGTGTATATTTAGTGTTTACAAGGAAATAAAGGTTTTTTTTAGTTGCAATATTTTGTTCCCATAGACTTACATTGGACTTCCGGTATCGAAATCGGATATCGACGATACTTAGTGCTATCGGCGATACAATTTCGATACGATATTTTTAGATATCGAGCACTATCGCTCAACACTACTCTTCAGCGTATCATCCTGAGACGAATGGGTTGGTAGAGAGGGCCAACCAGACCTTGGTCACCTATCTACGACATTTTGTCTCGGCCAGGCAGGATGACTGGGCATCCTTGCTACCATGGGCTGAGTTTGTATTAAACAATGCTGTGGCTGACTCCACCGGACAGACTCCTTTCCTTCTGAACTACGGTCAGCATCCGCGGGTTCCGGTGCCCATGCCCGTGTCTTCCGCCGACTCCAGGGTGGCAGACTGGGCTGTGGAGGCACGGGACATTTGGGACCGTACCCAGGATGCCATTCAGGCGTCCAAGGAGAGGATGAGGTCCTCCGCCGACGCACATCGGCGCCCCGCTCCAACATTTGCTCCTGGGGACTTGGTGTGGCTCTCCGCCCGTAACATCAGGCTGCGAGTTGAGTCCACTAAGTTGGCACCCCGCTACCTGGGTCCTTTCAAGGTCCTCGAGCAGGTTAACCCTGTGGTATTCCGTTTGGCTCTTCCACCACGCCTGGGTATCTCCGACACCTTTCATGTATCCCTCCTGAAACCCGTGCTCATGTCCCGGTTTTCTGAGTCATCTGCCGGGACATCGGGTTCATCTACGGATGACCATGAGGTGAACGCCATCGTAGGGTGTAAGGTGGTACGGGGCAAAAAGTTTTATTTGTGGACTGGAGGGGCTTGGGAGTCTGCCGAGCATATTCACGCTCCGCAGCTCATCGCTGCCTTTGAGCGCAGCGAGGCCCAAAGAAGGGGGGCAATGTTAGGGTTCGATTTCCCGCTGCTGCACAAGGGGAGTCTCGAACCCGTCCCGCTGCGGTCTCCCATTCATCTCCGGCCGCAGTGGAGCCTGCTCAGCAGAGACGTCGGTCCAGGCGTCTTGCCCACTCCTCTACTGTGCAGTGACTTGCTGCTGCCTTTCCTGGATCTCCTATTATAGCCAGTGTTGGAGCAGTCGTCTTTGAGACAAAGTCCTGCGTTTTCCCATCTGAGCATGCCCAGAGTGAGATCTCTCATTGGAGATCAGGGGTCACATGTTCAGGTGCTGCAGCGGCTCCTATTGGTCCGCCAGGAAGGTCATGTAGCTACGTGTGTTTGTAACAGCTTCTCATTGGTCCTTGTTCCTGGAAGGTCCTGTAGCTGTTGCTATAAAAGGGTAGCATGGCTGGGCCGCCATGCGCTAATATCAACCATTGTATGCTATGCGCCAGTGTGATCATGCGTATGTATGGTTAGGGACCCGGCTGATATAAGCCACTAGAATACCGACTTAATTGGTGAGGAGTTTGGTATGGTAGCTGGTCAGGGTCAGTGTCCTAGATGCCCTAGATTACCGGCATAACCGGTGAGGAGTTTTGATTGCCGTATTCAGGGTCTGGCATTCAGACGCCATAGATTGCGGGTTACTCCCGCGAGGACATTAGCACATGATCACGCTTTATGTACGCTTAGCACTTAACTGTGTACCTGAGAGCCTGACAGGACACAGCACCTTTCCTTAGCGGCCCTGTGACGTAACAGGGTTCGCTTTCAACGCTAGACAGCGCCCTAGAGTGTTTTCTTTGCCACTCAGTTGTGTCTAGTGAGTGCGCACACATCGCCATATAGCGCTGCGGCTCTCCTTCTAGCGGCTCTGTGGAGTAACAGAGTTCACACTTATTGCCACAGCGCATTACGGAGTTTATGTTGGCGACTCTGCGGGATAACAGAGTTTGCTTCTCGCGCCATTTCTACTAGCAGCAGGCTCCGCTTGCACGGTGGACCCCGGGCTGTGAATGCACCTCTCTACTTTACATATTTGGTGCGTTCCGCAGACCCTTAACATGGGGTCACTTGTGGGGGGTTTCCACTGTTTAGGCAAATCAGAGGCTCTCCAAATGTGACATGATGCCCACAGACCATTCCATCAAAGTCTGCAATCTAAAACATCACTACTTCCCTTCCGAACCCCGACGTGTGCCCATACAGTAGTTTTCTCCCACATATAAGGTATCAGCATACTCAGGACAAATTGGACAACATCTTTTGGGGTCCAATTTCTCCTGTTACCCTTAGGAAAATCAATAATTTGGAGCGAAAATATAAATTTTGTGGAAAAAAATTGTGATGTTTTATTTTTATGGAACTGCATTATAAACTTCTGTGAAGCACTTGGGTGTTCAAAGTTCTCCACACACATCTAGATAAGTTCACTGGGGGGTCTAGTTTCCAAAATGGGGTCACTTGTGGGGTTTTCTACTGTTTAGGCACATCAGGGGCTCTCCAAATATGACATGACGTCAGCAGACCATTCCATCAAAGTCTGCAATCTAAAACGTCACTACTTCCCTTCCGTGCCCCGACGTGTGCCCATACAGTAGTTTTTTCCCACATATAGGGTATCAGCGTACTCGGGACAAATTGGGCAACAACTTTTGGGGTCCAATTTCTCCTGTTACCCTTGGAAAAATAAAAAGTTGGGGACTAATAGATCATGTTTGTGGAAAAAATATGATTTTTTTTTTTGATGCTCGGGCGTTATAAACTTTAGTGAAGCACCTGGGGGTTCAAAGTTCTCACCACACATCTTGATAAGTTCCTTGAGGGGTTTAGTTTCCAAAATGGTGTCATTTGTGGGGGGTTTCCACTGTTTAGGCACATCAAGGGCACTCCAAACACGACATGGCGTCCAGCCAAATCTGCTTTGAAACAGTCAAACGGCGCTTCTTCCCTTCCGAACTCTGCCATGCACCCAAACAGTGGTTTACCCCCACATATGGGATATCAGCGCACTCTGTTATGAATGTGCTAGAGATGGTTTCTGAGCAGAGGCTCCCTCTGGTGGTTACAGACAGTACTGAACCTTTCAGCGAGGAGTGGCAATCTGGGATCACGGATTGGTCTGATATAAGGGAGGTTCCCTTACATGATGGTTGCCGGTAATCAATTGTTCTTGTCTCAATTGTGGTTCCTGGTTCATTTGGAAGTTTGCTGGAGCCTTGCCTGCATCTCCTGCTTTCAGATAAGATATTTTTTGCTTTTCCTTTTGTGCTTGCTTTTTGCATTGTTTTCTGCATTTTTGTGGAGGTCAGCCAGGTCCCCTCAAGGGGCCTGAGCTCCTCACAGTTTATCTGCAGCCACTGATATTTGCTCATTTGCTTTTTCCTGTTTTTCCAGCGGCTGCGGCTTGGTTTTTGTTCACACTGAGATCTGATTTAGTGGGTGGCGAGATGGTGTGATCTCAGTATTTTTGTAATCAGAATTGTTGGATTTTTGTAGGGTTTTCTGGGTTGCAGAAAGTAATCTCTCCTGTCCTATCCTATTTAGTCAGCTTGTGGCCCCAGCATTTGCTCAGTCTATTTTCTGCCTATGTTTGTATTTTCATCTTGTCTAACCGCCATTATATGTTTGGGGGCTTCCTATTTTCTTTGGGGATCTGCTCCGGGGCAGATAGCTTTCATCTTTTTGCCTTTAGGTGTAGTTATCTCTCAGGCTGTGACGAGGCGTCTAGGATCAACGTAGGAACTCTCCACGGCTACCTCTAGTTGTGTCGTTAGTTTAGGAATCTGCAACCCATCAGTTACCAACATCTCAGGTGTTCGGATGCATTGCTGCTGTTCGTGTCCTCCTCAGCTACCGAAACATAACAGTATCACCGGCCATAACTGAAAATTATATGGTACTCACAGAAGGGAAAAATAGTGTGGAAAGAAAAAAAAGTTGTAAGAGTTGCCAGAGATTTTTTTTTTTTCTGTCTGTTGCATTTTTTCCCTCTTTTTCTCTGGGTGCTGAGGAGAATTTTTTTTTCTCTCAATGGAGTTTGCACAGTTGTCTGGCCGTGTGGATCAGCTTGCCACTGAGGTTCGGAGTATTGCTACCTATCTTGCTGGGTTGCCGGTTGTGGAACTTAGGATTCCCATGCCAGATTTGTTTTTGGGGGATCGGGCTAAATTTCTGAATTTCAAAAATAACTGTAAGTTGTTTTTTGCCTTAAAGCCTAAGTCCTCAGGTAACGCAGCACAGCAGGTTCAAATTGTCATCTCTCTCCTGCACGGCGATCATCAGGATTGGGCTTTTTCCCTGACACCTGGGGATCCTGTTTTGAGTAACGTTGATGCATTTTTTCTGGCTCTGGGGTTATTGTACGATGAAACTAATGTCACTGATCAAACTGAAAAAGCCTTGTTGGCATTAAATCAGGGTCTTGAAGATGCTGAGTTGTACTGTCAGAAATTCTGAAAGTGGGCAGTCCTGACCAAATGGAATGATGATGCTTTGGCAGCCCTTTTTCGGAAGGGGCTGTCAGAGAATGTAAAGGATGTTATGATGGGATTCCCTGCTCCCTCTGGTCTCAATGATTCTATGTCATTGGCTATTCAAATTGACAGACGTTTGGGTGAGCGCAGAGGCATGCGTGAGATTGTGTTGCCTTGTGAGCCAGCTTCTGAGCCCATGCGGTGTGATAGAGTGACTTCTGGGGCACAGCATCATGAGTTTCGAAAGTGCAATGGGTTATGTTTCTACTGTGGTGATGCCTCTCATGCTATTTTAGTCTGCCCTAAGCGGGGAAGACGTTTTGCACGCTCAGTTGTCTTGGGTAGTGTTCAGACTAAATTTCTGTTGACTGTTACCCTGATTTGCTCCCTGTCCAAATTTTCTGCTCAGGCTTTTGTTGATTCAGGAGCAGCTATTAACCTGATGGATTTTGACTTTGCAAAACGTTGTGGGTTTCCCATGATACCCATGTGGAAGTCTATTCCCCTACTGGGCATTGATTCTACCCCTTTGGCGGAGAATAAACCCCAGTTTTCTACTCAGGTGATGATGAGGGTTGAACCAGATCATCAGGAGAGTTGCAAATTTCTGGTGCTGTATAATCTGCATGACATTATTGTACTAGGTTTCCCTTGGTTACAGTCTCATAATCCTGTTTTGGATTGGAAATCTGTGTCTGTGACCAGTTGGGGATGCCAATGTGTTAATGCCAACACTCCTGTTTTTTCTGCCTCTCCCAAGTCTCAGGATGTTCCTGACTTTTTGACTGATTTTTCGGATGTACTTAGTGAAAGCAAATCTGTATCTTTGCCCCTCACAGGAGCTACGATTGCGCTATTGAATTAGTGCCTGGTGGTAAATTTCCTAAAGGTCGCCTTTTTAACTTGTCTGTACCTGAAAACGATGCTATGCAATCTTATATCAAGGAGTCATTGGAAAAGGGTCATATCAGACCATCCTCTTCACCCTTGGGTGCCGGTTTTTTCTTTGTGGCCAAAAAGAATGGTTCATTGAGGCCGTGTATTGATTATCGTCTCTTGAATAAGATCACTGTGAAGTATCAATATCTGTTACCCTTGATTTCTGACCTGTTTTCCAGGGTGAAAAGTGCTAGTTGGTTTACCAAGCTTGACCTCAGAGGGTCGTATAACCTTATTCGCATTAAGCACAGGGATGAATGGAAGACGGCGTTTAATACCCCAGAGGGGCATTTTGAGTGCCTAGTGATGCCCTTTGGGCTCACTAATGCTCCTTCCGTCTTCCAATCCTTCATGAATGATATTTTCAGGGATTTTGTGGATAAATTTCTGATTGTTTATTTGGATGATATCTTGTTTTTTTCCAGTGACAGGGACTCTCATGCGAAACATGTTGGGACTGTGTTCCAGATTTTGAGAGAGAATGCACTGTATGTGAAGGGATCAAAGTGTCTTTTTGGCGTACAGAAGGTCTCTTTTCTGGGATTCATTTTGTCTCCGTCTGTTATTGAAATGGACCCGGTCAAGATTCAAGCCATCTGTGATTGGGTCCAACCTACTTCATTAAAGGCTCTTCAGAGATTTTTGGGTTTTGCCAATTTTTATCGGAAATTTATTGGTAATTTCTCCGGTATTGTTAAACCATTGACTGATTTGACCAAAAAGGGTTCTGATGTGGTGAATTGGCCTCCTGAGGCAGTCTCTGCATTTCAGGAACTTAAGCAGAGATTCACTTCTGCTCCTGTTCTACGGCAGCCTGATGTTTCTCTACAGTTTCAGGTGGAGGTTGATGCCTCTGAAATTGGGGCAGGTGCCGTTTTGTCCCAAAGAGATCCTGAGACCTCTAAGAGTAACCCTTGTGCCTTTTTCTCTCGAAAATTTTCTGCAACTGAACGTAATTATGACGTGGGTAATCGGGAGTTATTGGCCATGAAGTGGGCCTTCGAAGAGTGGAGACATTGGCTGAAAGGAGCCAAACATCAGGTGGTGGTCCTCACGGACCATAAGAATCTGGTTTATCTCGAATCAGCCAAGCGACTTAATCCTAGACAGGCCAGGTGGGCCTTGTTTTTCACACGTTTTAATTTTATGGTTTCTTTTCTTCTTGGCACTAAGAATGTTAAGGCGGATGCCATCTTGAGGAGTTTCTTTGCGGACTCTCCTTAGTTATCTGATCCTACTGTTACTTTGAAAGAGGGTGTATTTCTTTCCGCCATCTCGCCCAATTTGAGACTGGCCTTGGAAGAGTGTCAGGAGGATAAACCTGAGCGCTGCCCTATTGGGAAATTGTTTGTCCCAGACCAGTGGAAGAAGAGTGTGATGTCTGAGATTCATTGTTCCGCGTTGGCCGGTCATCCCGGGATTTTTAGTACCAGAGACTTGGTGAGTCGGTCCTTTTGGTGGCCTACTTGGTCTCGTGACGTCAGGGAATTTTTGCAGTCCTGTGGGACTTGCTCTCGCTCCAAGCCTTGCTCTCGTTCTAGTGGTTTGTTAATGCCATTACCTGTGCCCAAGAGGCCATGGACCCATATCTCTATGGATTTTATTTCCGACCTCCCTGTTTCTCAGAGAATGACCGCTATCTGGGTAATCTGTGATAGGTTTTCCAAGATGATACATCTTGTGCCATTACCTAAGTTACCTTCCTCCTCCGATTTGGTGCCTTTGTTCCTTCAGCACGTGGTTCGGTTACATGGCATTCCGGAGAACATTGTGTCTGACAGAGGAGTCCAGTTTGTGTCCAGATTTTGGAGGACATTTTGTTCTAAACTTGTTGTTCAACTATCTTTCTCCTCTGCTTTTCATCCTCAGACCAATGGACAAACCGAGAGAACAAACCAGACCTTGGAGACTTATTTGAGATGTTTTGTGTCTGCTGATCTAGATGACTGGATCTCTTTTTTGCCTTTGGCTGAGTTTGCTCTCAATAATAGGGCTAGCTCTGCCACCTTGATGTCTCCATTTTTCTGCAATTTTGGGTTTCACCCTCGATTTTCTTCAGGACAGGCGGAGGTTTCTGTCTGTCCGGGTGTTGACTCTATTGTGGAGCGAATGCAGCAGATTTGAGACCAGTTAGTGGAGAGGTTGTTTCTCTCTCAGGAGAAGGCCCAACGGTTTGCCAACCAGCATAGGACTGATGGTCCTCGGTTTAAAGTGGGGGACTTGGTTTGGTTGTCCTCAAGAAATATCCCTATGAGGGTTGCATCTCCAAAGTTTAAGCCCAGGTTCATTGGACCTTATAAGATCATGGAGATTCTTAATCCTGTTTCCTTCCATTTGCTTCTTCCAGGGACATTTAACATCCATAACGTGTTCCACAAGTCCTTATTGAAGAGGTTTGTCGAGCCAGTGGTTCCTATGGCTGCCCCTCCTGACCCTGTTTTGGTTGAGGGCAATCTGGAGTATGTGGTTGAGAAAATATTGGATTCTCGTTTTTCTAGACAGAAACTCCAGTATTTGGTTAAGTGGAGAGGTAATGGTCAGGAGGACAATTCTTGGGTGTTTGCTTCAGACATCCATGCTAGGAGACTGATCCGTGCCTATCACCGAGATCATCCTGATCGGCCTGGTTGCACAAGTGAGGGTTCGGTGACCCCCTCCTCAAGGGGGGGTAATGTTATGAATGTGCTAGAGATGGTTTCTGAGCAGAGGCTCCCTCTGGTGGTTACAGACAGTACTGAACCTTTCAGCGAGGAGTGGCAATCTGGGATCACGGATTGGTCTGATATAAGGGAGGTTCCCTTACATGATGGTTGCCGGTAATCAATTGTTCTTGTCTCAATTGTGGTTCCTGGTTCATTTGGAAGTTTGCTGGAGCCTTGCCTGCATCTCCTGCTTTCAGATAAGATATTTTTTTCTTTTCTTTTTGTGCTTGCTTTTTGCATTGTTTTCTGCATTTTTGTGGAGGTCAGCCAGGTCCCCTCAAGGGGCCTGAGCTCCTCACAGTTTTTCTGCAGCCACTGTTATTTGCTCATTTGCTTTTTCCTGTTTTTTCAGCGGCTGCGGCTTGGTTTTTGTTCACACTGAGATCTGATTTAGTGGGTGGCGAGATCGTGTGATCTCAGTATTTTTGTAATCAGAATTGTTGGATTTTTGTAGGGTTTTCTGGGTTGCAGAAAGTAATCTCTCCTGTCCTATCCTATTTATCAGCTTGTGGCCCCAGCGTTTGCTCAGTCATTTTCTGCCTATGTTTGTATTTTCATCTTGTCTAACCGCCATTATATGTTTGGGGGCTTCCTATTTTCTTTGGGGATCTGCTCCGGGGCAGATAGCTTTCATCTTTCTGCCTTTAGGTGTAGTTATCTCTCAGGCTGTGATGAGGCGTCTAGATCAACGTAGGAACGCTCCACGGCTACCTCTAGTTGTGTCGTTAGTTTAGGAATCTTCAACCCATCAGTTACCAACATCTCAGGTGTTGGGCTGCCCTGCTGTTGTTCCTGTCCTCCTCAGCTACCGAAACATAACAGCGCTCAGGACAAATTGCACAATAACTTTTGGTGTCTTGTTACCCTTGGGAAAATAAAAATTGGGGTGAAAAGATCATTTTTGTGAAAAAAATATGATTTTTTAATTTTACGGCTCCACGTTATAAACTTGTGTGAAGCACTTTGGGGTTCAAATTGCTCACCCCAGATCTAGATAAGTACCTTAGGGGGTCTAGTTTCCAAAATGGGGTCACTTGTGAAGGGTTTCCACTGTTTAGGCACATCAGGGGCTATCCAAATGCAACATGGTGTCCAATCTCAATTCCAGCCAATTTTGATTGGAAAAAGTCAAAAGGCGCTCCTTTCATTCCGAGCTCTGCCGTGCGCCCAAACAATGGTTCTCCCCCACATATGGGGTATCAGCGTACTCAGGACAAATTGGACAACAACTTTTATGGGCCAATTTCTCCTGTTACCCTTGGGAAAATAAAAAATTGGTGACTTAAAATAATTTTTGTGTGAAAAAAATAGTATTTTTTATTTTCATGCCTGGGCATTATAAACTTGTGTGAAGCACTTGGGGGTTCAAAATGCTCCCCATGCATCTAGATAAGTTCCTTAGTGGGTCTAATTTCCAAAATGGGATCACTTGGGGGGGTTTCCACTGTTTAGGCACATCTGGGGCACTGCAAACCGAACATGACACCCATCAAAGTCTGCATTCCAAAACGTTATTACTTCATTTTCAAGCCCTGCTGTGCACCCAAACAGTTCCCCCCCAACTATGGGGTATCAGCGTACTCAGGACAAATAGAGCAACAACTTTTGGGGTCCAATTTTCTTGGGAAAATCAAAAATTGGGGACTAAAAAATCATTTTTGTGGAAAATAGTTTTTTTTTTCACACCCAGGCATTATAAACTTTTGTGAAACACTTGGGGGTTCAAAGTGATAACAACAGATCTAGATAAGTTCCATAGAGGGTCTAGTTTCCAAAATGGTATCACTTGTGAGGGGTTTCCACTGTTTAGGCGCATCAGGGGCTCTCCAAACGCGACAAGGCGTCCAATCTCAATTTCAGCAAATTTTAGTTTGAAAAGGTCAAATTGCGCTCCTTCCCTTACGAGCTCTGCCGTGAGCCCAAACAGTGGTTTTCCCTCACATATGGGGTATTCGTGTACTCAGGAGAAATTGTACAACAACTTTATCTGTCCATTTTCTCCTTTTACCCTTGTGAAAATAAACAAATGGTTGTAAAAGATCATTTTTGTGACTAAAAAGTTAAATGTTCATTTTTTTCTTTCACGTTGCTTCAGCTCCTGTGAAGCACCTGAAGGGTTAATAAAATTCTTGAATGTGGTTTTGAGTACCTTGAGGGGTGTAGTTTTAAGAATGGTGTCACTTTTGGATATTTTCTGCCATATAGACCTCCCAAAGTGACTTCAAATATGAGGTGGTCCCTAAAAAAAATGGCTTTGTAAATTTTGTTGTAAAAATGAGAAATCGCTGGTCAACTTTTAACCCTTATAACTTCCTAAAAAAAAAAAAAAATTTGGTTCCAAAGTTGTGCTGATGTAAAGTAGACATGTGGGAAATGTTATTTAAATTTTCGCCATATTTGCATTTTTTCAAAAATAAACGCAAGTTTTATCAAAGAAATTTTACCACTAACATGAAGTACAATATGTCACAAGTAGAGTTGAGCGATACTTTCCGATATCCTAAAGTATCGGAATCGGAATGGTATCGCCGATATCACTAAAATATCGGCGATACCCGATACCGATACCGGAAGTCCCATGTAAGTCTATGGGAACAAAATATCGAAGTTAAAAAAACCCCATTCTTGCCTTGTTGGTTAATTGTACATGAAGGAAAACAAGAAAGAGTAATGTAGAATGTATTGGGGAAGGTTGAGGAGACATTAAAGGCATAGATGTTTAACCCAATCAAATGGAATAGCATAAATATTTTTTTTTTTAAAGATGTTCGGATTGACGAAGAAATTGACAATGTTGTTAACGTTTTTTATATTTTGGCAAATATGTATATTACACAACTTCCATGCTCTTCATCTTCACCTTTTTAACTTTTCACACACTTTCTCCTTCATAATCTTCTGCAGCATCATCTTTTTCATCAAATTATTCTTCATCTTCACCTTCTTTATCTTCTTCTTAAACTTCTTGCTATTCATCTTTGTTAACATTACTCATATTCTTCTTATTAAACTATTATTCTTATTCATATTCTGCTTCATCTTCTTCATCATATTCTTATTTGTGACAGAGAATCCTGTACTTGTAATCTGTCAAAGTATGAATTTTTCATCCTTCCGTTCTTGCTGTCACAAAAGATTTAAATTACAACAGTATTTGTCCGTGTTCAGTTTAGCCTGCAGCAGCAGGCATTTTCCAGGGGCACCACGAGGAGGAACGGACTCACCCCCATACACTGCTTAGTCTTCGTCTGCTTAGAATTTAGAGCATATATTTTGCTCTTCATTTTGGTCTTATACTTCATGTTCTTCTGCTTTTAGATCTTCTGCTTATTGTTCTTGTGTCTCTTGTTCCGTATCTTGTATTTGTAGCACAATCTTGTACCAGCTGATGTTACTGGGACACGGTTACTAAGCAGGAGGTACCTGTGCTCCAAAGCACTACCAAGGACCAGCAGACGTTGCTGGAACTCGGATACCGAGATGGAGGCACCTAGGCCAAAGGCACTGCGGAGAACCAGTTGACGGTACTGGAACCCGGACGGGTAGCAGAAGGTACAAGAGCCAATGCAAGTAACGAGGACCAGCTGACTGTGCTGGAACCCGGAGGGGCAGCAGAAGGAAAAGAGCCAATGGCACAACCGAGGACCAGCTGACGTTACTGGGACACGGTTACTAAGCAGGAGGTACCTGTGCTCCAAAGCACTACCAAGGACCAGCAGACGTTGCTGGAACTCGGATACCGAGATGGAGGCACCTAGGCCAAAGGCACTGCGGAGAACCAGCTGACGGTACTGGAACCCGGAGGGGCAGCAGA
This sequence comes from Oophaga sylvatica, assembly GCA_033576555.1. Taxonomy (NCBI): domain Eukaryota; kingdom Metazoa; phylum Chordata; class Amphibia; order Anura; family Dendrobatidae; genus Oophaga; species Oophaga sylvatica. The sequence continues at coordinate 323,895,412 of JARQOD010000005.1, read as the reverse complement.
AGGAAAAGAGCCAATGGCACAACCGAGGACCAGCTGACGTTACTGGGACACGGTTACTAAGCAGGAGGTACCTGTGCTCCAAAGCACTACCAAGGACCAGCAGACGTTGCTGGAACTCGGATACCGAGATGGAGGCACCTAGGCCAAAGGCACTGCGGAGAACCAGCTGACGGTACTGGAACCCGGAGGGGCAGCAGAAGGAAAAGAGCCAATGGCACAACCGAGGACCAGCTGACGTTACTGAACCCCAGTAACACAGGAGCAAGTGTTGACTGTGCTAACAGCACTTCCGAGCAACAACTGGCGGTGTTGGAGCCCAGGGTCAAGGAGGATGTTTAAATACTAGATCAAGTAATTTCCTTGTTACCTGTCAATTTTAAATGTCTATACTTCAAACAAGAGAAAGATAACCTTTACTACCATAAGATGATGATTTCATTTAAACTAATATCTAGATAAATAAAGAATTGACAAACATAAACACATACATTAACATGTTGAACAGCAATGCAAACCACAAAATAAATTAGTTAAGGAATCTGCTATACGGTTGTACATAAAAGCATACAAGTACATATCTGAATCCATTAATGATGGATAAGTAACAGTATGTACACCATTTTTATTGTATAGACAATGAATGTCTGACTTCAAAACATCATCAGCATTACAAGTAATCTGTGATATTACTAAAATGTTCCATTTGCTGAATAATGTCACTAAATATTTTATACAAAATTATACAATTTCCATCATGTAATACTCATAATATGTGGCAATAATCATTTTTATTAACAAACATAACCTTTAAAAAGTGCATAGTGCATAGTGAAAATTGCTATTTATGGCTGACTGTCGACTTGGAAGCATGACAACAGATAGATAAGGTATATATAGATGAGACTGCATAGCCACAGATGGTGAATGGCGATGTAATACTGTACCTCAATAAAGTGTGCGTCACTACTACATAATTTTTTTTATATAGCTTTATAAACAGGGTACATGGATGTATGCTTGTGCCTTTGTTTTGACGCACAGACTGCCTTCCTGCTGAGACGCATTGGGTAGTGAACAGTTGTGTGCAGTGTTCACTGCAGTCTCTGCGGAATAACCACACTTAGACCTTATAACTTTTCAGACTTTCTTTATCAATCTACCAAGATGAAGAAGGCAGGGAGTAAGGCACGTGGTCGTGGAGTTTCTTCAGGGAGAGGACGTGGGGATTCTGTGGCTGCTGCGGCCCCCAGTGACACAGCATCCACCAGTTTTCCCCGTGAGCGTTCCTTTATGCGCACTTTTGTAGGAGCTCGGAGTACCCCCCTGCTGCGGGAAGAACAAATTGAAGCCGTTGTTGTTTGGATGTCAGCCAATGCATCGACTTCAATTGCTTCCACCTCCTCTCAGGACCACAGCACTGTTGGGCAACCATCTGTCTCTTCACCGCCTGGCAAATTGCCCAGGCAGTCAGAGAGTTCTGTACAGGAGCCAGCTGAGTGTCTGCTTCTGTTCTCAGAATCTATTGGCTTGCAAACAGGGGCCCAGCCAAGCAGCATTCTGTAATGTGAAGAGGGAGTATGCAGTGATGCGCAACAGCTGTGTCTCTCTGAATCTGAAGAGGCGGGTGAGACAGTGCCGATGGTCAGCACACCGCAGAACGCATCTGATGATGATGAGACCCAGGTGCCAGTTTCTGTTGAGCATGGTGCTGGCCAGACCACCCAACAGCAGGTGTTGGAAGAGGGTAGTGGAGATGATGAGGTCCAAGACCCAACATGGCATGAGGAACAGGAAGGTGGTGGGAGCAGCTCAGAGGAATAATAATAATATTTATTTATATAGCGCCATCATATTCCGCAGCGCTTTACAGTTTAGCAGTTTCAGAACACAAGTCATAAGTAACAACGTTAACAATACAATAATTTAAGCTAAATAAGTCGCCCCTGCTCGTGACAGCTTACAATGTACAATGACATGGGGGAGATACAAAGTATAGGTGTTTATATACAATGGTGCATTTACAATGATGTTCCAGCCATCTTAAGGGACTGAGGGATGGAGATAGTGAATGGGCTAGAGACACACACACACTTACACAGAATACATAGAATGACTTTGATTAGTGAATGTGATAGGCCGCTCTGAACAAATGTGTTTTGAGGGAGCGCCTGAAACCATGCAAATTGTGGATAGTCCTAATTTCTTGGGGTACAGCATTCCAGAGGATTGGCGTAGAGCAGGAGAAGTCTTGGAGTCGGGAGTGGGAGGTACGTATTAGTGCAGAGGTTAGTCGAAAGTCGTTTGCAGAGCGCAGCAGTCGGTTAGGCCGATAGATAGAAATGAGGGAGGAGATGTAGGAGGGGTGCTGCACTGTGGAGAGCTTTGTGGGTGAGAACCAGTACTTTGGTTGAAAGCTGGGAGAGGCCTAGAGAAATGGTTAGTGATAGAAGGAAGATAGAGGAAGACATTGCCCCAACGGTACAAACAGGAGGGAGAGTTAGGCTGCAGACTCGGTTGCCTGTAGCCTCCAGTTTGGCACCTGTTCGGAGCAGTTGTCTTCCAAAAGTCAAAACGTGCGCTCCCAGGACTTGCACTGCGTGGTCCTTTTTTCACACACTTGCACATGATATTTGCTATGTGAAATGCAAGCTGTGTAATCAAAAATTAAAAATAGCTAAAAGTGTCAGTCACCTCAATACCACAAATATGTGGAAACATGTGCGGACAAAGCACGTAGTTGAGTTACAAAGACACACTGGAGATGTAGGCCAACCTACAGCAGCACCTACATCTTCAGGTTGTGTTGAAGCCTCTTCATCGAGCTCACACACAGCTGGTTCTGCTTCCTCACAGGATCGCCATGGAAGAACCTCGGCCACTGTTGTCCAGAGACAAACTGTTATTCCACACACAGCAGCAAGTTCCCTGTCATCCTCACACTCCCAGGCCACAAAACAGCCATCGGTAGCACAGGCATGGGATAAAAGACGGCCATACTCCGCAAACCATGCACGAGCACAGGCTCTGAATGCTGGCATTGCAAAACTCCTGTCCCTTGAAATGCTGTGATTCAGGCTGGTGGAGACAGACAGTTTCCGTAACTGAATATCATTGTCAGTCCCACAATACAATGTGCCAAGCCGATTTCATTTCAGCAGGCAAGCCGTCCCTGGTCTGCAAAAGCATGTTGAGGGAAAAATTAAACATGCGCTACTAAAAGCCCTCAGTAGCAAGGTCCACCTGACCACCGATGCGTGGACCAGTACCCATTGTTATGATCTGCTACAACCAGTAAGGAAAGAAGGGAATTCTGTCCCTACAATACAACTAAGCTGAATCCCTACGATGTAACGGGGAACCTGATCCTGCGACCAGACCCGCTAAAGTCCTCATCTAGTGTGAACGAAGACCTATAGTTGCGAGGGAGTAATCCCTACAAGATCTAGGGACTGTGAGAAAAGGTGGACACCTCCTAACATAAATTGTAGCATGGATAATTAAACTGAAAAATAAATACTTTGTGATCCTAACATCAAGCAAAACTGACAGATTAAGGCACCTAAGCACCCGGCTAGCTTAACAGTAGATAATACAATGAAGTCAAGCAAAGCCAGAAGGGCGGAGCCAGACTAAATAGGGAAAAAAGGTCATGTGACCAGCAAACTGAAACAAAACCTAACAAGAGGGTTCTAACACCCATGGCCAGGGACAATACCTTTCCCTCACTGCCCATTGGGTCAATGTTGTGCAGCCGGGTACTGATCTTGTGAGTGGCGCTGTACGTGTTCTGCCAACTCCAAGGATTGCAGGAATCAAGTCTGTACACATTGATTCCTCCTCCTACTCCAGTTCCTCAGAATCATCGCTGCAGGAGCCGTCACGGTCTACCTCCACATGGACCCGTGAACGTTTACCTGTTGCGACCGATATGAGCACAGCCGTGTCCAAATGTCAACAGGCCGTCCTGAAATTAATTTCCATGGGGAATCTTAGCCACACAGCGCAGGAGCTCTGTAATGCCATAAAGCAGGAGAGCGACGTGTGGTTTTTGGAAGAGAATCTACAGGCAGGCTTGGTAGTGTGTGACAATGGCCGAAATCTGGTGTCAGCTCTGGGCCTTGGCAACCTCACTCACATACCATGTCTGTCATATGTGCTCAACTTGGTCGTGCAGAGTTTTTTGAGGGACTATCCGGATCTTGATGCACTGCTGCACAAGGTCCGCCTAGATTGCGCTCACTTGCGACGTTCCAGCATGGCCAGATCGCTGATTGCAGCTCTGCAACGCAGATTTCACCTTCATGAACATCGCATCATATGTGACGTACCCACCAGGTGGAATTCCTCGTTACATATGTTGGAGCGGTTGTGTGAGCAGCAGCCAACAGTAATGGAGTATCAGCTGCATCAGGCGCAGTCAACTCGCAATTTGCGCCGTTCACACTTCACCACTACTGAGTGGGCCTCTATAATAAGAATAATAATATTATTTATTTATATAGCGCCATAATATTCCGCAGTGCTTTACAGTTTAACAGTTTCAAAACACAAGTCATAAGTAACAACGTTAACAATACAATAATTAAAGCAAAATCAGCCGCCCCTGCTGGTGAAAGCTTACAATCTACAATGAGGTGGGGGAGATACAAAGTACAGGTGTTTATATACAATGGTGTTTTTACAATGATGGTCCAGCCATTTTAAGGGAGTGAGGGATGCATGGAGATAGTGAATGGGCTACACACACAGAATTACACATAGAATGACTTTGATTAGTGAATGTAATAGGCCACTGTGAACAAATGTGTTTTGAGGGAGCGCCTGAAACCATCCAAATTGCGGATAGTCCTAATTTCTTGGGGTAGAGCATTCCAGAGGATTGGCGCAGCGCGGGTGAAGTCTTGGAGTTGGGAGTGGGAGGTACGGATTAGTGCAGAGGTTAGTCGAAGGTCGTTTGCAGAGTGCAGCAGTCGGTTAGGCCGATAAATATAAATAAGGGAGGAGATGTAGGGGGGTGCTGCGCTGTGGAGAGCTTTGTTGGTGAGAACCAGTAATTAGAATTGGATCCTATAATGAATGGGCAGCCACTGCCAGTGTAATGAGTGGCGAATAACTCTATGAAGGATATCTGCCACGTTTTGCGTGCGTTTGATGAGTCAACGCGGATGGCGAGTGCAGATGATGCACTAGTCAGCCTGACTGTCCCCCTTATCTGCCTGCTTCAAAAAACACTGCAAGCACTAAGGCATGAGGTTTTGGAAGAGGTGGAGGATGAGCAGTCACAAATTCCATCACCTTCTGGACAGTCAGCGCAACGTGGTTCCTCACAAAGGGCTGGAGGACTTTCAAAGTACCATGCTGTATCAACAATTGAACCTCCAGAGTCGCTGTCTATATTTTCATAACCATTACAAACTTTTAATGTATTTACAAAGCACATAATGTACAGTTTTTGTCTATCCTTTTGTAATGCTATTGTGTTTCCATAAACTGATGTTACAGAATTATGATACAAAGTTTTTAAATTTTGAGTTTTAAATTTTGTAAATTTATATGTATTTGAAGGACTTTGTGAGGAGGATGAGGAGGAGTCAATGGAGGAGGAAGACATCGCTCCAGAGGGAGGTAGACAATGCTCTAGTCAATATGTAGACCAAGGGTGGGGTGATGCACAGCAGGCGGAGATGACGCCTCTTGCAGGGGACAACGTTTCTTGGCCAGTTGGGAGTCTGCAGCACATGGTTGATTTCATGCTGCAGTGGCTGAGAAACGACCGCCGCATCGAACACATTCACACCACGTCTGATTATTGGGTGTACACCCTCCTAGACCCTCGCTACCGGGACAACTTACAAAGCCTCATCACACCGTTGAACCGGGAGCGTAAAATGCGGAAGTACCAAGACACACTGGTGCAATCCATAATGTTCTCCATTCCAGCCGAGAGCACTGCTGCTGCTACTGCTTTACAAAGCAGCTCTGTGCGTCGAGGCAGTGGAGACAGCTCTGCAACAAGAGGGAGCACAAGCAGCGCCTCTGCACAGGGCAAGAACAGTATGTTCCAAATGTGTCGAAGTTTTGTGGCAGCGCCACCAATGTCTACACCATCCGAGACGGCTCCAGTCAGCAGGAGGCAACATTTCCGTAAGATGGTGACAGACTACATGTCTTGCCCTCTCAGTGTACTCCCAGATGGCTCTTCCCCATTCAAGTTTTGTGTCTCTAAGCTGGATACATGGCCAGAGCTTAGCCAGTATGCATTGGAGGTGCTGGCTTGATCTGCTGCCAGTGTATTATCAGAGCGAGTCTTTACTGCTGCAGGTGGTGTACTAACAGACCATTGCATGCGACTATCCTCCGATAATGTAGAACGGCTTACTTTTCTGAAAATGAACTAGGCATGGATCTCGCCTGAATTTGCCTGTCCGGTTTCAGATTAACTAACTGGTTGGCAACGTTTTCCATGTCTCCTGTTATGTTCATCTTTCTACCACCTGAGCTATACTCCCTGGGCTACAACACTGCCAGTTGCTGCTCAGAAGTGTCGTGTCCACAGACCAATACACAAGCTATAGTGATAGTGGGGTTCAGTAACGCCTGCTGTTCCCTGCTGCGTGTCTGACAAAAATTAATGCTGCTAACTCCAAATTAAAGTTCAAATTAAAGTTCAAACATCTCATACTAGGCCTCAGGCTACACCCTCCTTGACCCTGGGCTCAGAAGTGTTGGATGCACAGATCAAAACAATCGATGATGTGTTTGTGGGGTTCAGTAACGCCTGCTGTTCCCCTGCTGTGTGTCCGGCAAAAATTACTGCTACCTAGCTACACATGTTGAAAAAAACATGACATGTTAAAGTGGCTAGTGCTACACATAGATATCAGGCTACACCCTTATTTCTAAGCTGTAAACAAGTGAAACGTCAAATTTAAAACCATTCAATGATTAGTGTTGGTAACAAATCTGTAACTAAATAATTGTGACATATTATGGCAGATATCCACATGTCTAACACAAATGCTAACACAAAAGCATACTTATGCTATAGGGTACTGATGGTGAACCTTCTCACTCCATAACTTTGACAAATCCAACTCACATCATGCCTCAAATGCTGCAATGTTGGAAGTGCATAATGTGGGTTGAACTTTGACAACAGCTGCAGTGCGAAGGTTATCCTTCTGTGTTCTTGGCTTTTAAATAAAAGCATACAAGTAAATATAATAATACATTGTTGATTAAGGGACATGATGTACACCTGTAATATTGTGCAAACAATGGATGTAGGACTATTCCTCTTCAACATTACTTATATTTGTGTCATTTGAAAAAATACATATTTTAGTTAAAAATTAAAAACCCATGTTCAGTAGCTGTGAAAGGCCCGTTTGTGTACTTCTATATTGTTTGCAACCAATGTATTGTATACGGATGGAAGCACGTCACTGTAATAGATTTGAATTATTTTAAATAGAATAAAGCAGCACCAATTTTAGAAAAATGACAAGGATGAGCCAGTGACAGACACTCAGCAGAGTACACGCAGCGGTGGTTGAAGAAGTAAATGGAGCGTGATCTGCATTTAAAAAAAAAAAAAATACCTCACAGACTGCAGTGAACACTGAAACACAACTATTCACAATCTGTGAAAGGCTACTCCTTTGTCTACTTCTATAGTGTTTGCAACCAATGTATTGTATACGGATGGAAGCACGTCACTGTAATAGATTTGAATTATTTTAAATAGAATAAAGCAGCACCAATTTTAGAAAAATGACAAGGATGAGCCAGTGACAGACACTCAGCAGAGTACACGCAGCGGTGGTTGAAGAAGTAAATGGAGCGTGATCTGCATTTAAAAAAAAAAAAAATACCTCACAGACTGCAGTGAACACTGAAACACAACTATTCACAATCTGTGAAAGGCTACTCCTTTGTCTACTTCTATAGTGTTTGCAACCAATGTATTGTATACGGATGGAAGCACGTCACTGTAATAGATTTGAATTATTTTAAATAGAATAAAGCAGCACCAATTTTAGAAAAATGACAAGGATGAGCCAGTGACAGACACTCAGCAGAGTACACGCAGCGGTGGTTGAAGAAGTAAATGGAGCGTGATCTGCATTTAAAAAAAAAAAAAATACCTCACAGACTGCAGTGAACACTGAAACACAACTATTCACAATCTGTGAAAGGCTACTCCTTTGTCTACTTCTATAGTGTTTGCAACCAATATATTGTATACGGATGGAAGCACGTCACTGTAATAGATTTGAATTATTTTAAATAGAATAAAGCAGCACCAATTTTAGAAAAATGACAAGGATGAGCCAGTGACAGACACTCAGCAGAGTACACGCAGCGGTGGTTGAAGAAGTAAATGGAGCGTGATCTGCATTTAAAAAAAAAAAAATACCTCACAGACTGCAGTGAACACTGAAACACAACTATTCACAATCTGTGAAAGGCTACTCCTTTGTCTACTTCTATAGTGTTTGCAACCAATGTATTGTATACGGATGGAAGCGCGTCACACTAATAGATTAGATTTATTTTAAATGGAATGTAGCAGAACCAATTGGAGATAAATGAAAAGGATGAGCCACTGAGACACGCTCAGCAGAGTACAAGCAGCAGTGCTTGAACAAGTAACTGGAGCGTGATGTGCACTCAAAAAAAAAAAAAACACAGACTGCAGTGAACACTGAAACACAACTGTCCACAATCTGTGAAAGGCTACTCCTTTGTCTACTTCTATAGTGTTTGCAACCAATGTATTGTATACGGATGGAAGCGCGTCACACTAATAGATTAGATTTTTTTCAAATATAATGGAGAAGCACCAATTGGAGAAAAATGAAAAGGATGAGGCACTGAGACACGCTCAGCAGAGTACAAGCAGCAGTGCTTGAACAAGTAACTGGAGCGTGATATGCACTCAAAAAAGTAAAAAACACAGACTGAAGTGAACACTGAAACACAACTGTCCACAATCTGGGAAAGGCTACTCCTTTGTCTACTTCTATAGTGTTTGCAACCAATGTATTGGATACGGATGGAAGCGCATCACACTATAATTTCTATTGAATGGAGCAGCTAGAATTACACTAAAGAAAAAAAAAAAGAGTCTGTCAGTGACACGTGCAGATGCCTACAGACAGCGTTGGATGCAGAGCAAACTGCAGCGTCACCTGCACTCACACACACCTTGCAGAGCTGTTAAAACAACACTGCAGGCAAAAGGAAGCTTTACACAGCGGTTGGTGATAGCCTGCCTACAGCACAGTACACTAAATCGCAATCTCTAACTGTCCCTCAGAGTCAGCACAGCAGCGTTCTGTCCCTATCTGAATTCACAGCACAGTGACGCTAAAATGGCGGCGGCGCCTTTTATAGTGCATTCTGACATCATTTCAGCAGACAATCACAGCCATGCCATTAGTTAAGATGACCGCAGCATTACAGGATGTGCCCACACTTCGTAGGATTCCTCATTGGCTGACTAAAATCACATTGCCTCTCAAAGAATTATGGGAACTTCCGATTCCGGTATACGATATTGAAAAAGTATCAGAATTAAGTATCGGAATTCCGAATAACGCGAATATCGGCCGATACCCGATACTTGCGGTATCGGAATGCTCAACACTAGTCACAAGAAAACATTCTCAGAATCGCAAAGATCTGTTGAAGCTTTCCAGAGTTATAACCTCAGAAAAAGACAGTGGTCAGAATTATAAAAATTGGCCCGTTCACGTGCAAACCACCCTTGGGGGTAAAGGGGTTAAAGACTAAACCTCTTAAATACTTCAAAACTGTTGTCCTGAAATGTTCTAACCCTTCAGGTGCTAAACAATAATTATTGCAATGTAGAATATCTGTAGAATACTGCATTAGCCTCAATTTTTTCACTTTGGCAAGAGGTAACACCGAAAAGTGGACCTCGCAGTTTGTAACTCACTTTCTTACGAGTACAGTGGTACCCCATATGTAGTCAAAAAGATCTATTTGGACAAATGACAGGGCTGGGAACGGAAGGAGCAATATTTGAATTTCGGAACACAAATTTGGCTGAAAGAGATGGTGGGTTCCATGTCGCATTTGCAGAGTCCCTAAGGTGCTTTAACAGCAGAAATCTCCATTCGTAATCCAAGTTTGGAAACTAGACCCTTCAAGAATTTTATCCAGGGGTAAAGAGAGCATTTTGAACCCACAGGTACTGCACAGAATTTTATAACATTAGGTCATATTGAATATGTTGTCATATCATCATAATTTTTTTTGTAATTTTTGAAAAACCCCTAAGCCTAACACTAACCCCAACCCTAAGCCAAACCCTAAACCTAACCCTAAGGCTAACCATAACTTTAACGATAAGCCTAACCCTTACTCTAAGCCTAACAGTAACAACAAAGACTGAAAGAAATACAAATTTTTTAAAAATTATCGTGACTAGGGGAATAACATGGGGGTGATCATGTAGATGCACAGCCCAAGTGCTGCCACATTTACTAATTATTGGGCTGTTGATCACTGTGATAGGGTCTATCGCAGTGACCATAAGTCAGAAATCAATAGGAAAAATCCTTGTGGTTGCCGAGGGCAGGTAGACACCAGGTAGTGCATAGCACATGCACCTGCCATTTTGTTTCATGAAGAGGAGAAGGGGGGCCATGTTACGGCATAATAGGTGCTGAGCTACCGTGGGTGGTTTGAGGACATCATTTCTCACTCCTCTGGCATGTTATATCATGTCAGAGGAGAGAGAAATGATTTTGATACCGGATCTTACTTTTTTTTAAGGAATTGCTTGAATAATGATGATCTCGTGATTAGAGACTGGAGAAACTGGCCCTGATTGTGTTCTGCACGGTATCATCTACCCCCGATGGCTGAGACTCCATAGAGTTTCTAACTCTGGGATACTATTATCTTATTCCCAATCACCGTTTTGAAATGGTGATGAGGCAATAAAGCTCCTTAGCGGTCGTCGTTTTTATGCATATCGGCAGTCATTAAGGGGTTAAAGGTTGAGATGAGGGACCCTCCTGAAATTCATTTTGAGAAAATTTGCTTGAATCAGCAGGCAGATTCAGTTTTGTCAGAGTAAAATTTTGTACAATCAAAGTGCCCTGAAAAAACGTTTATTATGATTAACAGTACATTTAAAACCCCAGCGAAAAATAAAATGAGGGAGAGAGGGAGGAGGGAGATAAACGATGACACCCCACTTTTAGCTGCTATTTTTCTGAATTCGCGAATCAAGTCCTGAAAATTGGGATTATGGTAAATTCAAAATTTCTGAAAAATTTAAATGAATTAATTTTGCTCTGAATTTACTCACTTATCTATATTTCAATGAGTTCTTCAGGAATAAATAATAATAAATAGCTTAGATCATTCATTATAAATAAATTCATAAATAACTTTACTAAACAAATCATACGAATTTTGACTACGAAGGTAAACACTATAGAATTAAAATGTTCGCTGCATTTTTACACTCAGAGTAATGTGGCCTAAACTTTTAATTGGGCTTAGTTCTAAGAGTTTTTTAAGAAGCTCTGCCCATTCCTTTATGTGTAAGAAGAAGCGCTCCCAATAGAAATTCTGATATAATACTGAAAATACCAAAAACATTGAGGAAAAAGAGGTTGCTCATTCTGATTTCCATCCTGTTTTTCTGAATACAGTCATGGCCAAAAGTTTTGAGAATGACACAAATATTACATTTTCACATGATCTGCTGCCCTCTGGTTTTTATGTGTGTGTTTGACAGATGTTTTTATCACAGACAGAAATATAATTGCAAACATATGAGTAACAAAAGCTTATATTGACAGTTAAGGTACTGCCACACTAACAAATCCCGCTAGCGATCACGATAATGACGCATACTAATGCGATCGCTAGCGGGATTGTTTCTATATCGCTAAGTGCGGCCACATTTAGCGATATAGTTAACGACGCTATCGCCGTTAGCGATCTTCTTAACGACTTTAGCGGTACAAAAGTACCGCTAAATCGCTAAGAAAAGGTGCCACACTAGCGATATATACTTACCCAGCGGGAGCGCCGACGAGAAAATAGGGTCCGGAACGATTCCAGCGACGAGCGAGATCACAGCAGGAAGCTCGTCGCTGGCAGCTGCCGCACTGAACAACATCGCTAACGGGATCGCTAAATAGTGACGTTTTTTAGCGATCCCGTTAGCGATATTGTTCAGTTGGCATACCCTTTAGAATGAGTTAACGCAGCAAGTCAATATTTGCAGTGTTGACCCTTCTTCTTCAGGACCTCTGCAATTCTCCCTGGCATGCTCTCAATCAACTTCTGGACCAAATCCTGACTGATAGCAGTCCATTCTTGCACAATCAATGCTTTCATTTTGTCAGAATTTTTAGGTTTTTGTTTGCCCACCCGTCTCTTGATGATTGACCACAAGTTCTCAATGGGATTAAGATCTGGGGAGTTTCCAGGCCATGGACCCAAAATCTCTATGTTTTGTTCCCTGAGCCATTTAGTTATCACCTTTGCTTTATGGCAAGGTGCTCCATCATGCTGGAAAAGGCATTGTTGATCGCCAAACTGCTCTTGGAGGGTTTGGAGAAGTTGCTCTTGGAGGACATTCTGGTACCATTCTTTATTCATGGCTGTGTTTTTAGGCAAGACTGTGAGAGAGCCGATTCCCTTGGCTGAGAAGCAACCCCACACATGAATGGTTTCAGGATGCTTAACAGTTGGCATGAGACAAGACTGGTGGTAGCGCTCACCTTGTCTTCTCCGAATGAGGCGTTTTCCTGATGTCCCAAACAATCGAAAAGGGGATTCATCAGAGAAAATAACTTTACCCCAGTCCTCAGAAGTCCACTGCCTGTACCTTTTGCAGAATATCAGTCTGTCCATGATGTTTTTTCTGGAGAGAAGTGGCTTCTTTGCTGCCCTCCTTGAGACCAGGCCTTGCTCCAAGAGTCTCCGCCTCACAGTGCTTGCAGATGCACTCACACCTGCCTGCTGCCATTCCTGAGCAAGCTCTGCACGGCTGGTAGCCCGATCCCGCAGCTGAAACACTTTTAAGAGACGGTCCTGGCGATTGCTGGTCTTTCTTGGGCGCCCTGGAGCCTTTTTGGCAACAATGGAACCTCTCTCCTTGAAGTTCTTGATGATGCGATAGATTGTTGACTGAGGTGCAATCTTTCTAGCTGCGATACTCTTCCTTGTTAGGCCATTTTGTGCATTGCAATAATGACTGCACGTGTTTCTTTAGAGATAACCATGGTTAACAGAAGAGAAACAATGATGCCAAGCACCAGCCTCCTTTTAAAGTGTCCAGTGGTGTCATTCTTACTTAATCATGACATATTGATCTCCAGCTATGTCCTCATCAACACCCACACCTGTGTTAATGGAGCAATCACTGAAAAGAGGTTAGCTGGTCCTTTTAAGGCAGAGCTGCAATGATGTTGAAATGTGTTTTGGGGATAAAGTTCATTTTCTAGCCAAATATTGACTTTTCAAGTCATTGCTGTTAAGCTGATCACTCTTTATAACATTCTGGAGTATATGCAAATTGCCATTAGAAAAAGTGAAGCAGTAGAATTTGTAAAAATTAATATTTGTGTCATTCTCAAAACTTTTGGCCATGACTGTACAGCGCAGCTCACGTGACCGGCAGAAAACCTATACAACTTAGTGTAAATCTATCTCACTGTCATACCATCTGCACAGCATACAGAAAGATGGTTGATAATACAGAGTACAGCCATATAGGTAAGGAAATGTATTTCTAAAGGTGCTATTGTCTTGAAATTATCACCAGATATGAGAAACAATGCATCCAATCCACACAGGCAATAATGTCAAACCATAGATGTCCATTATAGCACTGTTGCTGGTACCCCTGGATGGTGTCTCCTTCCCCCTCCATGCAGGGAACCCACCTTACTCACTGCTCCGGCCCTCGGCATGGTCCCCGGCATTCTTCTGCTTCCTTTTTCTGCGTGAGCCACAGCTCCGGTGGCAAGAATAGTACACACATGCACAAGCTCCCCTGTTCTTAGAGGTGCAGCGTGCACATTTTGCTAAATGCCCTTCACTTGATGCTGAGAAACATTTAGCATAAGTAGTACACTGCAAGATGGCTTCCAGCCAATAGCTGGGGGGCATTTTGTATAAAAGACTCCTCTCCCCTAGTGAGTCAACAAATAACATGTAAAATCATTAGTTAGTAAGGTGTACTACTACTGAGTTGTGAGGTCCCCTAGTCCTGGTGCAGCCAGTGTCCTGTTCCTGTATCCCTGGTCCTGGTGTGTCCAGTTCTGTATACAAAGTCCCCTAGTCCCGGTGTGGTCAGTCCTGTATCCAAAGTCCCCTGGTCCCAGTGTGGCTAGTCCTGTATCCAAAGTCCTCTGGTCCCGTTGTGGCCAGTCCTGTATCCAAAGTCCCCTGGTCCTGATGTGGTCAGTCCTGTATCCAAAGTCCCCTGGTCCCAGTGTGGCCAGTCCTATATCCAAAGTCCCCTGGTCCTGGTGTGGCCAGTGCCTGAACCTAGTCACCCCGTCTCAGAGCAACCAGGGCCTGCACCTTGTCCTCTGGTCCCAGAGTGGTTAGAGCCTGAATCTCATTCCCTGGTCCTGCAGCGGCCAGTGCATGAACATTATCCCTTGGTGCTTGTGTGGCCGGTCCCTCTTCCAGTACCCTAGACTGGTGTGTCTGAACTAAACCCTAAATCATTGACAGCGTATCTGGTCAGCAAATGAAGTACCAGGTTCTGTCCAGGAGTGGTACCTGGCGGCTACCTGCAACCCAGTCTGTCTCCACCATCAGGAGCTCCAATGAACACCAGGTAGCCCCTTAGCTACATCCTTTCCTGGGCAGGCCCGGCCTTATGGAAAATTGGGTCCACAAATCCACAGGCACCACGGTAGGGTGCAACATCCATAAACTATGTTTTGTGTAATAATGAGAAATGACATTAAAAAGTATTGAACACGCTGTCTAACATTGAATTAATACTTCATAAAAAAGCCTTTATTGATGACGACAGCTTCAAGACCTGCATGCATTGCTCAGGTGTGATTTTGGCCCATTCTTCAACACAAACATTCATTAAATCCTGAAAGTTCCATGGGCTCCTTTTATGAACTCTGAATTTTAGCTCCTTCAGGTAATTGGAAGGGCCATTCTAGAAGGTTTATTTTTTTACTATGCATCCAATTAAGAGTTTCCTTTGCTGTAAGTGTGGGCTCAATGTCTTTCTGATATGTCCATCGATGTTTCGTCTGCATCATCCTGGTAGATGGCAGCAGATTTTTTTCAAGAATATCTCTGTCCATTCATCCTTCCTTCAATAATATGACATTTTCCTTTGCCTATGTTGAAAAAAGAGCCCCTGCAAGAAATAGGCCACCTCTCAGCTCCATCAACCAAAAAATGTAAACATTACGGGTCTTGGAATATGGTGACATGGCCCCAAAATTTTTTATTTGCAAACATTTTTTTGACCACTAAAATAATAAAACAATTGAACATGATTGGAGAGCAGAATCATACAGTATTGCTAAGTCAATTTTACCACAAAATGTACATAATAAAAACAATTTCCAAAAACAGTGCCAGTGGCCGCCCACTGAACTACCACAGGTAAGATATGATTTATTTAGTCTCATCCAACATAGGTCCCACTCTGGACTCCATATATCGCTAATGGGATATATCATTTTCCTAGGGCAGACTAAACGCCACTCTGGGGCATCAGTGAACATTCTGTGTATATGCATGTGAGCATTCCACCTTATTATTGAAACTATATGTCTACTGGCTACTTTTTGACATTAATCCAATACATTACTATTCTTAGGTCGAATGTAATATCCTCATAAAGATATACAGAGGGATATTCTATAGTCCCAGTAGTGAAATTCCATCTCCTGGACACATTGTGACATAACCAAGTGTTATTACACTGTTCAAAGAGTTAGCTTTATTTTTATATATTTTCTCTTTTCTTTCCATTCACATTGCGCTTTTTGTTCTTATACTTCCTCTTTGGTTGTTGCAGATTTTTTCTACAGTAGATGTTCATCATCTCTGGCCTTATACTGGAACATTCTGGTTAGTGTTACTCACAAAAAATATTTTCAATAAACTTCATATTGCATGTAGTTCTTCCATTAAATGTTTTATTTATATAGGGTCTACCCATCCATTACTCGCTAGTACCTCCAGAGTGAGCCTCAAATATCTTAATGGTATGTTCATTTAACTTTAATACTTACCTCATTTTAACACCATGATGACCATTTCAGTTTTATAGTTTATAGTAATCCAGATCCCTCTCCATCCCTCAAATATTGGACTTTGTTAGTACTGAGCAGTCGGGTAGGTCTTCCTAGACCTTTTCTCTATTTGAATTTCTTTCTTTTGATATTCTAAGCACAGAGATTGTCCGATATGGCCATTAATCTTAAATTTTTGTTTTTTGACTCTAAAAAAAATTTTGTTCCAATATCTTATGATGTGATATTTACTTTCTGTTTCTGACATGTTTGTTGCAGTACTTTGATGAAGGTCCATTTGGGGACGTTTGTTATTATTTTCTGGACTGCATTAAAATTTTCATATTCATCAAAAGTTTAGTGCCAAGTTTATATTTATATAACAGTCCTGATATACAGCACTAGTTAGCCCAAAAAAAAAAAAAAACAGGGCACACATTTGTCACAGTGGTATCTCCGTGCCAGCTCATATCTGTGCGTGCTCAAAGTTTGGCCAATTTAGGCCAAAACATTGTATTTTTTTGCAGTCTGCTAACGTAATTATTAAATCTAATAAGGCCAAAAACAGTTTTACTTAAAGTCCAGATAGGTAAAAGTGTGGTTTTCAAGCACACGTATCACATACAAGTTGACTCCCAATTCACCCTTTTGTAGTGAACGTGTATAATATTCTATTCCATTTACAATGGGCAAGGTGCGTGGCAAGGGACCAGAAAGTGGACGTGATGGAGATGGTGCAGGCCGAGGCCGTGGGCAAGCTGAAATTGGCCCACCGAAAACACCCACATTTTCTCGCTGGACCTTAGTGTCCGAAGTCCTAGGGGACCACGGCAAGACAGCACTATTGAAGCCCGAGCAGTGTAAAAAGGTTGTTGGTTGCATAGCGGATAATACTTCCAGTTAGTTATCCACCACCACCATCACCCTGTTTTCAACACGGTTAAGTCACAGTAGCCGTGAATTTGGACCGCATATTCCTTACCCTGATCCTCCTTCCTCCCACTATGCTGAGTGCCCTGAGACAACTGATACCACACTCGGACATTAAGAAGAGCTGTTCAGTTTTCCATTTGGAGATCCGTGCCTCTCGCCCGCTCCACTAGAAGCGGGGCAAGATGATATTCCATGTAGCGATTCACAAATCTTTGAGCAGCCACAGTCACAAGAGGTGTACGATGATGAGACACAAGTCAGGAGGTGGACCAGGGTGGGGAAGTGGAAGATGAGGTGGTGAATGATGTACTAAGAGACCCAACCTGGCAGGAGGACATGCAGCACACAGGGGGAGGTAGGCGATGCACCACTTCAGGCAGGAAGAAGCAGTGTGGTGGACGCAGACAGAAGGCGGGCATCTGTTCCCCGTAACACCAACCTGACGGAAGTTGCCAGTCCAACTGTTAGGTCTTCTCGAGTCTGGTTATTTTTTAAAGACTCTGCCAATAACCCGAAAGAGGACATTTGCAACACCTGTCATGCTAGCATCAGCAGGGGCAGCAAAACTACCAGCCTGACCACCACCAGCATGATCAGGCACATTCCAGCAAAGCACCCGACTTTGTGGGCCCAACCCCAGGCTCCAGGAACAGTGTCTGCGGGTGACACCACTGCTTCTTCCACTGTTGTGCATGCAAGCCAATACCCTCCTCCTGCCCTGCAACTGCCATTGCCCACAGTCAAATAGCACTATCATCAAGCACGGCCACGTCTTTGTCCCAGTGCACCCTTCAGTTGTCCATACCCCAGGCATTGGAAAGTAAGCGGAAATACGCAGCCAACGCCCCACAAGCCACAGTACTCAATTCTCATATTTCTCATCTGCTTGTGGTCGAAATGTTGCCTTTAAGGCTCATGGATACAGAAGCTTTCCGCAAACTGATGACGGTGGCCGTCCTAAGGTACTCTGTCCCCAGCCACCACTATTTCTCCCACTGTGCCATCCCGGCATTACACAAGCATGTGTCCCACAACATTACCCGTGCCCTCAACAATGCAGGTACTGGGAAAGTACACCTAACCATGGACACGTGGACAAGTGCTTGTGGCCAGGGAGGATACATTTCGATGACAGTACATTGGGTTAACATAGTGGAAGCCGGTACCCAGTCAGACCTTTGGATGGAACACGTCCTCCCAATGCCAAGAATTGTGGGACCTACGTCAATCAGAATTGCCCCCACTGTGTACAGCTCCTGTGTCGCCTCCTCCTCCTCCTCCTCAGCCTCCATGTCAGAAATGAGCACATCAGCTCACAAGCTGGAATCACTGCAGCACTGCCAAGCAAAGTGGCAAGAGGCTGTGCTGAAGCTAATTTGCTTAAGTGACAAACTGCACAATGCTGAATAGTTGAAGACAGCTCTGAAAGAGCAGGCAGATGTGTGGCTGACACCGCTAAATCTCCAGCCAGGCATGGTTGTGTGTGACAATGAGCAGGAACCTGGTGGCGGCTTTGAGGCGAAGCAAACTCACACAAGTACCATGCCTGGCCCATGTGCTGAACCTCGTTGTTCAACATTTTCTAAAAAGCTATCCGGAGCTGCTGGATCTGCTGGTTAAAGTACACCGCCTGTGTGCACATTTTAGAAAGTGAGCTACAGCTTCAGCCGCCCTTGCCGTGCTTCTGCAGCGATTGCAAATTCCGGCTCACCAACTGGTGTCTGATGTCCCCACGCATTGGAACTCTACACTGCATACAGTATGTTAGAAAGGATTTGTGAGCAGAAGCGGGCAATTATTGATTACCAGTATCAACAAGGCCATAGTTTGTCAGGTTTGACTCCACACACAAGACCTCAGGAGTGGACATGGATGTCAGAAATATGTAGCATCCTCCAAAACTTTGAGGAATCCACCAAAATGGTGAGCGGCGGTGACGCTATAATTAGCATCACCATAACGCTCATCTGCATTCTGAAAAAATCTCTGCTCACAATGAAAGAGGAGGCATTGCAGGCGGAGCACGAGGATATGGATCAAGGAGCCATACAGGGTGATTACACATAGCCCTGCCTCGTGTCATCCCAACGTGTATTGGTTGACAATGAGGAAGAGGAGGAGGAAAAACAGGAGCTACTTTCATGCACTATAAACGGGACTACACCCACAACTGTCATACTGTCTGTTCAGCGTGTATGGCTTGAGGACAGGGAAGAAGAGGAGGACACATTGGTCAGTCGTCCTGTTGGTAAGGACACAGAAGTCTTGCCTGTTACCAGTCTGGTATGCATGGCTGACTTTATGTTGCACTGCCTTTCCCGTGACCCTCGTATTGTCAAAATATTGAGTACCAGTCATTACTGGCTAGTGAAACTTTTAGACCCACGGTACAAGGATAACTTTCAATCTTTTGTTCCAGAGGCAGACAGGTGTACCAAAATGGTGCAGTACCATAGGGCCATTGTTGCAGAATTATTAAAAAAATTCCCATCTCAAAACGCTGGCAGCAGAGATAACAGTTTGTTGTCCAACCAAGCAGGACAGGCGAGACAGACACAAGTCGACTCCAGCAGAGGTAGGGGAACACTGGCAAAGTTCTGGGACAGTTTTCTAAGACCCTCCCATTGCCCATGCACTGAGGCGCGTGGTAATCTAACAAGGAATGCAATTTTCTCTAAGATGCTGAGGGAGTACCTTGCTGCCCGTACCAAAGTCCTCTGTGATTCCTCTGTGCCTTTTAATTATTGGGTATCCAAGCTGGACACGTGGCATGAGCTGGCTCTCTACGCCTTGTAGGACCTGGCTTGCCCTGCCGCTAGCTTTTTGTCTGAATGGGTTTTTAGTGCTGCTGGTGGCATTATCACAGATAAGCGCATTCGTCTTTCTACGGAAAATGCAGACAGGCTGACTCTTTTAAAAATGAACAAGTGATGGATTGGGCCTGACTTCTCTACACCACCAAATGGTGACAGCGAAGCCTAAACTCCAATGTAGTGTTTTTTTGGGAGATGTATTCCCATGCACCTTTTCACAACAAAACATGGATATACAGTTCCTAATTTTGGCTACTTGGTGTCCTCCACCTCCTTCTCCTCATCCTCACCGTCCACCACCACTTGAACACCAGGGTGAACTATTCAGTCATGCTCCAGCCACTCTGTTTTGGCAAGGGTGTTATGATGCCCATCACCAAAATACAAAAAATATGTACACCCCCAAGGGGAAATGTTTGGCAGCCCATACACTAAGTGTATGGGCATTCCAAGTCTAGGAGACCCACTCCTTTAAATTGCGCCTAGTTTTTAATCAGGCCTTCCTCCACGTCTCATCATCCACCACCACTAAATCACCAGGGTTAATGTGTTCCGTGCTGCTACAGCCAGTGTCAAAATCCTAATGAGGATGGGTGTGTTTGCTGGGTGTTAATTACTTGTTATGGAATAGGTTGAGGTGTACCCCTCAGGGGAAAACATTTGCCAGCCCATACACTTAGTGTATGGGCATTCTAAGTCTAGGAGACCAGCTCCTTTAAATTGGGCCTATTTATTAATCAGGCTTTCCTCCATGCCTCATCATCCGCCACCACTAGATCACCAGCGTTAATGTGTTCGTGCTGCTATAGCCAGTGTCGAATTCTGAACAAGGGTGGGTGGTTTTGATAGGCCTAAAATACTTGTATGGAAAAGGTTGAGGTGTACCCAACAGGGGAAATGTTTGCCAGCCCATACACTAAGTGTATGGGCATTCCAAGTCTAGGAGACCCACTCCTTTACATTGGGCCTATTTTTTTATCAGACCTTCCTCCAAGTCTCATCATCCACCGACACTAGATCAAAAGGGTTTACGTGTTCCGTGCAGCTACAGCCAGTGTCGAATTATTAACAAGGGTGGGTGGTTATGCTGTGCGTAAAATACTTGTTCTGAAAATGGTTGATGTGTACCCCACAAGGGAAAATATTTGTATGGGCATTCCAAATCTAGGAGACCCGCTCTTTTTTAATGGAGCATTTTTTGTTAAGAGGCCCTCCTCCATGTTTCTTCCAAGGGGATTGGGGATTTTGGGGTGCATATGACTTGGTTGCAGGGCTGGCCTTGCAGTCAATGCGTAAGAAAACAGAATGGGAGTACAAAATGAATAATGTGAAGTGGATTTTCCGATGGCCATTAAGTACGTGGCTTGAAAAGCTTATTGGGGTGCATGTAACTTTGGGGCAAGCCAGGCCTTGCATTCAATGCAACATTTTTTCTGGAAACTCTCTTGTACCTCTCGGGAAAGGGATATTTTGATGCGTCATAATTCTTGGCAACCCATCCACTCACTGCATAGGCAATGACAGTTTAAAAGACCCACTGTTTAATAATAGCCCTTTAAGAAGATTAATGCCGCCAGATGCCCAGTAAAAATAGGCTCTGTGACTTTGAGTCCCTCATTCATAAATGAAACAAAAAGTGTCTGCTTATGTGTCACACACCACATGGCCAGCTAGGGTTTTTAAGTGTTACAATGATATTTCCAAGTAAAATGCATTTGTTTTGGTTGTAAGCAATGTTAAAGTTGAAAAACGCTTCAAAAATGCTGCGTCTGAACATAGTCCAAGTGGGGGAGGAACATTTTGGTCTGGGGTTAATTATTTTGCCTTATACACAAGTCATTAACCTGGAAAGTATGTAGCTTAACATATTTCTCTGCAAAATCCATTTTGGTTTCATTTTGGTATGTTTTTTTGTGCACCGGTAAAAATGGCATGAAACTCTGACAACATTGTTTAAAGCTGTGAACTAGGAGTCAGAAATGCTTCCAGAGGCGATTCCCATGATGTCCCTGTGTCATTTGAGCAGTGATTCCATCATTTTAAGACGTTTTTAGACCTTAAAAGAACCCTCGGGGGGTATCGCTGAAAAAATGCTCGGGTCTCCCATAGACTTACTTTGGGCTTTTTGTTCTGTCCGAGTACCTGAGTATTCCAATTTGCTCGACCCGAGCAACGAGCACCTGAGCATTTTAGTGCTCGCCCATCACTAGTCAGCAGCCAAAATCTATAATAAAGATTTAACTAATATAGCCAAAAATAAAATCTAACATAAAGCTAAATATTCCCTACTATGTAGCACAAAACAAATTAAACTAGAAAATATAAAAACAACATGCAATACTCCATTTACTCGACAGTTCAATGAAATAAAAAATATCATTCTTCGATAACTATTCATATTACATCAGGATAACATTTTAAGGAAAAGTTGAGTGTTTTTAATGTTGTAGGTAAAAGAGGCAAAGAAACATTTTATCTGTCAATCTCTACATTAACCCCTTCAAGACCCAGCCTATTTTGACCTTAAAGACCTTGCCATTTTTTGCAATTCTGATCAGTGTCCCTTTATGAGGTAATAACTCAGGAACGCTTCAACGGATCCTAGCGATTCTGAGATTGTTTTTTTGTGACATATTGGGCTTCATGTTAGTGGTAAATTTAGGTTGATAATATTTGCGTTTATTTGTGAAAAAAATGGAAATTTGGCGAAAATATTGAAAATTTTGCAGTTTTCAAATTTTGAATTTTTATTCTGTTAAACCATAGAGTTATATGACACAAAATACTTAATAAATAACATTTCCCACATGTCTACTTTACATCAGCACAATTTTGGGAACAAAATTTTTTTTTGTTAGAAGTTATAAGGGTTAAAAGTTGACCAGCGATTTCTCATTTTTACAGCAAAATTTACAAAACCATTTTTTTTAGGGACCACCTCACATTTGAAGTCACTTTGAGGGGTCTATATGGCAGAAAATACCCAAAAGTGACACCATTCTAAAAACTGCACCCCTCAAGCTACTCAAAACTACATTCAAGAAGATTATTAACCCTTCAGGTGCTTCACCAGAACTAAAGCAACGTGGAAGGAAAAAATGGACATTTTAATTTTTCCAACAAAAATTTTCTTTTAGCAAAAATTTATTCATTTTCACATGGCCAATAGGATAAATTGGATCCTAAAATTTGTTGGGCAATTTCTCCTGAGTACACAGATACCTCATATGTGGTCATAAACCACTGTTTGGGCGCACGGCAGGGCCCGGATGGGAAGGAGCGCCATTTGACTTTTTGAAGGGAAATTTAACTCCAATCGTTAGCGGACACCATGTCGCATTTGGAGAGCCCCTGTGTGCCTAAACATTGGAGCACCCCCACAAGTGACCCCATTTTGGAAACTAGACCCCCCAAGGAACTTATCTAGATGCATAGTGAGCGCTTTCAACCCCAGCTGCTTCACAAACTAATCCGTGAAAATGAAAAAGTACTTTTTTTTTCATAAAAATTTTCTTTTGGCATCAATTTTTTCATTTTCACACGGCAACAGGATAAAATGGATCCTAAAATTTGTTGGACAATTTCTCCTGAGTACACTGATACCTCATATGTGGTCATAAACCACTGTTTGGGCGCACGGCAGGGTCCGGAAGGGAAGGAGCGCCATTTGACTTTTTGAAGGGAAATTTAACTCCAATCGTTAGCGGACACCATGTCGCATTTGGAGAGCCCCTGTGTGCCTAAACATTGGAGCACCCCCAAGTGACCCCATTTTGGAAACTAGACCCCCCAAGGAACTTATCTAGATGCATAGTGAGCACTTTCAACCCCAGCTGCTTCACAAACTAATCCTTGAAAATGAAAAAAGTACTTTTTTTTTCATAAAAATTTTCTTTTAGCATCAATTTTTTCATTTTCACACAGGCAGCAGGATAAAATGGATCCTAAAATTTGTTGGGCAATTTCTCCTGAGTACACAGATACCTCATATGTGGTCATAAACCACTGTTTGGGCGCACGGCAGGGCCGGAGGGAAGGAGCCATTTGACTTTTTGAGGAAATTTAACTCAATCGTTAGCGGACACCATGTCGCATTTGGAGAGCCCTGTGTGCCTAAACATTGGAGCACCCCCACAAGTACCCATTTGGAACTAGACCCCCCAAGGAACTTATCTAGATGCATAGTGAGCCTTTCAACCCAGCTGCTTCACAAACTAATCCGTGAAATGAAAAAGTACTTTTTTTTTCATAAAAATTTTCTTTTAGCATCATTTTTCATTTTCACACAGGCACAGGATAAATGGATCCTAAAATTTGTTGGCAATTTCCCTGAGTACAAGATACCTCATATGTGTCATAAACCATGTTTGGCGCACGGCAGGGCCCGGAGGGAAGGAGCGCCATTTGACTTTTGAAGGGAAATTTACTCAATCGTTAGCGACACCATGTCGCATTGGAGACCCCTGTGCTAAACATTGGAGCACCCCCACAAGTGACCATTTTGGAAACTAACCCCAGGAACTTATAAGCATAGGACTTTCAACCCCATCTTCACAAACTAATCCGTGAAAATGAAAAAGTACTTTTTTTTTCATAAAAATTTTCTTTGCATCAATTTTTTCATTTTCACACGGAACAGGATAAAATGGATCCTAAAATTTGTTGGCAATTTCTCCTGAGTACACCGATACCTCATATGTGGTCATAAACCACTGTTTGGGCGCACGGCAGGGTCCGGAAGGGAAGGAGCGCCATTTGACTTTTTGAAGGGAAATTTAACTCAATCGTTAGCGGACACCATGTCGCATTTGGAGAGCCTGTGTGCCTAACATTGAGCACCCCCACAAGTGACCCCATTTGGAAACTATACCCCCAAGGAACTTATCTAGATGCATAGTGAGCGCTTTCAACCCCAGTGCTTCACAAACTAACCTGAAAATGAAAAAGTACTTTTTTTTCATAAAAATTTTTTTAGCATCAATTTTCATTTTCACACGGCACAGGATAAAATGGATCTAAAATTTGTTGGACAATTTCTCCTGAGTACACCGATACCTCATATGTGGTCATAAACCACTGTTGGCGCACGCAGGTCGAAGGAGGAGCGCCATTTGACTTTTGAAGGGAAATTTAACTCCAATCGTTAGCGGACACCATGTCGCATTTGGAGAGCCCCTGTGTGCCTAACATTGAGACACCCACAAGTGACCCCATTTTGAAACTAGACCCCCCAAGGACTATCTAGATGCATAGAGCCTTTCAACCCCAGCTGCTTCACAAACAATCCTGAAAATGAAAAAGTACTTTTTTTTTCATAAAAATTTTCTTTAGCATCATTTTTTCATTTTCACACAGGCAGCAGGATATAAATGGATCCTAAAATTTGTTGGGCAATTTCTCCTGAGTACACAGATACCTCATATGTGGTCATAAACCACTGTTTGGGCGCACGGCAGGGCCCGGAAGGGAGGAGCGCCATTTGACTTTTTGAAGGAATTTAACTCCAATCGTTAGCGGACACCATGTCGCATTGGAGAGCCCCTGTGTGCCTAACTTGGAGCACCCCCACAAGTGACCCCATTTGGAAACTAGACCCCCAAGGAACTTATCTAGATGCATAGTGAGCACTTTCAACCCCAGCTGCTTCACAAACTAATCCGTGAAAATGAAAAGTACTTTTTTTTCATAAAAATTTTCTTTAGCATCATTTTTTCATTTTCACACTGGCAGCAGATAAAAGGATCCTAAAATTTGTTGGGCAATTTCTCCTGAGTACACAGATACCTCATATGTGGTCATAAACCACTGTTTGGGCGCACGGCAGGCCGGAAGGGAAGGAGCGCCATTTGACTTTTTGAAGGAAATTTAACTCAATCGTTAGCGGACACCATGTCGCATTTGGAGAGCCCTGTGTGCTAACTTGGAGACCCCCACAATGACCCCATTTTGGAAACATAACCCCCCAAGGAACTAACTGATGATAGTAGCGCTTCAACCCCAGCTGCTTCACAAACTATCCGTGAAAATGAAAGTACTTTTTTTTTCATAAAAATTTTTTTAGCATATTTTTTCATTTTCACACGGGCAAAGGGTAAAATGGATCCAAAAATTTGTTGACAATTCTCCTGAGTACACGATACCTCATATGGTCATAAACCACTGTTTGGCGCACGGCAGGGTCGGAAGGGAAGGAGCGCCATTTGACTTTTTGAAGGGAAATTTAACTCCATCGTTAGCGGACACCATGTCGCATTTGGAGAGCCCCTGTGTGCCTAACATTGGAGCACCCACACAAGTGACCCATTTTGAAACTAGACCCCCCAAGGAACTTATCTAGATGACATAGTGAGCGCTTTCAACCCCCAGCTGCTTCACAAACTAATCCGTGGAAAATGAAAAGTACTTTTTTTTCATAAAATTTTCTTTTAGCATCAATTTTTCATTTCACACGGCACAGGATAAAATGGATCTAAAATTTGTTGTCATTTCTCCTAGTACACCGATACCTCATATGTGGTCAAAACCACTGTTTGGGCGCACGGCAGGGCCGGAAGGGAAGGAGCGCCATTTGACTTTTGAGGGAAATTTAACTCCAATCGTTAGCGACACCATGTCGCATTTGGAGAGCCCTGTGTGCCTAAACATGGAGCACCCCACAAGTACCCCATTTGGAAACTAGACCCCCCAAGGAACTATCTAGATGCATAGTGAGCCTTTCAACCCCAGCTGCTTCACAAACTAATCCGTGAAAATGAAAGTACTTTTTTTTTCATAAAAATTTTATTTTAGCATCAATTTTTTCATTTTCACACGGGCAACAGGATAAAATGGATCTAAATTTGTTGGACAATTTCTCCTGAGTACACCGATACCTCATATGTGGTCATAAACCACTGTTTGGGCGCACGGCAGGGCCGGAGGGAAGGAGGCCATTTGACTTTTTGAAGGAAATTTACTCAATCGTTAGCAGGCACCATGTCGCTTTGGAGAGCCCTATAGTGTGTCTAGGTACATTGAGCACCCCACCACAAGTGACATGTTTGAACTATTAGACCCCCCAAGGAACTTATCTAGATGCAAGTGAGCGCTTTCAACCACCAACGCTACAACTAATCGTTGGGTGTATGAAAAGTCACTTTTGTTTTTCAGTAAGTGTTGTTTGTAGCTCATTTTTTCATTTTACACCACAGGATAAAAAATCCTACAATTTGTATGGCAATCACGACTAAACTGATACTCATAGGTATAACCAGTTTGTGCGCGGGGTAATATACACCACACACCAACAACCTGATGTACACTATATTACACCACACAACCTGACGTACACTACGCCACACACACCAACCTAACACTACGTCAGGTTGGTGTGTGTGGTGTAGTGTACGTCAGGTTGGTGTGTGGTGTAGTGTACGTGGTGTGTAGTGTAGTGTACGTCAGGTTGGTGTGTGAGTGATGTAGTATACACCACACATACACACCAACCCGACGTACAGTACGCCACACACACAAACCTGACACCACGTCAGGTTGGTTTGTGTGGTGTAGTGCATGTCAGGTTGGCGTGTGGTGTAGTGTACGTCAGGTTGGCGTGTGGTGTATGTACGTCAGGTTGGTGTCTGTGTGGTGTAGTATACACCACACAGACACCAACCTGACGTACGCTACGCCACACACACAAACCTCATGTACACTACGCCACACCCACCAACCTGACACACTACGTCAGGTTGGTGTGTGTGGTGTAGTGCATGTCAGTTTGGCATGTGGTGTAGTGTAGTGTACGTCAGGTTGGTGTGTATGTGTGGTGTAGTATACACCACACACACACCAACCTGATGTAAGCTACGCCACACACACAAACCTCATGTACACTACGCCACACCCACCAACCTGACACACTACGTCAGGTTGGCGTGTGTGGTGTAGTGCATGTCAGTTTGGCATGTGGTGTAGTGTAGTGTACGTCAGGTTGGTGTGTATGTGTGGTGTAGTATACACCACACATACACACCAACCTGACGTACGCTACGCCACACACACAAACCTCATGTACACTACGCCACACCCACCAACCTGACACACTACATCAGGTTGGCGTGTGTGGTGTAGTGCATGTCAGTTTGGCATGTGGTGTAGTGTAGTGTACGTCAGGTTGGTGTGTATGTGTGGTGTAGTATACACCACACATACACACCAACCTGACGTACGCTACGCCACACACACACCAACCTGACACACTACGTCAGGTTTTGTGTGTGTGGTGTAGTGCATGTCAGGTTGGCATGTAGTGTAGTGTAGGTCAGGTTGGTGTGTGTGGTGTAGTGCATGTCAGGTTGGCGTGTGGTGTAGTGTACATCAGGTTGGTGTGTGTGGTGTATACTACACCACACACACACACACACACACCAACTTGACGTACACTACGCCACACACACCAACCTGATGTACACTACGCCACACACACCAACCTGACAACTACGTCAGGTTGGTGTGTGTGGCGTAGTGTACGTCAGGTTGGTGTGTGTGTATGTCAGGCTTGTGTGGGTGAGTTCTGTAGGGGAATGTCAGTATGTGTTTAGTCCACAGACGTGTGATGAATTCTGAAGCATTCATTCACACACAGTCCAGGTTTGTCAGGACACGTTTCACAATGGAAACGAGTGGTTTTTCTTGTCCCCCTTTTATAGCACACCCGGCACCTTTTTCTTATCCCCTCACTGGGAAAATGTTGCCCTGGTACCATGCGGGAAACTTGAGTTCCAGGAGTGCTGGGGTGCGCTCCGTCCTCCTCTCCAAACATCAGGGCCTTTATCACCGCCTCCTGGAACTGAAGGAAGGTGTTGTT
The DNA here is from genome assembly GCA_033576555.1 of Oophaga sylvatica. Taxonomy (NCBI): domain Eukaryota; kingdom Metazoa; phylum Chordata; class Amphibia; order Anura; family Dendrobatidae; genus Oophaga; species Oophaga sylvatica. The sequence continues at coordinate 323,866,538 of JARQOD010000005.1, read as the reverse complement.
GGTCTGGCCTGCACAGCGTGATAGCACGTATGCGTTATACAGTGCCATTTGCACGATGTGCACAGCAGTTTTTTATACCACACCTTCGTCTTCCGCATGGCACTATAGGGCTGGAGGACTTGATCAGAAAGATCAACTCCCCCCATGTGTTTGTTGTACCCCAGGGCACAGTCCGGTTTGTGAACCTGTGCTGGGGTACCACGAACGGTGGTGGCCGTGGTGCCGGGACCATGGATTGTGGTCAAGAAAAAGACGTCTCTTTTGTCTTTGAACTTGACCACAAGCATGTTGCCGCTACATTGGGCTCGGCTCTCACCCTTTGGGAGAGGCTGCTCAATTAGCGGCAAAGGGAGACCCCTCTTGTTTCTGCGCACAGTACCGCAAGCTGCGGTAGCTCTGGCAGAGAGGGATTGAAATAGTGGGATGCTTGTATAAAAGTTATCAACAAACAGATGGTAACCTTTATCAAGCAGTGGGTGGACCAAATCCCACACTATATTCCCACTTACCCCCAGAGCAGGTGGACATTCTGGGGGCTGGATCTTGGTGTCCTTCCCTTCATAAACTCTAAAGCTGTGAGTGTACCCTGAGGTACTCTCACACAGCTTGTATAGTTTTATCCCGTACCTCGCCCTCTTGCTGGGCAGGTACTGACGGAACTGAAGCCTCCCTTTGAAGTGGACGAGGGATTCATCCACACAAATTTCCCTTTCGGGAATGTACACTTCAGCAAATTTGGTGCTGAAGTGTTCGATGACCGGCCGAATTTTGAACAGTCTATCAAAATTCGGGTCATCGCGGGGAAGGCTGTCAGTGTTGTCCCTGAAATGAAGAAATTTATGAATCGCTTCAAAACGTTTGCGAATCATAACAATGCCAAATACTGGAGTTTGATATAAAATATCAGTACTCCAGTATTGGCGAAGTTCTGTTTCTTCACAATCCCCATGTGAAGGACCAGTCCCCAATATTTCATCATTTCTACAGAGTCAACGGGACTCCAAGATAATGATGAATTTGGGTTTTGGGCAAAAAATTGCTGGGCGTATAAGTTTGTTTGTTCCACCATGAGACTGACGATTGACTCTGAGAAATAGACTTTGAAAAAGTCTATTTCCCTGAAGTTGGCAGTCTCGAACTGGATTCCTGATTGGGGAACGAAATCAGGAATCTGTGGAGCAAAATTTTCAGGGACGGGGGTCCAGGAGGGGGCACTAGTGCTAGGTTGGGTGTGACTAGCACTAGGTTGGGGGTCACTCACGTTTTGCTGTTGGTCTTCTTCCCCGGCTTCCGACTCTTCTTCCCCAGGCTCTGGATGGTTTCTTGTACTGCGACATCTTGCTGTTGGTACATCTGTGTCACTGGAGGAGGAAGAGGGGGAGGAATAGAGAAAGGTGGGGTCCTCTCCCTCACTATCAGTTTCGGTGGCAATAAAGGCATATGCCTCCTCAACTGAGTAGACCCTCTGTGACTGGGATGACTGGGATGAGCGGGACATTGTGCGTGTGGTGTGTGTGCGTGTAAAAAATCTAACCTTTATTATAGTGTGTGTGTGCGTGTGTATGTGCGAGTGTTTGGTGTAACTTTATGCTGCAGAAGGAGGCTGTCAGGCGTGGGGGGCTGTCAGGCGCAGGAGAAGGCTGTCAGGCGCAGGAGGAGGCTGTCAGGCGCGAGGGGAGCTGTCAGGCGCGAGGGGAGCTGTCAGGCGCGAGGGGAGCTGTCAGGCGCGGGGGGCAGGAGGGGAGCAGAGGATAAGCTGTAGATGGAGCAGCAGCAGGTGATCAGTCGCCGGGCACGACGGGGTGATCAGTCGCCGGGCACGACGGGGTGATCAGTCGCCGGGCACGACGGGGAGATCAGTCGCCGGGCACGACGGGGTGATCAGTCGCCGGGCACGACGGGGAGATCAGTCGCCGGGCACGACGGGGAGATCAGTTGCCGGGCACGACGGGGAGATCAGTCGCCGGGCACGACGGGGTGATCAGTCGCCGGGCACGACGGGGTGATCAGTCGCCGGGCACGACGGGGTGATCAGTCGCCGGGCACGACGGGGTGATCAGTCGCCGGGCACGACGGGGTGATCAGCAGAGGCACGGGTGAGATCAGTCACGGGGGAGGGCAGAAGGGGACAGATGTAGCCGGCAGCAGCACTGGATCAGGGGGGCAGGGGGTGATCAGGGGGGGATCAGGGGGTGATCAGGGGAGACAGGGGGGAGAGAGTGGAGATCGGGGGGAGTGGAGGACAGGAGGGGTCAGTACCTGTCCTCAGGAGCAGCAAATGGGGCAGTCAGATGCTGTGGCGGCGACAGGCAGCAGCGGGCAGCAGCGGGCAGCGGCGGGCAGCGGCGGCGATCGCGGTCTCTGGGGGACGGATGAACGGTCAGGAACCTCACTCCTCAGCTTCCACAGATGGGATGAAGCTGAGGAGCGAGGCAGCCATTATTTTACTCCGCCCCTCCACCTCTGATTGGAGCTAACATCCATGTGATGCTAGCCATCCAATCAGAGCTGAAAGGGGTTAAATAAAGGGCAGCACGAGCGATCGTACACCCGGGGGGGCTAAGCCACCCCACCTGGGGTCAAGTATAGGTCCCCCTGTACCGGCGGGTCGGGTGACCGGGGTCAGTGAACGGTCACCCGGCCCGCAGGAGGGCGATCATTCCATGACGCAGGGTATGCGTCATGGGTTGGAATGGCACCGACTTTCATGACGCATACGCTGTGTCAAAGGTCGGGAAGGGGTTAAGAAAAATATTTCTAAGGCCTCATTCACACGTATGTATTTAAGCACGTACATGAAATAATGGTAATGAGCCATTCTGTGTTATGCATTAGGGTGCCATCTGTTGTGAATAGGCTGGAGATGAGTTCTGAGCAGAAGCTCCCTCTGGTGGTTACAAACGGTACTGGACTGTCCAGTGAAGATTGTGAGGATTGGGAATCAAGTGTTACTGACTGGTCTTATATAAGGGAGTCGCCTTCCCATCAGGGTTGCCGGTGATCAATTGTTCTGGTCTCAATCCTTGATTCCTGTTTCCTTGGTAGCCTGCTGTGTCGTGTCTGAATCTCCTGCTTACAGATAAGACATTTTCTTCTTTTTGTTTTTGTGCTTGATTTTTGCATTTTGTCCTGCACTTCGGTGGGGGCCTTCAGGGTCCCCTCTGGGGCTTTTGCCTCTCAGTTCAGTTCAGCCACTGATGTTTGTACATTTGCTTTTTCCAGTTTTTTCAGTGGCTGCTGTTTTGTTTTTGGTTACACCAGAGAACTAATTTAGGTGATTCAAAAGAGAAAAAGGGAAGCCTATTTGAATAAGATGACGCTGGTTCATGCTGACAGAGCGGTGAGTCAGCTGAAGCGCCGTAATTAGACAGTGCCGGGTCCTATAAATATATCCAGTAGTGAACATAGACGCATGCACGCTCCCTTGTGAACAAGCTAACGCGAAACGCGCGTCAGGGGTGCTCAGGTCGCTACAGGTATGATCTCCCATTGGCAGCTAATGATTTTTTCGGCAGTCTGATTTGTCTTATGCCCTAAACATGCAGACCACATTTGGTTGCATTTATTGCTAATATTTGCTGTGGGCTTTTGTATTTACATGCTGATACCTTATACAGCTAGCATGATGGGAGGACATGTTTTTTCTTATACTAGTCTTTATGTGCACTGTTATATATATTTTATATGAGCTATTCCTAGCCTATTATTAGCCAATGTGGCTTTACATGTTATATATATATATACATATGCACTTCTAATGCATTTTTCATATGATGGTTGTACCTGTTAATATTGGGCCTGCTTCTTTGTTGCATTTTTTTCCCCCATCTGGAATTTTTTATCCCAATAATATGTATTTTATATGAATAAAATTTTGTATTTTATTATTCAAATAGGCTTCCCTTTTTCTCTTTTGAATCTATTGATATTTGGAAGTAGTTTTGAACACTAGGCAATAATTTTTTGTGATTTAACTAATTTAGGTGGTAGAGGTCGTGTGATCTCAGGTGTTTTTGAAATTAGTAGAGTTGGTGCTTTTCAGGGTTTTTTGAGATTGCAGTAAGTGCCCTTCCTATCCTTTTCTATTTAGTAAGTTTGGGCCCCAACGTTTGCTCATACTATTTTCTGTCTGTGTCAGTATTTCTTCTTGTCTAACCGCCATTACATGTTTGGGGGCTTTCTATGTTCTTTGGGGATCTGCTCCGGGGCAGATAGCTTTCCTCTTTCTATCTTTAGGTGTAGTTAGTTTCTCAGGCTGTGACGAGGCGTCTAGGACCAATGTAGGAACGCTCCACGGCTGCCTCTAGTTGTGGTGGTTAGTCAGGGTACTGCAATCCAACTGCTCTGGTGTATTTCCTTTTTTGCCTGCTCTCCTCAGCTACCAAATCATAACAGCCATCCTTGTGTCCGTATCTACCATCAGTATTTTTCATAGATGGATAAATAGATAAATAAATATCAAAGCTTCTCTTATACTTTGCAATGTTAAACATGGACAGCACATGAATGGTACACAGATGCCATTGGTTTGCTGTAAGCGTTTTCATGGACCCATAGACTTATATTGGTCCTTGTTATCTGTGCTGTTGGAAAAAAACAGACGTCTCCTTGTGTTTTGCACGTACCCACATTCCATGAAAAAACACGGAAATATGAATTGAACCATAGATTAGAACAGTTACATGTCACAGTTACCCGTGAGCAAAACGTAACATGATCATCTGAATGAGGTCTAAAATATGGTTGACAACAAACATTTTTTTTTTAATGTGGAAATGGCAAATTCCATGTATGCCTAACTGCAGCTAAAACTAAAACAGTCATTACCCCACATAGTAGTGTAAACTGCGACATAAAAATGTCATCAATTACAATGTGCACCGTGTGATTTATTGTGCAGTTTGAAATATGAGTTATATTCATATGAAATTAAAAAAAAAGAATAGGAGAACATTTATCTAACATTGCTAAGTAGAATGCCTCTTAGCTGCTGTCAGACATTTTGTTGAACAGCATGAGGCTAATAATAGCTCACTTATTTTCTTTGGTACAAAAAGAGTTAATATAATAGATCTTGTGGGGATGGCAATTGGTGAAGATGTCGGTTGGTGATAGAGGCATATTGGATTTAGAACTTAATGCTAGACTGCCAAATAGCTTGACTTTTAAACATGATTTATCAGTCATTTACTAATGTGTGTGAACATTACCCTGGGACAGCCTCCAATTGCAACCCATTAAAGGGGATATCCAGGATTTGCAAATAAAAAAATATGCCTAAGCACTAACAGGCAGATAATTGCTGCTTACCTGCCTGTTGTGCCCGACTCCGTTCTTCATCGGCACAGAGCGGTGACCGCTCTTGCTGGCGATTTAGCTGCCTCTGCTTATATCACATGACAGAAAAAAGACTTCTTTTACGCTCTGTTCTTTTGCCGGGATGTGACTGCCGATGTCATGCCGATCCAGCTGTCAATCAGAACGACATTGGCAGTCCCATCCTGTTAACTGAGCAGAGCAGGAAAGAAGCTGCCTATCTATCAAACGTGATGTCAACAGAGGCAGCTGAGTCACCAGCAAGAGTGGTCTGTGACCGCTCTGTGCTAGTAAAGAACGGCGCCGGGCACAACAGGCAAGAGGTAGCAAATACCTGCCTCTTATTGCTTAGGCACTTTGTAAAAAAAAGTCCCAGATATCCCCTTTAAATATCCAATTTTCATGGGTTCTCTGTTTTTTTAAGAGGATGAAGCAAGAGCAGAGGAACACATGCCTGACATAATTATGAATAAATATGTAACCTAATCATTAAAAGGTTATTAAAAACAAAGGGGGAAACAAAGAGACATGACTGACAAAGTAATATGTAAAGTACATAAATGCATGGAGAGTGGCCATCGCATCATAGAGGTAATACCTGGACTGTACAATTGCAATCACACAGTCCAGATATTAGCTCTATAATATAATGGCCACTCTCCATTCATATATGTACTTGACATATGCCTTTATGTCAGTCATGTCTGTTTCTTTACCTCCTTTTTTAATAATCTTTTAATTACTAATAAAGGTTACATATTTATTTATACTTGTGTCTGACATGTGTTCCTCTGCTCTTGTTTCATGTTCTTTATGCCTTAAGACTCACTACTGAGCTGTCTACCGCCCTATTGGATGAATGATTGACTTTAAAAAGTGTATGTGTATCTTACATTTAGACTGTGATGCTATAGCAATACAGTCGCCAGAAACGCATCAGTCTATTTTACAATGTAAACCCACCTGTATTCAAAAACGTTTTTATGGCTTTCAACTAATAAAGAAGAGGATATACATTTTTGCAATGGAAGTGCCATTTCAACTTTTTCGTATATTTATAAACTTACGGTTTGCTATAATGCTGTCACCCATTCATATTACATTGCTCTGCCATTATTTTGATTGAAGATATGTTAAACCCTTTCTTTGTCTTACTTTGTTTCGATCTGATTATGGCTGGGATCATTTTAATGCTGGCCATTTCTCATTCTGGAATAAATGTGTTAATAGCTTTTACTGCTATTCAAGCGTGCTTTTGGAAGCATAAGTACAATCTAATCCTGAGTACGAACAGTGGGCAGTACCTGTTAAACAGACTAATGGTATGAGGCTTATACTGGCCTAAAACAACATATGCCTAGTTGTTTGCAACACTTTCATTGGTTACTTGACAGCAAGCCTATTGCAACCTGTCAGATTACGCAGTTAAAAGCAATTGCCACTTAACTGAAGGCAAAAAGCTAAAGAGGTTTTAGCTGGACTAAAACTATACATTTTTCTATCTTTTACTTTATTAGCTATACATTTGTACTAATAAATTAGACAGAGAACCTCTTTTTGTTGTTTGTACTTGTTTTGAACTTTTTTTTATAATTAATCTATGTAGACCTGAGGCATAACGCACTTAATAACTCATGAAGTTTTGAGTTTCAAAAGACAACTTTCAGCAGTTGTTAGTTTTATGTCACTGATTTAGAGCAACTTACAGAATGTATCTTCTCATTGCTTTTGTGTTTTATTTACCAGGATTTTTTTTTTAGAAAAATGTCTTCTGCATAATATTTTGTTGCCATTTGGGACTAGGAAAATGTCACTGCTCATCATAATCTACTTAATTAGGTTTGACTGTTTTAACTGGCTGCTTCAAATAGCAGTGCTCATTGACCTCAAAAGAACAAAGTTTAGAACATGTGATTTGTGCATCAAAATAATGAGTTAACATTTTAAGATCGCATCCTTTAAAACATCTTCCATTTTTAAATGCAAAGTTAAGTATTAAAAAGGTTTACCTTACAGCTCTTACACTACACAATGATCTCTAAACCACAGCCACAAATAACATTTATATTAACTGAATGTACTGATGTTAATGGATGAATTTTAAAACTGACATACCAGCTCATATGGGAAAATGTTCCCTATTAGCAGAATATGAGAATATGAAGGTGAAAACCTAAAGCTCATACCAGTCTAAATTTTACATGCTTTGTCACCACAGACAACATAAAAATAATGGTTTATACATCTATTAAAACACATTAACATAGACGAATAGGGAAGTGGTTACAGCGGCTGCTCTGTATACTCAGAGCAGTAAATGAACCAGTGCCACCCCTCGCCCCTATGACTGAGTACAAAATGCTTATGGGGGGAATAAAGATAATTTTCTGTATTCTAAAAATTGGAATAGAAATACAGAACTCATCAACATCCTTTGAATTAACTCCTTCGTGACAGAGCCTATTTGCAACTTAATGACCAGACCAATTTTTACAATTCTGACCACTGTCATTTTATGAGGCTATAACTCTGGAACGCTTTAACAGATCCCACTGATTCTGTGTATGTTTTTTCGTGACATATTGTACTTCATGTTAGTGGTAAAATTTCCTCAATATGACTTGCTTATATGAAAAAAACTGAAATATGGCAAAACATTTTAACATTTTGCAATTTTTAAAATTTTAATTTTTATGCCCTTAAATCAGTGAGATATGTCACATAAAATGCTTAATGAATAACATTTTCCACATATCTGCTTTACATCAGCACAATTTTGGAGACATTTTTTTTTCTTAGAAAGTTATAAGGGTTAAAAGTTGACCACCGATTTCCCATTTTTACAACAAAAATTACAATAACTTTTTTTAGGGACCACCTCACATTTAAAGTCACTTTGAGGGTGGACATGACAGAAAATACCCTAAAGTGACACCATTCTAAAATCTGAACCCCTCAAGGTGCTCAAAACCACATAAAAGAAGTTTATTCATCCTTTACATGCTTCACTGAAACTGAAGCAATGTGGAAGGAAAAAATTAACATTTAACTTTTTTACATTTTCATTCAGAACGAATTGATTTTAATTTCACAAGTGTTAAAAGAGAAAATGAACCACAAAATTTGTTGTGCAATTTCTCCTGAATACGCAGATACCCCATATGTGGGGGTAAACCACTGTTTGGGCGCACGGCAGAGCTTGGAAGGAAAGGAGCGCCGTTTGACTTTTTCAAAGCAGAATTGGCTGGAATTGAGATCGGACGCCATATCTAATTTGGAAAGCCCCTGATGTACCTAAACAGTGGAAAACCCCCACAAGTGACACCATTTTGGAAACTAGACCTCTCAAGGAACTTATCTAGATGTGTGGTAAGCACTTTGAACCCCTAAGTGCTTCACAGAAGTTTATAACTTAGAGCCATGAAAATAAAAATTCATTTTTTTTCCAAAAAGAAGATCTTTTCACCCCCAAATTTTTACATTCACTAGGGTAACAGGAGACATTGGACCAGAAAAGGTTTTGTGCACTTTGTCCTGAATACGCTGATACCCCACATGTGGATGAACCACTGTTTAGGAGCATGGCAGAGCTTGGAAGGGAAGGAGCGTGTTTTGGAATGCAGACTTTGATGGAATGGTCTGCGGGCGTCATATTGCGTAAGCAGAGCTTCCCTGATGTGCCTAAACAGTGGAAACCCCCCAAGTGACCTTATTTTGGAAACTAGACCCACGAAACTTATCTAGGTGTCTTGTGAGAACTTTGAACCCCCAAGTGTTTCACTAAAGTTTATAACGCACAGCCGTCAAAATAAAAGATCATTTTTTCCACACAAATTATTTTATAGCCCCCAATTTTTTATTTTCCCAAGGGTAACAATAGAAATTAGTTCCCAAAGTTGTTGTTCAATTTGTCCTGAGTACGCTGATGCCCCATATGTGGGGGAAAAACACTGTTTGGGCGCACGGCAGAACTCAGAAGCACAGTTTGACATTTTGAACTCAAAATTGGCTGGAATCAATGGTGGTGCCATGTTGCCTTTGGAAACCCCCTGATATACCTAACCAGTGGAAATCCTCATGTAAGGTTCTTTGTACATGTTTCTTGAAACTCAGTTTTTCCGTCGGCCATTTTGCTTTCTGTCTTGCTGCAGCTATCTTGCCCTCAGTCAATATGGAGTTTCCAGCTTTCATGTTCCCCGCCCTGATTCTCTCCCTCTTGCTTCTTAAGCAGCCTCAGCTGAGCAATCAGTGCTTCAGAATCAAGCCTGCAGTGAGCCTGTGACCTGACTCCTGGAAAACCTTGGACTTTGTACTCCAGCTATTTCCTACTGAGGAACTTTGGAACACTTGTGGACTCTGGAAACCTGCTATTTGATAAATCCACGTTTGCATGGAATTACGGTAACAGAGAAGAGATCCTGAACCTGTTGTGGAGAGTTATTGCTGAGCTTAAGTTACTCTGGCCTGCTGTGTCTCCTGCTTCTGTACCTGCAAACTGTGTGACCATTTTTGCCACTTGTATGAAGTAATACAAGTCCTTCTATATCAAACCTGTGTCTCATGTGTTTTCCTCGCACCCAAGCACAAGACGCTATATGAACTGTACACCATACATTACAAGATTCTGAAGCCAAACGTTAGTGTCTGCTGGGTCTGGGAAGGCTGTGTCTGCTGTGACTGTGGATATCAGATGTCCGGTTATACTTTCTGTGATGACAGTGGTTGTGACTTCTCACAACCATTCCAGGTGAGCAATTCCCTTAATTTTACTCTGCAGTGTTACCACAGGTAAACACTATTGTTTTTTTTTTTTTTTCTCTTCTCCTTCCAGTACTCCTGTCTTAAAAGATCTGGAAGATGGAGGCTCGCATAAAGGAGCTTTGCGGAGTGACTGATACAATCCTTGCAGATATACAGACTATAAAGACCCGTTTTGCAAACCTACAGGACCTCACTAATCACAATTTGCAAGTGTTTGGACAAACTACCCAGGATTTACGAGCCAGGATTGAGGTTCTAGAGGAACGAGTCCAGGCTCCTGCCATAACCCCGAGTTCTGGGATTCCCAAGTTACCCCCTTTTCATTTTGGCGGTGAACGTGAGAAATTCAGGGAATTTATTAACAAATGCAATCTTTTTTTTTCTGCACATGCTTCACAATTTCCCACTGAACGATCTAAAGTGCTTACTATAATCATGTTGCTTACCAACAAGGCTTTGATGTGGGCAAACCCTCTGATTGAGACTGAGGATGAATGTTTGGATCATCTTGATGCTTTCATTTCAGCCATGGGGCAGGTGTTTGATGACCCCAATCGAGGTGCAACAGCTGAAGCAGCCATGTTAACTTTGCAACAAGGTAAGCGCTCAGTAGCCGAATATGCCTTGGATTTCAGGAGATGGGCCCTCGATACCACTTGGGACAGTTCCGCCAAAAAATCTATTTTTCGAAAAGGGTTGTCTCCACTGATTAAGGATGAACTTGCTCATGCCGACCCTCCCACTGCGTTAGGTGACTTTATTAACTACTGCATCCGTATTGATGCTCGTCTGACTGAACGCAGGCAAGAGAGATGGTTCGAAAGTAATCGCACTAACCTTTTCCTACCTTCCTCCCCAGCTAAGGAACCTTTGAGTAGGATCACACGGGAACCTGAACCTGAACCCATGCAGGTGGACTCTTTACAAAGACGGGTTAGTGATGCACGCAAAGAACATCGTTTAAAGGAAAATCTATGTTTCTACTGTGGTAAGTCAGGGCACTTCATTATAAACTGCCCCAGCCGTTCTCGTAAGACTACTGCAGCAGTCATTCACTGTGAGTGTTGCGAGAGGAGATCTGTCAGGTCCGAGCCTCAGGCTCCAGAGAGATCTGCAGCAACAGATATTGATTTCTCGGACTTAAACGTCACTTCTGAGGACGATGACTGTGTAAACGCTGCAATTTTTCAAGTTTCCTCAGCGGTGTCCCAGCTGAGTTGTAAGAAAAACAATTCTCATTGCTTCCTTTCCATCAAACTCTGGGTTGACTCAGTCTGGGTGTCTAGCTCTGCTATGATCGACTCAGGGGCAAGTGGAAATTTTATGGATATCTCCTTTGCTCTGAAACAGGGGATACGTTCAGTGAAGAAGGCTACTCCAGTACAGATGGAGACTGTGGATGGCTCCCTGCTGACCTCTGGACCAGTGGATCAGGAAACGGAGCCTTTGAGGGTCCTTATGGGTAAAGATCATCAAGAAAACTGTCCTTTATGTTTATCTCTTCTCCCCACTTTCCCATTATTCTAGGGCTACCATGGCTGCAGGCTCAGAACCCTACCATTAACTGGGAGACCAAGGAATTACACTTTCCAGAGAAACAGATGAGTCCAGAAGTTTCAGCTTGCTCTGTTCCTAAAGGAACCATGTCAGTCCCTGAACTACCAGCTGTATACCAGGACTATGTGGATTTATGTGACAAGAAGAATGCTGACCAGCTTCCCCCTCACCGTACATATGATTGTCCAATTAAATTATTGCCTGGAGCAGAGATACCTTTTGGTAAGATCTACCCCCTGGCGGGGCCCGAGCTAAAGGCTTTAAAGGATTACATAGACGAAAATCTAGCCAAGGGCTTCATACGCCCCTCTTCATCTCCTGCAGGTGCACCCATCTTCTTTGTGAAGAAGAAAGATGGATCCCTGAGACCCTGCGTAGACTATAGGGAACTCAATAATGTTACTATTATTACTATTAGAAAACCGTTATCCATTGCCTTTAATCCCTGAGTTATTGGAGAGAGTGCGGCATGCCAAAATTTTCTCTAAACTGGATCTCCGTGGGGCCTATAACTTGGTCCGTATTAGACCTGGGGATGAATGGAAGACTGCATTCAGGTCACGCTATGGACACTTTGAATATCTAGTTATGCCTTTTGGTCTGAGTACCGCCCCTGCCACTTTCCAACACTTGGTGAATGACATCTTCAGGGATCTCCTAGATACATTCGTGGTGATTTATTTGGATGATATTCTAATTTTTTCTAACTCCACAGAGGAACATCATGGACATGTGAGAATGGTCTTAGAACGTCTAAGACAAAACCATCTTTACATCAAACTTGAAAAGTGTGAATTCCATAGGACCGAAATTCAATTTCTGGGGTATGTACTGTCTACACAAGGAATTAGTATGGATGGAAGCAAGACCCAAGCCATCAAGGATTGGCCAATTCGTAGAAATGTGAAGGAGGTGCAGCGCTTCATCGGGTTTGCCAACTTCTATAGACGTTTCATTAGGAATTTCTCTGAGGTAGTGTCACCTATCACCCAACTTACCCGGAAAGAGTCTAGGTTCTCCTGGACCCCCCAAGCCCAGGAAGCATTTTCCCGTCTAAAGGATAAATTTACCACCGCACCTATCTTAGTACATCCCAACCCCGAACTTGCCTTCATAATAGAGGTGGATGCTTCAGACTGTGCCGTTGGAGCTATACTCTCTCAGAGAACAGGTGAGAAGAATGTCTTGCATCCCTGTGCCTTCTTTTCCCAGCAGTTGTCTTCGGCTGAGAGGAACTACGATGTGGGCAATAGAGAGTTGTTGGCCATTATTGCTGCCTTCAAAGAATTGAGACACCTTCTTCAGGGAGCTGCACAGCAAATAGTCGTCCTGACAGACCATCGTAACCTTGAATTTATCAGGTCGGCTAAGTGCCTGACTCCTCGCCAGGCTCGCTGGAATCTTTTCCTAAACCAATTTAATTTTGTAATTTCTTATAGGCCAGGATCGCGCAATGGAAAGGCTGATGCACTCTCTTGGATTCATTCAGCAGAGACCCGTCCACTTACTCCTCCTAAGACTATTCTTCCTGACTCTAGATTCCTGGGAGTGATTCATAATCAAGACCTACTTAAGGACATCAAGGAAGCATACCATGCGGATTCCTTGTTGGCACAACCCCCAAGGGACGTAAGTCTTGTCTTTAAGAATGGTGTGTGGATTCAGGGACAACGTCTGTATATACCTGAAACAGTCAGATTGAGAGTATTGCAACTCATCCACGATTCCAAGATAGCTGGGCATAGAGGAATTCTAAAGACACAGGAATTTCTTTCTCGTTTCTTTTGGTGGCCCACTTACAGGAAAGATGTTTTAAACTATGTCACTTCATGTGAAGTCTGTGCAAGATGCAAAACACCTCGCTCCTCACCAACTGGTCTGTTGCAACCCCTTCCCACCCCGTCCCGCCCGTGGGGATCCATTTCTATGGACTTCATTGTGGAGTTACCAACCTCTCAAGGGAAGAACACCATTCTAGTGGTGGTTGATCGTTTAACAAAGGCAGCTCATTTTATCCCTTGTGTCGGCTTACCCACTGCAAAACAGACATCAGATTTGATGATTAAGAATGTGTTTCGCTTACATGGAGTACCGGATGAGGTCATTTCGGATCGAGGGGTGCAATTCACTTCAAGGTTTTGGCAAAATTTCTGTGCCGCATTGGACATTAAAGTAAACCTTTCTTCTGCTTTTCATCCCCAGACTAATGGACAGACAGAACGAACCAATCAGACCCTGGAGCAGTATCTCCGCTGCTTTATCTGCCACCTACAGGATGATTGGGTGGATCTACTTCCACTGGCTGAGTTCTCTTATAACAACTCTCAGAGCGCCTCCACTAAGCAGTCTCCTTTTTACTCCAATTTAGGTTATCATCCTAACATTCTTCCTCGATTTCCCATAGAAACACCCTTGCCAGCAGTGGCTGAAAGAATCACGTCTTTACAAAAGAATATGGATCTTCTAAAGGAAAATCTGGAATTGGCTCAGGAAAGGTACAAGAAAGCAGCAGATAAATTTCGTAAACCTGCACCAGCTTTCAAGGTAGGAGACTTGGTCTGGCTGTCAACCAGAAATCTTAAGTTAAGGATTCCATCGTCTAAGTTGGGACATAAGTACATTGGACCCTATAAAATCAGTAAAATTATAAGTGCCGTTGCTTGTCGTCTTCAACTGCCCAGAACTATGAGAATCCACCCTGTCTTTCATGTATCCCTACTAAAGGCTGCAACACCCAATACGTTTCCTGGACGTTCTTCTCCTTGACCTGACCCAGTGCTAGTCGATGGTCAGGAAGAATTTGTGGTGGAAAGGATTCTAGATTCCAGGTTGTACAGAAATCAGTTACAATATTTGATTAAATGGCAGGGCTACCCAGTGGAGGACAACTCATGGGAACCAGTCAATAACGTTTATGCTCCTCGCTTGCTCCGCCAGTTTCATCAGAGGTACCCAGACAAGCCTGGTCTGAGGTCATCCGGAGGTTGTCCCTAAGGGGGGAGTAATGTAAGGTTCTTTGTACATGTTTCTTGAAACTCAGTTTTTCCGTCGGCCATTTTGCTTTCTGTCTTGCTGCAGCTATCTTGCCCTCAGTCAATATGGAGTTTCCAGCTTTCATGTTCCCGCCCTGATTCTCTCCTTCTTGCTTCTTAAGCAGCCTCAGCTGAGCAATCAGTGCTTCAGAATCAAGCCTGCAGTGAGCCTGTGACCTGACTCCTGGAAAACCTTGGACTTTGTACTCCAGCTATTTCCTACTGAGGAACTTTGGAACACTTGTGGACTCTGGAAACCTGCTATTTGATAAATCCACGTTTGCATGGAATTACGGTAACAGAGAAGAGATCCTGAACCTGTTGTGGAGAGTTATTGCTGAGCTTAAGTTACTCTGGCCTGCTGTGTCTCCTGCTTCTGTACCTGCAAACTGTGTGACCATTTTTGCCACTTGTATGAAGTAATACAAGTCCTTCTATATCAAACCTGTGTCTCATGTGTTTTCCTCGCACCCAAGCACAAGACGCTATATGAACTGTACACCATACATTACACCCCAATTCTAACTCCAACTCTAACCCCAACACACCCCTAACCCTAGTCACAACCCTAACCCTAATCCCAACCCTAACCATAACCCTAACCATAAACCTAACCCCAACACACCCCTAACCATAACTTTAGCCCAACTCACTTTAGCCTAACTCTAACACTAAATTTAGCTTAACATACTTTAGCCTAACTCTAACCCTAACCCTCCTTTTATCAAAACTCTCTTTAGCCTAACTCTAACCCTAATAAGAAAGTGGAAATAAATACATTTTCCTTATTTCATTATTTTCCCTAACTAAAGGGGTGATAAAGGGGGGTTCATTTACTATTTTTTTTATTTTGAGATCACTGTGATAGGGTCTATCACAGTGACCAAAACGAACTGATAGGAAAAATCTGCCTAAAGTTGCCGGGTGCCGTCCAGCACACCTTGGCGGGCGCACTGCGCATGCGCCAGCCATTTTCTTACCGGAAGAAGATGCTGGAGGCCGTTGGGGGAAGGAGAAGGACCCAGAGACTCTGAAAGGTATCAGGGGGGGATCAGGGACCCCATTTCTCTCTTCTCTGATGTGTGACCACATCAGAGGAGAGAGAAATTAAATGACACATCAGACTTTTTTTGTGGTCGCCGTTATATGGTTAATAACGGTGTTCGCAACACCGGGGTCAGTAAAACCAACGCAAATCATTTTCTCTGGGGTCTCGGCTACCTGCGGCAGCTGAGGCCTAGGAGAAATTCTGACTCTGTGTATTCACTTTTTCCACAGCGCCGTGAGTTCTCACAGCTGACAGCCGGCACTAAGTGCCAGGAGAGGTCACGAACTGCTCCCGGACTTTAAACCCTGGCACACTGTGATCAAACATGATCGCAGTGTTCCAGTGGCATATGGAAGCATCAGGCAGGAAGGGGGCTCCCTGCATGCTTCCCTGAGACACTCAGAGCAATGCAATGTGATCATGTTGTTCAGAGTTTCTCCTCCCTGCAGACCCCCGGATCCAAGATATCCGCGGGGTCCTTCCGAGTCCTGCAGGGAGGTGGCTTGTCAGTGCATGCTGGCAAGCCTCCTGCACTGCCTGTCAGATCGCTGTTCTGACACAGTGCTCTGCAAACTGTCAGATCAGTGATCTGACACTATACAGGATGGGCCATTTATATGGATACACCTAACTAAAATGGGAATGGTGGGTGATATCAACTTCCTGTTTGGGGCACATTAGTATATGGGAGGGGGAAAACTTTTCAAGATGGGTGGCGGCCATGGAGGCCATTTTGAACTCAGCCATTTTGGATTCAACTTTATTTTTTCAAAAAACAATGGTGTGCTTGGTTTTAACATAACTTTATTCTTTCAAGAGTTATTTACAAGTTTATGACCACTTATAAAATGTGTTCAAAGTACTGCCCATTGTGTTGGATTGTCAATGCAACCCTATCCCCCACTCTTGGCACACTGATATCAACACCGCAGAAGAAATGCTAGCACATGCTTCCAGTATCCGTTGTTTCAGATGCTGCACATCTCGTATCTTCACAGCATAGACAATTGCCTTCAGATACGAGATGTGCAGCATCTGAAACAATAAATACTGGAAACCTGTGCTATAATTTCTACTGCAGTGTTGCTATCAGTGTGTCAAGAGTGGGAGAAGAGGGTTGTATTGACAATGCAACACAATGGGCAGCACTTTGAACACATTTTATACAAAAAAAATCACTTGATTTTCAGTTTGTTTCGTAACATGTGTTACTTTTAATAATAGTACTTTTTAATGATTGTACTTACTAATTTGTTGCTGAGCCTCATAAGGTCTTTCCTCAAAGTTGGGGTACATTTGGGTGCATATTCTCCTCCATGCTGCCACCTTACGTGCCCGGTCTGCATAGTGTGCATTCCGTTGATCCCATAGTTCTGACCTCTCTTGCACCAGAACTATGAGCATCTCTACGTTAATGTGTGTGGCCATGATTGTGTACTCCGTGGAGGTGTGTTCCTGGATTCTTCTAGAGGTTGCCAGGGAAATTTGCATGCCAAAACTTCCTGACAATGCCTGATTCAATTTCCTGTCACCTGGAGAATGCTTGCGTATTTCTCGCAAGTCACACGCATGGTCCGTGTGGTGTCTGTTTTTTTTTCTTGCACCCATAGACTTGTACTGGCGAATCTCGGCCGAAATACGCTGCAAATTGCAGCATGCTGCGATTTCATTCGCACGTATAATACGGCCAAGAAAAAATACACTGATGGGAGCTGCCCCATAGATTAAAATCTGTGCGAGTGCTATGTGATTTTTTTTATTGCATAGCGTATTCCTCTCTAGTGTGACTCCGGCCTTAAGGAATATGCAGGGTGTATCTTTTTCACATGGATTATGTTCAGAAGTATAAATACATGCCTTTCTGTGTAATATGCACTTGCACTGCATATGTCCGGTTCCAGACTTTTGATTATATTTTTACCACTTCAGATTTCTAAAAATGCCAAAGGTTTAAAAGTTTAACAGTGACACATCTATTCTTCCGGCTAAAAAGAAGTCCTGATGACTAGAGTTGAGCGATACTTTCCGATATCCTAAAGTATCGGAATCGGAATGGTATCGCCGATATCACTAAAATATCGGCGATACCCGATACCGATACCGGAAGTCCCATGTAAGTCTATGGGAACAAAATATCGAAATTAAAAAAAACCCATTCTTGCCTTGTTGGTTAATTGTACATGAAGGAAAACAAGAAAGAGTAATGTAGAATGTATTGGGGAAGGTTGAGGAGACATTAAAGGCATAGATGTTTAACCCAATCAAATGGAATAGCATAAATATTTTTTTTTTAAAGATGTTCGGATTGACGAAGAAATTGACAATGTTAACGTTTTTTATATTTGGCAAATATGTATATTACACAACTTCCATGCTCTTCATCTTCACCTTTTTAACTTTTCACACACTTTCTCCTTCATAATCTTCTGCAGCATCATCTTTTTCATCAAATTATTCTTCATCTTCACCTTCTTTATCTTCTTCTTAAACTTCTTGCTATTCATCTTTGTTAACATTACTCATATTCTTCTTATTAAACTATTATTCTTATTCATATTCTGCTTCATCTTCTTCATCATATTCTTATTTGTGACAGAGAATCCTGTACTTGTAATCTGTCAAAGTATGAATTTTTCATCCTTCCGTTCTTGCTGTCACAAAAGATTTAAATTACAACAGTATTTGTCCGTGTTCAGTTTAGCCTGCAGCAGCAGGCATTTTCCAGGGGCACCACGAGGAGGAACGGACTCACCCCCATACACTGCTTAGTCTTCTTCTGCTTAGAATTTAGAGCATATATTTTGCTCTTCATTTTGGTCTTATACTTCATGTTCTTCTGCTTTTAGATCTTCTGCTTATTGTTCTTGTGTCTCTTGTTCCGTATCTTGTATTTGTAGCACAATCTTTTACCAGCTGATGTTACTGGGACACGGTTACTAAGCAGGAGGTACCTGTGCTCCAAAGCACTACCAAGGACCAGCAGACGTTGCTGGAACTCGGATACCGAGATGGAGGCACCTAGGCCAAAGGCACTGCGGAGAACCAGTTGACGGTACTGGAACCCGGAGGGGCAGCAGAAGGAAAAGAGCCAATGGCACAACCGAGGACCAGCTGACGTTACTGGGACACGGTTACTAAGCAGGAGGTACCTGTGCTCCAAAGCACTACCAAGGACCAGCAGACGTTGCTGGAACTCGGATACCGAGATGGAGGCACCTAGGCCAAAGGCACTGCGGAGAACCAGTTGACGGTACTGGAACCCGGAGGGGTAGCAGAAGGTACAAGAGCCAATGCAAGTAACGAGGACCAGATGACTGTGCTGGAACCCGGAGGGGCAGCAGAAGGAAAAGAGCCAATGGCACAACCGAGGACCAGCTGACGTTACTGAACCCCAGTAACACAGGAGCAAGTGTTGACTGTGCTAACAGCACTTCCGAGCAACAACTGGCGGTGTTGGAGCCCAGGGTCAAGGAGGATGTTTAAATACTAGATCAAGTAATTTCCTTGTTACCTGTCAATTTTAAATGTCTATACTTCAAACAAGAGAAAGATAACCTTTACTACCATAAGATGATGATTTCATTTAAACTAATATCTAGATAAATAAAGAATTGACAAACATAAACACATACATTAACATGTTGAACAGCAATGCAAACCACAAAATAAATTAGTTAAGGAATCTGCTATACGGTTGTACATAAAAGCATACAAGTACATATCTGAATCCATTAATGATGGATAAGTAACAGTATGTACACCATTTTTATTGTATAGACAATGAATGTCTGACTTCAAAACATCATCAGCATTACAAGTTATCTGTGATATTACTAAAAAGTTCCATTTGCTGAATAATGTCACTAAATATTTTATACAAAATTATACAATTTCCATCATGTAATACTCATAATATGTGGCAATAATCATTTTTATTAACAAACATAACCTTTCAAAAGTGCATAGTGCATAGTGAAAATTGCTATTTATGGCTGACTGTGACTGTCGACTTGGAAGCATGACAACAGATAGATAAGGTATATTAGATGAGACTGCATAGCCACAGATGGTGAATTGCGATGTAATACTGTACCTCAATAAAGTGTGCGTCACTACTACATAATTTTTTTATATAGCTTTATAAACAGGGTACATGGATGTATGCTTGTGCCTTTGTTTTGACGCACAGACTGCCTTCCTGCTGAGACGCATTGGGTAGTGAACAGTTGTGTGCAGTGTTCACTGCAGTCTCTGCGGAATAACCATACTTAGACCTTATAACTTTTCAGAGTTTCTTTATCAATCTACCAAGATGAAGAAGGCAGGGAGTAAGGCACGTGGTCGTGGAGTTTCTTCAGGGAGAGGACGTGGGGATTCTGTGGCTGCTGCGGCCCCAGTGACACAGCATCCACCAGTTTTCCCCGTGAGCGTTCCTTTATGCGCACTTTTGTAGGAGCTCGGAGTACCCCCCTGCTGCGGGAAGAACAAATTGAAGCCGTTGTTGTTTGGATGTCAGCCAATGCATCGACTTCAATTGCTTCCACCTCCTCTCAGGACCACAGCACTGTTGGGCAACCATCTGTCTCTTCACCGCCTGGCAAATTGCCCAGGCAGTCAGAGAGTTCTGTACAGGAGCCAGCTGAGTGTCTGCTTCTGTTCTCAGAATCTATTGGCTTGCAAACAGGGGCCCAGCCAAGCAGCATTCTGTAATGTGAAGAGGGAGTATGCAGTGATGCGCAACAGCTGTGTCTCTCTGAATCTGAAGAGGCGGGTGAGACAGTGCCGATGGTCAGCACACCGCAGAACGCATCTGATGATGATGAGACCCAGGTGCCAGTTTCTGTTGAGCATGGTGCTGGCCAGACCACCCAACAGCAGGTGTTGGAAGAGGGTAGTGGAGATGATGAGGTCCAAGACCCAACATGGCATGAGGAACAGGAAGGTGGTGGGAGCAGCTCAGAGGAATAATAATAATATTTATTTATATAGCGCCATCATATTCCGCAGCGCTTTACAGTTTAGCCGTTTCAGAACACAAGTCATAAGTAACAACGTTAACAATACAATAATTTAAGCTAAATAAGTCGCCCCTGCTCGTGACAGCTTACAATGTACAATGAGATGGGGAGATACAAAGTATAGGTGTTTATATACAATGGTGCATTTACAATGATGTTCCAGCCATCTTAAGGGACTGAGGGATGGAGATAGTGAATGGGCTAGAGACACACACACACTTACACAGAATACATAGAATGACTTTGATTAGTGAATGTGATAGGCCGCTCTGAACAAATGTGTTTTGAGGGAGCGCCTGAAACCATGCAAATTGTGGATAGTCCTAATTTCTTGGGGTACAGCATTCCAGAGGATTGGCGTAGAGCAGGAGAAGTCTTGGAATCGGGAGTGGGAGGTACGTATTAGTGCAGAGGTTAGTCGAAAGTCGTTTGCAGAGCGCAGCAGTCGGTTAGGCCGATAGATAGAAATGAGGGAGGAGATGTAGGAGGGGTGCTGCACTGTGGAGAGCTTTGTGGTGAGAACCAGTACTTTGGTTGAAAGCTGGGAGAGGCCTAGAGAAATGGTTAGTGATAGAAGGAAGATAGAGGAAGACATTGCCCCAACGGTACAAACAGGAGGGAGAGTTAGGCTGCAGACTCGGTTGCCTGTAGCCTCCAGTTTGGCACCTGTTCGGAGCAGTTGTCTTCCAAAAGTCAAAACGTGCGCTCCCAGGACTTGCACTGCGTGGTCCTTTTTTCACACACTTGCACATGATATTTGCTATGTGAAATGCAAGCTGTGTAATTAAAAATTAAAAATAGCTAAAAGTGTCAGTCACCTCAATACCACAAATATGTGGAAACATGTGCGGACAAAGCACGTAGTTGAGTTACAAAGACACACTAGAGATGTAGGCCAACCTACAGCAGCACCTACATCTTCAGGTTGTGTTGAAGCCTCTTCATCGAGCTCACACACAGCTGGTTATGCTTCCTCACAGGATCGCCATGGAAGAACCTCGGCCACTGTTGTCCAGAGACAAACTGTTATTCCACACACAGCAGCAAGTTCCCTGTCATCCTCACACTCCCAGGCCACAAAACAGCCAGCGGTAGCACAGGCATGGGATAAAAGACGGCCATACTCCGCAAACCATGCACGAGCACAGGCTCTGAATGCTGGCATTGCAAAACTCCTGTCCCTTGAAATGCTGTGATTCAGGCTGGTGGAGACAGACAGTTTCCGTAACTGAATATCATTGTCAATCCCACAATACAATGTGCCAAGCCGATTTCATTTCAGCAGGCAAGCCGTCCCTGGTCTGCAAAAGCATGTTGAGGGAAAAATTAAACATGCGCTACTAAAAGCCCTCAGTAGCAAGGTCCACCTGACCACCGATGCGTGGACCAGTACCCATTGTTATGATCTGCTACAACCAGTAAGGAAAGAAGGGAATTCTGTCCCTACAATACAACTAAGCTGAATCCCTACGATGTAACGGGGAACCTGATCCTGCGACCAGACCCGCTAAAGTCCTCATCTAGTGTGAACGAAGACCTATAGTTGCGAGGGAGTAATCCCTACAAGATCTAGGGACTGTGAGAAAAGGTGGACACCTCCTAACATAAATTGTAGCATGGATAATTAAACAGAAAAATAAATACTTTGTGATCCTAACATCAAGCAAAACTGACAGATTAAGGCACCTAAGCACCCGGCTAGCTTAACAGTAGATAATACAATGAAGTCAAGCAAAGCCAGAAGGGCGGAGCCAGACTAAATAGGGAAAAAAGGTCATGTGACCAGCAAACTGAAACAAAACCTAACAAGAGGGTTCTAACACCCATGGCCAGGGACAATACCTTTCCCTCACTGCCCATTGGGTCAATGTTGTGCAGCCGGGTACTGATCTTGCGAGTGGCGCTGTACGTGTTCTGCCAACTCCAAGGATTGCAGGAATCAAGTCTGTACACATTGTTCCTCCTCCTATTCCAGTTCCTCAGAATCATCGCTGCAGGAGCCGTCACGGTCTACCTCCACATGGACCCGTGAACGTTTACCTGTTGCGACCGATATGAGCACAGCCGTGTCCAAATGTCAACAGGCCATCCTGAAATTAATTTCCATGGGGAATCTTAGCCACACAGCGCAGGAGCTCTGTAATGCCATAAAGCAGGAGAGCGACGTGTGGTTTTTGGAAGAGAATCTACAGGCAGGCTTGGTAGTGTGTGACAATGGCCGAAATCTGGTGTCAGCTCTGGGCCTTGGCAACCTCACTCACATACCATGTCTGTCATATGTGCTCAACTTGGTCGTGCAGAGTTTTTTGAGGGACTATCCGGATCTTGATGCACTGCTGCACAAGGTCCGCCTAGAGTGCGCTCACTTGCGACGTTCCAGCATGGCCAGATCGCTGATTGCAGCTCTGCAACGCAGATTTCACCTTCATGAACATCGCATCATATGTGACGTACCCACCAGGTGGAATTCCTCGTTACATATGTTGGAGCGGTTGTGTGAGCAGCAGCCAACAGTAATGGAGTATCAGCTGCATCAGGCGCAGTCAACTCGCAATTTGCGCCGTTCACACTTCACCACTACTGAGTGGGCCTCTATAATAAGAATAATAATATTATTTATTTATATAGCGCCATAATATTCCGCAGTGCTTTACAGTTTAACAGTTTCAAAACACGAGTCATAAGTAACAACGTTAACAATACAATAATTAAAGCAAAATCAGCCGCCCCTGCTGGTGAAAGCTTACAATCTACAATGAGGTGTGGGAGATACAAAGTACAGGTGTTTATATACAATGGTGTTTTTACAATGATGGTCCAGCCATTTTAAGGAAGTCAGGGATGCATGGAGATAGTGAATGGGCTACACACACAGAATTACACATAGAATGACTTTGATTAGTGAATGTGATAGGCCACT
The DNA here is from genome assembly GCA_033576555.1 of Oophaga sylvatica. Classification (NCBI taxonomy): domain Eukaryota; kingdom Metazoa; phylum Chordata; class Amphibia; order Anura; family Dendrobatidae; genus Oophaga; species Oophaga sylvatica. The sequence continues at coordinate 323,842,886 of JARQOD010000005.1, read as the reverse complement.
GTGAACAAATGTGTTTTGAGGGAGCGCCTGAAACCATCCAAATTGCGGATAGTCCTAATTTCTTGGGGTAGAGCATTCCAGAGGATTGGCGCAGCGCGGGTGAAGTCTTGGAGTTGGGAGTGGGAGGTACGGATTAGTGCAGAGGTTAGTCGAAGGTCGTTTGCAGAGTGCAGCAGTCGGTTAGGCCGATAAATATAAATAAGGGAGGAGATGTAGGGGGGTGCTGCGCTGTGGAGAGCTTTGTTGGTGAGAACCAGTAATTAGAATTGGATCCTATAATGAATGGGCAGCCACTGCCAGTGTAATGAGTGGCGAATAACTCTATGAAGGATATCTGCCACGTTTTGCGTGCGTTTGATGAGTCAACGCGGATGGCGAGTGCAGATGATGCACTAGTCAGCCTGACTGTCCCCCTTATCTGCCTGCTTCAAAAAACACTGCAAGCACTAAGGCATGAGGTTTTGGAAGAGGTGGAGGATGAGGAGTCACAAATTCCATCACCTTCTGGACAGTCAGCGCAACGTGGTTCCTCACAAAGGGCTGGAGGACTTTCAAAGTACCATGCTGTATCAACAATTGAACCTCCAGAGTCGCTGTCTATATTTTCATAACCATTACAAACTTTTAATGTATTTACAAAGCACATAATGTACATTTTTTGTCTATCCTTTTGTAATGGTATTGTGTTTCCATAAACTGATGTTACAGAATTATGATACAAAGTTTTTAAATTTTGAGTTTTAAATTTTGTAAATTTAGATGTATTTGAAGGACTTTGTGAGGAGGATGAGGAGGAGTCAATGGAGGAGGAAGACATCGCTCCAGAGGGAGGTAGACAATGCTCTAGTCAGTATGTAGACCAAGGGTGGGGTGATGCACAGCAGGCGGAGATGACGCCTCTTGCAGGGGACAACGTTTCTTGGCCAGTTGGGAGTCTGCAGCACATGGTTGATTTCATGCTGCAGTGGCTGAGAAACGACCGCCGCATCGAACACATTCACACCACGTCTGATTATTGGGTGTACACCCTCCTAGACCCTCGCTACCGGGACAACTTACAAAGCCTCATCACACCGTTGAACCGGGAGCGTAAAATGCGGAAGTACCAAGACACACTGGTGCAATCCATAATGTTCTCCATTCCAGCCAAGAGCACTGCTGCTGCTACTGATTTACAAAGCAGCTCTGTGCGTCGAGGCAGTGGAGACAGCTCTGCAACAAGAGGGAGCACAAGCAGCGCCTCTGCACAGGGCAAGAACAGTATGTTCCAAATGTGTCGAAGTTTTGTGGCAGCGCCACCAATGTCTACACCATCCGAGACGGCTCCAGTCAGCAGGAGGCAACATTTCCGTAAGATGGTTACAGACTACATGTCTTGCCCTCTCAGTGTACTCTCAGATGGCTCTTCCCCATTCAAGTTTTGTGTCTCTAAGCTGGATACATGGCCAGAGCTTAGCCAGTATGCATTGGAGGTGCTGGCTTGATCTGCTGCCAGTGTATTATCGGAGCGCGTCTTTACTGCTGCAGGTGGTGTACTAACAGACCGTTGCATGCGACTATCCTACGATAATGTAGAACGGCTTACTTTTCTGAAAATGAACTAGGCATGGATCTCGCCTGAATTTGCCTGTCCGGTTTCAGATTAACTAACTGGTTGGCAACGTTTTCCATGTCTCCTGTTATGTTCATCTTTCTACCACCTGAGCTATACTCCCTGGGCTACAACACTGCCAGTTGCTGCTCAGAAGTGTCGTGTCCACAGACCAATACACAAGCTATAGTAATAGTGGGGTTCAGTAACGCCTGCTGTTCCCCTGCTGTGTGTCCGGCAAAAATTACTGCTACCTAGCTACACATGTTTAAAAAAACATGACATGTTAAAGTGGCTAGTGCTACACATAGATATCAGGCTACACCCTTATTTCTAAGCTGTAAACAAGTGAAACGTCAAATTTAAAACCATTCAATGATTAGTGTTGGTAACAAATCTGTAACTAAATAATTGTGACATATTATGGCAGATATCCACATGTCTAACACAAATGCTAACACAAAAGCATACTTATGCTATAGGGTACTGATGGTGAACCTTCTCACTCCATAACTTTGACCAATCCAACTCACATCATGCCTCAAATGCTGCAATGTTGGAAGTGCATAATGTGGGTTGAACTTTGACAACAGCTGCAGTGCGAAGGTTATCCTTCTGTGTTCTTGGCTTTTAAATAAAAGCATACAAGTAAATATAATAATACATTGTTGATTAAGGGACATGATGTACACCTGTAATATTGTGCAAACAATGGATGTAGGACTATTCCTCTTCAACATTACTTATATTTGTGTCATTTGAAAAAATACATATTTTAGTTAAAAATTAAAAACCCATGTTCAGTAGCTGTGAAAGGCCCGTTTGTGTACTTCTATATTGTTTGCAACCAATGTATTGTATACGGATGGAAGCGCGTCACACTAATAGATTAGATTTATTTTAAATGGAATGTAGCAGAACCAATTGGAGATAAATGAAAAGGATGAGCCACTGAGACACGCTCAGCAGAGTACAAGCAGCAGTGCTTGAACAAGTAACTGGAGCGTGATCTGCACTCAAAAAAGTAAAAAACACAGACTGAAGTGAACACTGAAACACAACTGTCCACAATCTGTGAAAAGCTCCTTTCTGTACTTCTATAGTGTTTGCAACCAATGTATTGTATACGGATGGAAGCGCGTCACACTAATAGATTAGATTTATTTTAAATGGAATGTAGCAGAACCAATTGGAGATAAATGAAAAGGATGAGCCACTGAGACACGCTCAGCAGAGTACAAGCAGCAGTGCTTGAACAAGTAACTGGAGCGTGATCTGCACTCAAAAAAGTAAAAAACACAGACTGAAGTGAACACTGAAACACAACTGTCCACAATCTGTGAAAAGCTCCTTTCTGTACTTCTATAGTGTTTGCAACCAATGTATTGTATACGGATGGAAGCGCGTCACACTAATAGATTAGATTTATTTTAAATGGAATGTAGCAGAACCAATTGGAGATAAATGAAAAGGATGAGCCACTGAGACACGCTCAGCAGAGTACAAGCAGCAGTGCTTGAACAAGTAACTGGAGCGTGATCTGCACTCAAAAAAGTAAAAAACACAGACTGAAGTGAACACTGAAACACAACTGTCCACAATCTGTGAAAAGCTCCTTTCTGTACTTCTATAGTGTTTGCAACCAATGTATTGTATACGGATGGAAGCGCGTCACACTAATAGATTAGATTTATTTTAAATGGAATGTAGCAGAACCAATTGGAGATAAATGAAAAGGATGAGCCACTGAGACATGCTCAGCAGAGTACAAGCAGCAGTGCTTGAACATGTAACTGGAGCGTGATCTGCACTCAAAAAAGTAAAAAACACAGACTGAAGTGAACACTGAAACACAACTGTCCACAATCTGTGAAAAGCTCCTTTCTGTACTTCTATAGTGTTTGCAACCAATGTATTGTATACGGATGGAAGCGTGTCACACTAATAGATTAGATTTATTTTAAATGGAATGTAGCAGAACCAATTGGAGATAAATGAAAAGGATGAGCCACTGAGACACGCTCAGCAGAGTACAAGTAGCAGTGCTTGAACAAGTAACTGGAGCGTGATCTGCACTCAAAAAAGTAAAAAACACAGACTGAAGTGAACACTGAAACACAACTGTCCACAATCTGTGAAAAGCTCCTTTCTGTACTTCTATAGTGTTTGCAACCAATGTATTGTATACGGATGGAAGCGCGTCACACTAATAGATTAGATTTATTTCTAATATAATGGAGCTGCACCAATTCCACTAAATAAAAAAAAAAAAAAAAAAAAAAGTGACACGTGCAGATGCCTACAAACAGCGGTGGATGCAGAGCAAACTGCAGCGTCACCTGCACTGTCACACAACACCTTGCACAGAGCTGTTAAAACAACACTGGCAAAATGAAGCTTTACACAGCGGTTGGTAAACTAGCCTGCCTCAAGCACAGTAGTACACAAAATCGCAATATCTAACTGTCCCTCAGAGTCAGCACAGCAGCGTTCTGTCCCTAACTGAGTTCACAGCACAGTGACGCTAAAATGGCTGCGGCGCCTTTTATAGTGCATTCTGACATCATTTCAGCAGCCAATCACAGCCATGCCATTAGTTAAGATGACCGCATCATTACAGGATGTGCCCACACTTCGTAGGATTCCTCATTGGCTGACTAAAATCACATTGCCTCTCAAAGAATTATGGGAACTTCCGATTCCGGTATACGATATTGAAAAAGTATCGGAATTAAGTATCGGAATTCCGATAACGCGAATATCGGCCGATACCCGATACTTGCGGTATCGGAATGCTCAACACTACTGATGACGCCTGGATACTGTATCTTCTGAAGCATCTTGCCATTTTTTTTAAACACTAGCAGTTCCTTTATTATTCAACAGAGTAAAAAAACTACAGTAAAAAAGTCACAATAACTATTGAAAAAACTGAAAAACCCAGCAGCAGGCAAAACAACCAAAGAAACACTAGGGAAATAAAAAAAAAAGACAGAAGACTCGTCAAAAAACACCAGAAAAAAATGGCATCACTTGCAAAGTAGATATCATAATGATGGCAATACCTACTTTGTGAGGGAAGAAGGTGGAAATGAAGCGATCAGCTCCCCACCCTTTCACTTTCCTTGATAAACCTCTGAATATGTAAAGGAGAATTGTGTTGCGATTGAATATTATTCGGGACCCTGTTAATCAAAATATCAGAGAAGTATATAGTGAGACAGAGGAAATACCTACTAATGTTAATGTTTACACAGTTATTGCTTTAGAAAGGGTGTTGAGACTTTACTATTTACTGCCATCATTTCACATTTTTTGGGGTGTTAATGAACTGCTATTGCATATGTGTTCATGATAACTGATTGTAGACTGCATATTGTCCTATTTACATTTTTCATTATTGAAGATCTTCCTGCATGTAATCTAATGAGGGCTCATTAGGGAAAGAACAGTGGAGATGATGTGATAATATTGTGTATCTTCCTTCCTTAAAGTGCCAACGCCAGCAGTCTGGTAGAGAAATTTTCTTCTTGGGAGATGGGGATTAATTAGAGCCAGAAAGACATTCCCTCCTTGTTATATCTGAGTAGTCATCAACATCTCTGGCATCTTTTAATCCTTTTGTAATATACTGCCTACTAGAGATGAGCGACTTTGCCTCCGGGAGGGTCGAGTTGGGTTTCTGTCCACCCGACTTTCACAGTAGACGAGTCGAACGAAATCGGCCGACTATCGGCAAAAGTCGTAGGTACGACTGAAACAAGAAACCCAATGCAAGTCAATGGGGAAGAAAAGTCGGCAGGAAGTGGAGGACAGGAAACTCACCTACAGTGCCCATTTCAATGCCAAGGACATCAATTCTTATTACTTAAGCTTGTCAACCTTAATTTACTTTATAATAATAGTAACGCATTGAAAACTGGGGGTTATTTGGCTAAAGTTGTGGGGGGGGGCAGTGCTGGTTCCAGGTTTTCGTGTGCCCCGGCCAAAGAGTATCAGTGGGCCCCTTTAACACATACCAAAATTCATGTTGCTCCGATACGGCAGAGAAATATAGGTATAGTACAATGCCAAATACTTCACTTCTTACATTACATGACTGATATCTATTTTAAATTCTGCAAATCTCAAAAACAGGACAGTATATTCCTCCATACAGTATTATGGCCACCACATAGTGCACCATACAGAACAATGAGCCCCATTTATTGCTCAATACATAATTGGTCCCATCCCATATAATGTTCCATACAGTATATGATGAGCTCCACATAATGCTCCAGTATATAATGGTCCCCATATAATGTGCAATACAGTAAAGGACGTCCCCATAGAGTATAATAGCCCCATATAATGCTCCATACAGAATGAGTCGCATATAAAGCTCCATACAGTATATGATGGGCCCCATATATTGCTCCATACGGAATGGGCTCCATATAATGCTCCATACCCTATATGATGCCCCATAAAAAATGAACCCCATATGATGCTCCAGTATATGATGGTCCCCATGGCTGATGCTCCACTGTATGATGGGTCTATATAATGCTCCATATATAATGGGCCCCATATGATGCTCCAGTATATGATAGGCCCCATGGCTGATGCTCCAGTGTATGATGGGCCTATATAATGCTCCACATATAATGGGACCCATATGATGCTCCAGTATATGATAGACCCCATGGATGATGCTCCAGTGTATGATGGGCCCCATTTATAATGCTACAGTGTATGATGGGCCCCATATATAATGCTCCAGTTTATAATGGTCCCTATCTATGATGCTCAAGTGTATGATGGGCCCCATATATAATTCTCCAGTGTATAATGCTCCCCATATATTGCTCCAAATAATTAAAATAAATGAAATACCTCTGCTCGCTGGTCACTGCTCAACTCTGGACTCTTCAACATCGCCATCTTCCACTTCTCTGCACTGTGACTGTTCAGGCAGAGGGTGCACAGACGTGACGTCATCGCGCTCTCTGACCTGAATGTCACTGTCAGGAAACGCGGAAGATGTCACAGCGGTGGAGCAGGGAGAGGTAAGTATTGCAAATGCTGGGTCACTGAGCAAGCAGGAGGGGCCCACTTATGGGCGCTGGCACTGGCACAGGGCCCCTCATAGTACGCCGGTGTGTCTGAGAGTAAGTGGACCCCCATCTGCTCAGGGCCCCGGCTCTAGCCCAGGTGCACCGGGTGCCGACGCCGCGCCTATGGGGGGTACAGCCCAGTTAGGGAGGGGGAAAAAACTGGCATATGCTGAGGTGTAGGCTGGACGTTCAGCAGCTGCAAATGGAAGAATTGGAGAAGTCGGAGGAAGAGGAGGACAAAGCGAGCCATTTTGCTGGCAACCTATGTGTCATCAGGGGAAGGTGGTACAAAATCCTTTAAAACCCAGGCATGGTTCATTTTAATGAAGGTGAGATCAGCAACATTTTGGTTCGACAGCCGGGTCCTTCTTTCTGTCAGGATTGATCCAGCAGCACTGAAGACACTTTCTGATAGCACACTACCAGCAGGGCAAGCGAGCTCCTGTAAGGCATATTATGCCAATTCAGCCAGGTGTCCAGTTTACATTCCCAGTAGTCAAAGGAGAATGAACTGTGAGGGAGAACATCGATAGGGGAGGAGAGGTAATTGTGAACCATAGTTGACAACTGCTGTCTCCTGTCTGTTGCAATCGATTCAGTATTACCAGTCATGTGAGCGGTACTCGAGAAATCAGTCCACAACATGGTCATGAAACCCCTGTCTCCAACGCCACTTCGGCTGTGTGCACCACGAACACCTCTTCCATTTGGCCCAGTACAGCCGGTGGTAGAACCTGCACCACTGCTGTGTGCTGGGAATGCCTCTAACAAACGTTTTACCGGAGTTGCTTGTTTGTTCGCCAATATTAGCTCTAGGTTCTCCTGTGGCATGATGTTCTGTAATTTGCCTTTATAGTGTGGATCGAGGATGCTGGCCAACCAGTAGTCGTCATCCTTCATCATTTTGGCAATGCTGGGGTCCCTTTTTAGGATCTGCAAGAGATAATCACACATGTGTGCCAATGTTCCAGGTGTCAATGATGCACTGCCAGTGGTGGGTGGAGGAGTACTTTCTGGCAAATCCATATTCCTCCAGTCACGCACAAACCCTGTACCTGACCTTGGCAAGCCAACATTTTCTCTTGCCCCTGAGAAGCATCCTCCACCCCAAAATAATCATCCTCCTCATCCTCCTTCTCTTCCTCTCCTTCCTCCACCTCGCCCAGGACAGTTCCCTGAGCAGACAATGGTTGACTGTCATCAAGGCTTCCCTACTCCTCCTCTTCCTCCTCCGCTGCAGACGCCTGATCCTTAATGTGTGTCAAAGTTTGCATGAGCAGACACATAAGTTGGATGCTCATTCTTATGATGGCATCATCTGCGCTAATCAGCCGTGTGCATTCCTCAAAACACTGAAGGACTTTACAGAGGTCTTTCAGCTTTGACCACTGCACACCCGACAACTCCATGTCTGCCCTCAAACTGCCTGCCCGTGGATCCTCCCACAAATGCACTACAGCCTGCCTCTGTTCGCACAACCTCTCAACCATGTGCATGGTGGAGTCCACCTTGTTGCAACGTCTATGATTAGGCGGAGGTGGAGTGATCGCTGCAGCCTCTGCATACTACTGGAGTCTACGGGCGAGCGACGTATGTGCGAGCACAGTCTTCACACCTAATGGAGCAGGGCTGGTCACCCCGGATAATTATTTATGAAGCACTGCACCATCAGGTTAAGGTGTGAGGCAGGCAAGGTATGTGTCTGAGTTTTGCCAGGGCTATGGCTGCCACAAAATTATGGCCTTTTTCACTGACTACCTTTCCTGGCTCAAGATGTAGACTGCCCAGCCATGACTCAGTTTCTCGCTGCAAGTAGTCGGCCAGTACCTCCGCTGTGTGTCTGTTGTAGCCCAAAGACATAATCTTTAAAACAGCCTGCTGATACTAACCACTAGCTGTTCAATAGTGGGACACCTCGTGTGCAACACTGGTAGCTGCGGATGGAGTGCTCGTGCGACTGCGCTGTCAACGAGCTTTTGCTTCTGGAGGAGGAGGAGGGAGGAGGGTCGAATGCCTACAGCCAACTGTTGCCTACACCTTGGTCTAGGCAGCACTGTCCCACCACCGCTGTCCCCTGTGGACCCTGCATCCACCACATTAACCCAGTGAGCAGTGATGGACACGTAACGGCCCTGGCCATGCCTACTGGGCCATGCATCAGTTGTGAGGTGCACCTTTACACTCACTGATTGTTTGAGTGCATAGACAATGCGGTCTTTCACATGCAGGTGGAGGGCAGGGATGGCTTTTCTAGCAAAGAAGTGCCGACTGGGTAGGTCATAGCATGGGACAGCGTATTCCATGAGCTGCCGGAACGCTGCGCTTTCAACCAAACGGAAGGGCATCATCTCTAATGAGATCAGTTTGGCAATGTAGGCGTTCAAAGCCAGTGTACGCGGATGAGAGGATGAGTACTTTCTTGTCCTACTCAGAGTGTCTGTTAGGGTGAGCTGGACTTGACAGCTGCATATGGGGGAACTAGCGGTGGACATGGCAGACAGAGAGGGGGTTGGTGATGGTGATGATGGTGGTAGGGTGGTGATGGCCTAGGTTCAGTCTTTGGTTGCAAAAACATTGTGATTCCCTGACTGCTTTGGCCTTGCGATGACACCTCAACATTTCTTGCTGTTGGTGTGCTAACCGGTGGGCTTACAGTGGAGTAAGCGATGTTGCATTGCTGGCTACCTTCAGTCGGAGCAGATGCACATGTGCTACCTGAGGTATTGTAGTCCGTACACGCTTGCATGTGCATGTTCAGTAAATGGTGTTTAAATGTTAAATGTTTAAATGTGCATGGTGTTTAAATGTCTATGCATGCAGCTGGTTTTCAAATTTCTGAGATTTTTCCCTCTGCTAAAAGTTCTTCCGCACTTCTTACAGATAACCTTTGTATCATCAATAGGATTTTGGTCAAAAAAGTGCCACACTGCACTCTTCCTACTATGGGATAAATTTTCAGGGCTTGCACACTGTGCTAATTTGACCGTCTGACCAAGCTGTCCTTCAACTCTTTTTGCTTTTTTCACACGTTTTTGGACTGCTGTGGGCCTGCCAGATAACCACAGCTGCGATGTCGATGCCTGCTGCGGATCCTCCTCCTCTTCTGAGCTATTGCCAGTGGCACCCTCTTCCCCAATGGATGCCAATCCGGGTCAATAACTGGGTCATCCATCACCTCCTCTTCAATTTCATCTGCAGCTTCCTCTATGTCACCGTGGAAGGTGGTAAAGTATGTGGGAAGTGGCACCTGAGTTTCATCAGTGTCAGATTCCGGCTCAGTAGACTGCGAGGGCAATGTAGTGCTCTGGGTAAATGTACCAGCAGAATCATATAGCAGTGGTTGTGCATCAATGCACTCCATTTCATATTCATCTTACACTGGGGAATTCGGGATTTGACTTGATAACCCAGGCATGGTATGTGTAAACAGCTCCATGGAGTAATCTGAAGTGTGCCCTGCCACATCCTTCACTTTTGGTGGGGGATAAGGACACAAGGAAAGGTGTCGTTCCTGACCAGGAGCCTGCACTGACGACTCAGTGCTTGCATTTTTTGAAACTTCAGAAGAGAAGGCGATAGAGCTGGAGGCTGTTTCGGCAATGTAAGCCAAAACCTGTTCCTGATGCTCCGGCTTTAAAAGCGATTTAACTACTCCCAGAAAAGGGAGCTTTCCAGGCTTTCTGGAGCCAGAAGATGATGCAGGCTCAACACCTCCTGCCTTAGGTGCTATTGTGCTTTTGACACTACCAGCAGATTCACCACCACCACCATCAGTACCAGCTTGCCCCCCCACCCACATCCGCGGACTATTCCACCATACTTCCTCATGTTTGGGAAAATGTACCAAAAATACCAGCAGATATATGGTACTGTATCAGAAGCGTACAGCTGTATATGGTGAAGAGGACAATTTCAATCTCTGTATATATTTCCAGAGTCACACACAGACGCTCTCTCACTATGGATTTGACTGTAATACAAAAGGCAGAAAAAAGGTACTGTATCAGAAGATACAGGTGTATATAGTATAGGGTAAATTTAAATCTCCGTATATATTTCCGGTGTCACACACAGACGCTATCTCACTATGGATTTGACCATAATACAAAAGGCAGAAAAAAGGTACTGTATCAGAAGATACAGATTTATATAGCATATGGTAAAATTTTTAATCTACGTATATATTTCCGGAGTCACACACAGTCACACACAGACTCTCAGTATGGATTTGACCATTATACAAAAGGCAGAAAAAAGGTACTGTATCAGAAGATACCCTATGTATATAGTATAGGGTAAAATTTAAATCTCCGTATATATTTCCGGAGTCACACGCAGACGTTCTCTCAGTATGGATTTGACCGTAATACAAATGGCAGAAAAAGGTACTTTATCAGAAGATACCAGGTGTATATAGTATAGGGTAAAATTTAAATCTCGTATATATTTCCGGAGTCACACACAGACGCTTACAGGATCAGTATGGATTAGACCAGAATATAAAAAGCAGAAAACGGGTACTGTATCAGAAGCATATAGCTGTATACAGTGTAGGGTAATTGTAAATATCCGTATATATTTCCGGAGTCACACACAGACGCTCACAGGCTCAGTATGGATTAGACCAGAATATAAAAAGCAGAAAAAGGGTACTGTATCAGAAGCGTACAGCTGTAAACAGTGTAGGGGAAATTGTAAACCTCCGTATATATTTCCGGAGTCACACACAGACGCTCACAGGCTCAGTATTGATTAGACCAGAAATTAAAAAGCAGAAAAAGGGTACTGTATCAGAAGCGTACAGCTTTATACAGTGTAGGGGAAATTGCTAATCTCCGTATATATTTCCGGAGTCACACACAAATAGTCAGCATGTATTTGTCCGTGATACCAGCCGGTACACGGGTAGTGTGTGAGGAGCGTACAGTTCTATACGGTGTGGGAAAAAATTAACGCTCGGCAACTGTGCAGAAAAAAAGAATAAAAGTATTTGTGCTGTGTAAAAAGCAGTCTGCACAGCAGTGTATACACAGCAATACAGCTAGCAGCAGCCTAATTACCAGCGCTGCTGCACAGAAGAAAATCCTCCCCTGTCACTGCACACTAACTGTACAGCACAATTGCTATCAGCACAAGCACATAAGAACTTCTCTTTCCAGCCCTAACTCTCTTCCTACTGATAAACAGCGTCAGCAGCCTCTCCCTACTGTTAAGATCGGCAGAAGTAAAATGCCGGTCCGCAGTCAGGGCTTTTATAGACACTTAGACGCCCCCCAAAGCGAGCCAATCACTGCAATGCCCTTCTCTAAGATGGTGGTGGACGCTACCCATGTCATCTCATTGCCCACAGTGTACGTTCTTGCTCATTGGCTGAAAAAAGATGCCTGAAAGCATTCTGGGAAAACCGACTTTGGCGCTCGGGTCGACGACCGCATGGCCGACTTCACGCTATGGTCGGGTTTCGATCCGCGAAACCTGACTTTGGCGAAAGTCGGCGACTTTTGATTCTGACCGACCTGTTTCGCTCAACTCTACTGCCTATGGGGGAGTGGGAGGGGGGGACAATGGCTGAACAAAGTAAAAATGCCCTGCTTCTCCGATCAGGAGTAGGAGGCCTTGAATGCTGAGATTTCTGTGGAGGAGGTGAAAACCGCAATTAAAGGCCTCAGTATTGGCAAAGCACCGGGCCCACATAGGTTTGAGAGTGAGTTCTATAAAGTTCTAAAAGAGCAGATCTCCCACATCCTGATAGGTTTGTTTAATGCTTGGATGGGAGGGAGTCAAATCTCTATTCAGGCCAACACAGCGTATATAAAGTTGTTACCAAAAGGGGATAAGGATCTTGGGGACCCTTCCGGTTACATGCCAATTTCACCCATCAATCAAGATGTGAAATTGATTTCTAAAATTCTAGCAGACAGATTGGCTTTGGTTTTGCCTAGAATAACTGCACCACACCAGTCGGGTTTCATAAAAGGCCAATCTGCAGTTTGCAATATCAGGAAAGCTAAGTTGATTATGGACGTGGTCAAGGGCGAGAAGGCAGACTCGATGGGATACCCTGCTTTGGTAACGTTGGATGCCGAGAAGGCATTTGATAATGTGACTTGGTCGTGGTTGAAATTGGACTTGGATCAGCTGGATCTCAAGAGTAGGAATGCACAGATATTTGCAGACACTTTATTCAAACCTTCAGGTGAGGATGTACACACCTGGATTTTTATCTGATGTGTTTCCCTTAAATAAGGGCACATGCCAGGGTTGCCCTCTATCGCCCCTGCTATTTCGTATAGCTATTGAACCTTTGTCGATAGTTCTTAATAGTGAAGGTAGCTATGAAGGGATTAGAATAGGTGGTAAAATGTTGCGGTCCGCACTGTTTGCGGATGATGTGGTCTTATTCATGCGCAAATCCTTATAAAGATTTAGCTCAAACTCTGTCTGTCATTGAAAAGTCTAAAGGGTTTTAGGATTTCTGGCTTAACAAAAAGAAATGTGAGCTGCTGTTTCTGAGGGGAGGGGATAGACCTCCAGTTCATAATCGGGGCCAAGAGGTGTCTGGAATCCCAATAGCAAGGTCATCGATTAAGCATCTGGGCATTCATTTGGGTCATACGGCAGACACAGTTTATGCCTTGAACTATCATACACTCTTCTCAAAGCTTGATTCACAATTAAGGGGCTGGGGGGCCTGCTGTTATCATTGTTAGAAAGATGCCATCTGATAAAGGTGATGAGTTTTCCGAGATTGTTGTACTCCCTACAGACTATTACTTTGCTGTTCAAACGGGGTGCTGTTTTTAGGTTAAACAAAGCTTATACTAAGTTTCTTTGGGGGGAAAAAACCAAGGATAAGGTTAAGTACACTTATGTCTTCCATGGAGGGGGAGGGGTCAAGTTTCCTAATGTTAGGGAGTACAATCTTTCCTATCTAGCTAGGCATGTGGTGGACTGGTTATGGGGATCTAGTAGGCACTCGGATTATAGTTTAGAGAGTGAATTTTGAAGGCCTTGGGACCTGGCCTTGGTGTTGCATTCTCCCCATCATGTTTGAGTCCGACTGTAAGGAACTCGCTGCCAGTATAGTCCATATCAGCCCATAGATAAGAAGCCACATATTGCACAATGCCCAAATAACATATCGGCAATTGGAAAATTATGATAACTTAGCAACCAGGCGTCATCTTTATCTCTGATATTTTGAAGAACTCGAAAGTTACCATGTGCCTCCTGAGGAAATTATAACATGGGAGGGAAACTTGTTGAGGCTTTTCTAGCAGTTTAAGCTAAGTTATCATAATTTTCCAATTGCTGATCTGTTATTTGGGCATTGTGCATTGTATGGCTTCTTATCTATGGGCTGATATGGCTATACTGACAGCGATTTTGAACTAATGCAGCGTTGTGATGACTAATTGCACTTAAATAATGAGATTGATGTGTTTAACCTGAGCTTACCCTATTTTTGGTTTAACTACTTTATCTGTGGGTTAATTCTGGGTTTAATATCATAGAGGCCACTTTGGTATTATCGGGAGATAGTGGCTTTGATTTAATTTGTTTATGCTTTGTTATTTTCATTTTTTCTGATATCAGATGAGGTACAATTGACATTATCATTTTTTGTTTTTTATTTATATTGTTCAAATTAAGATACATCAGCTCTGCTGGAGGTCCATAGATACTTTGTTTATCATAGCCGGATGATTGGGAGCAGGAGGTCTTTTTTAAGATGTATGCTTTAATCGGTTATGTATCAAACAATTAATTATAGTTATGCATTTTTGCACTATAACTAAATAGGCTGAAAAATTCTTTCCTTGCACGAGTTGTATACTTAGTGATTGGTGAGCAGTCCAAGGGGCCGTAACCTGACTTACTAGCTAAACTCTCCCTTTCTCTCCACCCTTCCAGTTAATTAGTGGGGGGTTGTGGTAAGGGGAGTTAAAGGGTCATTAAGTGACAATCAACGTTGAGCTTGGTCGCCAATTCATGTACTAATTAGGGTGTCAACCTCCGCTGCCAGGAAGGAACTCCTAAATAGGGACTGTGAGGGTTAAGATAGAAAAATTTCCCCTTCTATCCCTTCACCCCACAAATTTATCAACTAACCAATCATCTATCTTGTGTATTGGATATCTATGATTTGTTCATTGGTGTTTTAACTATTTTTGAGAGTGTTTACGGTCTTGGATACAGCTCCGTTTTGAGGATGTTTTTGTAGCATACACCTGTACCCCACTTGTTTATCCTTGGACTGCTCTAGTATATTTGGCAGGCATATTTATTGGTTTGTTTTGGTTTATCTGGTTAATTGGTGTTTGTCCTTTACAAGCAGGGTTTACCAGGGATTTTAGGGTCAGCCTCCGTGGAGTGGGGGCGCTGTTGCTATTCGGTATGGGGAGAGCTTATTGTTTGGGGGGGTCTGATAACCGCCTTGATGTATGGCGAGATGATGATGTTGTTCTTCTTTGTATGTCTGTTTTGAGTTATGTAAACCAATAAAAAATCAATAAAAAGGATTTGATTTAAAAAAATATGTTGTCTATAAAAACATTTCACAATTTTCTCATGTATTATCAGCAATAGAGGACTGAAAAACAAAAGCTGAAGGTTGTTTGCTGTTAAACAAAATTACTTTAGTCTTTCTGACACTTGACATACTATTACATTGTATGTCAGGTCCACATCTTTGAGGTGGACTCAGGAGCTGAACCTGCATCTTTCACAGCAGATAATGCCTGCATTGTTCAACCATCATCTGCCTCTACCAGACAGGGGTGGGGTTGAGCCCACCTCCCATGGCTATTAACCTGCTAAATGTCTCTGTTGGAGATTGACATCATACACAGTGACATCCAAGGCCTAGACTAGCCAGAAGCCATGGCATGGAGTGAAGCCAAAGAGTATCTGTGTGATGATTAAGAGGAAAAGAAAAGTTGCACAGGACCAGATGGCAGGCTGCAAGGGTTGGTGGGATAAGTGAATGGTAAGTTGATTATTTTTATTATTTTTCAACTATTTGTCTGGCCCTTTAAGGTCTAAAAAATAGTTGGACGCCAGTTGCTGAATTTATATTGAGCAAATTGAAAACTAAATTATATTCTGGTGAATGCAAAATTTAGTAAAATTTCTGGAGAATTAAATTCTATTTCAACAAATTGCCTCATCTCTAGCATACAATTCAATAGGTATAAATACAATTTTTAATAGTAAATTAAATCAAGTGGACAGAACTGCTGTCATCCACGTTTTGACTCCTTCCATCAGTATCTTGTGTGTGTTTCATAAATCAGAATGCTGAAGACGAATATTGGTAACACTAAAAAGTTACCGTATTCTGTCACAGAAGTTTGAAGCTACTTGTTATGCATTGTAAACAGTTTTACAATCCTAATGAGGACGTGACAGAACTTGCGGATGTGTAGTTAAGACAGTGCACAGAGACCTATGAAGAATCTAAACAGACAGTTTCATGATTAAGTAAAAGACCAATACACTTGACATTCCTCATTAGTTTTTCCAGACACTGGTTCATTAAAATCATGAATTTCTTAAGTACCCTTCTATTTTTTCTCCTTTTTCTATGCTCCTACTTTGCTTCATGTCACTTCGCAATATCTACTGCTGAGAGTTTTTATTTTACCTTTAGGGCTCACACTTAGTTTGCTGCGGGTACTATATTCATGAATCATATACAAGTACTTCCATATCTTTGTGTTGTTGTACATTGGTTTTCTATTTCTTTAGGTAATATCACAAAGAAATTATACACTTAAGCAGGGCCGAAATCAGAGTTGGGAAACAAACTGGTAAATTGCACAGGGACCCCCTTCCTATAAAGATCAGGATCATTTTAAGCAGAAAGTGCACTGATTATACAAATTCTACATTATCAGTGTAGTTCTCAAGGTTGAAACTGTAGCTGGACCTTTATTGACATAATAGTGAAATAACTATAATGTTACCCAAGGTCCTTTACCCTAGGAAGTCAAAAAAAACTAAAGAAGAGGAGACAGGCTGGTAAGGTGTGTTTTTGTGTAATATGTTTATAAACAGGTATTATACATACATGTGTGTATGTGCTGTGTATATAAACATGTGTGTATAGGTAGAGTGTATAAATGTGTGTGTATATACAAGTAGTTGTATGCGCTGTGTGTGTATACATGTGTATATGTGTTAAATGTATAAATATAATTTTGTATGTGCTGTGCATAGACATGCACATGCCTACTTGTATGTATATGATGTGTGTATATACGTGTATGTCCTATGTATATATTCATGTGTGCTCTTGTGATGTACAGTACAGACCAAAAGTTTGGACACACCTTCTCATTCAAAGATTTTTCTGTATTTTCATGGCTATGAAAATTGTAGAATCACACTGAAGGCATCAAAACTATGAATTAACACATGTGGAATTATACATTACACTTTACAAAAAAGTGTGAAACAACTGAAAATATGTCTTATATTCTAGGTTCTTCAAAGTAGCCACCTTTTGCTTTGATTACTGCTTTGCACGCAGAAAAGGTGAACGGATGGATTCTACATGCCTGGTTCACACCGTGAAGCATGGAGAAGGTGGTGTGATGGTGTGGGGGTGCTTTGCTGGTGACACTGTTGGGATTTATTCAAAATTAGAAGGCATACTGAACCAGCATGGCTACCACAGCATCTTGCAGCAGCATGCTATTCTATCCGGTTTGCGTTTAGTTGGACCATCATTTATTTTTAACAGGTAATGACCCCAAACACACCTCCAGGCTGTGTAAGGGCTATTTGACCAAGAAGGAGAGTATTGGGGTGCTATACCAGATGACCTGGCCTCCACAGTCACCAGACCTGAACCCAATCGAGATGGTTTGGGGTGAGCTGGACGCTCACGCTTCAATTTTGAATAAATCCCCAACAGTGTCACCAGCAAAGCACCCCCACATCATCACACCACCTCCTCCATGCTTCAGGTGGGAACTAGGCATGTAGAGACCAGCCGTTCACCTTTTCTGCATGCAAAGTAGTAATCAAAGCAAAAGGTGGCTACTTTGAAGAACCTAGAATATAAGACATATTTTCAGTTGTTTCACACTTTTTGTAAAGTGTAATATATAATTCTACATGTGTTAATTCATAGTTTTGATGCCTTCAGTGTGATTCTACAATTTTCATAGTCATGAAAATACAGAAAAATCTTTGAATGAGAAGGTGTGTCCAAACTTTTGGTCTGTACTATGTATTTACGTGTTTGTTCTTTGTGTAATTACCTGTCTGTGTGTGTGCTATGTATGCGTTCATGCATGTGCTCTGTGTATATAAATTTCTGTGTATGTATGTGCGTTGTGTATATCCAGTGGGGGAAATATGTATTTGATCCCTTGCTGATTTTGTAAGTTTGCCCACTGACAAAGATATGAACAGTCTATAAATTTAAGGGTAGGTTAATTTTACCATTGAGAAATAGAATATAAAAAATATATTGTATAAATTATATAAATTTATTTGCATTTTGCAGTGAGAAATAAATATTTCATCCCCTACCAACCATCAAGAGTTCTGGCTCCTACAGACCAGTTTGACGCTCCCAATCAACTTGTTACCTGCATTAAAGACAGCTGTCTTACATAGTTACCTTTATAAAAGACTCCTGTCCACAGACTCAGTTGATCAATTAGACTCTAACCTCTACAATATGGGCAAGACCAAAGAGCTTTCTAAGGATGTCAGTGACAAGATCATAGACCTGCACAAAGCTGGAAAGGGCTTCAAAACCTTAAAATATGCTGGGTGAGAAGGAGACAACTGTTGGTGCAATAGTAATAAAATGAAAGAAATAAAATGACTGTCAATTGACATTGATCTGAAGCACCATGCAAAATCTTGTGGGGTGTCCTTGATTATGAGGAAGGTGAGAGATGAGCCTAAAACTACAAGGGGTAACTTGTTAATGATCTCAAGGCAGCTGGGACCACAGTCATCAAGAAAACCATTGGTAACATATTACGCCGTAAAGGTTTAAAACTGCAGTGCCCGCAAGGTCCCCTGCTCAAGAAGGCATATGTGCAGGCCATCTGAAGTTTGCCAATGAACACCTGGATGATTCTGTGAGTGATTGGGAGAAGGTGCTGTGGTCAGATGAGACAAAAATTTAACTTTTTGGCATAAACTCAACTTGCCGGGTTTGGAGGAAGAGAAATGTCCCCTATAACACCGTCCTCACTGTCAAGCATGGAGGTGAAAATATTATGTTTTTGGGGTGTTTCTCTGCTAGGGGAACAGGACTACTTCACTTCATCAATGGGAGAATGGATGGAGCCATGTACTGTAAATTTCTGAGTGACAACCATTCCCTCCATCAGAACATTAAAAATGGGTCGTGGCTGGGTCTTTCCGCAAGGCAATGACCCAAAGCATATGGCCAAGGCAACAAAGAAGTGGCTCAAAAAGAAGCACATTAAGGTCATGGAGTGGCCTAGCCTGTCTCCAGAATTTAATCCCATGGAAAACTTATGGAGGGAGGTGAAGCTCCAAGTTGCCAAGTGACAGCCTCAAAATCTTAATGATTTAGAGATGATCTGCAAAAAGAAGTGGACCAAAATTCCTCCTGACATATGCATCAACTACTAAAACATCTGACTGCTGTGCTTGCCAACAAGGGTTCTGCCACCAAGTATTAAGTCTTGTTTGCCATAGGGATCAAATACTTATTTCTCGCTGTAAAATGCAAATAAAATTATATAATTTATACAATGTGATTTTTTGGATTTCATTTGTGATATTTTATCTCTCAATGTTAAAATTAACCTACCCTTAAAATTATAGACTGTTCATGTCTTTGTCAGTGGGCAAATTTACAAAATCAGCAAGAGATCAAATACTTATTTGCCATACTGTACCTCTGTGCATATATGTGCAGTGTATATATTGTAAGACGGCGGTGTTCACACCGTGCAGTAACTGAGGCAGTGACCCAAGCAAGTCCAAAGTAAACAGCTTTTATTCAGCAACTCACGGGTAAAACAGGTAAAGTCCTCGGTACGCAGCCGGGGTAACATCAGTCCATAAACACTGGTCGCCGGGGACAACGGCCGCGCCGGGCCGAACAGAGCCTGACTGGTGCAGAGCCGTCCCAGGCCTGGGTTCAGCTACACACAGTCCTGTGGAGCTTTCCTGCTATGCTCCTTGCAGGGTCCCAACATAGAACAACACTACTCCTTAGTGCAGGAGTTTTAAAGACCTGTGGCAAAAGCCACTGGAAAACCCGGGTTGGAGGGAGGAGGCCGCCCCACTGCCTCCTGTGACCTCCTCCAAGAAATGAAGGCCCTGCCGGATTTTACTTAATCTGCCTTAGCCAGGTAGTCTGACTAGGTCATTGCTCACCTTCATTCCTGCATTGCAGCCGCAGCTGTGTGTGTGACTGCAATGCACTCCAATGGCTTTAATAGGTCTCTGTACACATTCTGGGGTAAATATAACGTCCCTCGTAAACGATCCCGGTCACTGCCTCACAATATACATTTTTGTGTTTATGTGCTGTGTGAATATGCATATCTGAGGGTATGTGATGTGTATATACTTGTGTGAATATATATGTGCTGTCTGCATATACATCTTTGTTGCATGTATATATGTGTGTCTGCACTGTTTATATACAGGTGTGTGTAAGATACAGTGTATGTTATATGCTGATGTGTGTGTGAGCATGTACTGTATGTGTCACATTCAAACAGTAAGTATGTGTGTTTGTGTGGTATCCACATTCATAAATACAAGAGCTTGTAGTTGTAAAGATTACGTTAATTGCCCAACAAAGGAAGAAAATGCTGGTTATCCATCAGGTGATTGCATTGTTTAGATCAGAACAAAACCGTTGGACCTTATTCATTAACCATTTCACGACTTGTGATGTATATATATGGCACATGTCGGAAGCAGGGGTATGAAGTGGGCTCACACAGCAGCCTACCCTATACCTGGCAAGCTGATGGCTGAGTATTACATCTAGGACCTGCTCCAGAGCTCCACCAAGGACTGTTAACTTGTTAAAAGCCGCTGTTAATCTCTGATAGCAGCATTTAACTCATGCTGACGAGCGTGCATGTTCTTACTTCCGCCCATTGGCGTGCCTGTGTCATGATCACGGGTCACCGATGGGTTGTAATGACAGCCAGGGATCAGCTGATGACACCTGTGCTTGTCATTAACCCCTCTTGACATTAGACGTACTATCCCGTCCATAAAACCCGTGCCATTCTGCCCATGGACGGGATAGTACGTCATAGGCGATCAGCTGCGCTCCTGAGGGGAGCGCAGCTAATTGCCGCCGGGTGTCAGCTGATTATCACAGCTGACACCCGTGACTGTGTGTCAGGAGCGGTCACGGACCGCTCCCGGCACATTAACCCCTAGCACACCGCGATCAAACATGATCGCGGTGTACTGGGGGCACAGGGGAGGATCGCGCAGGGTGGGGGCTCCCTGCGCGCCCCCCTGAGACCCTCAGATCAGCGCGATGTGATCGTGCTGTTCTGAGGGCTTCCTCCCTCCCAGGACCCGGATCCAAGATGGCGCCGGGGTCCTGGAGGGAGGCTGCTTCCTCAGTGCCTGCTGAGAGCAGGCACTAAGAAGCCTGCTGCACTGCCTGAGCGATCGCTGGTGTGACAGTGTGCTGTGCACACTGTCACACCAGCGATTTGATAAAATACAGTGATGTCCCACCCTGGGACAAAGTAAAAAAGTTAAAAAAATAAAAATAAACATGTTATAAAAAAAAATCCAAAATAAATAAAAAAAAAAAAAATATTCCCCAATAAATTCATTTCTTCCTGTAAATAAAAAACCAAAACAATAAAAGTACACATATTTGGTATCGCCGCGTCCGTAACGACCCCCCCTATAAAACTGTCCCACTAGTTAACCCCTTTAGTGAACCCCTTAAGAAAAAAAAAAAAACGAAGCAAAAAATCAATGCTTTATCATCATACCGCCGAACAAAAAGTGGAATAACGCGCGATCAAAAAGACCGATATAAATAAACATGGTACCGCTGAAAACGTCATCTTGTCCCGCAAAAAACGAGCCACCATACAGCATCATCAGCGAAAAAATAAAAAAGTTATAGCTCGCAGAATAAAGCGATGCAAAAATAATTATTTTTTATATAAAATTGTTTTTATTCTATAAAAGCGCCAAAACATAAAAAAATGATATAAATGAGGTATCACCATAATCGTACTGACCCGAAGAATAAAACTGCTTTATCAATTTTACCACACGGGAACAATAAAAACGCCTCCCCCAAAAGAAATTCGTGAATTGCTGATTTTTGTTCATTCTAACCTCCCAAAAATCGAAATAAAAAGCGATCAAAAAATGTCACCTGCTCAAAAATGGTACAAATAAAAACGTCAACTCGTACCGCAAAAAATAAGACCTCACATGACTCTGTGGGCCAAAATATGCAAAAATTATAGCTCTCAAAATGTGGCGATGCAAAAAACTATTTTTGCAATAAAAAGCGTCTTTTAGCGTGACAGCTGCCAATCATAAAAACCCCTATAAATAGTAAATCAAACCCCCCTTTATCACCCCCTTAGTTAGGGAAAAATAATAAAATTAAAAAAATGTATTTATTTCCATTTTCCCATTAGGGTTAGGGTTGCGGCTAAAGTTAGGGTTAGGTTGGCGCTAAAGTTAGGATTAGGGTTAGGGTTGGGATTAGGGGTGTGTTAGGGTTAGGTTTGTGGTTAGGGTTGGGACTAGGGTTAGGGGTGTGTTGGGGTTAGGGTTGAAGTTAGAATTGGGGGGTTTCCGCTGTTTAGGCACATCAGGGGCTCTCCAAATGTGACATGGCGTCTGATCTCAATTCCAGCCAATTCTGCGTTGAAAAAGTCAAACGGTGCTCCTTCACTTCTGAGCTCTGCCATGCGTCCAAACAGTAGTTTATCCCCACATAAGGGGTATCCGCGTACTCTGGACCACAAGAGTTATTGTGCAATTTGTCCTATTTCTTCTGTTACCCTTGGGAAAATAAAAAACTGGGGGCGAAAATATCATTTTTGTACAAAAAAAATTATTTTTTTGTTTTTACGGCTGTACATTATAAACTTCTGTGAAGCACTTAGGGCTTCATAGCGCTCACCACAAACTAGATAAGTTCCTTGTGGGGTCTATTTTCCAAAATGGGGTCACTTGTTGGGGATTTCCACTGTTTAGGTGCATCAGGGGCTCTCCAAATGCGACATGACGCCCCAGACCATTCCATCAAAGTCTGCAATCCAAAACGTCACTACTTCCCTTCCGAGCCCCAACGTGTACCCATACAGTAGTTTTCTCCCACATATTGGGTATCAGCGTACTCAGGACAAATTGGGCAACAACTTTTGGGGTCCAATTTCTCCTGTTACTCTTGTAAAAATAAAATATTGGGGCGAAAAAATATTTTTGCAAAAACAAAAAAAAGATTTTTTATTTTTACGGCTGTGCGTTATAAACTTCTGTGAAGCACTTCGGGGTTCAAAGTGCTCACCACACATCTAATAAGTTCCTTGTGGGGTCTATTTTCCAAAATGTGGTCACTTGTGGGGGGTTTCCACTGTTTAGGCGCATCAGGGGCTCTCCAAATGCGACATGACGCACCCAGACCATTCCATCAAACTCTGCAATCCAAAACCTCACTACTTCCCTTCCGAGCCCTGACGTGCGCCCATACAGTAGTTTTCTCCCACATATTGGGTATCAGCGTACTCAGGAAAAATTGGACAACAACTTTTGGGGTCAAATTTCTCCTGTTACCCTTGTGAAAATAAAATATTGGGGGCGAAAAAAATCATTTTTTGTAAAAAAAAAAAGATTTTTTATTTTTACGGCTGTGCGTTATAAACTTCTGTGAAGCACTTCGGGGTTCAAAGTGCTCACCACACATCTAAATAAGTTCCTTGTGGGGTCTATTTGCCAAAATGGGGTCACTTGTGGGGGGTTTCCACTGTTTAGGTGCATCAGGGGCTCTCCAAATGTGACATGACGTCCCCAGACCATTCCATCAAAGTCTGCAATCCAAAACGTCACTACTTCCCTTCCGAGCCCCGAGTGTGCCCATACAGTAGTTTTCGCCCACATATTGGGTATCAGTGTACTCAGGACAAATTGGACAACAACGTTTTGGGTTCCAATTTCTTCTGTTACCCTTGTGAAAATAAAAATTGGGGCGAAAAAATCATTTTTGTAAAAAAAAAAAAAGATTTTTTATTTTACTGCTGTACGTTATAAACTTTAGTGAAACACCTGGGAGTTCAAAGTTCTCACACACATCTAGATAAGTTCCTTGAGGGGTCTAGTTTCCAAATGGTGTCATTTATGGGGGTTTCCACTGTTTAGGCAGATCAGGAGCTCTCCAAACACGACATGGCGTCCAGCCAATTCTGCGTTGAAAAAGTCAGACGGCGCTCCTTCCCTTCCAAACTCTGCCATGCACCCAAACAGTGGTTTACCCCCACATATGGGGTATCAGCGCACTCAGGACAAATTGCACAATAACTTTTGGAGTCTTGTTACCCTTGGAAAAATAAAATTGGGGTGAAAAGATCATTTTTGTGGAAAAAATATGATTTTTAAATTTTACGGCTCTACGTTATAAACTTGTGTGAAGCACTTGGGGGTTCAAATTGCTCATCAAAAATCTAGATAAGTTCCTTAGGGGGTCTAGTTTCCCAAATGGGGTCATTTGTGGGGGTTTCCACTGTTTAGGCACATCAGGGGCTCTGCAAATGCAACATGGCATCCAAACTCAATTCCAGCCAATTTTGGTTGGAAAAAGTCAAATGGTGCTCCTTCCATTCCGAGCTCTGCCGTGCGCTCAAACAGTGGTTCCCCCCAATATGGGGTATCAGCGTACTCAGGACCAATTGTACAACAACTTATGTGGTCCAATTTCTCCTGTTACCCTTGGGAAAATAAAAAATTAGTGACTAAAAGATAATTTTTGTGGGAAAAAAATAGGATTTTTTATTTTCATGCCCGGGCATTATAAACTTGTGTGAAGCACTTGGGGGTTCAAAGTGCTCACCAAAGATCTAGATAAGTTCCTTAGGGGGTCTAGTTTCCAAAATGGGGTCACTTGTGGGGGGTTTCCACTGTTTAGGCTCATCTGGGGCACTGCAAACGGAACATGACGCCCATTAACGTCTGCATTCCAAAACGTTACTACTTCCTTTCCAAGCCCTGCCGTGCGCCCAAACAGTTCCCCCCCCCCACATATGGGGTATCAGCGTACTCAGGACAAATTGGACAACAACTTTTGGGGTCCAATTTCCTTGGGAAAATTCAAAAATTTGGGACTAAAAAATCATTTTTGTGGAAAATTGATTTTTTTTTTTTTTTCACACCCAGGCTTTATAAACTTTTGTGAAACACTTGAGGGTTCAAAGTGCTCACAACAGATCTAGATAAGTACCTTAGGTGGTCTAGTTTCCAAAATGGTGTCACTTGTGGGGGGTTTCCACTGTTTAGGCGCATCAGGGGCTCTCCAAACGCGACATGGCATCCAATCTAAATTCCAGCCAATTTTAGTTTGAAAAAGTCAAACGTCGCTCCTTCCCTTACGAGCTCTGCCGTGTGCCCAAACAGTGGTTTTCCCCCACATATGGGGTATTGGCGTACTCAGGAGAAATTGCATAACAACCTTATCTGTCCATTTTCTCCTTTTACCCTTGTGAAAATAAAAAAAAAGTTTGTAAAAGATAATTTTTGTGGCTAAAAAGTAAAATATTCATTTTTTCCTTCCACGTTGCTTTAGTTACTGTGAAGCACCTGAAGGGTTAATAAACTTCTTGAATGTGGGTTTTGAGTACCTTGAGGGGTGCAGTTTTTAGAATGGTGTCACTTTTGGGTATTTTCTGCCATATAGACCCCTCAAAGTGACTTCAAATGTGAGGTGGTCCCTAAAAAAAAATGGCTTTGTAAATTTTGCTTGTAAAAATGAGAAATCGCTGGTCAAATTTTAACCCTTATAACTTCCTAACAAAAAAAAATTTTGGTTCCAAAATTGTGCTGATGTAAAGTAGACATGTGGGAAATGTTATTTCTTAACTATTTTGTGTGATATATTTCTCTGTTTTAAGGGAATAAAAATTCAAAGTTTGAAAATTGCAAAATTTTAAAAATTTTCGCCATATTTGCGTTTTTTTCAAAAATAATCGCAAGTTATATCAAAGAAATTTTACCACTAACATGAAGTACAATATGTCACGAGAAAACAATCTCAGAATCGCGAAGATCCGTTGAAGCGTTCCAGAGTTATAACCTCATAAAGAGACAGTGGTCAGAATTGTAAAAATTGGCCCGGTCATTAACGTGCAAACCACCCTTGGGGGTGAAGGGGTTAAGGAAGTCCTTTGAAATTCTGTCTGTGGCAAAGCTTCAAAAGAGACTTTGATTTCATTGGATGAAAAATAAAAATGTTACGGGTGTTAGGGTCTGCGGAACGCACCTAATAGATATAATAGAGAGGTGCGTTCGCAGCCCGGGGTCCACCGTGCAGGCGAAGCCCGCTGCTAATAATAAGGCGAAAGTAGTGAACTATGTTATCCCGCAGAGTCGCAAAAATAAACGCCGTAGCGTGTTGTGGCAGTAAGTGCGAACTCTGTTAATCCCAGAGCAGCTAACGGGATGCCACAGCGCTATATGGCGATAGGTGTGAACTCACTTAACTTCAGTGAGCCGCAAAGTAAAACGCTAGGGCGCTGTCTAGCGTCTAAAGCGAACCCTGTTACGTCACAGAGCCGCTGAGAAAAAGTACCGTGTCCTGTCAGGCTCTCAGGTACACGGTTAATTGCTAAGCGAGCATAATACGTGGTCATGCGCTAATGTCCTCGCGGGAGTCACCCGCAATCTATGGCGTCTGAACGCCAGACCCTGAATACGGCAATCAAACTCCTCACCGGTTATGCCGGTAATCTAGGGCATCTAGGACACCGACCCTGACCAGCTAGCACACCAAACTCCTCACCGATTAAGTCGGTATTCTAGTGGCTTATTTCAGCCGGGTCCCTAACCACACACACGCATGACCACACTGGCGCATAGCATACAATGGTTGATATTAGCGCATGGCGGCCCAGCCATGCTACCCTTTTATCGTAACAGCAATAGGACCTTCCAGGAACAAGGACCAATGAGAAACCTGTTCCAGAAGACTAGTAGTAACAGGGCCTTCCTGGCGGGCCAATAGGAGCTGCTGCAGTACCTGAGCATGTGACCCCTGATCTCCAATGAGAGATCTCACTCTGGGCATGCTCAGAAGGGAAAATGCAGTACTTTGTCCCAAAGACGTCTGCTCCAGCATTGGCTATAATAGCAGATCCAGGAAAGGCAGCAACAAGTCACTGCCCAGTAGTGGAGTGGGCAAGACGCCTGGACCGACGCCTCTGCTGAGCAGGCTCCACTGCGGCCGGAGATAAATGGGAGACCGCAGCGGGATGGGTTCGAAACTCCCCTTGTGCAGCAGTGGGAAATCAAACCCTAACATTACCCCCCCTCCTAGGGCTCCCCCTTCTCTGGCAGCGACGAGCCGTGGAGCGTGAACGTGCTCGGCAGGCTCCCAGGATCTATCCTCAGGCCCATAACCCCTCCAATCCACCAAATAAAATTTTTTGCCTCGTACCACCTTGCACCCAACAATGGTGTTCACCTCATGATCGTCGGTAGATGAACCCGACGTCCCAACAGATGACTCGGAAAATCGGGAAATGGCCACGGGTTTCAAGAGGGATACGTGAAAGGTGTCAGTGATACCAAGGCGAGGCGGAAGGGCTAGGCGGTAAACTACCGGGTTCACCTGCTCAAGAACTTTAAAGGGGTCCAAAAAGCGAGGTGCCAACTTGGTGGACTCTACCCGTAGCCTGATGTTTCGGACAGAAAGCCACACTAGGTCACCCGGAGCAAACGTAGGAGCGGGGCGCCGATGGGCATCGGCCGAAGACCTCATCCTCTCTTTGGAGGCCTGAATGGCATCCTGAGTGCGGTCCCAAATGTCCCGTGCCTCCACAGCCCAGTGTGCCACCCTGGAATCGGCGGAAGATACGGGCATAGGCACTGGTACCCGCGGATGCTGACCGTAGTTCAGGAGGAATGGGGTCTGTCCGGTGGAGTCAGCCACAGCATTAATTAGAGCAAACTCAGCCCACGGTAGCAAGGATGCCCAGTCATCATGCCTGGCAGAGACAAAATGTTGCAAGTTTGTGACCAAGGTCTGGTTGGCCCTCTCTACCAACCCATTCGTCTCGGGATGGTATGCAGAGGAGAGATTCAACTCAATGCTGAGTAAACGACACAGCTCTCTCCAGAACCGAGACGCAAACTGGGGACCTCGATCACTGACAATTTTGTCTGGCATACCGTGTAGGCGGAAAATATGCCTAATGAATAATGCTGCCAAGGCCCGTGCAGACGGTAACCGTGGTAACGGCACCAAGTGCACCATTTTGGAGAAGTGGTCGGTTATCACCCAGATGATGGTGCAGCCCCGAGACTTGGGTAAGCCAACCACAAAATCCATCCCGACCATCTCCCAGGGCCTGTCTGCCACCGGTAAAGGAAAGAGTAACCCAGCTGGCCGTTGTCGAGGGGACTTATTCTTGGCGCAGGAGACGCATGCCTGAACGTATTCCCTGACGTCACGGACCATATGTGGCCACCAGTATGTCCTCGCCAGCAACTCAGATGTCCTCTTTGCCCCAAAATGTCCACCCACCCTGGACGAGTGTGCCCAAGAGAGAACCTCCGGTCGCAAATTGATGGGCACAAAAGTCTTGCCCGGAGGCACAGACTCAAGCGAAACCGGGGCCACAGTTCTTAGGCTCTCTGTGGGGACAATCAGCCGAGGCTCCTCCTCCACCTCTTCAGAGGACACCACGGAGCGAGACAGAGCATCAGCACGAATGTTCTTCTCCCCTGAGAGAAAATGGAGGGTGAAATGGAATCGGGAGAAGAACAGTGACATCTGGCCTGACGGGAATTTAGCCGCTGGGCGGTCTGTAAATAGACCAAATTTTTGTGGTCAGTGAACACTTGGAAGGGAAAGCGAGCCCCCTCCAGGAGATGTCTCCACTCAGAAAAGGCCAACTTCATGGCTAGCAACTCCCTATCCCCAATGGAATAATTCCTCTCCGCAGGTGTGAAGGTCTTGGAGAAGAAGAAGCAAGGATGTTTACGACCTTGAGCATCCTTTTGAAAAAGGACTGCTCCAGCACCAACGGACGAGGCATCTACCTCCAATATAAAAGGCTTAACAACCTCAGGACGATGTAGGATAGGAGCGCTAGCAAAATGGGACTTGATTGAAGTAAAGGCCTTGGAGACCTCCTCTGACCACAATTTAGGATTGGCTCCTTTCTTGGTGAGTGCTACCAAGGGAGCAACCAAAGTAGAGAAGTGGGGAATGAATTGGCGATAGTAATTAATGAACCCCATAAAGCGCTGCACCGCTTTAAGAGAGTGGGGTTCTTGCCAATCCATTACAGCCTGTAGTTTGGCAGGATCCATAGCCAATCCCTGAGTGATGATATAGCCAGGAATGGCAAAGACTCCTGCTCAAACACACACTTCTCCAACTTCGCATATAAGGAATTTGCCCGCAAGACGTCGAAGACCCTGCAAACATCTCTCCGATGGGTGTCCATATCTGGAGAAAAGATGAGAATGTCATCCAGATAGACTACCACAGAGGTGGCAAGCATGTCCCGGAAGATGTCATTTACGAAATCTTGGAAGACGGCTGGAGCATTACAGAGCCCGAAGGGCATCACAAGATATTCGTAATGTCCATCTCTGGTATTGAACGCCGTCTTCCATTCATCCCCTTCATGGATGCGGATCAGGTTATAGGCACCACGAAGATCCAGCTTAGTAAATACCCTTGCTCCCCGGAGCCTATCAAAGAGCTCAGATATTAGGGGCAAAGGATATTTGTTCTTAACGGTAATGGCGTTAAGACCCTATAGTCTATACACGGTCGTAATTCTCCATTCTTCTTCTGCACAAAGAAAAATCCTGCCCCTGCTGGTGACACTGACTTCCTAATAAACCCTCTGGCTAGATTTTCCTGGATGTATTGTGACATGGCCTCCGTCTCAGGAAGAGAGAGAGGATATACTCTTCCCCGAGGGGGCTCCGTTCCAGGCAAGAGGTCTATAGGACAGTCATAAGGGCGATGAGGCGGCAGAGTCTCCGCTGCCTTTTTTGGAGAATACGTCTGCGTATGACCGATAAACCTTGGGAAGGGAATCAAGATCTATGGGTATCTCCGTTGTGGAAACCTGAACGTCCTCTCTGAGACATTTGTCTCTGCAATGATCACCCCAACCCAGTATTCTCCCAGAGGACCACTCAATATGGGGAGAGTGGTGGCGAAGCCAGGGTAATCCCAACAAAACCTCATCTATTCCCTCAGGAAGAACAAAAAGGGATATACTCTCCTGATGTGAAGGAGACATAGACAGAGGTAGAGTGACAGTCTGGTGGGTGATTTGTGAGGGCAGGATTGCTCCATTCAACACTCTCACCGATATTGGCTCGGCGAGCGTCACCAGCGGTATGGAATGGCGAGAGGCAAAGGAGGAGGACATAAAATTCCCCTCTGCCCCAGAGTCCACACAAAGCTTGGCGGGAAGGGTGGATGAACCTAGAGAGATTAACCTTTAAGGAGCATCTTCGGAGCAAAATCCCTCGCGTCTAATGACCCTGCACCCATGGTCACGGAACATGACGTTTACTTATTCGCTGGGGACATCGGTTGGCATAATGTCCTGGCTGCTGACACACTCTACAGACCACGGATACTCGAGTGGTCCGAGACTTAGATCCCACTCGAGTATTCTCCACGGTCTCTGTGGAGTCAGACGCCCGAACGGGAAATTCCAAAGGTTTGGCAAAGGTGGGTGCCAGCCGAAACCTCTGCTACACTGGGTCCGCTCTAACCTCCGCTCGTGAAAACGGAGGTCGATGCGGGTAGATATAGAAATGAGTTTCTCCAGTGTGGCAGGAATCTCCCTGGTAGCCAAAGTGTCCTTTACATGGTCTGCCAGTCCTCTCCAGAACACTGGAATAGAACTTTATCTGGCCACTCTAATTCAGAGGCCAAAGTCCGAAATTGGACTGAGAACTGGCTGACCATGGACAAGCCCTGTGACATTGTCAGCAGTTGGAGTGCCGTATCGTGCGTGACCTGAGGTCCTAAAAAGACCTTTTCAGAGCCTCTAAAACCGAGGAGCACTCCGCACCACACGATCGTCACGCTCCCACAGCGGTGTTGCCCACTCCAACGCTCTGCCCGAGAGTAGAGACAGTACAAAACCCACTTGTGCCCGATCCGTGGGGAAACGTGCAGCCAGAAGCTCGAGCTGTATAGAGCACTGACTCACGAATCCCCGACATTGCTTGCTGTCACCAGCAAACTTGTCAGGAAGCGGGAGGTGGGATAATGTAGGGACAGAGGTAGCAGAGGACAAACTGGCTGCAGCCACGCTAGCAGCCTGAACAGCGACTGCGGTAATATCCACAGCTGAGGTTGTGCGCTCAAGAGCCGCCAACCTACCTCCAGCTGCTGGATGTACTGCCTTAGACGCTGGTCATCCGCCACTTTACTAGCCAGACCCTGGCGCTAATATTATGTTAGGGTCTGCGGAACGCACCTAATAGATATAATAGAGAGGTGCGTTCGCAGCCCGGGGTCCACCGTGCAGGCGAAGCCCGCTGCTAATAAGATGGCGAAAGTAGCGAACTATGTTATCCCGCAGAGTTGCAAAAATAAACGCCGTAGCGCATTGTGGCAGTAAGTGCGAACTCTGTTAATCCCAGAGCCGCTAACGGGATGCCACAGCGCTATATGGCGATAGGTGCGAACTCACTTAACTTCAGTGAGCCGCAAAGTAAAACGCTAGGGCGCTGTCTAGCGTCTACATCGAACCCTGTTACGTCACAGAGCCGCTGAGAAAAAGTACCGTGTCCTGTCAGGCTCTAGGTACACGGTTAATTGCTAAGCGAGCATAATACGTGGTCATGCGCTAATGTCCTCACGGGAGTCACCCGCAATCTATGGCGTCTGAACGCCAGACCCTGAATACGGCAAAAACTCCTCACGCGGTTTATGCCGGTAATCTAGGGCATTATGGACACCGACCCTGACCAGCTAGCACACCAAACTCCTCACCGATTAAGTCGGTATTCTAGTGGCTTATTTCAGCCGGGTCCCTAACCACACACACGCATGACCACACTGGCGCATAGCATACAATGGTTGATATTAGCGCATGGCGGCCCAGCCATGCTACCCTTTTATAGTAACAGCAACAGGACCCTCCAGGAACAAGGACCAATGAGAAACCTGTTCCAGAAGACTAGTAGTAACAGGGCCTTCCTGGCGGGCCAATAGGAGCTGCTGCAGTACCTGAGCATGTGACCCTGATCTCCAATGAGAGATCTCACTCTGGGCATGCTCAGAAGGGAAAATGCAGTACTTTGTCCCAAAGACGTCTGCTCCAGCATTGGCTATAATAGCAGATCCAGGAAAGGCAGCAACAAGTCACTGCCCAGTAGTGGAGTGGGCAAGACGCCTGGACGACGCCTCTGCTGAGCAGGCTCCACTGCGGCGGAGATAAATGGGAGACCGCAGCGGGACGGGTTTCGAAACTCCCTTTGTGCAGCAGCGGGAAATCAAAGCCTAACAACGGGTCTCGTAATATGGCAACACCACCCTTTTTTTTTGCAAACTTCAAATTTTTTTTTTACCATAAAATAATTTAAAAAACTGGACATATTTGTCACCACAATCTTATTGATGAGGAGACTCATATTGCATGGTCATTTTTACCGTCAAAATGTACACGGTAAAAAATTCCCTAAAATAATGTCAGAATTGTGTTTTTTTTCTTCACAATTTCACCACCTTGAATTTTTTTTGCCATTTTAAAGTACGCTATGTGGTAATTTGAATGGTGTCATTCAAAAGTATTATTATTTATTATTATTACATATTTCTATAGTGCCATTAATTCCATGGTGCTGTACATAGAAGGGGGTTACTAAAAGTTATAGATATCGTTTACAGTAAACAAATTTACAATGACAGATTGTACAGAGGGG
>JARQOD010000005.1:323725142-323809957 GCA_033576555.1 Oophaga sylvatica | reverse complement strand
ATTATAAACCTTCCTATCTAGACTCCCAGGGCGAGCGTTTCTCTATATGCCCATATCAACTCCTTCATATAACGTATCGCATTCCATCAATTGCCGTTTAGGGTGGAACCACTCCCCTCATACTGCCAGGCCTCAAAGAATGCTAAAATATAAGTCCCACCCTCGAATTGCGCCATACCTGCGCGACCCATATGCTGTGGGGGCGCCCGCCCTTAAATTTTCCACCATTTTAATGGTTTCTGGATGTAAACCCACATTGCTCTTTTTTTCCAAGCACACCGTTGGATGCTCCAACCCCAATTTCCCCCCTATCCGGGGGCCTTTTTCCTTTTGTGAACGCACGTGTGTCTTACTCGGCGGCACACCATGGAATTTTTCAATTTAAAATAAAAATAACCATAGGACTTTTATTTTGCGCCAGCTAAAGTTTGGGGCCGTTCAACTGGTCCCGATGCCCCATTCATTTTTCCGGGAAACTGAAATGACACTTTCCCTTTTGATTTTTACGCAAGAGGGTTCACCACCACATTGGGGTGTCGGGTCGGACTTTCCCTACATGAACGGTTCCTGGAAAGTGGCTTGGTTGCGGGGCCATTAAAGGGGCCCCAAGTCTCCCAATCTGACCCCATTAGACTTTTATTTTTTGGGGGTCACAAGGCAATTGTCATGCGGAAAATTTAAAATTTTCGCATCTAAACAAGGAACGGAACCTGTGCTAGCATTTTTTCTAGGCGCGCATCGTGTCAAAAGTGGAGAAGAGGGGTTTTATTTCAACCCACACAATTTGGGGACATTTGAAAACATTTTAAATTTGGCATAAACTTGAAAACAATAGAAAAATTATTAGTTAAAACCCGACACCATTTTTTTTTCTTTTGGAAAAAAAAATTTGATGCTCACATGACCTTTTCCCCCCTTGAAAAAAAAAAAAGTTTGGATCCAAAATGGCTGACTTCAAAATGGTCGCCATGGTCACCACCCATCTTGAAAAGTTTTCCCCTCCCATACACTAATGTGCCACAAACAGGAAGTTGATATCACTAACCATTCCCATTTATTTAGTTTTATCCATATAAATGGTCCACCATGTATAACCTTTGGGAAATTGTTTTAAAAAAAAATATTGGTAAAAACCCTAGTCAGGGCAATGGACCAAACAGGTCAAAAACTCATCAAGGAGACAGACATAAATAGAAGTAGGATTATATCAATGCCAAAGATGTTA
Source organism: Oophaga sylvatica (assembly GCA_033576555.1). NCBI lineage: Eukaryota > Metazoa > Chordata > Amphibia > Anura > Dendrobatidae > Oophaga > Oophaga sylvatica. Next base: position 323,808,732 of record JARQOD010000005.1, on the reverse strand, counting down.
CATCATAATAAAACATATTAAATAATATATTAGAAGAGCAAGGAGGGAAAGTTAATGGTATGTTGGGAATCAAAATGAAACATTCAAACTGTAATTGGTCATTAAGACCCACTGGTTTTAATACTTTTCATACGAAAGATACATCTGGCTTTATTCTGTAAAAATCAGACAGTTCCAGTCCATCCTCTACTAGTGGTGTCACAACCTCAATCAATGAAAAATTTAAACTATCCAAGACGCTCCCATGTACCCCCCTGATATGGTCAGATATTGGGGGTGTTGCAAGTGTTTGGGATATCCACTATATATTCCCCCAGCCTCCTGTGTAGTTCACGTTTTCTTTTCCCCCACTTGCCTCTGGGGCAAGTGCCCTGCAACAGGTATATTACTCTCATTGTTCTGCAATTTGCAAAATGCCTGCAATGGTACACTTTTCCACTGCGGGTTTTCTTGGAAAGGTGTTAGTTTGGCAATGTATTTACAAAACTTACACCTACTGCAGGGTGAAGGTGCTGTTTTCTCTGACTCGTCCCCATACTTCCCCTTTTCCTTACTTTAGGTCCTAATAGGAGTTTTTTAGGGTGAGTCGACATTGAGGGGGGGCGCCATCAGCACAAATCTTTGGGTGCCAACCTCCACAGGAAGGTAGGGGGACAACAGTGGAATATGGAATATGGTAAATCCTTATAATACTACTTTAAATTACATAGAGAAGAAGTCTAATAAAGGGGTAGTACTATCAGCAAAATACCTGTAGGAGAGGTGTCCTGGTTCTTTTGGTCATATACTGTAATGGAATTACAGTATTGCCTGTATTTACTAAGATAAATGGGTTGCAGCGTTAAAGCTTCCTTCCTCCGATAAGCTGTCCATTGGGTGTTTTAGCTAGTTTAAGCAATGGCTATTAGCTATGGTATACAGCTTCATATTGCTATTGTAATTGCTCCCTATCATTTATGCTTAAGCCTTTACAGCTTTAGGCTACTTTCCTAATATTTTTTTCCATACATATCTAGGCTTGGATTGCACAATACATTGGGTAAATTGCATTTATCAGATATCCCCTGCAGCAAGTATAGGCCAGGTGGCAAAACATCTGCCTTTAGAGGTCGGCTGTAAGTATTTATCATTTCTCAGCATCTTTACAAGACAGTCATATTATTAATGAGATTCATTATTACCTACGCACAGCCCACATGGTTCATAGAGACGCTTAACATGACAAGTAGAGAAAGTAACCTCCCGCACACAATGTATTCACAGGCGCTTTGATGGACATAGGATATTAAAGATGCTGAATGCAAGCATTGCTCATTCTTGTGTATGTTTTTATCCATAACCTTCCTAATTCATGAAAACAACAGAGAAATATTTAATGCTAAACTTTGAAATTAAAAATTGGAAGGTGGATCAGAAATGTGAGCATTGGTAACACTACTGCAGCTATAACAAATTCTCAGCTCTAACGGCTGATTTTCGCATGCAAAGTAATCAGGCTTAGAGCTTGTGATTACTGTGCTAAATTTAATACTATATATTTAAACACTATTTGCACAGTGCGGCAATGCAGAAAAGATTTTTATCAGATCCATTCATATAACTAATATATGATTTGTATCTAATTAAGTGCAGTTTCTTGAGATATTTTGGATTTGCTGTCGCATATATTTGATTGCACACTGCATGTTGGTTAATTGAAAACCATAGAAAATATAATCAATATTACTTCTCAAGTTTTCTTTTGATCTCAAACTATTATTGGAAAAAGTAAACATTGATGGATTTTTTTTTCTTGAAATTATTATATTATGCTACATATTGAAATTATTTAATGATTGAAGAAAATGTTTTCTTCATAAAAAAGTGTTTTTTTTAAGAGTTGACAGAAAGTAGGCTGCGTCCAAGAGTACCTAAATGGAGGCTGCTGTCAGAAAAATGTTCTGTTGTTTAAATCAGGTTTGTGTGTAACTTACACCTACTGCATGTGAAGGTGCTGTTTTCTCTGACTTGTCACTATACTTCCCCTTTTCCTCACTTTAGGTCCTAATAGGAGTTATTAGGGTGAGTCGACATTGAGCGGGGGGCACCATCAGCACAAATCTTTGGGTGCCAACCTCCACAGGAAGGTAGCGGGACAACAGTGGAATATGGAATACAGTAAATCCTTATAATACTACTTTTAATTTGGCAATGTTCTTTTCACATCACGTTATTAAAAAAAAAAAAAATTAGTCATATTGCAATTTTCTTCCTGGCTACTAGACCTTTTTAGGTTACTAATTCCCGTTGTTTCAGGAAGCTACTCATGCACATTATCCATGATGAACAAACCTTGGCCTTATCTTTTGTATTGAAACAATTGTGAAGAAAGTGGGAGGAGAGTCAGCTGGAACAGCAACTATTGTGTTTGGTGGATTCTTTATAATGAACTGTGTAAATACAGGGGTTGGACAAAATAATGGAAACACTTGGAAATATCAACAAAAGTTAGTTTAATATGGTATAGGTCCACCTTTTGCGGCGATTACAGCCTCTGTTCTCCGAGGTATGGATTCATGCAGGGTGTGAATTGTTTCCAAAGGAATTTTAGCCCATTCTTCAGTTAAAACACCCTCCAGTTCTTTGAGCAACGATGGCGGCGGAAATCGACGTCTAACTTGAATCTCTAAAATCGAACATAAATGCTCAATAATGTTAAGGTCTGGGGATTGTGGGGGCCAGATGAGATGCTCAACTTCATTAGAATGTTCCTCGTGCCATGCTTTAACGATTCTAGCTGTATGAATTGGTGCATTATCATCCTGAAAGTTGGCGTTCCCCTCCGGGAACAGTGCTTGAACCATAGGATGAATTTGGTCGCCCAAAATGCCTAAATAATCGTGGCTGTTAATTCTTCCATGAAGGGATATCATTGGCCCGGCAGATCTCCATGAAATAGCATCCCAGCTCATCACAGAACCTCCACCATGTTTTACGGTTGGGAGAAGGCAATCTGGATGGAATGCTTCTTTCGACTGTCTCCAAACGTACATGCCGCCGGAGGTCGGAAATTGGGTAAGCAATTATTCGTCTGAGAATATCACATGTTTCCACTACTCGAGGGACCAATTCTGGTGGTTTCTTCACCACTCTAAACGCTTGGAAACATTTGTCTTTGAGAGCAGCGGTTTTCGAATTGCAGCTCTTCCATCGAATCTAGATTTGTTCAGCTCCCGACGAACAGTTTTCATGGAAACTGGGTTCTATAGATGTTCATTGAGCTCAGCAGTGACTTTCGGAGCCTTGGTCTTGTGATCCTCTCTCGCAATTCGCTTTAGAGTCCGACGGTCTCTCTCAGTCAACTTCGACTTTTGGCCGGCCCTGTGCTTTGCTGCGGAAGTTTTTCCTTCTTTTTGAAATGCAGTCATTACTATGGAGACAGTACCTCTTGACACGCCAAGCATTCGGGCACTTTTGGTTACACTAGCACCTGCCATACCAGCATCAACAATTTGGCCTCTTTGAAAATCTGAGAGGTCTGCCATTGGTATCAGGTTCTCATCAATGTTCTTACAATTATGCAAAACAAACAGTTAATTTACATGCACATATCACATAACACAAATAGTCAACTACAAAACATTACCATATGTCACGATTTGCATGTTTATAACATGTTCGAAGATTATGATGCCAAAACGATAGGTGTTTCCATTATTTTGTCCAACCCCTGTATGTATTACCAGACCTTGTAATCAGGGGCAGATATATCACTGGTGCAACCTGTGCAGTCGCACAGGGGCCCAAGAGGTTAGGGGGCCCATTTCTACCTCCAAAGCAATTTTGCATTTTTAAGAGCTCTTGGGCTGTAATGGGCCCATGTATAATTCTTGCACAGGGGCCCTTTTCTCTCTGTGTCCGCCAGTGCTTGTAATCATGCTGTAATGAGTTTTGCTAAAAACATGAAAAGGACAGGAAGGTGGAGAAGAGATGGCATCCAAATGAGTAGAATTTTGTAGAATCTTCGTGTGACTGCGCTGTAGAATGCTGAGGATAAAGTCTGGAGGCTCAATAAGTAATCAAATGGTGAAAATAAATATATTGCTAGCAGATTAAAAAAAGACAGTAATACATTTCAATAACCCTCTGTGGTCTTCACCAGACTTATATCCCTCACAATAGAAAGTATTGCATCAGGAAGTGATTAGTTTTCCTTTTTCATTACTGAAATAGCAGGAAGTATGAGTCTAAAAAAAGTCTAAAAAATTCCTACTCCCATCAGCCTACACCTGTGGCAGCTAATAACATGGGAGTATTTATCAGCAGGTGCCTGCCCTATAAAAAATAATAGTAAAAAAATTACATGATAAAGATTACAGCTGAGTCTTGCAGTCTGCAGCTTTCAGTATTGCCATGCTGGTTATCAAAAATAGAAAGGCACAACATCATTTTTTTTATTTATTTATTTATAGCTCAGATGCCGACTGAACTGTGAAAATGAAGAAATACATTTTTCCTGCAAAAATGTTGGTTTTGCCCAAAATTTTTAATTTTCATAGGGGTACCAGGAGCAAAATGGATCATACAATTTGTTGTACAATTTTTTCCGGAATATACCTCATAAGTGATTGCCTATATCCTGCATGTAATTGGGAACTACCGTATGTACTCGTGTATCAGCCGACCCCCCTAATTTTGCCACAAAAAACTGGGAAAACGTATTGACTCGTGTATAAGCGGGGTGTATAAACTGCCGTCCTGCTCTGTGCTGCCCCGTCCTGCTCCTTGCTCCCCCATCCAGCTCTGTGCTCCCCCATTCTCCTCTGTACCTCCCCCCTCCTGCTCCGTCCTCCGCTGTGCTCCCCCATTCCTTCTCCGTCCTCCTGTGCCCCCCGTCCTGCTCCGTGCTCCTCTGTGCTCTCCATCTTCCCCGTCCTCCCCCCGTGCTCCTCTGTGCCCTCCATCCTCTCCCCCCGTCCTGCTCCGTGCTCCTCTGTGCCCTCCATCCTCTCCCCCGTCCTGATCCGTGCTCCTCTGTGCCCTCCATCCTCCCCCCGTCCTGCTCCGTGCTCATTGTCCTCCTCCATGCTTCCCCCATCCTCCGTTCTCCCCCCCGTCCTGCTCCGTGCTCATTGTCCTCCTCCAAGCTTCCCCCGTCCTCCGTTCTCTCCCCCGTCCTGCTCCATGCTCATTGTCCTCCTCCAAGCTTCCCCCGTCCACCGTTCTCCCCCCATCCTGCTCCGTGCTCCTTGTCCTCTCCTCCATGCTCCCCCCATCCTCCTCCATCATACTCACCCTCCCCGTGCCATCGCTGAACGTCCCGGCCGGCAATCCTGCGTTGTACCCGGCTTCCTGCAGCTCTCCTGTGCTGAGCGGTGACGTAATACCGCTCATTAAGGCCATAAATATGGACGCCACGCCTATGGGAGTGGTGTCGCGTCCATATTACATGACCTTAATGAGCGGTATACGTCACCGCTCAGCACAAGAGAGGTGCAGGAAGCCGGGTACAACGCAGGATTGCAGGGACGTTCAGCAATGGCACGGGGAGGGGTGAGTATGATGTCCCAGCCACCGGCTCCTGCCGCGGCTCCCCCTCCCCCGCTGGTTTCTGCCCAATGACTCTTGTATAAGCCGAGGGGGCATTTTCAGCACGAAAAAAGGTGCTGAAAATCTCGGCTTATACACGAGTATATACGGTACTTTTAAAGCACAGTGCAAAATTCAGAAGGGAAGGAGTGCCATAATTTAGAACATATTTTACTGTTATGTTTTGTGGGTACCATGACCTACTGGGAGAGCTCCTGAGATGCCAGAACAGCAGAACCCCAATAAGTGTTCCCATTTTACAAACTATACCTCTCAATGAATTCATCTAAGGGTGCAGTCATCAGATTGACATCACAGGTGTGTCACAGAAATTTATACTATTTGGCAGTGAAGAAAAAAAATTAAATTTTTAATACACAAATATTTTTTAGCCCCAGATGCTACCATTTTACACAGGGAAATGGATGAAAATGACACCAAAATTGGTCACACAATTTCTGCTGAATGTGAAATACTCCATATTAGGCGGTACAGTACTGGTTAGCCACATGACGAGACTTGGGAAGAATGGGGTGCTATTTTCCTCCTGCAGTGCAGATTTTACTATAAGTGTGCAGACTCCATACACAGAGCCCATAAGTGCTAGAAAAGCAGAATGCCCCCCTCAAGTGAACCCATTTTGGAAATTATACCCCTTTGGGAATGTAGCTACAGGTTTAGTAATGATTTGACTCAATGGGTGTTTTGCAGATACAAGCAGCAGTGGATGGGCAGCATGGTGGCTCAGTGGACAGCACTACAGCCTTGCAGCGCTGGAGTCCTAGTTTCAAATCCCACCAAGGACAACATCTGCAAGGAGTTTGTATGTTCTCCCCATGTTTGCATGGGTTTCCTCTGGGTACTCCGGTTTCCTCCCACATTCCAAAAACATACAGATAGGGAATCTAGATTGTGAGCTCCTTTGGGGACAGCGACGATTATGAGTGCAAACTGTAAAGCGCTGCGGAATATGTTAGCGCTATATAAAAATAAAGATTATTATTGTTATGTTGCTGAGAGAAAATTGCAAATCTGCTATTGTAGTGCCTATACATTGTAGTGACCAGCACATTATGCCCAGTTCATGCTTCTGAAGACATGCACACGTAAATTAAGCGAGCTCTTATCACTACAAAAATGGCAAACGTGGACTCTTTGTGATTTAGGCACACTGTGAAACTCAGAAGGGAGAGGGGCATTCGAATTTGGTAGTGCAGAATTTGCTTGATTTCTTTTGGGGAATGAGGAGCCATGGCGCTTTTTCATATTCTTTGTACTACCAGTAATGTGAAAGCTCCCTTTAATTCTGTTAAGAGATGACAATCCTGAGTGGGGAATTTCTTTTTTTTGTATATTGTTTTAAAGCTTTTGTTGGGAACATTTTACATCACATTTGGAATCACATTTATCTGGCGCTCTATGATAAGCACTTACATCGGGGTTTCATCTTAATCTCCTAATGACGTGATTCAGATGAAACCCTCAGTCCTGCGTGAAGGGGTTAACAACATGCAGAGATTCAGTGATGTACTGATCGGGGCTATTTTATATCATTGTATTGTTGTAGAATACATTTTTAGCCTATCACTTTCATCCCTGATCTGCCTTTACGTTAGCTGATACAGAGAAAAGGGTCCCAGGATAAAAACAGTTAATGGGCCCTTTGCAAGTCCCTTTGCTCATCATAATGCACAATTTTGCCTGCTTTGGTGATGAGAGTGGGCCTCACCTTTATAGTCTGTGTATGTAAGGGATGATATATCCACCACTGTGGTCTGATCTCATCATCTTTGAGTCTGTCTTGGATTGCATGAAGAGTCAGAAGAAATTTCACAAGTCTACATCCACAGAAGATCTGTAGTTAGTTCTTCAACAAGATTCCTGCCGAGTTTCTTTAAAAACTGAGAACAAATGCACCTAGAAGAATTGATGCTGTTTTGAAGACAAAAGGTGGTCACATTAAATATTGACCTGATTTATATTTCTTTTTTGTTCATTTACTTTGCATTTTGTTAATTGATAAAAAATAAACTATTAATAGTTCTATTTTTCAGTTAATTCTTTTTCCATAAAAGTGTTTGCACAGTATTGCAGATGAATACATAGTGTAGATCAAGATATTAGCAAGCAATATTATCCCATTAATAATTTCTTATTACATTGAATTTATCAAAGCCATAATTTAATAGATAAAACCTATTGGAATGAACGCTTCCAGATATTTGTACCTGAACTATGAACTTGATAGTATGTATGCCAATCTTTAAAACATGTCAGTATTGTATTTTTCATCAAATAAGCCCTCCAATTGAATTTTTTTAATCTAAATCTGTGCATATGTGGACATAGTGCAAGTGGTATGTGTTTATATACACATTCACCGCCGCCTGGTACTCATTGTCATTCTGATGCTCTTCTCAGTGATTTCACAGCTTTCATACTCTTCAGGTCACACTGCGCTGTGCAAGACCCGAAAGTGGCTTTTTCAATGTAAATCTAGGGAGTGTCAGAATGAAACTTCATAGTATTACATTGGAAAGACTTTTAGTTCATGTATAGATCATAGAGTGAGCAGCATAGCCTGAAATGCGGTCATGTAATTGAGAAGAGGAACGGAACGGTGCCAGATCCCGGAGATTGTGGCAATAGGTGAGTATATTAACATATACACACTACATTACATACATATATACATAGATTTATTTTAAAACTCTCCATACAAAGGCTTCTTTAAGCATTTTAGAGTATACAGATTATAGCGTAAAAATCCCATGTCTCCCAAAGTAGAAGCCTCATGTGAACAAATTCAAAAGCATGTCTTGCCACTCTAGTTTCTCCATACTTTTCATTATCATTTTCTTTTTCCCATTGTTGTTCTTTCTTTAATATCTCTCATTAGCATTCCTTTGCCATACATCTATACGCCTAAACAATGCTGATTAAAAGATCTAAAAACACTGAAGCAGAAAACTTTTTCAAGACCGAAATTTGTGTAAGTCTCCAAACTTTTGGCCTTGATGAACAAAATATTAAGCAGGTAGTTTTAATGGAATTGCTGATTTATTCATACAGAAATAGTACTTGATGATCTTTGGTCATTATCATTTGTATGGAAAATTCATTAAAACAGGTTTAGTAAATAGAGTAAAATAGTTTACAGACGATTGTCCTGTACAAAGACCTGTTCACTAGTGTTGAGCATTCCGATACCGCAAGTATCGGGTATCGGCCGATATTCGCGTTATCGGAATTCCGATACTTAATTCCGATACTTTTTCAATATCGTATACCGGAATCGGAAGTTCCCATAATTCTTTGAGAGGCAATGTGATGTTAGTCAGCCAATGATGAATCTTATGAAGTGTGGGCACATCCTGTAATGCTGCGGTCATCTTAACTAATGGCATGGCTGTGATTGGCTGCTGAAATGATGTCAGAATGCACTATAAAAGGCGCCGCAGCCATTTTAGCGTCACTGTGCTGTGAACTCAGTTAGGGACAGAACGCTGCTGTGCTGACTCTGAGGGACAGTTAGACATTGCGATTTTGTGTACTACTGTGCTTGAGGCAGGCTAGTTTACCAACAGGTCCTGCCCACATCCTTCTTCCTAGTGAGGATTCAACATCATCAGCCGGCGTTCCTGATCTGGCCACGGAGGCCAGAGATCACCGGCTTTCATCAACGGATGTAAGTTTCGTCTGCGGGCCATAGGAGGCTGAAGTCGGACTTTCTACTGCAAGTGACCCATCGGGGTTGTCAGCAGGCCAGAGGAGGCTGAAATTGGACTTTCTATTGCAAGTGACCCATCGGGGTTGTCAGGTAAAACCTGTGCAAACAGGACTATTTTCTCCACAGTGCACCACTAATACTCATTCATCTGAGCTGTCACCGGCCGGGACAGTGTCAATTTCTTCTGACCTTTCTGCATAAAAGGTTTTTTAGGATTTCTGCAGCGTTTTTCTGCTCCATCGTTAAAAGAGGACCTCTTTTACTTTTTCAGGGTTTGTCCATATTAATACCCATATGAATAAATACCTTATGCGTATTATGACTATTTAGTCCTTTGGTTTGGGGTTTACTACATAATAGACTACAGGCTTTTCTCATCACCTTTTTCTCACGGGTCTTAGTGCAATATTTATTTATTACTGTATTATTACATCTGCATCTCAAACTGTTCTACAGAGTGCGTCTGAATTTATGTATTGTTTTCCATTTGACACATGCATATTCCTATTTTTCTACAGATCCTTTTGTGTCTTGTAGTTTTTATGTGCGCAAACTATTTTTATTTTCAATTATAGAGGGCCATGTTATTGACTTTGCATTGACGTGTAAAAGATTTATGTTGTGCCACTGGCTATATGTATTCTAAAGGTGTACCCAGTCTCAACAGATCATTAGTCTGATTGTTCTTTGATTCTCCTAAATGTGAATTTGTCTGATTTGGTGTCAAACTTGACTTTGTCCCTATTTTTGTTTTGCCATGTGACCCAATGATTATACAAATCTATATAGGGTTTGGCATCATCAAAAGTAACAGAATATTAGCATGCATGCATATTTAGGATATAAAAGAGAAGTATCTTGTTGTGCCAGAGTGTTCCTAACTCCTGAATGGATATAAAACAATATGGTCTACGGATCAGGTAAAATCGAGGGTCCGCATGTCTATATTTTATACAATTTGAGTGGGCAAGGGTGGGATTTAGAGATTAGCCCATTCATGAAAGTTTTGGAAGCTGAGAACCTTCAGGAGTTGTTAACCATGCTTTGAGGTCGATTGAATGCCATGTCACTCAGGCAGCCAATCACTGCTGTCAAGCGCAATGGAAAGCAACACACGGTTGGTCCTGTGGCCAGCAGCACAGGAGGGGTAAGGGTAAAACATGAATATATTAGATTATGTTTTACTATTTGGAGCAAGTTTGAAGTTTTCTTTAAGGATTGGAAAACCACCTTCAGTTAGGAATCGGATCAATCAAACAGGGCACAATATGGAATAATGTGCGTTGTTATACACAGTAACTTACAAACGTGGTTCTCTCTGGCATCTATGTACATGGGCAAGTATTACTCTAATTTGGGTCTAATGTGTAGTTTATTGGGTGCAATATAGGCTCATTGTAGGACTGCAAACACACAATTTGGTTCTTTGCAGGTAGAATATGGTACTTTATGCAAAGTATATGGCTGTGTGCAGGCACAGAATCGCACTGTCCAATGAAAACAAACTATGGGACTATTGTGGCATGGTATGGCGGTCTCTGGCCACTGTTTAGCATAATATAGTACTATATGGACATTGGACAACAACAACTTTTTAATGTGCTGGTATTGTTGTGGTTACAATTAAAGAAATATTCTCAATTTGTCTCTGGAGCAGGTCAGAGCTATGTTGCTCTTTACTTCTTTGTTTCTGATAGGATAGGCTGAGTTATAGTATTAGTAGAACTATAAAGTTCTGCTGTAACACATTCAGCTATTAGTGATTTGTTTTATAATGTACACTATCACTGTATTTACGGTACATATAGAGATAATGGCACTTGAACAAGCACATAGCTCAGGATAGTCAGAGCTGTGATTAGGAGAACTGCTCTTGGAGAAGCTAGTGCTATAGATTGGTGATTTTGCAAGTAGAGATGGGCGAACCCGAACAGTAAAGTTCGGCATCCAGACCGAACACCTATGACCTATGACCCGACATGAAATGACACTTGGTGTACATAGGGTTAACCATGTCTTTTCATGTCCTTTGCTATCTAATTTGCACAAACAATTAAATCAGACTATGTGTGCAAAATTTCACACCTGTAGGGGTTAATTAAAGGTGTAAATTCGTAGCAAAAAAGTCCGGTTTTTGTACAACGAATTTACACCTTTAATTAACCCCTACAGGTGTTAAATTTTGCACACATAGACTGATTTAATTGTTTGTGCAAATCAGATAGCAAACGACATGAAAAGACATGGTTAACCCTATGTACACCAAGTGTCATTTCATGTCGGGTGCTTCTGTCTTTTCACTGAAGCCGGCTTTACCCGGCAATTGAATCAAAGGATATTTTACTATGTAGAAGTGTATAAACTATACATATATGTATATATATATGTCACAATGACATGTATATATATATATATGTATTCTATGTGTGTATATTTAGTGTTTACAAGGAAAGAATGGGGTTTTTTTAGTTGCGATATTTTGTTCCCATAGACTTACATGGGACTTCCGGTATCGGTATCGGGTATCGCCTATATTTTAGTGATATCGGCGATACCATTCCGATTCCGATACTTTAGGATATCGGAAAGTATCGCTCAACTCTACTGTTCACATGAAGCTATTATCCTTCTGTTTTGAATGACTAAGCAGGCATGAACAACAATAATTACACCTTGTAAATGAACAGAACAAGCAATGAACAACAATAAAATTGTCTTTCATCATTTACTAAACTGACCATCGATAAATTACAGGTTCTACCAGCTTTCATTATGCAGCTATTGTGGAAACATGGGGATTTAAGACTTTAATCATTACACTCTATAATATCATTAACCACTATGATCATTCAATTGACAGTGGTTGCATTATGAATATGAACTATTAAGCATTTCTTTCTCAAAACTCTCAAAGTTTTATTTTCAAAGTTTTGTTTTTATTTTAGACTAGCTGAAGAGCCCGGCGCTGGCCTGGCATAGTAACTAACTATGGTTAGTTATAACAAATTATAATGAATATATCTCTATATATAAAGCTGAGTGTAGAGCCCACTCCGCATAATAACATTCACTATATATCCCACACAATCCCGTCAACCAGAGCCACCGGACTACTACCCCTAATATCCCACATCATCCAGTCAGCCAGAGCCACCGGACAACTAATATCTCACATCATCCTGTCAAAGCCACAGGACTACTACCCCTAACATCCCACATCATCCCGTCAGCCAGAGCCACCGGACAACTAATATCCCACATCATCCTGTCAAAGCCACCGGACTACTACCCCTAACATCCCACATCATCCCGTCAGCCAGAGCCACCGTCTACTAGCCCTAATATCCCACATCATCCCATCAGCCAGAGCCACCGGACTACTAATATCCCACATCATCCTGTCAGAGCCACCGGACTACTACCCTTAATATCCCACATCATCTCGTCAGCCAGAGCCACCAGACTACTACCCCTAATATCCCATATCATCCCGTCAGCCAGAGCCACCGTCTACTACCCCTAATGTCCCACATCATCCCGTCAGCCAGAGCCACCAGAATACTACCCCTAATATCCCACATCATCCCGTCAGCCAGAGCTGCTGGACTACTACCCATTAATATCCCACATCGTCCAGTCATCAAGAGCCACCGTCTACTAGCCCTAATATCCCACATCATCCCATCAGCCAGAGCCACCGAACTACTAATATCCCACATCATCCTGTCAGAGCCACCGGACTACTACCTTTAATATCCCACATCATTCCTTCAGCCAGAGCCACCAGACTACTCCCCCTAATATCCCACACCATCCCGTCAGCCAGAGCCACCAGACTACTACCCCTAATATCCGATATCATCCCGTCAGCCAAAGCCACCGGACTACTACCCCTAATATCCCACATTGTCCCGTCAGCCAGAGCCACCGGACTACTACCCCTTTTATCCCACATGATCCGGTCAGCCAGAGCCACCGGACTACTACCCCTAATATGCCACATCATCCCGTCAGCCAGAGCCACCGAAGAACTAATATCCCACATCATCCAGTCAGAGCCACCGGACTACTACCCTTAATATCCCACATCATCCCATCAGCCAGAGCCACCGTCTACTACCCCTAATATCCCACATCATCCAGTCAGCCAGAACCATCGGACTACTACCCCTAATTTTCCACATCATCCCATCAGCCAGAGCCACCATCTACTAGCCCTAATATCCCACATCATCCCATCAGCAGAGCCACTGGACTACTACCCCTAATTTTCCACATCGTCCCGTCAGCCAGAGCCACCGTCTACTAGCCCTAATATCCCACATCATCCCATCAGGCAGAGCCACCGGACTACTAATTGTCATGGTGTATCGCCACGAGGATCGTCGCGATTACACACTCTGACTTCTCACAGCTGAGTTGCTGTTTCTTTGTGTTTGGTAATGAAGGAGTTAATTTTACCTAGCTCTTTGTTAAGACTAGGTCCAGCCTCGCCCGGCTGCTTTTGATTATGTTCTAATTAGATTCCTTCATATACCTGCCAGTCTGCTTGTTAGAGGCCGGTGAAAGCATTCATGTAGTCTAGCAGACTGGATCGGTTCTGAGAATACTTAAGCTAAGAGCTCCTTAGTTGTTTTTACTCTTACAGCTTATAGTTTATCTCTGAGACCTTAGGTGTTCCTACTGTGTGTGAGTGTTGTATGTAAGACTTTATTTACTTTATTTCTTGTCTTTCTTGTATGTCTTTCTGTTCATTAACCATTACCTGTTCTTTCCCTTTGGTGGTAATCAGGGTCCTTCTTAGGACTAGATTACAGTTGGCAGGGATTGATAGGAGACAGGGTTTACGCTGGTGGCCTGGACCTCTGTACCTTTAACAGTACCTCCAGGTAGAGGGATTAGTTAGGACCCCAGTTTAGGGTCAGCATAGACCCGGTCACCCTCTAGCCGGAGACAGTGTATAACGGATTCCGTATTGACCCACTGGACATTGTCAGGTAATTCTATGTTATCATATATCTATGCGCATGTTATATAGGATGTTGCCCTTTTGATATAGATTACTGACATCACATATATATATATATCTGCTATACAGCGTGACACTAATATCCCACATCATCCTGTCAGAGCCACCGGACTACTACCCTTAATATCCCACATCATCCCATCAGCGGGAGCCACCAGACTACTACCCCTAATATCCCACATCATCCCGTCAGCCAGAACCATCGGACTACTACCCCTAATTTTCCACATCATCCCGTCAGCCAGAGCCACCGTCTACTAACCCTAATATCCCACATCATCCCATCAGGCAGAGCCAATGGACTACTACCCCTAATATCCCACATCATCCCATCAGGCAGAGCCACCGGACTACTAATATCCCACATCATCCTGTCAGAGCCACAGGACTACTACCCTTAATGTCCCACATGATCCCATCAGCCAGAGCCACCGGACTACTATCCCTAATATCCCACATCATCCCATCAGCCAGAGCCACCGGACTACTACCCTTAATGTCCCACATGATCCCATCAGCCGGAGCCACCGGACTACTACCCCTAATATCCCACATCATCCCATCAGCCAGAGCCACCGGACTACTCCCCCTAATATCCCACATAATCCCGTCAGCCAGAGCCACCAGACTACTACCCCTAATATCCCACATCATCCCATCAGCCAGAGCCACCGGACTACTACCTCTAATATCCCACATTGTCCCATCAGCCAGAGCCACCGGACTATTACCCCTAATATCCCACATATCCCGTCACAGCCGCCATAACTTCCATACCAAGGATCCCTTTAAGAGAGGCCTGGCATCAGAACCAAAGCGCTGGATGGATTTGCCCTGACTTCCATACCAATGATCCCTTTAATAGAAGCCTGTGGTGAGAATCAGATCGCAGAGTGGATTTGCCCTGACTTCCATACCGGAGATCCCTTTAAGAGGGAAGATGTGCCTATGGGATGGAGGATGTGTGATGGGGATATAGGCACGGGAGCGGGTGATTCATTTCTGTCATGTGCGCTCTGCTTTTGTCTGGGTTGGGAGCTTATGTTCCCGGGGATGATAGATTTCTCCCACCAGGTCAGTGTCAGCTGAGGTGTTGTCCTGGAGTGAGAAAACTGTTGCTCATAGCAACCAATCACAGCTCAGCAGCTATCAAACAGCTCTGGTGAAATGAAAGATGCTTAGTGATTGGTTGCAAGGAAAGCTGTTGCTCATAGCAACCAATCACAGCTCAGCTTCTTTTAAACAGCTCTGGTTAAATGTAAGATACTCTGTGATTGGTTGGTGATACACACATACACACATTCAATTTTATATATATATAGATTATTTGCTTACTTTTTTGTTTGTTGTTTGTTGCTATTATTACATCAGATGTGCTAAAAAGCTGTGTAAGTGATGCCATAACTTAACTGTAGAGATTCTTCTGAGGAATTAACTTTTCTAAAGGCTCAATAAAGCATACTGTGTATAATCAAGCAGCACAGACTGGCTCAAAAAGATAGCAGATGCATGGATGAATCTGTGCCTTTTATATTCATCCTTTGGATAAGGAAACTGATTTGATATATTATAAAACCATGCGTTAATGATCCTTAGAACTGTATCAGAACTTTAATTTTTTGTCACACATCCTGCATGCAAAAATCTGTTATATTTTTAGAAAATGACTTTTACTTAATTAAATAATCTAATTAAATTAAATGCCATGCTTATTATTTTATTATTGAAAATGCTCTCAAAAGTGTTAATTTCTCACTCCAGCTTTATTGAAATTAGTCTGAAATATCTTAAATGTTTAATTAATTGTATTTTCACATCAATAGGAAATGGTACATTTTATGTACACAGTTGGAACAGTGTTTTAATTGGTAAACTTATCTTTTTAACCAATTTAAGAAGTACTGTTTTCAGAATATGGGACTTTCCTTTTGGAGTTTTTCCATCTCTGGGAGGGGTGGGTTGCTGTGGGCTTGTTACATCTGCATTTTTTTTGGCAATTTATTATTATGGCTATATGCACTTTATATGATATTGAATAAAATTGATTGATGTTTTTGGCAATCCATCGTTTGCTCCTTTTTTCCTCTTGTATTCACCTATTGTAGGAGTTGATGTATTTTATTCCAGGGGTGGGGGATTCTTTCCCCACCTCTTGGTATTTTGTTAAAGCTGTATATGTTTTCCCCAATATTTGAGGCAGGTACCTTTCCTACTTGGGGGCTGGCAATTGGATTCGAGCATGCTCAGTTAAAAAATCGAATTTGTTCCGATCCATCATTGACGGATAGGGCACCCATAGGCTTCCGTTCTAGCAAACAACGGACCGCGAGAATGCCAAGAGTGTGCAAAGCAGTCATCAAAGCAAAAGGTGACTACTTTGAAGAACCTAGAATACAAGACATAATTTCAGTTGTTACACACTATTTTGTTAAGTATATAATTCCACATGTGTTAATTCATAGTTTTGATGCCTTCAGTGTGAATTTACAATTTTCATGGTCATGAAAATACAGAAAAATCTTTAAATGAGAGGTGTGTCCAAACTTTTGGTCTGTACTGTACATATCAGTGCAAGGCATGCAAGCACTGTATGTGGGTATATAGATATTAGTATTGTAAGTGGAATACTTCATTGCATACATCAAAAGGGTCCATTCCATTACTGTTTGCTACTGCTGCCTATTACATATATTGACCGTATCTACATAGCCCTAGGTTTCAGTGGCCAGGAAAATTTTTGTTTTCATCTTATTCCTGATTATTTTATTCCAAAGCAATCCAGAGCCCCATTTTTTCTCCATTTGCTTATTGGCACTGCAGACTACAGCGATATCCTTTTTGTAGTACAGCGTGAAAATCCAACTATTTTAAACGGGTTTGCCCATCCCAGCCAACACTTCTGAGTGCGCAGAAATGTCTAACATTTTTGTGGTAATGTAAAATTTTTTTGGAGTGCCTTATATAATTTCTTGACACCATTTTGCTGCCCAAAAAAAATTTAGCTGCCAAAAAAATATTTAGCTACAGGGCAGATATTATACACCGAGTTTTGTCCGCCACACGGATTGCCTATCAAAGTTTGTGAAGATGCTGAGGGAGTACCTTGCTGGCCGTACCAACTCCTCCGTGAGTCCTCTGTGTCCTTTTAATTATTTTTTTCCAAGCTGGACACGTGGCATGAACTGTCTCTCTATGCCTTTGAGGTCCTTGCTTGCCCTACCGCTAACGTTTTGTCAGAGCAGGTTTTTACTGCCGCTGGTGGAATTATAACTAAGTGCATCTGCCTGTGAACTGAAAATGCTGACAGGCTGACTCTTATAAAAATGAACAAGAGCTCGATTGGGCCAGACTTCTCTACACCACCAAATGATAACAGCGAGACATAACCTCAAATACGGTGTTTTTTTTGGGAGGTGTATTATTCCCATGCATCTCTTCATACCCACACATGGGTATACCTTCCTGACTTTGGCTATTTGGTGTGTTATCCTCCTCCTTCTCCTCATCCTTATCATCCACCACTAGATCACCATGGTGACCGTGGTCCATGATGCAACTGCCAACTTATTGTGTAAAAGGGTGTTTTTGATGCCTTTTAAAAAAAATGTTTACACAGTATGTTGATGTGTATTCCCCAGGGGGAAATTTTTGTCAGCCCATACACTATGTGTATGGGCATTCCAAGTATAGGAGACATGCTCCTTTAAACTGAGAAAACATTTTTCGGAGGCCATCCTCCACGTCTCTTCAAACACCACCACTAGAACATGAGGGTAACTGTTTCATGATTCAAAAGCCACTACACTGTGTGCAGAATTATTAGGCAAGTTGTATTTCAGAGGATTCTTTTTATTATTGAACAACAACTATGTTCTCAATCAATCCAAAAAACTCATAAATATAAAAGCTTAATATTTTTGGAAGTTTGAGTGGGATTTTTTTTAGATTTGGCTATCTTAGGAGGATATCTGTTTGTGCAGGTAACTATTACTGTGCAGAATTATTAGGCAACTTAATAAAAACCAAATTTATACCCATCTCACTTGTTTATTTTCACCAGGTAAAACAATATAACAACACAAAATTTAGAAATAAACATTTCTGACTTTCAAAAACAAACAAAAAAAATCATTGACCAATATAGCCACCTTTCTTTACGATGACACTCAAAAGCCTTCCATCCATAGATTCTGTCAGTTGCTTGATCTGTTTACGATCAACATTACGTGCAGCAGTCACCACAGCCTCCCAGACACTGTTCCGAGAGGTGTAATCTTTTCCCTCCCTGTAGATCTCACATATAGATCTTAATAGGGCTATTCCTCCTACCCTCTTCATGAATCCTGGTGACCTGAGATCGGACTCTGATATCTACGCCCTTCAACACATGGGTGAGATTGTTCCATATTTATATCTATAGTGATTTGGACATTGTTCTCACTCCTTATTGGTCTTTTGTTTATTTCATTACCCTATATGGGTATATATTTTTTTGATCTATTTTTCTGTTGTTAGTGGTCATTACCTACAATGGTGTTAAGATCAATATTATATTATATCCAGTCTATTTGATATTTAGAACTGGGATTAGTTATATATTTATTCAACCTAGAAGTTCTTGTTTTTCCTCTTTGAGGTTTGTTATATACATGCATTAGTGTTTTTATCATACACTTTCTTGTTTGGTAGCTTTTAGATACATCTCTTAGTAAAAGTTATGTTTTAACACAGTCTCGTTGCTGATATATAGCATTCCAAGTATAGGAGACCGGCTCCTTTAAACTGGGGAAAACATTTTTGGAGGCCATCCTCCACGTCTCTTCACACACCACCACTAGAAAACGAGGGTGAACGTGTTCTGTGATGCAACAGCCACTATATTTTTTTGCAAGGGTGTTTATGATGGCCGTAAAAAATATTTAGACAGTAGGTTGATGTGTACCCCCCAGGGAAAAATGTTTGTCAGCCCATAAACTTAGTGTATGGGCATTCCAAGTATAAGAGACCGGCTCCTTTAAACTGGGAAAACATTTTTTGGAAGCCATACTCCATGTCTTTTCAGACACCATCTCTAGAACATGAGGGTGAATGTGTTCTGCCCTGCTATTCACTGCATAAGCAATAACAGTATAAGGGACCCACTGTTTAATAATGGGAACAGCAAAGCATAGCTGCCTGATGGCTCTCTAAGAAAAGTGAGGGCTCACTGCTGGCACTATAAAAATAGATTTTGTGACTTTCAGAGTCTCTCCTTCATAAATGAAACAGGATGTGTCAGATGATGTGTCACACACCACATGGCCAAATAAGGTTGTAAAATTTTAAAATGACATTTCCCAGTGAATGCATTTGTCTTGGTTTAAAGCAATGGTAAAGGTGAAAAAACGAATCAAAAACGCGACGTGTGAACTTAGCCAAAGTGGTGGAGGTACATATTTTTTTTGGTTATTTATTTTGCCTTACATACAAATCATTACCCTGGAAAGGATGTTCCTTAACATATTTCCCAGGAAAATCCATTTTGGTATACTTTTCGTATGTTTTATTGTGCGCCTGTAAAAGTGGCGTAAGACTCTAACATCATTGTTCACAACTGTTACCTGGGTGTCAGAAATGCTTCCAGGGGTATTCCCCATGAAGTCCCATGTCATTTGACCACTGTTTCCATCAATGTCAGATGTTTTTAGACTCTAAAAAGACCCTTGGGGGGGCTCGCGGCAAAATGCTCGGTTTTCCCATAGACTTACATTTGGCTCGTTGCTCAGGTCGAGCACCTGTGCATTCCAATTTGCTCGACCTGAGCAACGAGCACCCGAGCATTTTAGTGATCGCTCATCACTAGTAATATGGCAGGTAAAGGGCAGCACGGTGGCTCAGTGGATAGCACTACAGCCTTGCAGCACTGGAGTCCTGGGTTCGAATCCCACCTAGGACAACATCTGCAAGGAGTTTGTATGTTCTCCCCGTGTTTGCGTGGGTTTCCTCCGGGTACTCCGGTTTCCTCCCACACTCCAAAAACATACTGATAGGGAATCGAGATTGTGAGCCCCATCGGGGACAGCGACGATAATGTGGTAAAGCGCTGCGGAATCTGTTAGCGCTATATAAAAATAAAGATTATTATTATTATTATTATTATATGGCAATGGACACTCTGCGATTTGCGTGAATCCAATCATAATTTGTCCTGCTTCTCAAGGGTTTAGCAGATCCCTACAAATTTGACACAAATTCAATGATTCACTCATCTCTGCTAAATACTTAACAATTGATTGGTCTTGGACTGCGAAAGAATAGCTATTCATAATATGGTGGATATCTGAGTAAGGAATGCAACCACAATTACTTTAATATTTCCTAATAATCATACTTGTTAACCTTCTTAAATTATTTGAGAAACGTATGAAAAACAGTTAGAGCCATGCTATCTCCCATGTATACATGCCTTTCCCTATTCCTATACTTTTCTTTATACTATTTTTTATGATAAGAATACATAAAAGTGCATATTTTGCCTTTCAATCTGCATTGTAAACCGCATGTGACCTTTATTGTACAAGAGATACAAATAGTATAGTATATATTCTTTATGTCTTTATATTTAGATGTAAGTAGTAAACAAATTCGTATAAAACAATGAATAAAACCTCGACCTAAGTCATAATTTACGCTCTACAAAGCTGTCACAAGCACATCCTTTTTTCTCACTTGTAAATGTGTCTAGTTTTTCTGTTTTTTTTTCTTTTAAATAAGGAAAAGTAAAATTAACATCTTTAAGAACTACCCGAAATGTTACTTATTGTTGTAAATTGCTATACAAACATTGTCTATTACAAATTTCATATTTCAAATACAAAATATGTCATGTAAAATCTATACAAAAAGTTTTATTTCATTCCATAGTAAAAAATTGTGTGTTAATTTGTCTGTTGGGTCCCATGGTGTAAATCTATTTGCTTTAATCAGTTTTTCCTTGAGAGTAAAGTATGCCTGGAATTGTTTTCATCTTTAAAAGATTTGTACAAAAGCAATATTTACACAAAAATATAATAGATTAATGTTTGCTGGCAGATTTTTTTGCTTTTACACTGCAATGCTTTAATAGTAATTGTCGTTTGTGCATGTAGAAAGTAGTGACCTGTATACAGATCACCTCTTGTAAGATGTTGAATTTATTAAGGATGGCATGTTAGAATTTTGCTTCATCTTGTCTTGTTTAGCCTCTAGCCTACAAGTATACCTTGATTAGATGATAAATCGATAATGCAATCTCAGCTTCTGTTTAAGCTAATGACTTTCAGTAACTTACCAATTTATGCTCTTACTTTTTCTAGAAATGAAAGTATGCATTAAATTATTTTAACTTTAACAATCTTAAGAAGCAAAATTCCTGGAATGTAGGTAGATAAATGCATTTAAGTGCAAAAGATGAATTTTGACTCACAAGAAAATTTGTTTCCGCTGATTGCTCAAAATGTTAAATTGCAGCATCAATATTACTTGTTTTCTCTGTTAATTGTCACAGTTTAAGAATTGAGCATATTAATTTTCAGTCATATAATTTTGTGTACACTACAATATGCTTATAATACAATTGCTGCTCTACATAATTTTGTATTTCAGAGAGTCAGTGTTGTTCTTACCAACCAGCTTTGAAAATTAAAGCAATATTTTGGTTGGTTGCTACAAAATGGAATTTTTACATGATGAGGCCTAAATTAAAATTTAGAAAATTGTTGTCTTAACTTGGAAAGAATATTCACTGAAAAATTGTCAGTTTTACTTATTTTACTAAAATTGTAACAATAAAAAAACATATTTTAAAAAGAAAAAAAAGCAGCAGTATAACTGTCCAAAAGGTTACATGTGGTGATCACTTCAATAAATAGCAGATGTTTTTATAATCCTTTATAACAACTAAACAAATTAATACTAAAATATTATTTTAATTGGAATGTGAAATACCTGCTATACAGCAAGGCTTGGATTCGCCTACTGTGTGACTGGGTAATTCCCCGGAGGGCCCCTGAGCCTGGGAATAACAATTGCAGCCACAGATGGTGTGACTGGCAAAGCAGGACCGGCCTGTGCCTGTGCTAGCTGGATGTTTGTTCTTGGATGCACATTCAGTATAAAGTGGGAACCAAAGAAGAGGAAATTATGAAATGCGTTCAAATAGACAAAGAGGGGGACAGTATACTAAATGGAGGTCAAAAAGGTGGACATAATACTAATTGAGGGTCAAAGACAATAGACATTAAACTACATGCTGGCTCCTACATTACGAATGCCCGCTTTGTGGCTTACGACATTTTTAGTTTATGGGGTCACAATCATCAATGTTCCAATTGTTTTAACATATTAAAGGTTGACACTTTTAACATAAGGGTGCAATTTGAGGGATGTGCATTATTGTTGTATTTGAGCATAAAGATGGACTTTAACACCTTCGCGACATGCGCTGTACTAATTCTGCTCTGCAGGAGATGCGTTCCCGCCAAGAGCAATACTAGCATGGCACACCAATAGCGAGGCCTCATGCTGAGCGCCGAGGCGTTCAGGTACGGGTGTCACCTCGCAGCAATGCCCACGATTGGTGCTAGCACCGATCATGGGCATTTAACCCTTTTATGCAGCTATCATTAGTGACATCAGCATAGAGAAAGATAGTTCAGGAAGGGGGCTCCCTGTGTGCTTCCATCAGGACAACGTGATGCGATCGCATTGTCCTGATGGTCTCCATGGAGAACCCCGGCTCCCAGATAGCCGCAGAGTTCTTTGGGGTCCTGCAAGTAAGGTAGCTTATGGCTGACCTGCCTTTCAGATCACCGATCTGATGCTCTGTATTGCAGAGCATCAGATCGGTGATCTGATATTATATAGTAATGTCCCATACTGGGACAATGTAAAAAAGTAAAAACAAAATATTACTATGTGTAAAAATATATTTTTAAAAATCCCTAAAGAAAAAGAGAAATAAATATTTTTCCAATAAAAACATTTATGTAAATAAAAAAAAGCAATAAAAGTACACATATTTGGTTTTGTCATGTCTATTACGACCCTCTCTGTAAAACTTTCCCACTAGTTAACCCCATTTAGTGAACACCATAAAAAGTGAATAAAACATGAGGCAAAAAACATTGCTTTATCATTATACCGCCGAACAAAAAGTGCAATAAATCGCGATCAAACAGATGGATGTAAATAAAAATTGTATCACTGAAAACGTCATCTTGTCCCGCAAAAAAACAAGCCACAAAATAGCTCCATCAGCTGAAAAATAAAAATGTTATAGCTATCAGACTAAAGCAATGCAAAAATAATTATTTTTTCAATAAAATAGTTTTTATTGTAAAAAAGCACCAAAACATTAAAAAAGTATAAATGAGGTATCACTGTATTCGTACTGACCTAAAGAATAAAGCTGCCTTACCAATTTTACCACATGAGGAACGGTATAAAGAAAAAGAAAAAACAATTCCTAAATTGCTGGTTTTTGTTCATTCCGTATCCCAAAAATTAGAATAGAAAGCTATCAAAAATGTCATGTGCCCGAACATGGTACCAAAAGAAACGTCATCTAGTCCTGCAAAAAACAAGCCCTCACATGACTCTGTCGGCCGTAATATGAAAAAGTTATAGCTCCCAAAATATGGTCGATGTGGTCGACTTAATATTTTTATATAGTTTACAAACGCTTTACTCATATAGCTTGGCATATTTTTATTCTCCACTTGGTGTCCTTCATTTATGCATATTGTTTTGGAGGATCGTTCTCCTATCCATATATATTATTTCATTATATACTCATACAAATTTGTAAATTTTATGGTACATGTAATTGTCAATAAAAATAGTTATTTGAGAAACTTTTAGACTCTTTTTTTTCATATATTATCTATCATTGTTCTGAGTCTATATCGTCAGTGATATATTCTGGATTCTAATATATCAACCATTCAATTACTTATGCATAGTGACAAAGCACCAAGAATAAAATGAATACACACAAGCAATACTAGATTATATGCCCTGACGTGGATTAAAAATTTATCATACTAGGCTTGTATTCTGGACATGATGTTCCTGATAGGCAAAATCGAAACTATAAACACCAACAACCAAAGAAACGACAACTCATATACTGAAAAAGAGAAAATAGTTAAAATCAATTCTAGATGAAATAACTAAAAACCACTAAATAAACACCTACCCATAAAAAGAACGCCAATTCACAAAAAAGCGGAGAAACCCATGTCTTCATTCAATCCTTGAGTATTGAGAGTACCCAGACGATAAATCCAATGGCATTCCAACTGTGATAGTGACCTAAAAATGTCACCACCCCTGGTTCCCCAGTCCACCTGGTCAATGGCCCTAACCCATAATACACGAGGATTGCAACTATAATATTTTTTAAAATGCCTAGGTATGGTCTTCAAAGAGGCAAAATCTTCAGTGGGTAAGGCCTTCTCTATATCAAGAACATGCTCCCCAACACGGACTTTTAATTCCCTATTGTTAAAACGATATAGACTTTTTTACAGGGGCACTCCACATGGTACACAACACCCTTAGAAGAACATATTAGATGTTTCCGAATGTTGTATTGATGTGATCCATCGAAATTTACGAAATTCTTAGCTTTCGCTAAATTTAAACAGGCCTTACATAGGCCGCAAGGAAGAAAGGCAGCTGATAATGGTCCTAGGTTCAAGATTTTTCTATGCTCATAGTGACTGTGCACCAATAGGTCTTTAAAATTGGCAGAACGTCTGGCTACACACTGGGGAACTGAAGGTAAGGCCTTATTTAAAATTGGATCCGTGAGAAAAACCTTCCAATGCTTGTGGATTATTTCTTTCAAATTTTGCCACTGACCATTGTATGTTGAAATAAATCTCAATTGACTAGTTTCAACTTTTTCCATTTTTTTGTTGTTGTACAATAATTCATTACGTGGTGTACGTACAGCTCTCTTGTAACCCCTTCTTATCATCCTGCAGCTATATCCCCGATCTTCAAATCTCCTAGTCAATTCTAGGCTTTGTTTTTCAAAAGTAGATGTTTCAGAACACATTTTCTTGGCATGCAAAAACTGACCTATTGGAATTCCACGGATTGTGCTGACACGGTGAGAGAAATCCGCTTGAAGATAGTGACAGTGGGTTTCCGGAATATGTCAGTGTTAACTGTTCCATCACCGGAAGCATTTATCCAAATGTCCAGAAACTCCAAACACCTGCCGGATTTGAATGTAAGTTTCACGCTAATGTCATTGTTATTAAGTTCCTTCATCAGGTTTCCCAAATAAACTTCATTACCTTCCCAGAGGAATAGCACGTCATCAATATATCTCATCCAATTATTTACCTTATCTATATCAGCAATTTTGTCACCAAGAAAAACCTCTCTTTCCCACGCCCTCAAAAATAAATTTGCATAAGGGGGGCGCAGGAAGCCCCCATTGCTGTACCTTGACATTAGAGGTAAGTTCTATTGTCAAAAGTGAAGATGTTGAGGTTAAGGATAAATTCCAATAACATCAAGATGAGATCCACCATAGAGTTCTCAATATTACTGGCTCTTAAAACCAGGCTATGGCGGCCAATCCGTCTTTATGCTTGATTGAGGTATATAATTCCTCTACATCCGCAGTCACTAAAATCAGATTGTCTCTAATTGAATCTGATCAATGCGTTGCAGGGCTTGATTAGTATCCCTAAAGAAGGAAGGTAAAGTAGAAACAATGGGCTTTAAAAAATAATTCACGACATCAGAAATAATCTCACACAAACCACCATTCCCAGCCACAATTGGCCTTCTGTTATGTTTCGGTAGCTGAGGAGGACAGGAACAACAGCAGGGCAGCCGAACACCTGAGATGTTGGTAACTGATGGGTTGCAGATTCCTAAACTAACGACACAACTAGAGGTAGCCGTGGAGCGTTCCTACGTTGATCCTAGACATCTCGTCACAGCCTGAGAGATAACTACACTTAAAGGTAGAAAGATGAAAGCTATCTGCCCCGGAGCAGATCCCCAAAGAAAATAGGAAGCCCCTAAACATATAATGGCGGTTAGACAAGATGAAAATACAAACATAGGCAGAAAATAGACTGAGCAAACGCTGGGCCACAAGCTGACTAAATAGGATAGGACAGGAGAGATTACTTTCTGCAACCCAGAAAACCCTACAAAAATCCAACAATTCTGATTACAAAAATACTGAGATCACACGATCTCGCCTCCCACTAAATCAGATCTCAGTGTGAACAAAAACCAAGCCGCAGACGCTGAAAAAACAGGAAAAAGCAAATGAACAAATAACAGTGGCTGCAGATAAACTGTGAGGAGCTCAGGCCCCAGGAGGGGACCTGGCTGACCTCCACAAAAATGCAGAAAACAATGCAAAAAACAAGCACAAAAAGAAAAGCAAAAATATCTTATCTGAAAGCAGGAGATGCAGGCAAGACTCCAGCAAACTTCCAAATGAACCAGGAACCACAATTGAGACAAGAACAATTGATCACCGGCAACCATCATGGGAGGGAACCTCCCTTATATCAGACCAGTCAGTGAACCCAGATTGACAATCCTCGCTGAAAGGTTCTGTACTGTCTGTAACCACCAGAGGGAGCCTCTGCTCAGAAACCATCTCTAGCACATTCATAACAGTACCCCCCCTTGAGGAGGGTCACCGAACCCTCACTTGTGCAACCAGGCCGATCAGGATGAGCTCGGTGATAGGCACGGATCAGTCTCCTAGCATGAATGTCCAAAGCAAACACCCAAGAATTATCCTCCTGACCATAACCTCTCCACTTAACCAAATACTGGATTTTCTGTCTAGAAAAACGAGAATCCAATATTTTCTCAACCACATACTCCAGATTGCCCTCAACCAAAACAGGGTCAGGAGGCGCAGCCATAGGAACCACTGGCTCAACAAACATCTTCAATAAGGACTTGTGGAACACGTTATGGATCTTAAATGTCCCTGGAAGAAGCAAACGGAAGGAAATAGGATTAAGAATCTCCATGACCTTATAAGGTCCAATGAACCTGGGCTTAAACTTTGGAGATGCAACCCTCATAGAGATATTTCTTGAGTACAACCAAACCAAGACCCCCACTTTAAACCGAGGACAATCAGTCCTATGCCGGTTGGCAAACCGTTGGGCCTTCTCCTGAAAGAGAGACAACCTCTCCACTACCTGGTCACAAATCTGCTGCATTCGCTCCACAACAGAGTCAACACCCGGACAGAAAGAAGCCTCCGCCTGTCCCGAGGAAAATCAAGGGTGAAACCCAAAATTGCAGAAAAATGGAGACATCAAGGTGGCAGAGCTAGCCCTATTATTAAGAGCAAACTCAGCCAAAGGCAAAAAAGAGACCCAGTCATCTTGATCAGCAGACACAAAACATCTCAAATAAGTCTCCAAGGTCTGGTTTGTTCTCTCAGTTTGTCCATTGGTCTGAGGATGAAAAGCAGAGGCGAAAGATAATTGAACACCAAGTTTAAAACAAAATATCCTCCAAAATCTGGAAACAAACTGGACTCCTCTGTCAGACACAATGTTCTCCGGAATGCCATGTAACCGAACCACGTGCTGAAGGAATAAAGGCACCAATTCGGAGGAGGAAGGTAACTTAGATAATGGCACAAGATGTATCATCTTGGAAAACCTATCACAGATTACCCAGATAACGGTCATTCTCTGAGAAACAGGGAGGTCGGAAATAAAATCCATAGAGATATGGGTCCATAGCCTCTTGGGCACAGGTAATGGCATTAACAAACCACTAGAGCGAGAGCAAGGCTTGGAGCGAGAGCAAGTCCCACAGGACTGCACAAATTCCCTGACGTCACGAGACAAAGTAAACCACCAAAAGGACCGACTCACCAAGTCTCTGGTACCAAAAATCCCGGGATGACCAGCCAACGCGGAACAATGAATCTCAGACATCACACTCTTCTTCCACTGGTCTGGGACAAACAATTTCCCAATAGGGCAGCGCTCAGGTTTATCCTCCTGACACCCTTCCAAGGCCAGTCTCAAATTGGGCGAGATGGCGGAAAGAACTACACCCTTTTTCAAAATAACAGTAGGATCCGATAACTCAGGAAAGAAACTCCTCGAGAGGGCATCCGCCTTAACATTCTTAGTGCCAGGAAGAAAAGAAACCACAAAATTAAAACGTGTGAAAAACAAGGCCCACCTGGCCTGTCTAAGATTAAGTCACTTGGCTGATTCGAGATAAACCAGATTCTTATGGTCTGTGAGGACCACCACCTATGTTTGGCTCCTTCCAGCCAATGTCTCCACTTTCAAAGGCCCACTTCATGGCCAATAACTCCCGATTACCCACGTCATAATTACGTTCAGTTGGAGAAAATTTTCGAGAGAAAAAGGCATAAGGGTTACTCTTAGAGGTCTCTGGATCTCTTTGGGACAAAACGGCACCTGCCCCAATTTCAGAGGCATCAATCTCCACCTGAAAAAGTAGAGAAACATCAGGCTGTCGTAGAACAGGAGCAGAAGTGACTCTCTGCTTAAGTTCCTGAAACGCAGAGACTGCCTCAGTAGGCCAGTTCACCACATCAGAACCCTTTTTGGTCAAATCAGTCAATGGTTTAACAATACCGGAGAAATTACCAATAAATTTACGATAAAAATTGGCAAAACCCAAAAATCTCTGAAGAGCCTTTAATGAAGTAGGTTGGACCCAATCACAGATGGCTTGAACCTTGACCGGGTCCATTTCAATAACAGACGGAGACAAAATGAATCCCAGAAATGAGACCTTCTGTACGCCAAAAAGACACTTTGATCCCTTCACATACAGTGCATTCTTTCTCAAAATCTGGAACACAGTCCGAACATGTTTCATATGAGAGTCCTCATGAAAAAATCAAGATATCATCCAAATAAACAATCATAACTTTATCCACAAAATCCCTGAAAATATCATTCATGAAGGATTGGAAGACGGAAGGAGCATTAGTGAGCCCAAAGGGCATCACTAGGTATTCAAAATGCCCCTCTGGGGTATTAAACGCCGTCTTCCATTCATCCCCGTGCTTAATGCAAATAAGGTTATACGCCCCCCTGAGGTCAAGCTTGGTAAACCAACTAGCACTTTTCACCCTGGAAAACAGGTCAGAAATCAAGGTAACGGATATTGATACTTTACAGTGATATTATTCAAGAGACGATAATCAATACACGGCCTCAATGAACCATCCTTTTTGGCCACAAAGAAAAAACCGGCACCCAAGGGTGAAGAGGATGGTCTAATATGACCCTTCTCCAATGTCTCCT
This sequence comes from Oophaga sylvatica, assembly GCA_033576555.1. Taxonomy (NCBI): domain Eukaryota; kingdom Metazoa; phylum Chordata; class Amphibia; order Anura; family Dendrobatidae; genus Oophaga; species Oophaga sylvatica. Next base: position 323,779,076 of record JARQOD010000005.1, on the reverse strand, counting down.
TGATATAAGATCGCATAGCATCTTGTTCAGGTACAGACAAGTTAAAACGGCGACCTTTAGGAAATTCACCACCAGGCACTAATTCAATAGCGCAATCGTAGCTCCTGTGAGGGAGCAAAGATGCAGATTTACTTTCACTAAATACATTCGAAAAATCAGTCAAAAAGTCAGGAACATCCTGAGACTTGGGAGAGGCAGAAAAAACAGGAGTGTTGGCATTAACACATTGGCAGCCCCAACTGGTCACAGACACAGATTTCCAATCCAAAACAGGATTATGAGACTGTAACCAAGGGAAACCTAGTACAATAATGTCATGCAGATTATACAGCACCAGAAATTTGTAACTCTCCTGATGATCTGGTTCAACCCTCATTATCACCTGAGTAGAAAACTGGGGTTTATTCTCCGCCAAAGGGGTAGAATCAATGCCCAGTAGGGGAATAGACTTCCGCAGGGGTATCATGAGAAACCCACAACGTTTGGCAAAGTCAAAATCCATCAGGTTAATACCTGCTCCTGAATCAACAAAAGCCTGAGCAGAAAATGTGGACAGGGAGCAAATCAGGGTAACAGTCAACAGAAATTTAGTCTGATCACTACCCAAGACAACTGAGCGTGTAAAACGTCTTCCTCGCTTAGGGCAGACTGAAATAGCATGAGAGGCATCACCACAGTAGAAACATAACCCATTGCGCTTTCGAAACTCATGACGCTGAGCCCCAGAAGTCACTCTATCACACTGCATGGGTTCAGAAGCTGGCTCACAAGGCAACACTATCTCACGCATACCTCTGCGCTCACGCAAACGTCTGTCAATATGAATAGCCAATGACATAGAATCATTGAGACCAGAGGGAGCAAGGAATCCCACCATAACATCCTTTACATTCTCTGACAGCCCCTTCCGAAAAAGGGCCGCAAAAGCATCATCATTCCATTTGGTCAGGACTGCCCACTTTCGGAATTTCTGACAGTGCAACTCAGCGTCTTCAAGACCCTGATTTAATGCCAACAAGGTTTTTCAGCTTGATCAGTGACCTTAGGTTCATCGTACAATAACCCCAGACCAAGAAAAAATGCATCAATATCATTCAAAACAGGATCCCCATGTGTCAGGGAAAAAGCCCAATCCTGAGGATCGCCATGCAGGATAGAGATGACAATTTGAACCTGCTGTGCTGCGTTACCTGAGGACTTAGACTTTAAGGCAAAAAACAACTTACAGTTATTTTTGAAATTCAGAAATTTAGCCCGATCCCCCAAAAACAAATCTGGCATGGGAATCCTAGGTTCCACAACCGGCAAACCAGGAAGATAGGTAGCAATACTCCGAACCTCAGTGGCAAGCTGATCCACACGGCCAGACAACTATGCAAACTCCTTTGAGAGAAAAAAAAAATCCTCCTCAGCACCCAGAGAAAAAGAGGGAAAAATGCAACAGACAGAAAAAAAAAAGAAAAATCTCTGACAACTCTGACAATTGTTTTCTTTCCACACTATTTTTCCCTTCTGTGAGTACCATATAATTTTCAGTTATGGCCGGTGATACTGTTATGTTTCGTAGCTGAGGACAGGAACAACAACAGGGCAGCCGAACACCTGAGATGTTGGTAACTGATGGGTTGCAGATTCCTAAACTAACGACACAACAAAGAGTAGCCGTGGAGCGTTCCTAGTTTGATCCTAGACGCCTCGTCACAGCCTGAGAGATAACTACACCTAAAGGTAGAAAGATGAAAGCTATCTGCCCCGGAGCAGATCCCCAAAGAAAATAGGAAGCCCCCAAACATATAATGGCGGTTAGACAAGATGAAAATACAAACATAGGCAGAAAATAGACTGAGCAAACTCTGGGGCCACAAGCTGACTAAATAGGATAGGAGAGGAGAGATTACTTTCTGCAACCTAGAAAACCCTACAAAAATCCAACAATTCTGATTACAACAATACTGAGATCACACGATCTCGCCTCCCACTAAATCAGATCTCAGTGTGAACAAAAACCAAGCCACAGCCGCTGAAAAAACAGGAAAAAGCAAATGAGCAAATAACAGTGGCTGCAGATAAACTGTGAGGAGCTCAGGCCCCAGGAGGGGACCTGGCTGACCTCCACAAAAGTGCAGAAAACAATGCAAAAAGCAAGCACAAAAAGAAAAGCAAAAAATATCTTATCTGAAAGCAGGAGATGCAGGCAAGACTCCAGCAAACTTCCAAATGAACCAGGAACCACAATTGAGACAAGAACAATTGATCACCGGCAACCATCATGGGAGGGAACCTCCCTTATATCAGACCAGTCAGTGAGCCCAGATTGCCAATTCTCGCTGAAAGGTTCAGTACTGTCTGTAACCACCAGAGGGAGCCTCTCTCAGAAACCATCTCTAGCACATTCATAACAGCCTTCCTGGAGGATCCAAAGCATTTATATGTACCTTGGGAAAGAGGTAAAATGTGGAACGTTTCGGTTGAAGGTCACGGATTCTATCCAAGAATACCTTAGAAATAAGACCCTCAGAAAATGCCTACTCCAAAATAGAAATTAGACTCTGTTGGAAATAGGAGGTTGGGTTATATGTTAATTTTTTAGATCACTTCTCATCATTCAATAACTTATAGGCCTGTTGTTCATACATATCCTTTGGCCATATCACCAAATTCCCCCCTTTATCCACTGGCTTGAATAAAACATCATCCCATCCTCTGAGCTCTTGTAAGGCATCCCTTTCCTCCTTACATAAATTATCCCTGTTTTTTTAGTTTTGTGCCAAAAATTCAATGTCCCTAATTACCAGAGGGGTAAAAACTTCAACCACAGGGCATAACCCAAGGGGGGGACATTTTTTTGATTTACTGAATAGACTAGAGGGAATTGTCCTAACCTCATCCTGCCCACTTTCTTGAGCCAAAGAATCCAAAATATCAATCGCCTCCCTTTCCAAAGATGTAGTGGATGTATCAAGAAACGGGTCATCCACCTTAAAATGCAACTTTTTAAGTACAATTTTCCTTGCGAACAAATTAAGGTCATTTACCGCAGTAAAGAAATCTAAATGAGAAGAAGGGGAAAAGTTAAGACCTCTTTCAAGTAGTTTAATTTGAGGTAATGTCAAAACATGTGTGGATAGATTAATCACCTTCAATTGATCCTTGGGTTTCCTTTGTATGATTTCTGTAACATATAAGGATATCTACGTCTCCCTCCACGTCTCAGATGAAAATCTCTCCCATATCCTGATTCACAAGTAGATAGGCCACTTTCACTTCCCGAAACACTAAAGTATCTGATCTTTCTTTAGAGGTTTGTGGTACCACTGTATCGCTGTAATCGCACCAACCCGAAGAATAAAGTCGCCTAAGCCTAGTCACTTATGCCACACGAGGAATGGCATAAAAAATAAATAAAACCAATTCTTCACATGCTGATGATTTTTTCATTCTGCCTTCCAAAGATCACAGTAAGGCTTGGCGCAGATTTATCCTGCGCTCTGTGCTGAGTGCTTACACCAGGGTTTCCATGTAAATCTCTGAAATAAGTGATTCAGACAGAACTCCCGGCAGAAAATTCCCTATAATGAGACAAATAGAGGCACTGTGAATGCTGTCTGACCTGTGATCTGGTCGTGTCCATTTATTTAGGATTGCATAAAAGTGCCGTTGGCCACAGTTTTATGCACTTCTGAAAAAGATACCGCGGAAGAGAGGCCAGATGGAGTCCAGAGTAACTATGCTGCATCACTATAGTGAATTTTGAGATGAATGATGCAGAGAAGGAGGAGGGGGTACAATAGCTGGTGTAGGAGGAAGGGGTACTGTGATGGAACTTGGGCCTGCAATTCTAGGAGTCGGTATCATGTGTACTGTTCAAGGCTCCGACTTGTTCCTGGACTCCAGTAGATTCACGCAGTGTGCCTTCAGGAAAACATAGTGTCCTTTGCTGGTGTTTAAGTGGACCTTCCAAGTACTTGCGTTGGTCAGGGCATGGGTGATGTTATGTGACATGTGCTGGTGTAAGGCAGGGAAGGCCTTAGTTAGGAACAGCTGAATGCTGCGCTGGGACAATGAAGTGGACGTGGTTGCTGATATTGCTTGTGATTCTGCAACCACAGGTGCAGAGCAGTAGGCATCCATGCTTGTGCTATGGACAGAGGATTGGCAAGCACATAGCACAAGGGAAGGAGCAGTGTTGTCACCCACAAACAATGATTGTGAACCCAGACATTCAGCCTATCCAGTTAGATGCTTGGATGATGTGTATGAGCATACTGGTGGTGGTCAGGCTGGCAGTGGTCTGGTCCCTGCTGCACTTGGTACATCATAGGTTGCAAATGACCATATTCTTGTCTTCTGCACTTTCTGTAAAAAATCAGACTGCAGAACACCTAACCGTTGGCCTGGGATCTGGCTGAATGTGGGTGCTCTTGTAAACAGTTAATCGCATTCTCCTTAAGGCCACCCCACTTCTTCTTTCTGCCTGTTGTTGTGCTGTTGATCCATTTTTTGCTGTGCATGCCACCTTGCCAGGTTAGGTCAGTGACTTCATCATCCACCACCTCATCTTCTACTACCTCACTCTGGTCCTCCCACTGACTTGTTGACTTAACAACATGACTTGTTGGCAACTGTGTCTCATTATCATCCAGCTCTTATGACTGTAATTTCCATTCCCCACCATCGACTTCTTCTGACCATGGCTGTTCAAATATTTGGGCATCACTGCACACAATCTTCTCATGTCCCTGTTGAAACTTGCACAGTTAGAGGCCAAAAGGAGCCTTAAGTGGAAAGGTGAAGAGCTCCTAGGAGTGTACACTTGAATTCTAGGACTCATTATGGTGGGAGGAATGTAATGTGCACATTAAAATGGATATTTTGAGTCTATATTGAAATATACAGAATGCATTCAGACCATGACAGAGCAGCATTGCTGGTCATACATTTACAGACAGACAATGTTCATAGTGATACAATCTTGAGAATTGTTTACTTATTGTCTGAAAGCTTTTACCTCACAAATAGTTGCATGGTTTTCTATATTTGTTGTTTGCTATTGTAAAACAAGGAGGTTTATTTAACTACTGTCTGTTGTGGCCTTATGTAATCCTTGGGAGCTTTTATATTCTGTAGGTTTATTGCCCCATTGCCTGATATCTCTGATTCATCTTATCCCAAAACCTGGCCACTAGAGGGCGAGGCTGAACCAGAGTTACTACATATTGAAAATCTTTATATAAGACCAATGAAACATGACTAAGATAGAAGCAGAAAGTTGGGTATGTGTACTTATATGTGTACAGTGTTGTGATACCTGCATAAGTGGGTATGCCCATGCAGTACTATGAATTTCCCAGGGGTTTTCTGTCTTGGTGCTTGCTTCTTTGATATTCCAGATGGATGATGTTAAAAAGCTCCTTGGTGATGATGTGACTATATGTATTTAATCTTTATATATACTTAATCTTTATATGTACCTAACCTTTGTATGTTAAACAAACAAAAGTGTATGCAATTATACTATTCCTTTAATTTAGTACTTTGAAATAAAATTGCATTATATCGCAAGCAGTAGCATTCTTTAAAGCTGTATCCGAACCTTAGTGTTAAAAACTTTGTAATATAGAGGAAGGAAGATCAGGGTGAGAATTATGTGATCCACACTCTTAGCTATTGAGACTGGAACGTGTGGAAGACAGGGTGGTGCTTTGAAACAGACTAGAAGAATTTTCTGCCATCCAACCCACCAGCTGTTTGCACTGTTTTGAATTTAACAGTGGTGTTCCACATCCCCCTACAAAGTGGAAAAGGAAGCCAGGTCTCATGGACGATAGTGTTTGTTGTGCTCCCACAGCAGGTATAGTTTCAACATGGCCAAAGCCTCAGCTTCTGTGTGCACCATCAGTAGCACATCCACTTCTCTGTCCCTTAGCACACAGTTCAATTTAATTACATACCATACAACAAGCAGACTCAATTTAGATGGACGTGGGTTATGTTAACTCAGTGGCTGGCACAGAGATCCTATTTGTTCTTGGTTGTTTATATGTAAACTGTAATTCTGTATGCTACCATTCACTTTAAGGCCCCCTTCACATGTTCATGATTCCGGTACATGTGGCATCTGCTTTTTTTCATGGATACTACACATATCCATTAAAACATATAGCTATCTTCACATGTTTGTATTTTCACATGGACCGAGTGTCCATGTGCACCACACGGATATATGTCCGTTTTTACCATCAGCACGGACGACAAGGGCAAATACAAGTCTATACATCCTTGAAAAGCATACATGTGCTATCCATGTACCATTTGTGTGCTGTACATGTTTAACATTGCAAGGTATAGAAGATTTGTAATTTCATTCTTTCTTTTACCTTACTGGAAAAACAATGACACCGGTACTGTTTTTTCAGAAACCGGTTTTATACAGATGTTTGAAGGGGGCCTAATATACTGTAAAATGTAAATAAAAATCAAAGTGGGGTGAGTGATTAAAAAATCCTAATTCCTCCATCGTTGTAAGGTCAAAGTCACTAGGTAACTTTATTCTGCAGTCATTTATAATAACAGTGAGGGTGGGAATACTACATTTTATAAGATTTTTTTTGTAATTTCCTACTTTAAAAACCAAAACACTTTAAATAGAATTTGGATTCTGTCACCATTTTCTTAGACAATTAGCTGTTTGTTTCCATTAATGGAAATGTGTGAGTGCTGGTTTGTTTTCTTGCAGGGAGTGAACTATAGTTTTTTGGGTACATGATACAACTTTTTATTTTTGTTTCATTTTTTCAAATTATAAAAGTTATACAGATGTTATAATACCCCAGTTTTTTGTTTGTTTTCTTTTTTTTTGAATTGTAGATGGATGATTTGAATTTCATTTTTTATTTAAAAAATAGCTATTTTATACAATTCATATTGTTCCCTTAGAGACTTTAGGCTGCGGTTTGCACGTTTTCTAAGTTAAAGATCTCATATGAAGATTAGCTTGTGAAAATGGCAGCAATCTTGCACAGCTATTCTGCTACAGCTAGTATAGCAGTAGATTGAAGATGTACAAATATCCTGAAATTTATTGGGGTAAAATTTGATGTAATCGGCCAGAAGATATAATTCGGTCCAAAATAAAAGGGCCCAGATTTTTACTCTGTGAGGTCTCTACAGATCTTAGAACATAAGAAACTGATGACCCTAGAGCCACATGTGGCTCAGTGGCCCATAAAATGTGTAAGCAATCAGCTATTAAGAGTAGCTGTCTAGATGGTCACTTTTGTGTGTAGCCCTGAACAGAAGAGAAGATCTGAATGAAGGCAAGGTAGGAAACCCTGTAGCTTTGCATACTGCCTTGTTGTGATTTTAGTGTAAAAGCTTTAGCTGTCAAAATACCGGTAATAGGGGGCTCTAGGTGTCAATTCTGTGAGTGGGTCAGGAGCTGAATGTGGCACGTGACCCTTTCTCAGAGGTAAATGTGGCTCCAGACCCTTTTTCATATCTGAATGTGACTCTCAAGGTCAGAAAGATTGGGGACCTCTTACCTAGAGCATAATAAACTGATGGGAGAGAAGGTTGAAAATTAAAAAAAACACATACTGACCTGTTTCTGTCCCTCAATTGACTCCTTACACAGTTTCCACCATCTGTCACCTCCCGCTGAGGCCCATGAAGTCATGTGAATTTCAAAAAACTGACCGTCACATCAAAACATAAGCTAAGTGTGAACAGGTGCTTAACCTAGAGTCACCAACTCATATACACTCAAACAAAAAAGGCAGCATGCAAATATGAAATATGAAAAATGAATTGCATTACTGCATAGGTAATGGATAGTAGCCCTGCTGTGATTAAAAATGCCCAGCAGGTGTTTTTAATCACAGCAGGACCATTACCCCTCCACAGAGATATAGATTTCAGTTTAAACAGAGGAATCACATTAGGTTACCATGCAGATAAAGACATTATTCTAAGACAGGATTGGCATTAGGTTCAGGTCCCGGAAAGTGAGAAATGCCTTAACGTGGCTTCCAGGTACACATGAATTGGCCAATTTATGTGCTAAGCTTTCTCAATTTTTCATAATTCTAATGCAGTAATGCAATTCATTGTTCACAATTCATATTTGCATGCTATGGCGCTACAGAGTGCTGCCTTTTTTGTTTGCATGTAGTCATGTGAGGCCGATGCACCTTATTGACTTACACCAACATCGCATACATTTGTAACTCCCTAGTTCTCTGTGTGTGGGTATTTAGTTCTTTCAGCAATGAAGCCCACTTGGACAAATGGGGTTTATGAATGTCTTCAACATCAGTGATGTGCATCACCCTCCATGTGATCACTTAGGCTGGAAGAACTAAAGACTATCGATCAGTGATCAGTCAATATTCACATTAGCCTGTTTGCTCAGATTTACCCAGGAAATTGGATTAGCTGAGAATTTATTATCTGTGACTTTAATGTCCCTTATTATACTCTGGTGTTCTCCAGACCCAAAAGCATAAAAAAAACGTAATATGTTAAAAATTACAATCCTTATGGCCACCTTTCTGCTCACTTCTTCAGCCCTTTCTCTTCTCAGTTATCTGTCTGATCCTTGTTGCATATTCTGATCCCCGCTGTGAGTGTTAAAATCCCCAGGCTTCCCACATCTGAGACTTCTGGCTCTGATGAGGCCCAGTAGGGTTATGTGCAAGTGCACAAAATGTCCTGATGTCCACCTTGACTCTTCTTGCCCATGTGCAGATCCAGAAATTAGAGCACACGTTGCAGGGATCAGAAGATATGACACATACCGGATGGTTGATGGTGAGGAGAGGAGAGTCCAGAGAGGTGACCAGTAAGGATTTCTTATTACTTTTTAACATTTTGTTGGCCTTTTACAGTTCAGAAAAATGGGGTCTGGCAGCTGTCTGTTCACTGAGTTCGCTTGGAAACAAATTTCAAAATATCCTAATTTGGCGAATGCAAATTTTTGTAAAATTTGAGTAAGATGTATACATTCACTTAAAAATATTTGCTTATTTCTATCAAGGACACATTTGGAGGACCATGGCGCTGCAGCTGATGTGGCAATAGGAGTCAGGTGCGGGCCTAGGACGGGTGAGGATAATGTGCTTTATTATTTTATGGTTGGTAGTTATTTCAACTCTTCAGGGATAGCATTAATTGTGGAAAACAGAGTCCACTACCAGACTTCCACTAATCCCATACATTACTCTTCAATATCAATATTTCAGTGTAAAAAAAAACGACTATTAGCTTCTGTAATACTGTAACACGACTGTATAATTAAAGAAATGAAGGATTAGAACATTATAAAAAATACAAGTTTATAAAAACAATATAACAAAAGTCAATAGCATTTTTTTAATTGCATTATCATTCTCATAATAGATTTATTGGTTTAATGTACAGAATATAAAAATAATAGAAATTCTCCTACTGGGACTCTGAAAAAACAATTATACATGACTGTTTTATTGAGCTAAAGTTCCTGCATGATCAATTTATACCATTTGTATAATTATGGCACAGGGAGTGAAAATTTTAAAGAAAAAAAATATGTGTATGTTGAAGGCATCAGAAGCTTCTTTTATTGACCTTAGTAGTTTGTAAAAAAATTGCAATGCTTACAATAAAATAATAAACCTGTTGAACAAGTACAGCCATTAATGTTTATATAGCGTTGTGATAATGATAATTGTATTATCTGTGTTTCTAGGGTAAAAATAAGTCGCTATATTATGTTCCAGGAAAGGGGACGGCAAGCATGTTATACTGACTTGTAGACAGCGGGGAATCTAACAGTTGTAAGAGTTGTTTTATGTTAATGCATAATGGGATGATTCTAATAGCATGGATAAATAGGTACTCGTGAATAACATGCACAATGTCTCCATTTGCTGGCTTAAAAGGTGCAAGCATACTCTTTATACAGCAGGACTGAATGCTACGTAAAAAATGGTATACACTGGGTTCAAAACTATTTTTAGGCAACTAAGCATTTTTATGCAGATTTTCTATCTTTAAGTTGTATAAATGTAAATGGTTATCAAATGAAGCAGATCAGGTGATGTGTATTCATGTAATGAGGGAGGGTGAGGCCTAAGAATGAAACATCTTTTATAAAGGTGTGTAGAATTATTAGGCAGCTTGTTTTACTCAAAATGAACCAAAAAAGTGATGGAATTGACTCTTAAAAATCTAAAATTGTTAAGCCTTACAGAGTATATCTAGATATTATCCTTTAGACAAAACAAATATACTGGACAATATACATATGCAAATATATACATAATATTAATTGCATAAAAACAATTATGCACAGCTACTAAAAGTTAACAACAACCCATAAAAACAAAAAAAGTAGTGAGACAATAATGAATCCAATATTAGCCTGTAATAAAATAGTAACATACACATCTTGATAATCAAGCACTGGAAATACAAAAAAGTTGATGCTAATGATAAACACAATGTCAAAATTCAAATATTTAGGTAACATTGGTTGGAGAACTTCAAACGTTCAAACCTATATAGGAATTCATAAATCTAATATACTGTAGAGAAAATACTTCAAGACAAAAACAACAATGCAATTATAACAATTATCCACTGTTTAAATAAACAGTGAGCACTGAACTAATACTTATGGAGGGATGCTTCCCTCATCTAGGAGAGATGTCAAAATTGCTAAAATATTGGAGCATGATCACAGAATCATCAAATGTTATATTGCAAATATTCAACAGAGTTGCAGAAAACATGTTGGCAAAAAAGGCACACATTAACTGCCAAATATTTCAGAAAAATCAAACATGAAGTGACTAGAAAACCCGTATCCTTCAATGTTGTGATATTCTAGAATTGTAACCTCCCTCGAGTGCCCAGAAGTACAAGGTGGTCAGTTCTTAGAGACATTGCCAAGATGAGAAAGGCGTAAACCTGACTATACCTGTGCAAAATACATAAGTTGAAACATCAAGATTGGGTCAAAAATAGCTGAAGATAAATTTTTCAAAAGTTTTATGTACTAATCAGAGACAAGAGTTACTCTTGACAGACTAGATGGATAGGCCCATGCATGGATCAACAACAGGCACAGACCTCTGTTTTTTCTCGGATATCTGTATGTTAAATGTGGAATACTGCTATAAGCTGTAAAGGTGAGCCATATGGACCTTCTGGAGTTAAAGGTGGACTCAAAATCAATGCCCAAACCTTCTGCCAGTTGTCAGAAGACACTTTCTTCAGGCAGTGGTATCTTTCAAGATGACCATGATTTTTATGCAGTACAATTCTCCATCACATGTATTGAAGTACTACACTGCTTTCACTCCTCAGTGCAGAGCTGTCTGTATAGTGATTGACAGCTCGGTTGTCCAGTCTGGTGCAGGTGAGTACTGAGCTATCTGTGTTTTTATTGACAGCTCTGTTGTCCAATCTGAGACTAGGACATGCTGAGTTCTCGCCAGATGCTCCTTGTTCCCTTGATTATTCAGCTATTTAACTGAGCTGGCAGTCCCAGATAGCTGTCAGCCACAGCTTCAGCTAAGTGTGGTTGGTTTACTATGTGCCTTGTATTTTGCTTGTTGATGTATCACTGCTTGACCTTGGTCCTTGTTCTGACATCCGTCTGTTTAACCCATGTGATCTGATCTAATATACTCCTGATATTTTGACCTTGGACCGTTACGTAACTATGACTTTGTCTCTTCCCTCTGTTTATGACGTATCCTCTTGGCTATTGACCTGGGACTCTTTTACTATCCCAACAGTTTGTCTGTGAGAAGTGACTCAGCGTCACATTATGGCTGACTGATACATTTTTCTTTTTTGCAAGTTTTGAGCCTGTTCACACACTTTGTGACCAGGTGGCGAATTTGACACTGATGATGGAATACCAGAGACTGGAATCATGGCAATATTAGCTGCAGGCTCAGATGATTTGTTTGATGAAGACACCCGATAGCCCTCCACTGCCAGCAGAAGAGGTGACATTAGTAGTCTCTGATGTACAGTTGGTTTCTCTCAAATCTCTAAACCTGATAAATCTTCAGGAGAGAAAAAACAGTTTAGGATTCAGATTTCCTTTAGGAGCAATTTTATTCCTAAGGATTGTGTGAGACATGTAGATCAGAGGAGCAGAATGTCAGTCATTACATGTTACACTGGTAATGGCCCCGTTTTAGTGAATACAATATTCTACCATAAGTAAGAACATTTAAAGTTTGAAACGCATAGGGTTTTTCCTATCTTATTTTATTTATTTTTGTCTGTGTGCAAATTTTACGTGAAAGATCAATGAAGAAGTCATTTATGAATTTTACAGAAATGCTGGATTGGATTGTTACGGTTCGATTTCCTGCTGCTGCACAAGGGGAGTCTCGAACCCATCCCGCTGCGGTCTCCCATTCATCTCCGGCTGCGGTGGAGCCTGCTCAGCAGAGACGTCGGTCCAGGCGTCTTGCCCACTCCACTACTGGGCAGTGACTTGCTGTTGCCTTTCCTGGATCTGCTATTATAGCCAGTGCTGGAGCAGACGTCTTTGGGACAAAGTCCTGCATTTTCCCTTCTGAGCATGCCCAGAGTGAGATCTCTCATTGGAGATCAGGGGTCACATGCTCAGGTACTGCAGCAGCTCCTATTGGCCCGCCAGGAAGGCCCTGTTACTACTAGTCTTCTGGAACAGGTTTCTCATTGGTCCTTGTTCCTGGAAGGTCCTGTAGCTGTTGCTATAAAAGGGTAGCATGCTGGGCCGCCATGCGCTAATATCAACCATTGTTTGCTATGCGCCAGTGTGGTCATGCGTGTGTGTGGTTAGGGACCCGGCTGAAATAAGCCACTAGAATACCGACTTAATCGACTTAATTTGGTGTGCTAGCTGGTCAGGGTCGGTGTCCTAGATGCCCTAGATTACCGGCATAACCGGTGAGGAGTTTGATTGCCGTATTCAGGGTCTGGGTCTGGCGTTCAGACGCCATAGATTGCGGGTGACTCCCGCGAGGACATTAGCGCATGACCACGTATTATGCTCGCTTAGCAATTTACCGTGTACCTGAGAGCCTTACAGGACACGGTACCTTTTCTCAGCGACTCTGTGACGTAACAGGGTTCGCTTTAGACGCTAGACAGCGCCCTAGCGTTTTACTTTGCGGCTCACTGAAGCTAAGTGAGTTCGCACCTATCGCCATATAGCGCTGTGGTATCCCGTTAGCGGCTCTGGGGATTAACAGAGTTTGCATTTACTGCCACAACGCGCTACGGCGTTTATTTTAGCGACTCTGCGGGATAACAGAGTTCGCTACTTTCGCCATCTTATTAGCAGCGGGCTTCGCCTGCACGGTGGACCCCGGGCTGCGAACGCACCTCTATATTATATCTATTAGGTGCGTTCCGCAGACCCTAACATAATATTAGTGCCAGGGTCTGGCTAGTAAAATGGCAGATGACCAGCGTCTAAGGCAGTACATCCAGCAGCTGGAGGGTAGGTTGGCGGCTCTTGAGCGCACAACCTTAGCTGTGGATGTTACCGCAGTCGCTGTTCAGGCTGCTAGCGTGGCTGCAGCCAGGTTGTCCTCTGCCACCCCTGCTCCGACTATTTCCCGCCTCCCACTTCCAGACAAGTTTACCGGTGACAGTAAACAATGTCGGGGTTTCGTCAGTCAGTGCTCCATACATCTAGAGCTTCTGGCTGTACGTTATCCCACGGAGCGGGCAAAAGTGGGTTTTATCATATCCCTTTTGTCGAGCAGGGCGTTGGAGTGGGCAACGCCATTATGGGAGCGCGATGATCGTGTGGTGCAGAGTGCTCCTCTCTTCTTGGACACTCTTAAACAGGTCTTTTTAGGACCTCGTGTCACCCACGATACGGCTCTTCAACTGTTGACTATCACCCAGGGTTCATCCATGGTCAGCCAGTTTGCCGTCCAATTTAGGACTCTGGTCTCTGAGCTGGATTGGCCAGATAAAGTCCTTATACCCATGTACTGGAGGGGACTGGCAGACCATGTGAAGGATGCCTTGTCCACCAGGGAGATTCCTGCCACACTGGAGGAGCTCATTACCATATCTACCTGCATCGACCTTCGTTTTAACGAGCGGAGGTTGGAGCGGGCCCAGTGTAGGCAGAGGTTCCGGCTGGCGCCCACCTTCGCCAGACCTCTGGAATCTTTCATTCAGGCGTCCGATTCCCCTGAGGCCATGGAGATTTCTCGGGTGAGATCTAAGTCTCGGACCACTCGAGTATCCGTGGTCTGTAGAGTGTGCCAGCAGACAGGACATTATGCCAACAAATGTCCACAGCGATCGGGGAAGTGATCGCGTCTAGTGGTCCTGGGAGGAGGTTCACTAGAGACAGCAGCATTTTCCTCCAAGTTGACACTTAAAGGGACAATCACTGTAGGCACTTCCACTATCGCCGCCGACCTTTGCGTGGACTCAGGAGCAGAGGGGAACTTCTTGTCCTCTGACTTTGCTCGCCGTCATGCAATACCTCTGGTGGCTCTTGACAAATCAGTGACTGTCCGGGTAGTGAATGGGTCGACATTGCCCTCACAAATTACACACCAGACTGTTCCACTTGCATTGTTGGTATCTCCTTCCCATCAGGAACTTATTTCCCTACTCGTCCTTCCCGAGGGATTAGACGAGATCCTACTAGGTATACCTTGGCTCCGTTTCCACTCCCCACATATAGAGTGGACTTCGGGTAGGATACTGGGTTGGAGTGATGCATGTAGAGGCAGATGTGTCAGGAGTTGCGTTCAGGTTACCACTACTGAGTTACCCGCAGATCTTACTCCACTCCCCAAGTGCTACTGGTCATATGCAGATGTATTCTCCAAGAAGGCTGCGGAGACTCTTCCACCTCATCGTCCCTATGACTGTCCTATCGACCTCTTGCCTGGCGCAGAACCTCCTCGGGGAAGGGTCTATCCCCTCTCTCTTCCTGAGACAGAGGCCATGTTGCAATATATTCAGGAGAACCTGGCAAGAGGGTTTATTAGGAAGTCGGTGTCACCGGCTGGGGCGGGATTTTTCTTCGTACAGAAGAAAAATGGAGAATTGCGTCCGTGTATTGATTACCGGGGTCTTAACGCCATCACCGTTAAAAACAAGTACCCGTTGCCCTTGATTTCTGAGCTATTTGATAGGCTTCGGGGAGCAAGGGTATTCACTAAGTTAGATCTGCGCGGTGCGTATAACCTGATTCGCATCCGTGAGGGGGACGAATGGAAGACGGCTTTCAATACCAGGGACGGGCATTACGAATATCTGGTGATGCCCTTTGGGCTCTGTAATGCTCCAGCCGTTTTCCAAGACTTTGTCAATGACACCTTCCGGGATATGCTCTCCACCTCGGTCGTAGTCTATCTGGATGATATACTCATCTTCTCTCCAGATATTGACTCCCACCGGAGAGATGTCTGCAGAGTTTTCGACCTCTTACGGGCTAATTCCCTTTATGCTAAGTTGGAGAAATGTATGTTTGAGCTGGAGTCTTTACCTTTCCTTGGTTATATCATCTCAACCCAGGGATTGGCTATGGATCCGGCCAAACTACAGGCTGTGATGGACTGGCAGGAACCTCACTCCCTTAAAGCGGTGCAGCGCTTTATGGGGTTCATTAATTACTATCGCCAGTTCTTTCCGCATTTCTCTACCTTGGTAGCTCCCTTGGTAGCCCTCACCAAGAAGGGAGCAAATCCCAAATTGTGGTCGGAAGAGGTCTCCACGGCTTTCTCTTCTGTTAAGTCTCATTTTGCTAGCGCTCCCATCCTACATCGCCCCGATGTTGATAAGCCATTTTTATTGGAGGTGGATGCCTCATCCATTGGTGCTGGAGCAGTCCTCTTCCAAAAAGATGCTCAAGGTCGGAAGCATCCTTGCTTCTTCTTCTCTAAGACCTTCACATCAGCGGAGAGGAATTATTCCATCGGGATAGGGAGTTGCTAGCCATGAAGTTGACCTTCTCTGAATGGAGACATCTGTTGGAGGGGGCCCGCTTTCCCTTCCAAGTTTTCACCGACCACAAGAATTTGGTGTATCTGCAGACAGCCCAGCGGCTTATTCTCGCCAGGCCAGATGGTCCTTGTTCTTCTCCCGGTTTAATTTCACACTCCATTTCCTCTCGGGAGAGAAGAACATTCGTGCCAACGCTCTCTCTCGCTCTGTGGTGTCCTCTGAGGAGGAGGTGGAGGAGCCTCGGCTTATTGTCCCCACAGAGAGCCTGAGAACAGTGGCCCCGGTTTCACTAGAGTCTGTGCCCCCAGGCAAGACTTTTGTACCTACCAATTTACGACCGGAGGTACTCTCCTGGGCACATTCGTCCAGGGTTGGTGGACACTTTGGGGCAAAGAGGACATCTGAATTGCTGGCGAGGACTTATTGGTGGCCGCATATGGTCCGTGATGTTGGGGACTATGTTCGGGCGTGTGTCTCCTGCGCCAAGAATAAGTCTCCACGACAACGGCCAGCTGGGTTACTTTACCCTTTGCCGGTGGCAGACAGGCCCTGGGAGATGGTTGGGATGGACTTTGTGGTGGGCTTGCCCAAGTCTTGGGGTTGCACATCATTTGGGTAATCACCGACCATTTCTCCAAAATGGTGCATCTGGTGCCGCTACCACGGTTACCTTCTGCACGGGCTCTGGCAGCGTTGTTCGTTAGGCATGTCTTCCGTCTACACGGGATGCCAGACAAAATTGTCAGTGACCGAGGTCCCCAGTTTGCGTCTCGGTTCTGGAGAGAGCTTTGTCGTCTACTCAGCATTGAGTTAAATCTCTCTTCAGCGTACCATCCTAAGACGAATGGTTGGTAGAGAGGGCCAACCAGTCCTTGGTCACCTATCTACGACATTTTGTCTCAGCCAGGCAGGATGACTATGCTGTGGCTGATTCCACCGGACAGACCCCATTCCTCCTGAACTACGGTCAGCATCCGCGGGTACCAGTGCCTATGCCCGTGTCTTCCGCCGATTCCAGGGTGGCAGACTGGGCTGTGGAGGCACGGGACATTTGGGACCGCACTCAGGATGCCATTCAGGCCTCCAAAGAGAGGATGAGGTCTTCGGCCGATGCCCATCGGCTCCCCGCTCCTACGTTTGCTCCGGGTGACCTAATGTGGCTTTCTGCCCGAAACATCAGGCTACGGGTAGAGTCCACCAAGTTGGCAGCTTGCTTTTTGGGCCCCTTTAAAGTTCTTGAGCAGGTGAACCTGGTAGTTTACCGCCTAGCCCTTCCGCCTCGCCTTGGTATCACTGACACCTTTCACGTGTCCCTCTTGAAACCCGTGGCCATTTCCCGGTTTTCCGAGTCATCTGCCGGGACGTCGGGTTCATCTACCGACGATCATGAGGTGAACGCCATTGTTGGGTGCAAGGTGGTACGTAGCAAAAAATTTTATTTGGTGGATTGGAGGGGTTATGGGCCTGAGGATAGATCCTGGGAGCCTGCCGAGCATGTTCACGCTCCGCAGCTCATCGCTGCCTTTGAGCGCAGCGAGGCCCAAGGAAGGGGGGGTAAGCTTAGGGTTCGATTCTCCCGCTGTTGCACAAGGGGAGTCTCGAACCCATCCCGCTGCAGTCTCCCATTCGTCTCCGGCTGCGGTGGAGCCTGCTCAGCAGAGACGTCGGTCCAGGCATCTTGCCCACTCCACTACTGGGCAGTGACTTGCTGTTGCCTTTCCTGGATCTGCTATTATAGCCAGTGCTGGAGCAGACGTCTTTGGGACAAAGTCCTGCATTTTCCCTTCTGAGCATGCCAGAGTGAGATCTCTCATTGGAGATCAGGGGTCACATGCTCAGGTACTGCAGCAGCTCCTATTGGCTCGCCAGGAAGGCCCTGTTACTACTAGTCTTCTGGAACAGGTTTCTCATTGGTCCTTGTTCCTGGAAGGTCCTGTAGCTGTTGCTATAAAAGGGTAGCATGGCTGGGCCGCCATGCGCTAATATCAACCATTGTATGCTATGCGCCAGTGTGGTCATGCGTGTGTGTGGTTAGGGACCCGGCTGAAATAAGCCACTAGAATACCGACTTAATCGGTGAGGAGTTTGGTGTGCTAGCTGGTCAGGGTCGGTGTCCTAGATGCCCTAGATTACCGGCATAACCGGTGAGGAGTTTGATTGCCGTATTCAGCTTCTGGCGTTCAGACACCATAGATTGCGGGTGACTCCCGCGAGGACATTAGCGCATGACCACGTATTATGCTCGCTTAGCAATTTACCGTGTACCTGAGAGCCTTACAGGACACGGTACCTTTTCTCAGCGACTCTGTGACGTAACAGGGTTCGCTTTAGACGCTAGACAGCGCCCTAGCGTTTTACTTTGCGGCTCACTAAAGCTAAGTGAGTTCGCACCTATCGCCATATAGCGCTGTGGCATCCCGTTAGCGGCTCTGGGGATTAACAGAGTTCGCATTTACTGCCACAACGCGCTACGGCGTTTATTTTAGCGACTCTGCGGGATAACAGAGTTCGCTACTTTCGCCATCTTATTAGCAGCGGGCTTCGCCTGCACGGTGGACCCCGGGCTGCAAACGCACCTCTATATTATATCTATTAGGTGCGTTCCGCAGACCCTAACATGGATGATGGATTTTTTTCATTATTTCAAAAGATCATTTCACCTGACATACAAGGATTTTGCATGTTTCTTGATTGATTGGCAGACTCTTCAGACTGCATGATTATTGTGAAACGAACATTCTTAAGAGCAGTCATTTACAATAATTGCACAGTATAAATGCACATTAGGCCGTGATCACACTTACGAGAAACTTGCACGATTCACGTGCAAGTCTCTCGCATCAAAACCCGGCAATACTGCTGCAGGCACTCGGACCGGATCCCGGCCTTAAAAGTAGAGACAAAGTAGACAATCTCACTCATTCCAAAGTTACCATGATCAGTTCAGGGTAGTTTCAGATCATTTACAATCAGCCAGTGATTGTAAATGGGGACCAGTAAAAATGCTAATAGTTTTTACCTCATACAAATAACTTATTTTAGATGTGTGAGACAATTGCTTTTTAAAGCATTTCTTCTTTATGCGCTGTATGTTCTATTGTTTAACATGAAATAGCACTAAATAAATGTTCATGGAAAAATGAAATAAGAAAAAAATAATATAGAATTGAAGGTTGCATTTTTTTGTAATCTGCGTAAAACTACCACCTGGCCGTGGCACAATTGCTTTTCAGAGCTGTCAATGTTAAATTACTGCAATTTCTTGATGCATCTTGCAACCTGTGTAAGAAATGAATTTTGAGACATTTCCAACGCCATCTGTTTTGAAAACAATCAAGATGCACTTTGAACTGTATCACAATATTATGGTAATAGGCTTTTGACAGCAGAAAATGTCCAGTAACTAAAACAACATCATTATTGCAAAAGAAAATGTCTCTGCTATATCATTGTATAACTATTGTACGGCTCAAGCAGGGCATTATAGGCAGATATTAAAGTATTTTCATAAATACACCAATATACATGTAAAAAAAATAATAAATATGTTTTCTGTTATTTTCCCACAATGCAGTTACATACTACAGCACTGTATGTTGCCTTCATTTGATATCATATAATAGAGGAGCAATGATATTCTGTTTGAAGTAATGTTATTTCTAGTAATAATACTTTTTTGAAACATAGTATGTCCTCAAAATCTATCTAGATTAAAGAAAACATTACTTGTGTCTCCAGATAAAATTATGGATATAAAGAGTTACAATAGGGGCACACAGATTTCTGTATATCTTTCTTTGAGTCTATAAAATGCAAAATTTGTATGTATCCACACAATACTTGAGAAGGCAATATTATGTTTTGGCATGGAGCCGAATGCTTATGTTAAAATATAAATAATTAAAAAATACAGGAGTTGAGAAGGATTGAATTGGAGAAGACAGACTGGTAAGTCCTCTATAGTGTGGGTTAATTTATGTATGTATGGGTTCTGTGTACATGCGTCTGTACACCATGTTCCAAATTATTATGCAAATGATATTTTTCTCTGATTTTCCTAAGTGGTCGGTGCAAATGACAGTCAGTCGAATAAAAGTCATCACCCGTTAGAGTATACATCAAATTTTATTGAAGAAAACTCCCAATGATAACAGTATAATCTCCAAAATGGAAAAAAAACTCAAAATGCACTGTTCCAAATTATTAGGCACAGTAGAATTTCTAAACATTTGATCTGTTTTAAAGAACTGAAAATGCTCATTTGTGGAATTTGCAGCATTAGGAGGTCACATTCACTGAACAAAAAAGCTACTTAACTCCAAAACATCCTAACAGGCCAAGTTACATGATAACATAGGAACCCTTCTTCGATATCACTTTCACAATTCTTGCATCCATTGAACTTGTGAGTAGGGTTGAGCATTCCGATACTGCAAATATCGGGTATCGGCCGATATTGGCTGTATCGGAATTCCGATTCCGAGTTCCGATATTTTCGTCATATCGGATACCGGAATCGGAATGTCACTGTCAGTGTCCGTCTGTCGGGTCTGTCAGGAGTCAGCGGCACTTACCCGGCAGAAGATCTCCGGCGGTCACGTCCTGGACTGCTTGATGGCCGCCATCCTCTTCTCCCTGGCGGTCACATGCAGTTTCTCGCGATAACTGCAGTGACTGCCGGGTAATCGCGGCCGTAAAGCAGTCCGATGACGTCACCGCCGGGAAAGCAGGTAATCAGCTGTGCTGCGCCGGGATGTCAGGCTCTGCCTGGCATTCCGATGTAGCAGAGCTGGATCGTCGTGGGACTGTCGTTACTATGGACTGCGTCGGACAGGTGATATACTGTTGGTTTGTTTTTTTCTTTTTTTACAGGAGATCGATGGCGTCGCAGGAATGAGTGTATAATAAAATTAATGAAAACTGTGTTGTCTCTTTTATTTCATTAAAATACTTTTTTCTTGCTTTGTCTTTTTTTTAAACATTTAAAAATTTTGGGATTAATAATGGATCGGTGTCTTATTGACGCCTCTCCATTATTAACCGGGCTTATTGTCACCGTGCAATCAACGGTGACATTAACCCCTTATTACCCCACTTGCCACCGCTACAGGGCAAGTGGGAATAGCCGGGTAAAGTGCCACAATTTGGCACATCTTTTGATGCGCCAAATGTGGGGCTGCTGCAGCCTGGTATTATCAGGCTGTTGAGGGCCAAAATCCATGGGCCTTGACAGTCTTTTAATATCAGGCCGCAGCAGTCTGCATTTTACTTGGCTGGTTAACAAAAATAGGGGGACCCCTACGCAGTTTTTTTTTTGAGGGGATCCCCTATTTTTGTTAACCAGCCAAGCTAAGCAGACTGCTGTGGCCTGGTATTATCAGGCTGGCAAGGTCCATGGATATTGGATCCTTACCAGCCTGAAAAACCAGGCCTCAGCAGTCTGCTTCATCTGGCTGGTTAACAAAAATAGGGGGGACCCCACGCCAATTTTTTTCGAGGGGATCCCCTATTTTCGTTAACCAGCCAAGATATGCAGACTGCTGTGGCCTGGTATTATCAGGCTGGCAAGGTCCATGGATCTTGGCTCCTTAACAGCCTGAAAAACCAGGCCTCAGCAGTCTGCTTCATCTGGCTGGTTAACAAAAATAGGGGGGACCCCACGCCAATTTTTTCGAGGGGATCCCCTATTTTTGTTAACCAGCCAAGATATGCAGACTGCTGTGGCCTGGTATTATTAGGCTGGCAAGGTCCATGGATCTTGGCTCCTTAACAGCCTGAAAAACCAGGCCTCAGCAGTCTGCTTCATCTGGCTGGTTAACAAAAATAGGGGGGACCCCACGCCAATTTTTTTCGACGGGATCCCCTATTTTTGTTAACCAGCAAAGATAAGCAGACTGCTGTGGCCTGGTATTATCAGGCTGGCAAGCAGGGTCGGACTGAGCCACCAGGACACCGGAGAAACCTCCGTTGGGCCCCAGCTCCTGCGTGGTGGGCCCTGATTTGAAAGGATAGGTCGCGGGGCAGAGGGGGCGGTGGCCCCGGGCCCCGTGCTCTGAGGGGGCCCACTCGGAGCTACGCTACAGTAACTGTATCGGCGTGCACAGCACGCCGATACAGTTACATTCTGCGGCAGAGCAGGGAGAATCGCTCTCCCTGCTCTGCCGCCCGGAAGCTATGGGGCCTGAACAGGCGGTGGGGGGGCCCGGTGCCAGCAGTGGGCCCCCCAACCGTCATCGGAGGGTCAGCTGTATCGGCATGGGTACGGTTGGGGCGAGGATATGGGTGTGATTAGCTGTGAAATGGGTGTGGTCGGGGCGTGGCTTAAATCTGCAGCGGCGCGCTATGCGCGCCACAGCCTTTAACCCTCTTTCCTGTCTTCAAAATTTGGGAGGTATGCTGTATGACCTCCCTACAACTTCTGGGCATGCTCCTGATGAGCGCGACGGATGGTCTCCTGAGGGATCTCCTCCCACACCTGGACTAAAGCATCCACCAACTCCTGGACAGTCTGTGGTGCAACGTGGCATGGCCTAAAATTTGCTGCAGCAGGCACAGCGTGCCACAGCCTTTGTCCCTCTTTCCCTTCTTCAAAGGTTGGGAAGTATGATGGTGGGCCCCAAGAATAATTTTTCTCTGGTGGGCCCAAGGTACTCCAGTCTGACGCTGCTGGCAAGGTCCATGGATATTGGCTCCTTAACAGCCTTAAATACCATGCATCAGCAGCAGGGGTGTACATAGAAATCATGGGGCCCCATAGCAAAAGTCTGAATGGGCCCCCCCCCAAAAAAAAAAAAAACAGAGCCATTGTAAATGTAAAGTGCCAGCACTGTGAGGGGACACATTAAACAAAAAAATGTATTATGCCCCATAGATTGTGCCCCCATAGTTGCTCCATAGATCATGCCCCCATAGATTGTGCCCCCATAGATGCTTCATAGTATAGGCCCTTATGCTGCCGCAGCTGCTGCAACCAAAAAAAAAAAGACATACTCAGCTCTCGTCGCTGGGGGCCAGGTGCCCGTGTCCTGAGCAGGGGGTGACACCAGGTGCCGATGTCACCGCTCGCTCAGGGCCCCGGCACCTGAGATATTTACCTGTCCTCTCTCCACTGCTGAGTGCCGCTGTCTTCGGGGTCCTCCAGCAGTGAATGATCAGGCAGAGGGCGCGGCGCGCACTAACGACGTCATCGCGCCCTCTGACCTGAACATTGCAGCAAGAGGACGCGAGCAACGGTGGAACGGGACAGGTAAATATCCCTTATACTCACCCTTCCACCGGCGCGGTCTCTGCAGCCCTTGCTCTTCTCCCGCGGTCTCCGCCGCCAGTGTTCAGCGGTCACGCAGGACCGCTCATTAAAGTCATGAATATGTGCATATTCATGACTGTAATGAGCGGTACCACCTGTCCGCTGAACACAGGCGTCGGAGACCGTGGGAGAAGAGCAGGGGCTGCAGAGACCGCACCGGGAGGGGTGAGTATATAGAAGAGCTGCGCTCCCCCTCCCCCGCCGACCCCCTGGTAGTACTGTGTCAGCACAGCTACCCGACCGTCGCGGGCCCCCTCACCTGTCCGGGCCCCATAGCAGCTGCATGGTCTGCTTCATTCACGGTACGCCACTGCTCAGCAGTCTGCTTCATCAGGCTGGTTAACAAAAATAGGGGGGACCCGACGCCATTTTTTTTCGAAGGAAACCCCTATTTTTGTTAATCAGTTCCCTCTGACGTCACTGATTGTGTCCCTGGCTGACCTGAAGTGAAAGTGGAAAGCAATCAATTAAGCTTTCCACTTCCTCTCCTGTCAGCCAGGAGAGGAGCTCATTCATTTGGGGGTTTACTGTGAGGCTGCAGCATTAGCTGCGGTCCCTGCAGTAAACATTAACCCTTTCTGAAGGATTACACCGTGGGACCTGACTGTGCATGGGATAGGTAAGAATAATTTTGCTTTTTTATTTTATTTTTATTACAGGAAATGGTTTTTGCAGTAAAATAAAAGATGGTCAAAAACATGTGTCTTTATTTCATTAAAATGATTTTTAATTAAAGTGTGTGTGTTTTATTTTTATTTCATGCAATAGGATTAATAATTGATAGTTGTTTAATTGACAGCTCTCAATTATTAACCTGGCTTAAGGTCAGCCTTTCAATAGCAAGGTGGCTTTAACCCCATATTAACCCATTCGCCACCGCTACAGGGCAATGGGAATAGACGGGCAAAGTGCCAGAAAGGGCGAATCTAATTATAGATTTGTCTTTTCTGGGGTGTCTGGGGGCAGATGTTAGTAGCCAGGGGGGGGGCAAAAATAATGGTCCCTTTCTGGGCTATTATTATCTGCCCCCACTCGCTGGCTTTGTCTGTCTGGTTGCGAAAATAGGGCGGGAGCCCACACATTTTTTTTCAACAATTTTACACCTCATATATATATACATGTCATTGAATTTGTACACATATATATATATATATATTTATATTTATAGTTCATACACTTCTACATAGTATAATAGCGGCTAATTCAATTGCCGGCTTTTGTGAAAATGCAGAACCCGACATGAAATGACACTTGGTTTACATAGAGTTAACCATGTCATTTCAAGTTGTTTGATCTATTGTTTTCACTAACAATTACATCAGTCTATGTGTGCAAAATTTCACACCTGTAGGGGTTAATTAAAGGTGTAAATTCGTAGCAAAAAAGTCCGTTTTTTTACAACGAATTTACACCTTTAATTAACCCCTACAGGTGTGAAATTTTGCACACATAGACTGATGTAATTGTTAGTGCAAATCAGATATCAAACTACATGAAAAGACATGGTTAACTCTAAGTAAACCAAGTGTCATTTCATGTCGGGTGCTTCTGTCTTTTCACAAAAGCCGGCTTTACCCGACAATTGAATCAGAGGCTATTTTACTATGTAGAAGTGTATAAACTATAAATATATGCATATATATATGTCACAATGACATGTATATATATATATATATATGTATATATATATATATATATGTATTCTATGTGTGTTTATTTAGTGTTTACAAGGAAAGAAAGAGGTTTTTTTAGTTACGATATTTCTGTCCCATAGACTTACATTGGATTTCCGGTATCGGTATCGGGTATCGCCGATATTTTTTGGATATCGGCGATACCATTACGATACCAATACTTTTGGATATCGGAAAGTATCGCTCAACACTACTTGTGAGTTTTTGGAGAGTTTCTGCTTGTATTTCTTTGCATGAAGTCAGAATAGCTTACCAGAGCTGCTGTTTTGATGTGAACTGCCTCCCACCCTCAGATCTTTTGCTTGATGATACTCCAAAGGTTCTCTATAGGGTTGAGTTCAGGGAAGATGTTGGCCACACTATGAGTTTATCTCCTTTTATGCTCATAGCAGCCAATGACACAGAGGTATTCTTTGTAGCATGAGATGGTGCATTGTCATGCAGGAAGATGATTTTGCTCCTGAAGGTACGCTTCTGCTTTTTATACAATGGAAGAAAGTTGTCAGTCAGAAACTCTATATACTTTGCAGAGGTCATTTTCACACCTTCAGGAACCTTAAAGGGCCCTACCAGCTGTTTCCCCATGATTCTGGCCCAAAACATGACTCCTCGACCTCCTTGCTGACGTCGCAGACTTGTTGGGACATGGTGGCCATCCACCAACCAACCACTATTCCATCCATCTGGACCATCCAGAGTTGCTCGACACTCATCAGTAAACAATACTGTTTGAAAATTAGTCTTCATGTATATCTGGGCCCACTGCAACCGTTTCGGCTTGTGAGCACTCTTTAGGGGTGGCCGAATAGTAGCTTTATGCAACACAGCAAGCCTTTGAAGGATCCTACACCTTGAGGTTCGAGGGACTCCAGAGTCACAAGCAGCTTCAAATATCTGTTTGCTGGTTTGTAATGGTTTTTTAGCAGCTGCTCTCTTAATCCGATGAATTGCCTGGAAGAAACCTTCCTCATTCTGCCTTTATCAGCATGAACACGTCTGTGCCCAGAATCAGACACAAATCTCTTAACAGTACGATGATCACGCTTAAGTTTTCTGGAAATTTCTAATGTTTTCATCCCTTGACCAAGGCATTGCACTATTTGATGCTTTTCAGCAGCAGAGAGATCCTTTTTCTTTCCCATGTTACTTGAAAACTCTGGCTTGCTTAATAGTGTGGACCATCCAGTTTTCCTTTTATTGGGCTCACATGGCAAACTAATTATCACAGGTATCTTAGATTGATTTCAGTGATCTAAAGAACCCTGAGACACAATACCATTAATGGGTTTCATTTACAAAAAAACAAAAAATGCTATGACACTTAAAACCAATTTGCATAATAATTTGGAACATGGTATATGTATGTACTCTGTATACTTATATGTCTGTATGTACTGTATATGCCTTTTACCTAAATATATATATTTGTATACAGTATATGTGCTCTGTGTATATATATATATATATATATATATATATATACACATATATATATATGTCTGTACATATGTGCTCTGTTTATACTGCACATTGCAACGAATGGAAGCGGAGGCAGAGATGGTGAAGTTCACATTCATTTTTTATTATTAAAGTGGAACCTCAGGACTACGGTCCGGGGGCTCCGAAGGGGGTGTAACTAGTGAGCCCCGGTACCCGTAGTAAAGCCCCTCAAACAGGACCAGAGTGGAATACCCGGAGGACACAGGTGCTACCTCCAGTTAGACCCCAACACGTGGCAGCTGTCCCAGCGGGACAAAAAGGGGTAACAGATATAATGGAAAAGACAATAGAGAGGTAGACATAGGTGAGGAAGGTCCTGGTTCCGGGTAGATGGTAGCAAGCTGGCTCCAGTAACCTTGTTACAGTCCACGGATACGGATGGCTATTGGCAGAATGGGATGGCACTGCACAGGTGATTGCAGAGGTTGTCAGGGAGAGCAGAATACAGGATACTGATACTCTGTGGAGACAATTAGTATGAGCAAGTGCACAGAGACTGCTAACGCAGCGCAGATAGGTCAGAGACAGAACCGGATGTAGCAATGGTAGATACTCGTTGCTTCGGCCCCTACGGAGGAGAGACCAAAAATAGTAATCAGTGCGCTGCCATTAGATAATTACCAAATTTAAAAAATGCACACTGTCCCTTTAATAAACCAGAGTAGTGCGCGCTCGTGTCCTAATATCTTTCCCTGAAGATCTGCTTACAGCACACCAGGGGATGGGGGAGGAGCAGGATGCTGAGAAGCAGAGAGAGCACGAGAGCCCAGACAGGGAGCTCGCTGCTGCACAGGGACAGCTTGAAGAGCAGGAGGTGAGTGACCAGAACGGGGTGCAGAGCCAGCACGGGGACCGGGTGTAACAGTATCCCCCTCTTTACGTCCCCTCTTTTTCAAGCCTGCGTGAAATTTTTTAAGAAAGAGAGGGGCCTGGATGTTCTCTTTAGGCTTCCAAGACCTCTTCTCAGGACCAAAGCCCTTTCAGTCCACCAGATAATAGGTCCTACCTCTTACTTTCTTAGTGGCCAAGATATGCTTTACCTCAAAAAATCATCCTCAGAAACCGGATCTGGAGTGGTACTTGGGTCCTTAAAGAAGGGCCTCAAAACTACTGGTTTGAGGAGGGAAACATGAAAGGAGTTAGGCACACCTAAGGAAGTAGGCAATTTCAATTTGTAAGAGACTGGGTAAATTTGTCTCAAGACTTCAAAGGGCCCAATGAACCGGGGATCCAATTTGTAGGACGGCAACCTCAGACAGATATACTTGGAGGAGAGCCATACCTTGTCTCCGGGGTGAAAGGTAGGAGCATCCAGACATCTCTTATCCACATGCCTTTTCATGCGTTGGGAGGCTCTCTCCAAAGCAGTTTTGGTGTGTGCTGCCAAACCTTCGAGAAATCCTCAGAAAAAGTATCAGCAGCCAGAACGCCAGATGATCCGGATATGGGAAGAGGTATTCCGGGTTGCAGTCCAAAGACAATCTGAAAGGGAGACTTTCCAGAAGATTCACTTACTTGGTTGTTGTAGGAAATTCTGCCCAGGACAGTAAGTCTACACAGTCGTCATGATGCCCGTTGACAAAGTGAAGCAGGAATCCAGCCAGGATTTGATTAGTCCTCTCCACTTGTCCATTGGATTGGGGATGGTATGCTGAGGAAAAATCCAGTTCTATTTTTACCAGTTGACAAACCGCTTTCCAGAATTTTGAAGTGAACTGGACTCCTCTGTTGGAAACAATGTGGAGAGGGAAACCATGGAGACGGAAGATGTGCCAAATGAAAAGATTCGCAAGTTCTGGAGCAGTTGGAAGACCGGTTGGGGAATGAAGTGGGCCATCTTAGAGAAGCGGTCCACCACTACCCACACAACTGAACAGCCGGACGAGATTGTAAGATCTGTGATGAAGTCCATGGCGGTGTGCTGCCAAGGAGCGGACGGAATCAGAAGAGGCAGAAGCCTACCGGCGGGTAGGCATTTAACAGTCTTGTTACGGGCACAGGAAGGGCAGGCTGCAACATACTCCTGGATATCTTTAGCCATAGTAGCCCACCAGTATAACGGGTGATGAGTTGCAGAGTCATTCTCTGGCCGGCATGACCAGCCAACTTGGAAGAGTGACCCCACCGTAGAATTCGATTACGTTCAGAGACTGACACAAGAGTCTTCCCAGGGGGAAGTCGGGTAAGATCAGCAGAAGCCACTGTGACTAACCTTGCAGTTCAATGATGTGCTGCGGTTCTTCCTCTTGATCAGGAGGCAAAAACGCTCTGGAAAGTGCATCTGCTTTGACGTTTTTGTCCGCTGGATGAAAATGAAGAACAAGATTAAATCGAGCAAAAAACAAAGCCCAGCAAGCCTGACTTGGATTCAGCCTCTGTGCAGTTTGGAGGTAAGAAAGTTTTTTGTGGTCGGTGAATATGACTACCTGCTGAAGAGCTCCTTCATGAAGATGCCACCATTCCTGCAGACCTAATTTGATAGGCAACAATTCCCGATCTCCGATGGAATAGTACCTTTCTGCAGAAGAAAAAACCTTGGAAAAGAAGCAACACGAGTACATTTGACCAGCAGACGATTTCTGGGTAAGTACACCTCCTGCACCTACAGAGGAAACATCAACCTCAAGAAAAAATTGTTCATTAGAATTTGGACGATGAAGAACAGGTGTGACAGCAAAGGCTTCTTTGAGAGAAGTAAAGGCCTCCTCTGCATCGGGAGGCCAAACCTTGGGATTTGTACCCTTCCGGGTCAAAGCAGAGATGGGTGCTACTCGGGTGGAGAAGTTTGGAATGAATTGCCTGTAGTAATTGGTGAAGCCCAGAAATCGCTATATGGCTTTCAGCCCAGAGGGACGGGGCCATCTGAGTACTGCCGACAACTTCTCTGGGTCCATTTTTAATCCTGTGGAGGAAACAATGTAGCCGAGGAAAAGCAAAGAGGATTGTTCAAAGAGGCATTTCTCACACTTGGCATGCAGCCTGTTCTCTCTGAGTCTCTGTAAGACTAGACATACTTGTCTCCTGTGTGAGACCAAGTCGGTTGAGAAGATCAAAATGTCATCCAGGTAGACAACAACACAAGTATAGAGCAGATCTCTGAAAATGTCATTGACAAATTTCTGAAAACCGCAGGTGCGTTGCTTAGGCCAAACGGCATTACCAGGTATTCGTAGTGACCATCACGGGTGTTGAAGACAGTTTTCCACTCTTCTCCTTCACGGACTCGGATCAAATTTGAGGCCCCTCTGAGATCCACTTTGGTGAAGATTTTGGCCCCTCAGAGACGATCAAATAGTTCTGAAATAAGAGGCAATGGATACCTGTTTTTTACTGTGATCTGGTTTAGACACCAGTAGTCAATACAGTGCCGCAAGGATCAGTCTTTTTCTTCACGAAGAGGAATCCTGCTCCTGCCGGTGAAGAAGATTTTTGGATAAATCATCTGGCCAAATTCTCCTGGATGTAGTCTGACATCTTGGGAAAGAGGGTAAACTCTCCCACAGGGAGGAGACATACCGGGAAGAAGATCAATCAGACTGTCATATGACCTGTGAGGAGGAAGTCTCTCAGTCTTCTTTCTCCCGAAGATATCCGAGAAGGACCAGTTACAGGATGGTAATCCTGGCAAGGTAGCAGGTGGGGCAG
This sequence comes from Oophaga sylvatica, assembly GCA_033576555.1. Classification (NCBI taxonomy): domain Eukaryota; kingdom Metazoa; phylum Chordata; class Amphibia; order Anura; family Dendrobatidae; genus Oophaga; species Oophaga sylvatica. The sequence goes on along the minus strand of JARQOD010000005.1, from coordinate 323,748,962 downwards.
AGGATGAAACTGGTTCAATCTGGGTTAAGCAACGGTCCATACAGGAATCTCCCCAATGCAGAATCTCCCCTATTCTCCAACTAAGAACCGGTTTGTGTTTCTGGAAACATGGTAAACCTAAAAGCAAGGGGTGAGACAAACCAGGGTACACATAAAAACAGAATCTTTCTAAGTGCATTAGACCTACCCGGAGTTCCACAGGCTCAGTCTGGAAAAGAAAGGGTTCGGTCAGTGGCTTGCCATCGACGGCGGTCACCCGCAATGGATAAGAAAGACACTGGACAGGTAAGAGGTAATGTTCCACAAGCGCAAGCTGGATAAAGTTCCCTTCGGCTCAGGAATCCAATAGACATAGTCCAGAAAATGTTATTGCTCCACATGACAAGGAGACCAAGATTTGCAGTGAGGGAGAGGAATGTTCTCTACCTAGGGTGGCCTCTCCTACCGAACCGAGGCACAGGAATTTCCCAACTTCTTTGGACAGGAACGGATCAGATGCTCGGAAATGCCACAGTAGAAACAACTTCCTTCTTTGCGATGCGCCTCCTGGTGGCGGGTTGCCAAACTTACACGGTCGACCTCCATGGCCTTAGGAGAACGAGGCGAAGTAACCGTTTTGAAAGAACTTGAGTCCGGAAGATGGGACACTTTGTCTCGCTTTATCTCCATGGAATGCTCCTGAAAATGTATGTCAATTCGGGTTGACAAGGATATTAGATTCTCCAAGGTGGTAGGCCTGTCCTGTTCCGATAACTCATCTTTGATTTCTCCTGATAGGCCATCCGAAAAGTTAGCCACCAAGACCTTGTTGTTCCAAGACAACTTGGACGAAAGGATGCGTAACCTAACTTCATCTGGCTGGTTAACAAAAATAGGGGGGACCCCACGCCAATTTTTTTCGAGGGGATCCCCTATTTTTGTTAACCAGCCAAGATATGCAGACTGCTGTGGCCTGGTATTATTAGGCTGGCAAGGTCCATGGATCTTGGCTCCTTAACAGCCTGAAAAACCAGGCCTCAGCAGTCTGCTTCATCTGGCTGGTTAACAAAAATAGGGGGGACCCCACGCCAATTTTTTTCGACGGGATCCCCTATTTTTGTTAACCAGCAAAGATAAGCAGACTGCTGTGGCCTGGTATTATCAGGCTGGCAAGCAGGGTCGGACTGAGCCACCAGGACACCGGAGAAACCTCCGTTGGGCCCCAGCTCCTGCGTGGTGGGCCCTGATTTGAAAGGATAGGTCGCGGGGCAGAGGGGGCGGTGGCCCCGGGCCCCGTGCTCTGAGGGGGCCCACTCGGAGCTACGCTACAGTAACTGTATCGGCGTGCACAGCACGCCGATACAGTTACATTCTGCGGCAGAGCAGGGAGAATCGCTCTCCCTGCTCTGCCGCCCGGAAGCTATGGGGCCTGAACAGGCGGTGGGGGGGCCCGGTGCCAGCAGTGGGCCCCCAACCGTCATCGGAGGGTCAGCTGTATCGGCATGGGTACGGTTGGGGCGAGGATATGGGTGTGATTAGCTGTGAAATGGGTGTGGTCGGGGCGTGGCTTAAAATCTGCAGCGGCGCGCTATGCGCGCCACAGCCTTTAACCCTCTTTCCTGTCTTCAAAATTTGGGAGGTATGCTGTATGACCTCCCTACAACTTCTGGGCATGCTCCTGATGAGCGCGACGGATGGTCTCCTGAGGGATCTCCTCCCACACCTGGACTAAAGCATCCACCAACTCCTGGACAGTCTGTGGTGCAACGTGGCATGGCCTAAAATTTGCTGCAGCAGGCACAGCGTGCCACAGCCTTTGTCCCTCTTTCCCTTCTTATAAGGTTGGGAAGTATGATGGTGGGCCCCAAGAATAATTTTTCTCTGGTGGGCCCAAGGTACTCCAGTCTGACGCTGCTGGCAAGGTCCATGGATATTGGCTCCTTAACAGCCTTAAATACCATGCATCAGCAGCAGGGGTGTACATAGAAATCATGGGGCCCCATAGCAAAAGTCTGAATGGGCCCCCCCCCAAAAAAAAAAAAAAACAGAGCCATTGTAAATGTAAAGTGCCAGCACTGTGAGGGGACACATTAAACAAAAAATGTATTATGCCCCATAGATTGTGCCCCCATAGTTGCTCCATAGATCATGCCCCCATAGATTGTGCCCCCATAGATGCTTCATAGTATAGGCCCTTATGCTGCCGCAGCTGCTGCAACCAAAAAAAAAAGACATACTCAGCTCTCGTCGCTGGGGGCCAGGTGCCCGTGTCCTGAGCAGGGGGTGACACCAGGTGCCGATGTCACCGCTCGCTCAGGGCCCCGGCACCTGAGATATTTACCTGTCCTCTCTCCACTGCTGAGTGCCGCTGTCTTCGGGGTCCTCCAGCAGTGAATGATCAGGCAGAGGGCGCGGCGCGCACTAACGACGTCATCGCGCCCTCTGACCTGAACATTGCAGCAAGAGGACGCGAGCAACGGTGGAACGGGACAGGTAAATATCCCTTATACTCACCCTTCCACCGGCGCGGTCTCTGCAGCCCTTGCTCTTCTCCCGCGGTCTCCGCCGCCAGTGTTCAGCGGTCACGCAGGACCGCTCATTAAAGTCATGAATATGTGCATATTCATGACTGTAATGAGCGGTACCACCTGTCCGCTGAACACAGGCGTCGGAGACCGTGGGAGAAGAGCAGGGGCTGCAGAGACCGCACCGGGAGGGGTGAGTATATAGAAGAGCTGCGCTCCCCCTCCCCCGCCGACCCCCTGGTAGTACTGTGTCAGCACAGCTACCCGACCGTCGCGGGCCCCCTCACCTGTCCGGGCCCCATAGCAGCTGCATGGTCTGCTTCATTCACGGTACGCCACTGCTCAGCAGTCTGCTTCATCAGGCTGGTTAACAAAAATAGGGGGGACCCGACGCCATTTTTTTTCGAAGGAAACCCCTATTTTTGTTAATCAGTTCCCTCTGACGTCACTGATTGTGTCCCTGGCTGACCTGAAGTGAAAGTGGAAAGCAATCAATTAAGCTTTCCACTTCCTCTCCTGTCAGCCAGGAGAGGAGCTCATTCATTTGGGGGTTTACTGTGAGGCTGCAGCATTAGCTGCGGTCCCTGCAGTAAACATTAACCCTTTCTGAAGGATTACACCGTGGGACCTGACTGTGCATGGGATAGGTAAGAATAATTTTGCTTTTTTATTTTATTTTATTACAGGAAATGGTTTTTGCAGTAAAATAAAAGATGGTCAAAAACATGTGTCTTTATTTCATTAAAATGATTTTTAATTAAAGTGTGTGTGTTTTATTTTTATTTCATGCAATAGGATTAATAATTGATAGTTGTTTAATTGACAGCTCTCAATTATTAACCTGGCTTAAGGTCAGCCTTTCAATAGCAAGGTGGCTTTAACCCCATATTAACCCATTCGCCACCGCTACAGGGCAATGGGAATAGACGGGCAAAGTGCCAGAAAGGGCGAATCTAATTATAGATTTGTCTTTTCTGGGGTGTCTGGGGGCAGATGTTAGTAGCCAGGGGGGGGGCAAAAATAATGGTCCCTTTCTGGGCTATTATTATCTGCCCCCACTCGCTGGCTTTGTCTGTCTGGTTGCGAAAATAGGGCGGGAGCCCACACATTTTTTTTCAACAATTTTACACCTCATATATATATACATGTCATTGAATTTGTACACATATATATTATATATATTTATATTTATAGTTCATACACTTCTACATAGTATAATAGCGGCTAATTCAATTGCCGGCTTTTGTGAAAATGCAGAACCCGACATGAAATGACACTTGGTTTACATAGAGTTAACCATGTCATTTCAAGTTGTTTGATCTATTGTTTTCACTAACAATTACATCAGTATGTGTGCAAAATTTCACACCTGTAGGGGTTAATTAAAGGTGTAAATTCGTAGCAAAAAAGTCCGTTTTTTTACAACGAATTTACACCTTTAATTAACCCCTACAGGTGTGAAATTTTGCACACATAGACTGATGTAATTGTTAGTGCAAATCAGATATCAAACTACATGAAAAGACATGGTTAACTCTAAGTAAACCAAGTGTCATTTCATGTCGGGTGCTTCTGTCTTTTCACAAAAGCCGGCTTTACCCGACAATTGAATCAGAGGCTATTTTACTATGTAGAAGTGTATAAACTATAAATATATGCATATATATATGTCACAATGACATGTATATATATATATATATATTATATATATATATATATATGTATTCTATGTGTGTTTATTTAGTGTTTACAAGGAAAGAAAGAGGTTTTTTTAGTTACGATATTTCTGTCCCATAGACTTACATTGGATTTCCGGTATCGGTATCGGGTATCGCCGATATTTTTTGGATATCGGCGATACCATTACGATACCAATACTTTTGGATATCGGAAAGTATCGCTCAACACTACTTGTGAGTTTTTGGAGAGTTTCTGCTTGTATTTCTTTGCATGAAGTCAGAATAGCTTACCAGAGCTGCTGTTTTGATGTGAACTGCCTCCCACCCTCAGATCTTTTGCTTGATGATACTCCAAAGGTTCTCTATAGGGTTGAGTTCAGGGAAGATGTTGGCCACACTATGAGTTTATCTCCTTTTATGCTCATAGCAGCCAATGACACAGAGGTATTCTTTGTAGCATGAGATGGTGCATTGTCATGCAGGAAGATGATTTTGCTCCTGAAGGTACGCTTCTGCTTTTTATACAATGGAAGAAAGTTGTCAGTCAGAAACTCTATATACTTTGCAGAGGTCATTTTCACACCTTCAGGAACCTTAAAGGGCCCTACCAGCTGTTTCCCCATGATTCTGGCCCAAAACATGACTCCTCGACCTCCTTGCTGACGTCGCAGACTTGTTGGGACATGGTGGCCATCCACCAACCAACCACTATTCCATCCATCTGGACCATCCAGAGTTGCTCGACACTCATCAGTAAACAATACTGTTTGAAAATTAGTCTTCATGTATATCTGGGCCCACTGCAACCGTTTCGGCTTGTGAGCACTCTTTAGGGTGGCCGAATAGTAGCTTTATGCAACACAGCAAGCCTTTGAAGGATCCTACACCTTGAGGTTCGAGGGACTCCAGAGTCACAAGCAGCTTCAAATATCTGTTTGCTGGTTTGTAATGGTTTTTTAGCAGCTGCTCTCTTAATCCGATGAATTGCCTGGAAGAAACCTTCCTCATTCTGCCTTTATCAGCATGAACACGTCTGTGCCCAGAATCAGACACAAATCTCTTAACAGTACGATGATCACGCTTAAGTTTTCTGGAAATTTCTAATGTTTTCATCCCTTGACCAAGGCATTGCACTATTTGATGCTTTTCAGCAGCAGAGAGATCCTTTTTCTTTCCCATGTTACTTGAAAACTCTGGCTTGCTTAATAGTGTGGACCATCCAGTTTTCCTTTTATTGGGCTCACATGGCAAACTAATTATCACAGGTATCTTAGATTGATTTCAGTGATCTAAAGAACCCTGAGACACAATACCATTAATGGGTTTCATTTACAAAAAAACAAAAAATGCTATGACACTTAAAACCAATTTGCATAATAATTTGGAACATGGTATATGTATGTACTCTGTATACTTATATGTCTGTATGTACTGTATATGCCTTTTACCTAAATATATATATTTGTATACAGTATATGTGCTCTGTGTATATATTATATATATATATATATATATATATAACACATATATATATATGTCTGTACATATGTGCTCTGTTTATACTGCACATTGCAACGAATGGAAGCGGAGGCAGAGATGGTGAAGTTCACATTCATTTTTTATTATTAAAGTGGAACCTCAGGACTACGGTCCGGGGGGCTCCGAAGGGGGTGTAACTAGTGAGCCCCGGTACCCGTAGTAAAGCCCCTCAAACAGGACCAGAGTGGAATACCCGGAGGACACAGGTGCTACCTCCAGTTAGACCCCAACACGTGGCAGCTGTCCCAGCGGGACAAAAAGGGGTAACAGATATAATGGAAAAGACAATAGAGAGGTAGACATAGGTGAGGAAGGTCCTGGTTCCGGGTAGATGGTAGCAAGCTGGCTCCAGTAACCTTGTTACAGTCCACGGATACGGATGGCTATTGGCAGAATGGGATGGCACTGCACAGGTGATTGCAGAGGTTGTCAGGGAGAGCAGAATACAGGATACTGATACTCTGTGGAGACAATTAGTATGAGCAAGTGCACAGAGACTGCTAACGCAGCGCAGATAGGTCAGAGACAGAACCGGATGTAGCAATGGTAGATACTCGTTGCTTCGGCCCCTACGGAGGAGAGACCAAAAATAGTAATCAGTGCGCTGCCATTAGATAATTACCAAATTTAAAAAATGCACACTGTCCCTTTAATAAACCAGAGTAGTGCGCGCTCGTGTCCTAATATCTTTCCCTGAAGATCTGCTTACAGCACACCAGGGGATGGGGGAGGGAGCAGGATGCTGAGAAGCAGAGAGAGCACGAGAGCCCAGACAGGGAGCTCGCTGCTGCACAGGGACAGCTTGAAGAGCAGGAGGTGAGTGACCAGAACGGGGTGCAGAGCCAGCACGGGGACCGGGTGTAACAGTATCCCCCTCTTTACGTCCCCTCTTTTTCAAGCCTGCGTGAAATTTTTTAAGAAAGAGAGGGGCCTGGATGTTCTCTTTAGGCTTCCAAGACCTCTTCTCAGGACCAAAGCCCTTTCAGTCCACCAGATAATAGGTCCTACCTCTTACTTTCTTAGTGGCCAAGATATGCTTTACCTCAAAAACATCATCCTCAGAAACCGGATCTGGAGTGGTACTTGGGTCCTTAAAGAAGGGCCTCAAAACTACTGGTTTGAGGAGGGAAACATGAAAGGAGTTAGGCACACCTAAGGAAGTAGGCAATTTCAATTTGTAAGAGACTGGGTAAATTTGTCTCAAGACTTCAAAGGGCCCAATGAACCGGGGATCCAATTTGTAGGACGGCAACCTCAGACAGATATACTTGGAGGAGAGCCATACCTTGTCTCCGGGGTGAAAGGTAGGAGCATCCAGACATCTCTTATCCACATGCCTTTTCATGCGTTGGGAGGCTCTCTCCAAAGCAGTTTTGGTGTGTGCTGCCAAACCTTCGAGAAATCCTCAGAAAAAGTATCAGCAGCCAGAACGCCAGATGATCCGGATATGGGAAGAGGTATTCCGGGTTGCAGTCCAAAGACAATCTGAAAGGGAGACTTTCCAGAAGATTCACTTACTTGGTTGTTGTAGGAAATTCTGCCCAGGACAGTAAGTCTACACAGTCGTCATGATGCCCGTTGACAAAGTGAAGCAGGAATCCAGCCAGGATTTGATTAGTCCTCTCCACTTGTCCATTGGATTGGGGATGGTATGCTGAGGAAAAATCCAGTTCTATTTTTACCAGTTGACAAACCGCTTTCCAGAATTTTGAAGTGAACTGGACTCCTCTGTTGGAAACAATGTGGAGAGGGAAACCATGGAGACGGAAGATGTGCCAAATGAAAAGATTCGCAAGTTCTGGAGCAGTTGGAAGACCGGTTGGGGAATGAAGTGGGCCATCTTAGAGAAGCGGTCCACCACTACCCACACAACTGAACAGCCGGACGAGATTGTAAGATCTGTGATGAAGTCCATGGCGGTGTGCTGCCAAGGAGCGGACGGAATCAGAAGAGGCAGAAGCCTACCGGCGGGTAGGCATTTAACAGTCTTGTTACGGGCACAGGAAGGGCAGGCTGCAACATACTCCTGGATATCTTTAGCCATAGTAGCCCACCAGTATAACGGGTGATGAGTTGCAGAGTCATTCTCTGGCCGGCATGACCAGCCAACTTGGAAGAGTGACCCCACCGTAGAATTCGATTACGTTCAGAGACTGACACAAGAGTCTTCCCAGGGGGAAGTCGGGTAAGATCAGCAGAAGCCACTGTGACTAACCTTGCAGTTCAATGATGTGCTGCGGTTCTTCCTCTTGATCAGGAGGCAAAAACGCTCTGGAAAGTGCATCTGCTTTGACGTTTTTGTCCGCTGGATGAAAATGAAGAACAAGATTAAATCGAGCAAAAAACAAAGCCCAGCAAGCCTGACTTGGATTCAGCCTCTGTGCAGTTTGGAGGTAAGAAAGTTTTTTGTGGTCGGTGAATATGACTACCTGCTGAAGAGCTCCTTCATGAAGATGCCACCATTCCTGCAGACCTAATTTGATAGGCAACAATTCCCGATCTCCGATGGAATAGTACCTTTCTGCAGAAGAAAAAACCTTGGAAAAGAAGCAACACGAGTACATTTGACCAGCAGACGATTTCTGGGTAAGTACACCTCCTGCACCTACAGAGGAAACATCAACCTCAAGAAAAAATTGTTCATTAGAATTTGGACGATGAAGAACAGGTGTGACAGCAAAGGCTTCTTTGAGAGAAGTAAAGGCCTCCTCTGCATCGGGAGGCCAAACCTTGGGATTTGTACCCTTCCGGGTCAAAGCAGAGATGGGTGCTACTCGGGTGGAGAAGTTTGGAATGAATTGCCTGTAGTAATTGGTGAAGCCCAGAAATCGCTATATGGCTTTCAGCCCAGAGGGACGGGGCCATCTGAGTACTGCCGACAACTTCTCTGGGTCCATTTTTAATCCTGTGGAGGAAACAATGTAGCCGAGGAAAAGCAAAGAGGATTGTTCAAAGAGGCATTTCTCACACTTGGCATGCAGCCTGTTCTCTCTGAGTCTCTGTAAGACTAGACATACTTGTCTCCTGTGTGAGACCAAGTCGGTTGAGAAGATCAAAATGTCATCCAGGTAGACAACAACACAAGTATAGAGCAGATCTCTGAAAATGTCATTGACAAATTTCTGAAAACCGCAGGTGCGTTGCTTAGGCCAAACGGCATTACCAGGTATTCGTAGTGACCATCACGGGTGTTGAAGACAGTTTTCCACTCTTCTCCTTCACGGACTCGGATCAAATTTGAGGCCCCTCTGAGATCCACTTTGGTGAAGATTTTGGCCCCTCAGAGACGATCAAATAGTTCTGAAATAAGAGGCAATGGATACCTGTTTTTTACTGTGATCTGGTTTAGACACCAGTAGTCAATACAGTGCCGCAAGGATCAGTCTTTTTCTTCACGAAGAGGAATCCTGCTCCTGCCGGTGAAGAAGATTTTTGGATAAATCATCTGGCCAAATTCTCCTGGATGTAGTCTGACATCTTGGGAAAGAGGGTAAACTCTCCCACAGGGAGGAGACATACCGGGAAGAAGATCAATCAGACTGTCATATGACCTGTGAGGAGGAAGTCTCTCAGTCTTCTTTCTCCCGAAGATATCCGAGAAGGACCAGTTACAGGATGGTAATCCTGGCAAGGTAGCAGGTGGGGCAGAGGATGAAACTGGTTCAATCTGGGTTAAGCAACGGTCCATACAGGAATCTCCCCAATGCAGAATCTCCCCTATTCTCCAACTAAGAACCGGTTTGTGTTTCTGGAAACATGGTAAACCTAAAAGCAAGGGGTGAGACAAACCAGGGTACACATAAAAACAGAATCTTTCTAAGTGCATTAGACCTACCCGGAGTTCCACAGGCTCAGTCTGGAAAAGAAAGGGTTCGGTCAGTGGCTTGCCATCGACGGCGGTCACCCGCAATGGATAAGAAAGACACTGGACAGGTAAGAGGTAATGTTCCACAAGCGCAAGCTGGATAAAGTTCCCTTCGGCTCAGGAATCCAATAGACATAGTCCAGAAAATGTTATTGCTCCACATGACAAGGAGACCAAGATTTGCAGTGAGGGAGAGGAATGTTCTCTACCTAGGGTGGCCTCTCCTACCGAACCGAGGCACAGGAATTTCCCAACTTCTTTGGACAGGAACGGATCAGATGCTCGGAAATGCCACAGTAGAAACAACTTCCTTCTTTGCGATGCGCCTCCTGGTGGCGGGTTGCCAAACTTACACGGTCGACCTCCATGGCCTTAGGAGAACGAGGCGAAGTAACCGTTTTGAAAGAACTTGAGTCCGGAAGATGGGACACTTTGTCTCGCTTTATCTCCATGGAATGCTCCTGAAAATGTATGTCAATTCGGGTTGACAAGGATATTAGATTCTCCAAGGTGGTAGGCCTGTCCTGTTCCGATAACTCATCTTTGATTTCTCCTGATAGGCCATCCGAAAAGTTAGCCACCAAGACCTTGTTGTTCCAAGACAACTTGGACGAAAGGATGCGTAACCTAACAGCATACTGAGCCACCGTGAGAGCCCCTTGGCATAAGTGTTAGGTGACAGCGGGATTTGAACCTGGATCTGAGGCATCAGAGGTCCCCCATGCAGGTCTCAGCTAGGACACATGCTGCTTAGCTTCGCCATCGATCCCAACACCTAGCCAGTACAAGAGAGTACAAGCTGTCTACAGGGTCTTTGTTAATAGTAGCCTTAAGGATAGGTTACAGAAGGAGACAGGGCTGTTATAGCCTAAGTCAAGAAATGCCTGCACTGAGCATGTCCGTGACATGGCGAACCGTGATTGGTGGTTAACGTCAGCTGGTCCTCTGACCTGGCATGGCTTGACTGGTCACGGATGACGTCATGGGTGATGCGATTGACGAGATGGCTGGGGCGGAGCTTAGCCCTTAAATAGCTTGCCTGTCCATGGCACGGCACGGCCAGATCATATTACAATAGGCAGTGCTCATGTGTGGACCTACCAGAATCTGGGCTCCACGTGCTCTCTAGCTTTGCTCTTTGGGACCTGCCGATGCCAGAGTTCGCTCGGCTAATTAGCACAGGTCCTTCAGGCAGGATTAGCTTATGCCAAGCAGGTAGCCAGTGTGGTGCAGTCTTGCTACGAATAGAGGGTAGCTATACACCCTGAGCAGACTGTGGGGCGCACAACCTGTAGCTAACGTAGCGCAGTCTTGCTACGAATATAAGGTAGCTATACACCCTGAGCAGACTGCGGGGCACGTAACCTGGGCATCACCTGCAAAGCTGAACAGAGAGTGGCTCAGTCCTGTCTCACGCCGGCTGGTAGCACGTACGCCTGGCGTTAGTCGCACGCACTTCCAAGCGGCTGGAACGTAGCTTCTGTGCAGTAGTGTTGAGCGATATTGCTCGATATCTAAAAATATCGTATCGAAATTGTATCGCCGATAGCACTAAATATCGTCGATATCCGATTTCGATACCGGAAGTCCCATGTAAGTCTATGGGAACAAAATATCGAAATTAAAAAAAAACATTCTTGCCTTGTTGGTTAATTGTACATGAAGGAAAACAACAAAGACTAATGTAGAATGTATTGGGGGAGGTTGAGGAGACAATAAAGGCATACATGTTTAACCCAATGCATTGGAATAGCATTCATATATTTTTTTTTGGAAATACGTTTGGATTGACTAACAAATTGACAATGTTGTTAACCTTTTTTCTATTTTGGCAAATATGTATGTTTCACAACTTCCATGCTCTTCACCTTTTTAACTTTTGCCAGTGCCACACTTTCTCCTTCATAATCTTCAGCAGCAGCAGCATCATCTTTCTCATCAAATTATTCTTCATCTTCACCTTCTTAATCTTCTTCTTAAACTTCTTGCTATTCATGTTTTTGTTTACATTACTCATATTGTTATTATTAAACTAATTAATCTTCTTCATATTCAAATTCTTCATCTTCTTCCTCTTCATCTTCTTCATCATATTCTTATTTGTGACAGAGATTCCTGTACTTGTAATCTGTAAAAGTATGAATTGTTCATCCTTCCGTTCTTGCTGTCACAAAAGATTTAAATTACAACAGTATTTGTCCGTGTTCAGTTTAGCCTGCAGCAGCAGGCATTTTCCAGGGGCACCACGAGGAGGAACGGACTCACCCCCATACACTGCTTAGTCTTCTTCTGCTTAGAATTTAGAGCATATATTTTGCTCTTCATTTTGGTCTTATACTTAATGTTCTTCTGCTTTTTGATCTTTTGCTTATTGTTCTTCTGTCTCTTGTTCTGTATCTTGTAGTTTGTCTTAACCTTCTTTGTCCTGTTGGTGATCTTCTTGTTGGTAATCTTTTATTTTTTCTTTGTGATGGTGTTCAGGCTGGTTGGCTTCATGCTCGTCGTCCTTGTTGTTGTCATCTTCTTCTGGGTGGTCTTTAATGTCGTCTAATTTCCGAGAAACAGCTGACGTTACTGGAACCCTGACGGGTATCAGATGGAGCAAGAGACAATGGAAGTAACAAGGACCAGCTGACTGTGCTGGACCCCGGACGGGTAGCAGAAGGAAAAGAGGCAATGTCACAACCGAGTACCAGCTGACGTTACTGTGACACGGTTACTAAGCAGGAGGTACCTGTGCTCCAAAGCACTACCAAGGACCAGCAGACGTTGCTGGAACTCGGATACGGAGATGGAGGCACCTAGGCCAAAGGCACTGGGGAGAACCACTTGACGGTACTGGACCCCGGATGGGTAGCAGAAGGAAAAGAGGCAATGTCACAACCGAGTACCAGCTGACGTTACTGTGACACGGTTGTAATGTATGTAGTACAGTCATATCCTGTGCTGTGCATGAAACACAGGATCACAGTTGATATGAAAGCTGTATATTTCATACAAGATTGGCAGAAGCACCTTGCAGACACAGAACAGAGACACAGCAGGCGAGAACCAACTCAGAATCACCTCCAATACAGATTCAGGAATCTTCTCTGTACCGAAGTCCATGCAAACGTGGTCTTTCAAGAGCAGGTTCAAGTCCACAGGCTTCAGAGTTCCTCAGTAGGAAAGCTGAGCACAAGGTCCAAGCTTACGAGTCAATCACAGGTAACGCGCAGATCTGAGCACTATTGCTCAGCTGTGCGCTTAAGAGCAAAGGGAGAACAGTGCGGAATCAACTGGAACTCCATTGACTGGGGCAAGATAGCTGCACAAGACAGAAGTAAATGGCTGACAACAACTGAGTTCAGGATATATACATAAACCTTACACGGTTCTAAGCAGGAGGTACCTGTGCTCCAAAGCACTACCAAGGACCAGCAGACGTTGCTGGAACTCGGATACGGAGATGGAGGCACCTAGGCCAAAGGCACTGGGGAGAACCACTTGACGGTACTGGACCCCGGACGGGTAGAAGAACGCACCCATGAAAATGTAAGTTGACAGGACGCAAGCCGTCCGCAGTTACAGAATCACACAGTCCTACAGTGGGTGCTTATCCTATTGTCACAATGGAAACCGCCTTTATTTACATATCCCACAGCACACATAGGAATCACCTAAACTGCAGGCACCATAGAGTCGGCTAACCCGAATGCAACACGACAGCACAACTTATTGGAGGATAATTGACGTTCACACTGCCAGGAAACAGCTGTCGTGCTGTAACCAGGCTGGCCAGGAGTCAGTACCCCTGCCAATTACTTACGAGCAACAAATGGCGGTGTTGTAGCCCAGGGAGTAGAGTTCAGGTGGTAGAAAGATGAACATAACCGGAGACATGGAAAACGTTGCCAAACAGTTATTAATCTGAAAACGGACAGGCAAATTCAGGTGAGATCCATGCCTTGTTCATTTTCAGAAAAGTAAGCCGGTCTACATTCTCTGAGGATAGTCGCATGCGACGGTCTGTTACTACACCACCTGCAGCACTAAAGACACGCTCAGATAATACACTGGCAGCAGGGCAAGCCAGCACCTCCAATGCATACTGGCTAAGCTCTGGCCATGTATCCAACTTAGAGACCCAAAATTTGAAAGGGGAAGAGGCATCTGGGAGTACACTTAGAGGGAAAGCCAAGTAGTCTGTCACCATCTTACGGAAACGTTTCTTCCTGGTGACTGGAGCCGTCTCGGATGGTGTAGACCTTGCTGGCGCTGTCACAAAACTTTGCCACATTTGTAACATACAGTTCTTGCCCTGTGCAGAGGCGCTGCTTCTGCTCCCTCTTGTTGTAGAGGTGTCTACACTGCCTCGACGCACAGAGCTGCTTTGTAAAGCAGTAGCAGCAGCAGCAGCTCTCTCGGCTGGAATGTACAACAGTATGGATTGCACCAGTGTGTCTTGGTACTCCTGCATTTTACGGTCCCGGTTCACCGGTGTGATGAGGGTTTGTAAGTTGTCCCGGTAGCGAGGGTCTAGGAGGGTGTACACCCAATAATCTGACGTGCTGAGAATGTGGGCGATGCGGCGGTCGTTTCTCAGGCACTGAAGCATGAAATCAACCATGTGCTGCAGACTCCCAACTGGCCAACAAAGGCTGTCCTCTGGAAGAGGCGTCATCTCTGTCTCCTCTGCATCACCCCACCCTCGCTCTACATACTGACTACAGCGTTGTGTACCTTCCTCTGTAGGGATTTCTTCCTCCTCCATTGACTCCTCCTCCTCCTCATCCTCCTCACAAAGTGAGCCCTGCCCAGCCCTTTGTGAGGAACCACGTTGTGCTGACTGTCCTGAAGGTAATTGAATTTGTGACTCCTCATCCTCCACCTCTTCCAAAACCTCTTCCTTTAGTGCTTTCAGTGATTTCTGAAGCAGGCAGATAAGGGGGACAGTCATGCTGACTAGTGCATCATCTGCACTCGCCATCCGCGTTGAGACATCAAACGCACGCAAAACGTCGCAGATGTCCTTCATAGAGGCCCACTCAGTAGTGGTGAAGTGTGAACGGTGCAAATTGCGAGTTGATTGCGCCTGTTGCAGCTGATACTCCATTACTGCTGGCTGCTGCTCACAAAACCGCTCCAACATATGTAACGTGGAATTCCACCTGGTGGGTACGTCACATATGATGCGATGTTCAGGAAGGCGAAATCTGACTTGCAGAGCTGCAATGCGCGATCTGGCCATGCTGGAACGTCGCAAGTGAGCGCACTCTAGGCGGACCTTGTGCAGCAGTGCATCAAGATCCGGATAGTCCCTCAAAAAACTCTGCACGACCAAGTTGAGCACATGTGCCAGACATGGTATGTGAGTGAGGTTGCCAAGGCCCAGAGCTGCCACCAGATTTCGGCCATTGTCACACACTACCAAGCCTGGCTGCAGATTAGCTGACAAAAACCACACGTCGCTCTCCTGCTTGATGGCATCCCAGAGCTCCTGCGCTGTGTGGCTTCGATTCCCCATGGGAATTAATTTCAGGACGGCCTGTTGACGTTTGGCCACGGCTGTGCTCATATCGGTCGCAACAGGTAAGCGTTCACGGGTCCATGTGGAGGTATACCGTGACGCTCGTGCAGCGATGATTCTGAGGAACTGGAGTAGGAGGAGGAATCAATGTGCACAGACTGGATTCCTGCAATCCTTGGAGTTGGCAGAACACGTACAGCGCCACTGGCAAGATATGTACCCGGCTCCACAACATTGACCCAATGGGCAGTGAGGGAAAGGTATCGTCCCTGGCCATGGGTACTGATCCACCATCGGTGGTCAGGTGGACCCTGCTACTGACGGCGTTTAGTAGCGCATGTTTAATGTTTCCCTCGACATGTTTTTGCAGAGCAGGGACAGTTGCCTGCTGAAATAAAATCGGCTTGGCACATTATATTGTGGGACTGCCAATGCCATAAAGTTCCTGAAACTGTCAGTCTCCACCAGCCTGAATGACAGCATTTCAAGGGACAGGAGTTTTGCAAGGCCAGCATTCAGAGCCTGTGCTCGTGGATGGTTTGCCGAGTATGGCCGTCTTTTATCCCATGCCTGTGTTACCGATGGCTGTTTTTTGTACTGGGAGTGTGACGATGACTGTGAACTTGCTGCAGTGGGTGGAATAACAGTTTGTCTATGGACAACAGTGACCGAGGTTCTTCCATGGAGATCCTGTGAGGAAGCCAAAACAGTGTGTGAGAGCTGGAGGTAGAGGCTCGAACATGACGTAAAGATGTAGGTGCTGCTGTAGGTTGGCCTACATCTCCAGTGTGTCTTTGGAACTCAGCTACGTGCTTTGTTCGTACATGTGTCCACATATTTGTGGTATTCAGGTTCCTGATATTTTTACCTCTTTTAACTTTTTGCTTACACAGCTTGCATTGAACATAGCAAATATTATCTACAAGTCTGTCAAAAAAGGACCACGCAGTGCAAGTCATGGGAGCGCCAATTTTGACATTTCTAAGAGAACTGCTCCCAACAGGTGCCAAACTGGAGGCTACAGGCAAGCGAGTCTGCAGCCTACCTCTCCCTCCTCTTTGTACCGTTGGGACAATCTCTTCCTCAGAGCTGCTCCCACCACCTTGCTGTTGCTCACGCCATGTTGGGTCTCGGACTTCATCATCTCCACTACCCTCTTCCAACACCTGCTGCTGTTGGATGGTCTGGGCAGCACCATGCTCCACAAAACCTGGCACCTGAGTCTCATCATCATCATAAGATGCGTTCTGCGGTGTGCTGTCCATCGGCACTGGCTCACCCGCCTCTTCAGATTGAGAGAGACACAGCTGTTGCGCATCACTGCATACTCCCTCTTCTTCAAATTGCAGAATGCTGCTTGCCTGTGCCGTGTTTGCGAGCCAACAGATTCTGAGAACAGAAGCAGAGACTCAGCTGGCTCCTGTACAGAACTCTCTGACTGCCTTGGCAATTTGACAGGCGGTGAACAGACAGATGGTTGCTCAACAGTGTTGTGTTCCTGAGAGGAGGTGGAAGGAATTGAAGTCGATGCATTGGCTGCCATCCAACCAACAACGGCTTCAATTTGTTCTTCCCGCAGCAGGGGGGCACGCCGAGCTCCTACCAAAGTGCGCATAAAGGAACGCTCACGGGGATAAATGGTGGATGCTGTGTCACTGAGGGCGGCAGCAGACACAGAATCCCCACGTCCTCTCCCTGCTGAAACTCCACGGCCACGACCACGTGCCTTACTCACTGACTTCTTCATCTTGGTAGATTGATAAAGAAAGTCAGAAAAGTTATAAGGCCTAAGTGTGGTTATTACGCAGAGACTGAAGTGAACACTGAAACACAACTGTTCACAAATCACAATCTGTGAAAGGCTACTCCTTTGTCTACTTCTATAGTGTTTGCAATTGCAACCAATGTATTGGATACGGATGGAAGCGCGTCACACTAATAGTTAAATTGCATGGAGCAGCAAGAATTACACTGAAGGAAAAAAAAAGAGTCTGTGAGTGACAGGTGCAGATGCCTACAGACAGCGTTGCATGCAGAGCAAACTGCAGCGTCACCTGCACTCACACACACACCTTGCAGAGCTGTTAAAACACTGCAGGCAAAAGGAAGCTTTACACAGCGGTTGGTGCTAGCCTGCCTACAGCACAGTACACTAAATCGCAATCTCTAACTGTCCCTCAGAGTCAGCACAGCAGCGTTCTGTCCCTTACTGAATTCACAGCACAGTGACGCTAAAATGGCGGCGGCGCCTTTCATACACTGAAGAAAAAAAAAAATAGTCTGTGAGTGACAGGTGCAGATGCCTACAGACAGCGTTGCATACAGAGCAAACTGCAGCGTCACCTGCACTCACACACACCTTGCAGAGCTGTTAAAACAACACTGCAGGCAAAAGGAAGCTTTACACAGCAGTTGGTGCTAGCCTGCCTACAGCACAGTACACTAAATCGCAATCTCTAACTGTCCCTCAGAGTCAGCACAGCAGCGTTCTGTCCCTTACTGAATTCACAGCACAGTGACGCTAAAATGGCGGCGGCGCCTTTTATAGTGCATTCTGACATCATTTCAGCATCCAATCACAGCCATGCCATTAGTTAACATGACCGCAGCAGTACAGGATGTGCCCACACTTCTTAGGATTCCTTATTGGCTGAATAAAATCACATTGCCTCGCAAATAATTATGGGAACTTCCGATTCCGGTATTCGATAAGACGAAAATATCGAAACGAATTATCGAAAGGCCGATAGAGCTAATATCGGCCGATAGCCGATATTTGCATTATCGTATCGCTCAACACTACTGTGCAGTCAACAGGGCTACGTCTATACCAGCTTGCAGCACATAGTGCAAACCTAACATCTGGCAAGTGGCTTCTGTGCCATTAACAGGGCTACATCTACGCCAGTCGATAGCACATCTCCCGTGACGTTAACGGAGATAGCTCCAATTCTACATCTCCCCTAGTGTGAGGTAACACAGGCGAGATCTAATTTAATCCTTTAGTTGTCAGTTATTACCCTGTTACCCAAAGGGTGTTCGGCAGCAGTGACATAAACTGCATCGCGGACCCTGGGTTCGGTTGCAATCCATTATATATTAAAGTTGTTGCAACCAAGCTCATAACAGTATCTGACCGCCAGGGTCTAGCCGACCATGGCTGACAACCAGCAGCTGCAGCACTACTTTCAGCAACTAGAGGCCAGAGTTAGATCTCTGGAGCAGGCTGTTCCGGTTGCTGATCTCACTGCAGTAGCTACTCAGGCAGCCGCACAAGCAGCAAGTCTCGTAAATAATGCTGCGATAGTTGCTAAAATTTCTTTACCCCGTTTTTCTCTCCCAGGAAAATTTTCTGGTGACAGCTGTTCCTGCAGAGGATTTATCAATCAATGCTCCATTCAGCTGGAAATGATGGAGGCATGGTTCCCCTCCGAAAGGGCTAAAGTGGGTTTTGTTGTATCTCTGCTTATCCACAAAGCCTTGGAGTGGGCTACTCCTCTGTCGGAACGGAATGATCCGTAGTGGCGAATGCGGGTCTCTTCTTAGAACCCTAAAAAGTGTGTTCCTCGGTCCTCAGTTTACACATGATACGGCTCTTAAGCTTCTTACATTAGTACAGGGTTCGTGTTATGTTTTGGTAGCTGAGGAGAGCAGGCAAAAACGGCAATCACCAGAGAGGTTGGAATCTATTGGATTGCAGTACCCTGACTAACCACCACAACTAAAGGCAGCCGTGGAGCGTTCCTACGTTGATCCTAGACGCCTCGTCACAGCCTGAGAGATTAACTACACCTAAAGATAGAAAGAGGAAAGCTATCTGCCCCGGAGCAGATCCCCAAAGAACATAGGAAGCCCCCAAACATGTAATGGCGGTTAGACAAGAGGAAATACAGACACAGACAGAAAATAGTATGAGCAAACGCTGGGGCCCAATCTGCCTAGACAGAAAAGGATAGAAAGGATACTCACTGCAATCCAAAAAAACCCCTAAAAAATGCCAACCTTACTGATTGCAAAAACACCTGAGATCACACGACCTCTACCACCTAAATCAGTTCTCTGGTGTAACAAAACTAAGCCGCAGCAACTGAAAAAACTGGAAAAGGCAAATGAACAAATAACAATGGCTCCAGCGGAACTGATATTGAGCCCAAGCCCCCCGGGGGGGGACCTGGCTAACCTCACAGAAATGCAGAAAAATATGCAAATGGTAAGCACAAAAACAGAAAATATCTTATTTGAAAGCAGAAGAAGAGGCAAGACTCAGCAAGCTTCCAAGTGAACCAGGAAGCACAGTTGAGACAAGAACAATTGATCACCGGCAACCATGATGGGGGGAACCTCCCTTATATCAAGCCAGTCCGTGACTCCTGATTGCCAATCCTCATTGAATGGTTCAGTACTGTCTGCAACCACCAGAGGGAGCCTCTGCTCAGAATTCATTTCCAAAACATTCACAACAGGTTCGACCATGGATAGTCACTATGCCGTCCAGTTCAGAACATTAGCGGCAGAACAGGATTGGTCTGAACTGTCGCTGATACCGCTGTTCTGTAAGGGTCTGGGCATATAAAAGATGCTCTAGCCACCAGGAAGATTCCAACCTCTCTGGAAGAGTTAATGACTCTTGCCAACCTAATAGATTTATGTCATGCAGAAAGCAAGTTGGAGCTGGAGGTCTATGAACCTCGGTTCCAGTTGGCACCGTCATTTTCTAAACCTCTTTCCGAATCCGCGGTTCCTGACACGGAACCTGAGCCTATGGATATATCCCTGGCTAGGAAATGGTCCCCTCGTTCCCGTCCTACACATCCCTTGGAGTACCCCAGTAATAACGGTTCCAAGCAGGCGGAGGAACGAGAGTGTCTAACCATCATTAGAGGAGGGGTGTTAGATTCAGGGACCTCTGCCTCCAAACTAATATATGAGGTAACGTTGCTCTTCGAAGCAACTGCGGTTTCTGCCAAGGCATCGGTGGACTCTGGGGAAGATGGCAATTTTTTGTCATTAACCTTTGCCCAGAGACATGTCATTCCTATAGAGTTACTGCCCAAACCAATGAACATTAAGGTAGTCAACGGTTCACTGCTAGACATGCAAATCACGCACCGGTCGATTACCCTCACTATGTCATTTCCTCAGGGTCACGGGGAGGATATTTCTTTTCTCATTATTCCCGGTGGATCGGATGAGGTGCTATTAGGCCTTCCATGGCTACGTTGTCACAATCAACATGTTAACTGGAACATGGTGGAAATTAATTTCGGGGGTGAGAATGGTGTTTCTCAGCTTATGATTGCTTCGACACGGAGGGTAGTCTCAGAGCCGTCTGTTGACTTGGTCGCTCGTCCTGAGCATTCCAAAAAGGCTGCTGAGACTTTGCTTTCCGACCAACCGTATGACCAATTGATTTGGTCCCCGTCTCAGAGCCTCGTCGTGGTAGGGTTTATTCCCTGCCTGCAGATATGACCGAGGACGGTAACGAGCCCAAAAATGTCATGCCTTCTGGGGATATGCGGACGGTGGCACTTATGACCTTAGACCAGGTCCCTCCCGGGAAGATGTTCGTTCCTCCTAAATTACAAAATAAGGTGCTATCTTGGGCACATGCCCCTAAAACCGGAGGTCATTTTGAGTCAACGTGCACTAAGTTTCCAGGGTGTATGGCCTCGTGCTTAGGCGTAAAATATGTCCTTTGTACTGTGCGAGAGAAACGTCCTCAGAGACTCGGTTGACAATATCGTCAGCCCGTTTTATCCGGCGAAGGCATCTCGCGACTGATATGGGACGCGGATCTCTAGTTCCCCTCCGTTTATGGCTTCAATTGGACATATCATGCCCCCGATGAGAAAGGGTGTTGGGCAGGTGTTGGGGGAAGTAGCATCAGGCTACGGTGGTTGAACGGTCGAGCATCAATGGTCCCATCAATCCAGTCAGAATGCTCTTAGCATGCATCATCCAAGCAGAGTACAAGATACAAGCTGTCTCCAGGGTCTTTGTTAATAGTAGCCTTAAGGATAGGTTACAGAAGGAGAAAGGCCTGTTAGCGCCGAAGTCCAGAAATGCCTGCACTGAGCATGTCCGTGACATGGCGAATCGTGATTGGTGGTTAATGTCAGCTGATCTTCTGACCTGGCACCGCCTGATTGGTCACGGATGACGTCATGGGTGATGTGATTGACGAGATGGCTGGGGCGGAGCTTAACCCCTTAAATAGCTTGTCTGTCTGCAGCGCGGTCAGATTATATTACAATAGGCAGTGCTCATGTGTGGACGTACCAGACTCTGAGCTCCACGTGCTCTCTAGCTTTGCTCTCCGGGACCTGCCGATGCCAGAGTTCGCTCAGCTAATTAGCACATGTCCTTCAAGCAGGATTAGCTTATGCCAAGCAGGTAGCCAGTGTGGTGCAGTCTTGCTACGAATAGAGGGTAGCTATACACCCTGAGCAGACTGTGGGGCGCACAACCTGTAGCTAACGTAGCGCAGTCTTGCTACGAATATAGGGTAGCTATACACCCTGAGAAGACTGTGGGGCGTGTAACCTGGGCATCACCTGCCATGCTGAACAGAGAGTGGCTCAGTCCCATCTCACGCCGGCTGGTAGCACGTACGCCTGGCGTTAGTCGCACGCACTTCCTAGCGGCTGGCACGTAGCTTCTGTGCAGTCAACAGGGCTACGTCTATATCAGCTTGCAACACATAGTGCAAACCAAATATCTGGTAAGTGGCTTCTGTGCCATTAACAGAGCTACATCTACGCTAGTCGATAGCACATCTCCCGTGACGTTAACGGAGATAGTGCCAATTCTACATCTCCCCTAGTGTGAGGCAACACAGGCGAGATCTAATTTAATCCTTTAGTTGTCAGTTGTTACCCTGTTACCCAAAGGGTGTTCGGCAGCAGTGACATAAACTGCATCGCGGACCCCGGGTTCGGTTGCAATCCATTATATATTAAAGTTGTTGCAACCGAGCTCATAACAATAAGAGAAGCAAGGCTGAAGCGGACGAGGTGGTACGACCAGGTTCATCGAAGGTCCTGTAAAAAGCCTCTAGGAAAGATTGAAATCATAAACCAGCGGGTCTCCGCTCTCCCACAGCGGGTTTAGCCAGGCGAGAGCTTCTCCTGCTAGATGTGACATAATGAAGCCCACCTTTTCTCGGTCAGAAGCAAACATATGCCCAAGATTTCAAAGTGTAGAGTGCACTGATTGAGAAAACCCTGATACTGAGTAGCATCACCATGGACATGGGTAAGAGCCGTCAGGCAAGGGTCTTTACCTGCTTTGAAGGCAGGTACCTGGGTGCTGGTAGATGAGTCAGGTGCAGACGATGTCAGCAGGGAATCCATGTGGGTAGACAAGCTGCGTAGATAAGTCGTGATCTTGTCCTGTTGATCTCTTAAACGGGTCACCTCTTGGCACAGTTCGATAGTCAGAGGCCTCTGAGGTCCAACGGGATCCATGCCAGAGCAATCTGTAACGAATGGAAGCGAAGGCAGAGATGATGAAGTTCACATTAGTTTTTTATTTTTAAAGTGGAACCTCGGGACCACGGTCCGGGGGCCCGAAGGAGGGGAGTAACTAGTGAGCCCCGGGTACCCATAGTAAGGCCCCTCGAACAGGACCAGAGTGGAATACCCGGAGGACACAGGTGCTACCTCCAGTTAGACCCTGGACACGTGGCAGCTGTCCCAGTGGGACAAAAAGGGGTAACAGATATAATGGAAGAGACCGTAGAGAGGTAGACATAGGTGAGGAAGGTCCTTGTTCCGGGTAGATAGTAGCAAGCTGGCTCCAGTAACCTTGTCACAGTCCACAGATAAGGATGGCTGTTGGTGGAACGGGATGGCACTGCACAGGTGATTGCAGAAGTTGTCAGGGATTGCAGGACACAGGATACTGATACTCTGTGGAGACAAATAGTTTGAGCTTGTGCTCAAAGACTGCTAACGCAGCGCAGATAGGTCAGAGACAGAACCGGATGTAGCAATGATATATACTCATTGCTTTTGACGATATCCCTATGGAGGAGAGACCAGAAATAGTAATCAATGTGCTGCCATTGGATAAAAAGAAAATTCAAAAAATGTACACTGTCCCTTTAGCTTTCCCTGAAGATCTTCTGACAGCATGCCAGTGGATTGGGGAGGGAGCAGGACGCTGAGAAGCATAGAGAGCACGAGAGCTCTGACAGGGAGCTCGCTGCTGCACAGGGACAGCTTGAAGAGCAGGAGGTGAGTGACCAGAACGGGGTGCAGAGCCAGCACGTGGACCGGGTGTAACACACATAGTGAATGTGCTTTGTGAATATGTTTGTGCTTGTGTGTATGATCTCTATTCATACACACACTGTATATGTGTATGGACTTGTATACAAGTGTGTGTGTGCTCTGCGTATACATATTTGCATGTGTATGTGTTCTGTGAATACATATGTGTGTATATCTACTCTGTATATAAACATGTGTGCTATATACACTGCTCAAAAATATGAAGGGAACACTCAAATAACACATCCTAGATCTGAATGAATGAAATATTCTCATTGAATACTTTGTTCTGTACAAAGTTGAATGTGCTGACAAAAAAATCACATAAAAATCATCAATGGAAATCAAATTTATTAACCATTGGAGGCCTGGATTTGGAGTCACCCACAGAATTAAAGTGGAATGTCATGTCCTTAAAACAAGTCAAAATGATGCTCAGTAGTGTGTGTGG
>JARQOD010000005.1:323606863-323725042 GCA_033576555.1 Oophaga sylvatica | reverse complement strand
CCCCTCCAGGTTCCAGCACAGTCAGCTGGTCCTCGTTACTTGCATTGGCTCTTGTACCTTCTGCTACCCGTCCGGGTTCCAGTACCGTCAACTGGTTCTCCGCAGTGCCTTGGCCTAGGTGCCTCCATCTCGGTATCCGAGTTCCAGCAACGTCTGCTGGTCCTTGGTAGTGCTTTGGAGCACAGGTACCTCCTGCTTAGTAACCGTGTCCCAGTAACGTCAGCTGGTCCTCGGTTGTGCCATTGGCTCTTTTCCTTCTGCTGCCCCTCCGGGTTCCAGTACCGTCAACTGGTTCTCCGCAGTGCCTTTGGGCCCTAGGTGCCTCCATCTCGGTATCCGAGTTCCAGCAACGTCTGCTGGTCCTTGGTAGTGCTTTGGAGCACAGGTACCTCCTGCTTAGTAACCGTGTCCCAGTAACATCAGCTGGTACAAGATTGTGCTACAAATACAAGATACGGAACAAGAGACACAAGAACAATAAGCAGAAGATCTAAAAGCAGAAGAACATGAAGTATAAGACCAAAATGAAGAGCAAAATATATGCTCTAAATTCTAAGCAGAAGAAGACTAAGCAGTGTATGGGGGTGAGTCCGTTCCTCCTCGTGGTGCCCCTGGAAAATGCCTGCTGCTGCAGGCTAAACTTAACACGGACAAATACTGTTGTAATTTAAATCTTTGTGACAGCAAGAACGGAAGGATGAAAAATTCATACTTTGACAGATTACAAGTACAGGATTCTCTGTCACAAATAAGAATATGATGAAGATGAAGCAGAATATGAATAAGAATAATAGTTTAATAAGAAGAATATGAGTAATGTTAACAAAGATGAATAGCAAGAAGTTTAAGAAGAAGATAAAGAAGGTGAAGATGAAGAATAATTTGATGAAAAAGATGATGCTGCAGAAGATTATGAAGGAGAAAGTGTGTGAAAAGTTAAAAAGGTGAAGATGAAGAGCATGGAAGTTGTGTAATATACATATTTGCCTAAATATAAAAAACGTTAACATTGTCAATTTCTTCGTCAATCCGAACATCTTTAAAAAAAATAATATTTATGCTATTCCATTTGATTGGGTTAAACATCTATGCCTTTAATGTCTCCTCAACCTTCCCCAATACATTCTACATTACTCTTTCTTGTTTTCCTTCATGTACAATTAACCAACAAGGCAAGAATGGGTTTTTTTTAATTTCGATATTTTGTTCCCATAGACTTACATGGGACTTCCGGTATCGGTATCGGGTATCGCCGATATTTTAGTGATATCGGCGATACCATTCCGATTCCGATACTTTAGGATATCGGAAAGTATCGCTCAACTCTAATCACCTCTCCAAAGGATTAGTGATAACGTATTGATTGGTGGGGGTCTGACTGCTTGGACCCATAATGTCTTGGATCGGCATAAAGGGAACTTTTATCCCCATTAGAGTGGAGCATCATGTGTAACTTGACCATTTATCCAATCATGTTCTCAGTGGCTGCAAGCGCTGCACTTGTTTTTTTCTGTATGTCCCAAAGAGAATGAATGGAGTTTTGGTCAGACATTTCACCTGCTGCTGCATTTTAAAAAGGGAATAAGTGTGCTGTCAGGGATAAAACTTCCCCATTCTTCCAATTGGATAGGTGGTATGTGATAACTTGTTTTAATCAAAGACTCCCTTTAATTCAAACTATTGTAATTGTACACACAAAAGAAAATAGAATGCGGCACAGCCCCTGTATACTCCGTGATAACAAGTACCGCACAAATGTGACTACTGAGAGACACCTATCTCAAATAGACCGGGTGCACATCCACAAAAAGTCCATAGTTTTGCAGCATACACATGTGAAAACAAGAGAGTAGATGCCACTCACCGTCTTAAAATTCCAATGCTCTATTCGGACATCTTAAAATAGCAGAGGCAGGAGAGTTTTTTTGATGGATACAAAATCAGGACGACAGCTGTTTCGTGCACGTGTGCGCTTCTACTGGTCCCTCAATTGTAATTGTACATGATAGTTATAGTGTGCGCACAGTAGATGTGCAGAAGCAGTCTGTGTTTTACATTTGATGCTCCACTATAACAGGGATAATGGCTTACATGTATTTGCATATTAGCTGTAGGGTGGGCTCCTAGGGTCATTTCCCTGTGGGCCCCAGACACCCCAGTCTGACCCTGGAGACAGGAATTATCAGTACAGTTCCTGCTTTCCAAATCAGTCAGGCAACAGGTTGACCAGCCCCCTGGGAATCTGCCTGGCTCAGCTGTTTAACAGCCTGGACAGATTTGTAAGTATTACTGCTTGCGTAAATTATGATTTATTGTAAATAAAACAAGTAAAACTGTGGAAAATGTACCAGAATCTGTAGACAAAAAACACAAAATGTTAGACATTTATGGAAAGACAGGTATTTTGAATGAACCAATCAAGTTCAATGTAAAATGCCAATTTCATAAACGATGTGCAGTATAGTCAAGCATAAAATTGTACCCACTATCCATTCAATGTTCTGGCAACTATGCTGACTTTTGAAGTCAGTGTATAGATTGCAGAGTGACATTTAGCAATAACTGGAAGATTCAGAAAATATATCCTGAAAAATTGCTGGTTCATATATTCATATTTTGTTTTCTGTCTCTGTACTGTCTTAAAAAAGCTTTAAGTGATTTCAATTTTACATGCTGCCGTGAATTACAGTAGGAAATGAAATACTTTTGCCAGACTGGTTATATAAAAGGTTATGTAGCCAATAACTAGCAATTAATCCTGTATAATATACTAGACAACGGTCACTGAACTGTGCCTGAACTTCCAAATGCTGGCACTGTGGGACTGAAACCTTAGCTCATAATGAGATATAAGTAAATGCTATCAACTTGTACTAAAAAAATATCTGTTTTATCTGATGCTATAAGTTGGATTTCTTTCAAGGTAAAATGTAATATTTTAAAAAATCATTAGTTAACAGCCAAAGTTAAAGGCAACGGGGGCCAAATGGCTCTCAAAATTAGTTTCCTTTGGGACAGATGGTAGGCACACAAAGGGCTAGAGTAGTAGCTTTTAATTTAAATGTGGCTGCAACTACAGATAGCTTTTTTTGCTTATCATGCAGACAAAGCAGATTAATACTTATTATAGTTCAATGTTGATATTCTAAATAAAATAATAAAATGAGAATTTTAGAGCATCTAAATGCTGAGTTGTGCCATTCCTCTGTTATTCTGCCTAAAAATATATTGACATTTATAAATTATATTGATAAGCGAATAGTGAAATATTCGGATTTGGGAAAATCGGAAAGAAAAATTACTATTATCCATATATTCATACTGAAAAACAAATCCCATGCAAGTCAATGGGAAAGCCGAACATTTTTCTGCTGGACCCAACAAACAGGTCTAGGGGAATGGGAAAAAAGCTGAAATGGATGGAAAGTGCTAAAACTAAATGGAAACAGCTTGGAGAAATATAAATAATCTACTTGGAACTTGAAGTGCTGAAGTTTATATTATATTTTATTTATGTGACTTTCTGTCATACTTCTGAGCACCCACTTATACAGTTGAGCGACACCTATCATCCATTGTAAAATATTGAGAAGATGCCTGCATGCTTTTCTGACTCACATATGGTATCTGGAAATAATGCTGTCAGACTATTGCGCCGATTTTACGGCTTTCTAAGACCTACCAAACAAAATCTAAATTTTTTTAAAGGAAAAATGTTAAGAAACATTTTTTCTTCATAATTACTTGTATATTATGCAAAATAAAAATAAAAAATAAAAATAAATTATACCTCCACAAGGAGCGTTTTGGCTTTACTTTTTCCTTTTACATTTGTGAGGGCTTTCTTTCCTACATTTGGGGGGCTCCCTCCATCATTGAAAATTGTTAGCTAGATAGTGGAATACATATTCCCCAGCACTTACCAATGCCAGCTAAAACATGCTCATATGAATTTTGGGCTTTGCCCGCAACCACCACCACGTCCATCGCCTTGTCATTATGCATCCCTCGCTTCACATTTTTAAAGGGCCAGCAAATGCTGTGTTATCTGAGTTTTCTAAGCTCCACAGTTCATTTTGGCCACTGGATCCCGATGGAGCCACTGTCCTAGCGAGTGAAGCTGCTGTAAGGTAAATATAATACAGGAGTTGGGGAGCTGTATGATCAATGTTACTAAATTGGAATGCCAGGAATGGCCTTTGTCCAGCACTGGACAATGTAAAGTGTTAGCAAATATGTATGCCCTGCCTAAGTAACAATTTGGGAAGAGATATGTATGCTGACAAGGGACAACTGAACATTGCACTAGGACAATGAACTGTATTCCCTGTGTCTATTAATGGGTAGGTAATTTTTTTTTAACTATCAACTTTATTACACATGGCAACAGCAGACTCAGGAAAAGTACTGGTAAATAGTGACGTTTACTTATCTCAGAAGGCTTTGCACCAGTCGCACAATTGCTAGATAAATATATGCCATTCAGTTAACCAATAGCAGAGTGATTTTTTTTATCGTCTTTATTACACACTCTAACAGCAGATTCAGGAAAATTACTGGAACATAGTCAGGTTTGCATCTCTCAGCAGGCGTTGCACCATTTTCACAATTGCTAGATAAATGTACGCTATTTATTTAACCAATAGGATAGTATTTTTGTATATCGCCTTTATGACACACACCAACAGCAGACTCAGGAAAATTACTGGTAAATAGTGACATTTGGGTATCTCAAGAGGCTTTGCACCAGTCACACAAATGCTAGATAAATATGCGGTATTTATTTAATCAATAGCAGAGTTTTTTGTTATATCGCTTTTATGAAACAGCCAACAACAGACTCAGGAAAATTAGTGGCACTAGCAATATTAATGTTTGTGTATATCCGCAGGCTTTGCACCAGTCACACAAATGCTAGAAAAATATACACTATTTAGTTAAGCAATAACACAGTAATTTTTTATATCTCCTTTATTACACATGCCAACAGCAGACTCAGAAAAATTACTGGTAAAATAGTAATGTTTACGTATCTCAGTAGGCTTTGCGCCAGTCGCACAACTGCTAGATAAATAAATGCTCTTTATTTAACTAACTAGATGGTGGCCTGATTCTAATGCATCGGGTATTCTAGAATATGTATGTAGTTTATTTATGAAGATTTAAGAATAATGCAATGAATACACAGGACTTTCCGGGTAAAATATATACATTTTCATTAAATGTTATTGCTCATAGAACTTAATACAACTGAACAAAATTATTAAACAGATCATCAAAATATGAGGCTGCTGGAGTGTATATAGAGGCTGCTGGGGTATATATAGAGGCTGCTGCTGGGTGTACAGTCATGGCCAAAAGTTTTGAGAATGACACAAATATTAATTTTTACAAAGTCTACTGCTTCACTTTTTCTAATGGCAATTTGCATATACTCCAGAATGTTATAAAGAGTGATCAGCTTAACAGCAATTACTTGCAAAGTCAATATTTGGCTAGAAAATGAACTTTATCCCCCAAAACACATTTCAACATCATTGCAGCCCTGCCTTAAAAGGACCAGCTAACCTCTTTTCAGTGATTGCTCCATTAACACAGGTGTGGGTGTTGATGAGGACATGGCTGGAGATCAATCTGTCATGATTAAGTAAGAATGACACCACTGGACACTTTAAAAGGAGGCTGGTGCGTGGCATCATTGTTTCTCTTCTGTTAACCATGGTTATCTCTAAATAAACATGTGCAGTCATCATTGCAATGCACAAAAATGGCCTAACAGGGAAGAGTATCGCAGCTAGAAAGATTGCACCTCAGTCAACAATCTATCGCATCATCAAGAACTTCAAGGAGAGAGGTTCCATTGTTGCCAAAAAGGCTTCAGGGCACCCAAGAAAGACCAGCAAATGCCAAGACCGTCTCTTAAAAGTGTTTCAGCTGCGGGATCGGGCTACCAGCAGTGCAGAGCTTGCTCAGGAATGGCAGCAGGCAGGTGTGAGTGCATATGCACGCACTGTGAGGCGGAGACTCTTGGAGCAAGGCCTGGTCTCAAGGAGGGCAGCAAAGAAGTCACTTCTCTCTAGAAAAAACATCATGGACAGACTGATATTCTGCAAAAGGTACAGTCAGTGGACTGCTGAGGACTGGGGTAAAGTTATTTTCTCTAATGAATCCCCTTTTCGATTGTTTGGGACATCAGGAAAACGCCTCATTCGGAGAAGACAAGGTGAGCGCTACCACCAGTCTTGTCTCATGCCAACTGTTAAGCATCCTGAAACCATTCATGTGTGGGGTTGCTTCTCAGCCAAGGGAATCGGCTCTCTCACAGTCTTGCCTAAAAATACAGCCATGAATAAAGAATGGTACCAGAATTTCCTCCAAGAGCAACTTCTCCCAACCCTCCAAGAGCAGTTTGGCGATCAACAATGCCTTTTCCAGCATGATGGAGCACCTTGCCATAAAGCAAAGGTGATAACTAAATGGCTCAGGGAACAAAACATAGAGATTTTGGGTCCATGGCCTGGAAACTCCCCAGATCTTAATCCCATTGAGAACTTGTGGTCAATCATCAAGAGATGGATGGACAAACAAAAACCTAAAAATTCTGACAAAATGAAAGCATTGATTGTGCAAGAATGGACTGCTATCAGTCAGGATTTGGTCCAGAAGTTGATTGAGAGCATGCCAGGGAGAATTGCAGAGGTCCTGAAGAAGAAGGGTCAACACTGCAAATATTGACTTGCTGCATTAACTCATTCTAACTGTCAATATAAGCTTTTGTTACTCATATGTTTGCAATTATATTTCTGTCTGTGATAAAAACATCTGTCAAACACACATAAAAACCAGAGGGCAGCAGATCATGTGAAAATATAATATTCGTGTCATTCTCAAAACTTTTGGCCATGACTGTATATAGAAGCTTCTGGGGTGTATATAGAGGCTGCTGGGGTGTATATAAAAGGCTGCTGGGGTATATATAGAGGCTGCTGGGATGTATATAGAGGCTGCTGGGTTGTATATAAAGTCTTCAGGGGTGTATATAGAGGCTGCTGCGTTGTATATAGATGCTGCTGCTGGGGTGTATATAGAGGCTGCTGCTGGGGTGTATATAGAGGCTGCTGCTGGGGTGTATATATATGCTGCTGCTGGGGTGTACATGGAGGCTGCTGCTGGAGTATATGTGGAGGCTGCTGCTGTGGTATATGTGGAGGCTGCTGCTGCTGGGGTATATGTGGAGGCTGCTGCTGCTGGGGTATATGTGGAGGCTGCTGCTGCTGGGATATATGTGGAGGCGACTGCTGCTGGGGTATATAGAGGCTGCTGCTGGGGTTTACGTGGAGGCTGCCGGTCGGGGTACTTCCGCTGCGAGCAGCCAGGAGAAGACCGGCTGGCGCCGGTCATCTCCCGGCTACGTCGTCGCTGACCTCCATGCGGCAGGAGATGACCCGCTAGCGCAGCTGATCTCCCGATGATAGCGGTGCATGGTTCAAATCCTGTGCCAATTCGCGGCCGGACTGCGCCTGCCGCTAATTGGTCGCATCCGGCAGTGCGCTACCAATCAGCGACAAGGGATTTCCATTACAGACAGACAGAATTAGACGATTATATAGTAGATAGCAGAGTAATTTTTTTGTACATCACCTTTATGAGAGACGCCACAACAGACTCAGTGACTGGTAAATAGTGACATTTGCATATTATATACGCTAATTATTTGCCCAATAGCAGAGTAATTTTTTTGTATCACCTTTATAACACAAGTCAACAGCAGACTCAGTGAAATTACTAGTAAATAGCAACGTTTGCTTATCTCAACAGGCTTTGCGCCAGTCACACAACTGCTAGCTAAATATACACTATTTAGTTAACCAATAGCAGAGTAATTTTTTTTACATCAACTTCATGACACACACCAACAGCTGACTCAGGAAAAATGCTAGTATATAGAGAGGTTTGCGTAGCTCAGCAGGTTTTATGCCAGTCACACAACTGTTAGATAAATATACGGTATTTTAGCAAAAGGCGAGGAACATTATTTAGCAATTTTCTCTATAAAAGAGGTTTAGTATATGCTGGCACTGTGGAATATTATTTAGCTGTAAAAAAAGCGGTTTAGCATATGCTGGTATGCAGGAATATTATATATCAAGGAGGATCACAAGGAAATAGACAGCATGTGACTTAAATATGAGTGTCTGAGCAAAGGATCTGAACACTTATGACCATGTGATATTCCAGTTTTTCTTTTTTAATAAATTTGCAAAAACTCCTACATTTATGTTTTTTCAGTCAAGATGAAACGCAGAGTGTACATTAATGAGAAAAAAAATGAACTTTTTTGAATTTACCAAATGGCTGCAATGAAACAAAGAGTGAAAATGTAAAGTGGTCTGAACACTTTCCGTACCCACTGTAATTTGGACATGTGCATGACCCCTACCCCTTAGGCTGGAGTCACAAACAATGTATAAAAAAATCGGTCAATTTTTCAAGGACGAGAATCGCACAAATGTTCCCTGTGATCCGTATGTCATCCGTTTGCAAAGCGAGGATACGATTTTCTCGCATCTAAGCATCTGTGTGACATCTGTATGGCATCCGTACGGCGAGACGCTCTCGCCGGCTTGCAAAATGGACATATAATGGATCCATGGCCTCAAATATATATTTCATACAGAGGTAGATAGCAGAATAGCCAATAATTCAATTGTTGGCTTCTATAAAATCATTACAGAACCCGACAGGAAATGAGACAAGGTTTACATACAGTAAACCATTGCATATCCGTTAGATTTATATATGTCCCTCACTAATATTGTTAGTAGCGTGTGTGTGTAAAATTTTGGAGCTGTAGGTGTAAAATTAAAGGATTAATTCACAGAAAAAACTTGCGTGGGCTTCCGCGCAATTTTCTCTGCCAGAGAGGGCAAGCAAGTGACTGAGGGCAGAAATTAATAGCCTAGAAAGGGACCATTGTTTTTGGGCCCTCTTGGCTAAAAAAATCTGCCTCCAGCCATCCCACAAAATTTGCATCTCTTCCCATTGCCCTGTAGTGGTGGCATATGGGGTAATAAGTAGTGTTGAGCGATACTGCTCGATATCTAAAAATATCGGATCGGAATGGTATCGCCGATATCACTAAATATCGTCGATATCCGATTCCGATACCGGAAGTCCAATGTAAGTCTATGGGAACCAAATATCGACATTAAAAAAAACCATTCTTGCCTTGTTGGTTAATTGTACATGAAGGAAAACAACAAAGACTAATGTAGAATGTATTGGGGGAGGTTGAGGAGACAATAAAGGCATACATGTTTAATCCAATGCATTGGAATAGCATTAATATATTTTTTTTTGGAAATACGTTTGGATTGACTAACAAATTGACAATGTTGTTAACCTTTTTTCTATTTTGGCAAATATGTATGTTTCACAACTTTCATGCTCTTCACCTTTTTAACTTTTGCCAGTGCCACACTTTCTCCTTCATAATCTTCAGCAGCAGCATCATCTTTCTCATCAAATTATTCTTCATCTTCACCTTCTTCATCTTCTTCTTAAACTTCTTGCTATTCATGTTTTTGTTTACATTACTCATATTGTTATTATTAAACTAATTAATCTTCTTCATATTCAAATTCTTCATCTTCTTCCTCTTCATCTTCTTCATCATATTCTTATTTGTGACAGAGATTCCTGTACTTGTAATCTGTAAAAGTATGAATTTTTCATCCTTCCGTTCTTGCTGTCACAAAAGATTTAAATTACAACAGTATTTGTCCGTGTTCAGTTTAGCCTGCAGCAGCAGGCATTTTCCAGGGGCACCACGAGGAGGAACGGACTCACCCCCATACACTGCTTAGTCTTCTTCTGCTTAGAATTTAGAGCATATATTTTGCTCTTCATTTTGGTCTTATACTTCATGTTCTTCTGCTTTTTGATCTTCTGCTTATTGTTCTTCTGTCTCTTGTTCTGTATCTTGTAGTTTGTCTTAACCTTCTTTGTCCTGTTGGTGATCTTCTTCTGGGTAATCTTTTATTTTTTCTTTGTGATGGTGTTCAGGCTGGTTGGCTTCATGCTCGTCGTCCTTGTTGTCGTCATCTTCTTCTGGGTGGTCTTTAAGGTCGTCTAATTTCCGAGAAACAGCTGACGTTACTGGAACCCTGACGGGTATCAGATGGAGCAAGAGACAATGGAAGTAACGAGGACCAGCTGACTGTGCTGGACCCCGGACGGGTAGCAGAAGGAAAAGAGGCAATGTCACAACCGAGTACCAGCTGACGTTACTGTGACACGGTTACTAAGCAGGAGGTACCTGTGCTCCAAAGCACTACCAAGGACCAGCAGACGTTGGTGGAACTCGGATACGGAGATGGAGGCACCTAGGCCAAAGGCACTGGGGAGAAACAGTTGACGGTACTGGACCCCGGACGGGTAGCAGAAGGAAAAGAGGCAATGTCACAACCGAGTACCAGCTGACGTTACTGTGACACACGGTTACTAAGCAGGAGGTACCTGTGCTCCAAAGCACTACCAAGGACCAGCAGACGTTGGTGGAACTCGGATACGGAGATGGAGGCACCTAGGCCAAAGGCACTGGGGAGAACCAGTTGACGGTACTGGACCCCGGACGGGTAGAAGAACGCACCCATGAAAATGTAAGTTGACAGGACGCAAGCCGTCCGCAGTTACCGAATCACACAGTCCTACAGTGGGTGCTTGTCCTATTGTCACAATGGAAACCGCCTTTATTTACATATCCCACAGCACACATAGGAATCACCTAAACTGCAGGCACCATAGAGTCGGCTAACCCGAATGCAACACGACAGCACAACTTATTGGAGGATAATTGACGTTCACACTGCCAGGAAACAGCTGTCGTGCTGTAACCAGGCTGGCCAGGAGTCAGTACCCCTGCCAATTACTTACGAGCAACAAATGGCGGTGTTGTAGCCCAGGGAGTAGAGTTCAGGTGGTAGAAAGATGAACATAACAGGAGACATGGAAAACGTTGCCAAACAGTTATTTAATCTGAAAATGGACAGGCAAATTCAGGTGAGATCCATGCCTTGTTCATTTTCAGAAAAGTAAGCCGGTCTACATTCTCTGAGGATAGTCGCATGTGACGGTCTGTTACTACACCACCTGCAGCACTAAAGACACGCTCAGATAATACACTGGCAGCAGGGCAAGCCAGCACCTCCAATGCATACTGGCTAAGCTCTGGCCATGTATCCAACTTAGAGACCCAAAATTTGAAAGGGGAAGAGGCATCTGGGAGTACACTTAGAGGGAAAGCCAAGTAGTCTGTCACCATCTTACGGAAACGTTTCTTCCTGGTGACTGGAGCCGTCTCGGATGGTGTAGACCTTGCTGGCGCTGTCACAAAACTTTGCCACATTTGTAACATACAGTTCTTGCCCTGTGCAGAGGCGCTGCCTCTGCTCCCTCTTGTTGTAGAGGTGTCTACACTGCCTCGACGCACAGAGCTGCTTTGTAAAGCAGTAGCAGCAGCAGCAGCTTTCTCGGCTGGAATGTACAACAGTATGGATTGCACCAGTGTGTCTTGGTACTCCTGCATTTTACGGTCCCGGTTCACCGGTGTGATGAGGGTTTGTAAGTTGTCCCGGTAGCGAGGGTCTAGGAGGGTGTACACCCAATAATCTGACGTGCTGAGAATGTGGGCGATGCGGCGGTCATTTCTCAGGCACTGAAGCATGAAATCAACCATGTGCTGCAGACTCCCAACTGGCCAACAAAGGCTGTCCTCTGGAAGAGGCGTCATCTCTGCCTCCTCTGCATCACCCCACCCTCGCTCTACATACTGACTAGAGCGTTGTGTACCTCCCTCTGTAGGGATTTCTTCCTCCTCCATTGACTCCTCCTCCTCCTCATCCTCCTCATAAAGTGAGCCCTGCCCAGCCCTTTGTGAGGAACCACGTTGCGCTGACTGTCCTGAAGGTAATTGAATTTGTGACTCCTCATCCTCCACCTCTTCCAAAACCTCTTCCTTTAGTGCTTTCAGTGATTTCTGAAGCAGGCAGATAAGGGGGACAGTCATGCTGACTAGTGCATCATCTGCACTCGCCATCCGCGTTGAGACATCAAATGCACGCAAAACGTCGCAGATGTCCTTCATAGAGGCCCACTCAGTAGTGGTGAAGTGTGAACGGCGCAAATTGCGAGTTGATTGCGCCTGTTGCAGCTGATACTCCATTACTGCTGGCTGCTGCTCGCACAACCGCTCCAACATATGTAACGTGGAATTCCACCTGGTGGGTACGTCACATATGATGCGATGTTTAGGAAGGCGAAATCTGACTTGCAGAGCTGCAATGCGCGATCTGGCCATGCTGGAACGTCGCAAGTGAGCGCACTCTAGGCGGACCTTGTGCAGCAGTGCATCAAGATCCGGATAGTCCCTCAAAAAACTCTGCACGACCAAGTTGACACATGTGCCAGACATGGTATGTGAGTGAGGTTGCCAAGGCCCAGAGCTGCCACCAGATTTCGGCCATTGTCACACACTACCAAGCCTGGCTGGAGATTAGCTGACAAAAACCACACGTCGCTCTCCTGCTTGATGGCATCCCAGAGCTCCTGCGCTGTGTCACTTCGATTCCCCATGGAAATTAATTTCAGGACGGCCTGTTGACGTTTGGCCACGGCTGTGCTCATATCGGTCGCAACAGGTAAGCGTTCACGGGTCCATGTGGAGGTATACCGTGACGGCTCGTGCAGCGATGATTCTGAGGAACTGGAGTAGGAGGAGGAATCAATGTGTACAGACTGGATTCCTGCAATCCTTGGAGTTGGCAGAACACGTACAGCGCCACTGGCAAGATCTGTACCCGGCTCCAAAACATTAACCCAATGGGCAGTGAGGGAAAGGTATCGTCCCTGGCCATGGGTACTGGTCCACGCATCGGTGGTCAGGTGGACCCTGCTACTGACGGCGTTTAGTAGCGCATGTTTAATGTTTCCCTCGACATGTTTTTGCAGAGCAGGGACAGCTTGCCTGCTGAAATAAAATCGGCTTGGCACATTATATTGTGGGACTGCCAATGCCATAAAGTTCCTGAAACTGTCAGTCTCCACCAGCCTGAATGACAGCATTTCAAGGGACAGGAGTTTTGCAATGCCAGCATTCAGAGCCTGTGCTCGTGGATGGTTTGCCGAGTATGGCCGTCTTTTATCCCATGCCTGTGGTACCGATGGCTGTTTTTTGTTCTGGGAGTGTGACGATGACTGTGAACTTGCTGCTGTGGGTGGAATAACAGTTTGTCTATGGACAACAGTGACCAAGGTTCTTCCATGGAGATCCTGTGAGGAAGCCGAACCAGGTGTGTGTGAGCTGGAGGTAGAGGCTCGAACACGACCTGAAGATGTAGGTGCTGCTGTAGGTTGGCCTACATCTCCAGTGTGTCTTTGTAACTCAGCTATGTGCTTTGTCCGTACATGTTTCCACATATTTGTGGTATTCAGGTTACTGATATTTTTACCTCTTTTAACTTTTTGCTTACACAGCTTGCATTAAACATAGCAAATATCATCTACAAGTCTGTCAAAAAAGGACCACGCAGTGCAAGTCATGGGAGCGCCAATTTTGACATTTCTAAGAGAACTGCTCCCAACAGGTGCCAAACTGGAGGCTACAGGCAAGCGAGTCTGCAGCCTACCTCTCCCTCTTCTTTGTACCGTTGGGACAATCTCTTCCTCAGAGCTGCTCCCACCACCTTCCTGTTGCTCACGCCATGTTGGGTCTCGGACTTCATCATCTCCACTACCCTCTTCCAACACCTGCTGCTGTTGGATGGTCTGGGCAGCACCATGCTCCACAAAACCTGGCACCTGAGTCTCATCATCATCATAAGATGCGTTCTGCGGTGTGCTGTCCATCGGCACTGGCTCACCCGCCTCTTCAGATTGAGAGAGACACAGCTGTTGCGCATCACTGCATACTCCCTCTTCTTCAAATTGCAGAATGCTGCTTGCCTGTGCCCGTGTTTGCGAGCCAACAGATTCTGAGAACAGAAGCAGAGACTCAGCTGGCTCCTGTACAGAACTCTCTGACTGCCTGGGCAATTTGACAGGCGGTGAACAGACAGATGGTTGCTCAACAGTGTTGTGTTCCTGAGAGGAGGTGGAAGGAATTGAAGTCGATGCATTGGCTGCCATCCAACCAACAACGGCTTCAATTTGTTCTTCCCGCAGCAGGGGGGCACGCCGAGCTCCTACCAAAGTGCGCATAAAGGAACGCTTATGGGTAAAACTGGTGGATGCTGTGTCACTGAGGGCGGCAGCAGCCACAGAATCCCCACGTCCTCTCCCTGCTGAAACTCCACGGCCACGACCACGTGCCTTACTCACTGACTTCTTCATCTTGGTAGATTGATAAAGAAAGTCAGAAAAGTTATAAGGCCTAAGTGTGGTTATTACGCAGAGACTGAAGTGAACACTGAAACACAACTGTTCACAATCTGTGAAAGGCTACTCCTTTGTCTACTTCTATAGTGTTTGCAACCAATGTATTGGATACGGATGGAAGCGCGTCACACTAATAGATTATATTTTAAATGGAATGGAGCAGAACCAATTGGAGATAAATGAAAAGGATGAGGCACTGAGACACGCTCAGCAGAGTACAAGCAGCAGTGCTTGAACAAGTAACTGGAGCGTGATGTGCACTCAAAAAATAAAAAACACAGACTGAAGTGAACACTGAAACACAACTGTTCACAATCTGTGAAAGGCTACTCCTTTGTCTACTTCTATAGTGTTTGCAACCAATATATTGGATACGGATGGAAGCGCGTCACACTAATAGATTATATTTTAAATGGAATGGAGCAGAACCAATTGGAGATAAATGAAAAGGATGAGGCACTGAGACACGCTCAGCAGAGTACAAGCAGCAGTGCTTGAACAAGTAACTGGAGCGTGATGTGCACTCAAAAAATAAAAAACACAGACTGAAGTGAACACTAAAACACAACTGTTCACAATCTGTGAAAGGCTACTCCTTTGTCTACTTCTATAGTGTTTGCAACCAATGTATTGGATACGGATGGAAGCGCGTCACACTAATAGATTATATTTTAAATGGAATGGAGCAGAACCAATTGGAGATAAATGAAAAGGATGAGGCACTGAGACACGCTCAGCAGAGTACAAGCAGCAGTGCTTGAACAAGTAACTGAGCGTGATGTGCACTCAAAAAATAAAAAACACAGACTGAAGTGAACACTGAAACACAACTGTTCACAATCTGTGAAAGGCTACTCCTTTGTCTACTTCTATAGTGTTTGCAACCAATGTATTGGATACGGATGGAAGCGCGTCACACTAATAGATTATATTTTAAATGGAATGGAGCAGAACCAATTGGAGATAAATGAAAAGGATGAGGCACTGAGACACGCTCAGCAGAGTACAAGCAGCAGTGCTTGAACAAGTAACTGGAGCGTGATGTGCACTCAAAAAATAAAAAACACAGACTGAAGTGAACACTGAAACACAACTGTTCACAATCTGTGAAAGGCTACTCCTTTGTCTACTTCTATAGTGTTTGCAACCAATGTATTGGATACGGATGGAAGCGCGTCACACTAATAGATTATATTTTAAATGGAATGGAGCAGAACCAATTGGAGATAAATGAAAAGGATGAGGCACTGAGACACGCTCAGCAGAGTACAAGCAGCAGTGCTTGAACAAGTAACTGGAGCGTGATGTGCACTCAAAAAATAAAAAACACAGACTGAAGTGAACACTGAAACACAACTGTTCACAATCTGTGAAAGGCTACTCCTTTGTCTACTTCTATAGTGTTTGCAACCAATGTATTGGATACGGATGGAAGCGCGTCACACTAATAGTTAAATTGCATGGAGCTGCAAGAATTACACTGAAGAAAAAAAAAAGAGTCTGTGAGTGACACGTGCAGATGCCTACAGACAGCGTTGCATGCAGAGCAAACTGCAGCGTCACCTACACTCACACACACCTTGCAGAGCTGTTAAAACAACACTGCAGGCAAAAGGAAGCTTTACACAGCGGTTGGTGCTAGCCTGCCTACAGCACAGTACACTAAATCGCAATCTCTAACTGTCCCTCAGAGTCAGCACAGCAGCGTTCTGTCCCTTACTGAATTCACAGCACAGTGACGCTAAAATGGCGGCGGCGCCTTTTATAGTGCATTCTGACATCATTTCAGCATCCAATCACAGCCATGCCATTAGTTAACATGACCGCAGCAGTACAGGATGTGCCCACACTTCTTAGGATTCCTCATTGGCTGACTAAAATCACATTGCCTCTCAAAGAATTATGGGAACTTCCAATTCCGGTATACGATATATGGAAAATATGAAACTAAGTATCGAAAGGCCGATAGAGCTAATATCGGCCGATACCCGATACTTGCGGAATCGTATTGCTCAACACTAGTAATGAGTTTAAGTCACCTTGCTATTGTAAGGTGACATTAAGCCTGCTTAATAATGGAGTGGTGTCAATAAGACACCTATCCATTGTTAATCCACTAGTCTGAAAGGGTTAAAAAAAACACACACATTAAGAATAAAGAGTTTTAATGAAATTAAAAACACATTTTTACATCTTTATTTAACTCCCAATCCATTTGAAGCCATCGTTCTCCTTGAAAATCATAAAAAAAACTATATACCCATACCTGTCCGCCGTACAGTCCCACGCTGCAATCCATCTGAAGGGGTTAAATAGTTTTCAACCGGGAGCACTGCTAATTCGACTGGCCCTGCTGTAAACCACAGAGGAATGTAAGGAAAAGCTGACTGCGCAGCCTCCCGCCTGACCGTAGATTTACTGATTAGCGTGGAAAATTTTCTGAATATTCTCTTATGCTGTCAGTTCACCGCGGATAAGACGGGGAGTCAGCGCAGCCTAAGTGACATAGCTTAACATTGGTCTGAGTGCTATGCGATTTTTTCTCACATAGCACTCATCCGTATTTCTCTCGAGTGTGACTTCGGCCTTAGACTAACAATTGTCTGAGTGTGATCCAATCTTTTGGTGGATTACAGTCGGATGGTTTAAGGATTCAAGTTTTCTGGTAGCAGTTTGTGTACACTTTGTTCTGCTGTAAAATATTCTTTGGTTTATTTATTTATCTTAAACTATTAACAGAGTTCACATGAAAGCAAAATAGCCTTTAATTGGCTTAATCGATTAATAACACAGGAAGAAAATAGTCACTTCTCTGGCTAGGCAAAAGATAGACAATTGTCTAACCTGTGCAACAATCCAGGCACTGTTTCTCTCTCAGTTTGGTCAGCAATAATGAACACACTGCAGCTCAACACACTAGAGACACCTGAGAAACTTCAGCTGCCTATTCTACGACCTGCAAAGCCAAAACTAGAGGTGTGGGAGTGTTCTAACCCACTCAGACTCTTTTAGTCGCTTCTAAATCTCAGACCCAAAATCCAATCCCAATAAAAACCTTCTCAACAACCTACTGTTGCTGGAGCTATCAATTCTGGGACTTACATCACTGAGGCCAGTCAACTCGATGTTAGGGTCTGCGGAACGCACCTAATAAATAATGTAGAGAGGTGTGTTCACAGCCCGGGGTCCACCGTGCAGGCAGAGCCTGCTGCTAGTAAGATGGCGTAAGTAGCGAACTCTGTTATCCCGCAGAGTCGCTAAAATAAACGCCGTAGTGCGCTGTGGCAGAATGCAATCCATCACGAGCGCTAGCGGGAAGCCGCAGCGCTATATGCTAAAGTACTCTTACACCAGAGTCGCTGGGTAAAGCGCAGAGATAGTACGATTAGTAACCTGTTAACACCACAGGATGCAAGTAACGATGTGCAGGATAGCAGTCTGTGATCATGAGACACACCAACAAGCACAATCCTCAACGGAGATGCCGGTATTCAGTGGCCTTGATCATGCAGCAGCCTAACCAATCAATGCAATCTCCTCACCGGAGGGCCGGTATTCTAGGGGCTTATTTCAGCCGAGCCCTAACCACATGCGTGCATGATCACACTGGCCAAAGCACATAATGCAATTGATCCTAGCGTATGGCCGTGCGGTAAGGACAGCCTTTTATAGCAGCCACAAGAAAAAGATCTTCCCGGAAGTACCAATGGGAAGCAGCTTCAGAACATCAACAGCCGGAGGACCTTCCTGAAGGACCAATAGAGTGGCAGCTGTATATGAGCATGTGACCCCTGATCTCCAATGGGAGATCTTGCCCTGGGCATGCTCAGATGAAGCTACAAAGGACTTAGACCTAAAAACGTCTGCTCGCCGCTGACCAGTAGTGACTACAATAGCAGAACTTGAAGAGGCAGCAGCAAGTCTCTGCACAGTATTAGACCGGGCGAGACGCTGGGACCGACGTCTTTGCTGAGCAGGCTCCACTGCGGCCGGAGATGGATGGGGACCGCAGCGGGACTGGTACGAGACTCCCCTTTTGCAGCAGCGGGAACTTGAACCCTAACATTCACCCCTTCTAGGGCCCCCCCCTTCTTTGGGCATCACTGCGCTCAAAGGCAGCGATGAGCTGCAGAGCGTGAACATGCTCGGCAGGCTCCCAGGACCTATCCTAAGGCCCATAATCCACCAAATAAATTTTTTTGCCTCGTACCACCTTGCACCCAACAATGGCGTTCACCTCATGATCGTCGGTAGATGAACCCGACGTCCCAGCAGATGACTCGGAAAACCGGGAAATGGCCACGGGTTTCAGGAGGGACACGTGAAAGGTGTCGGTGATACCAAGGCGAGGCGGAAGGGCTAGGCGGTAAACCACCGGGTTCACCTGCTCAAGAACTTTAAAGGGACCCAAAAAGTGAGGTGCCAACTTGGTGGACTCAACACGTAGCCTGATGTTTCGGGCAGAGAGCCACACTAGGTCACCCGGAGCAAAAGTAGGAGCGGGGCGCCGAATGGGCATCGGCCGAAGACCTCATCCTCTCTTTGGAGGCCTGAATGGCATCCTGGGTGCGGTCCCAAATGTCCCGTGCATCCACAGCCCAGTCTGCCACCCTGGAATCGACAGAAGACATGGGCATGGGCACTGGTACCCACAGATGCTGACCGTAGTTCAGGAGGAATGGGGTCTGTCCTGTGGAGTCAGCCACAGCATTATTTAGAGCGAACTTAGCCCAAGGTAGCAAGGATGCCCAGTCATCCTGCCTGGCAGAGACAAAATGTTGCAAGTATGTGACCAAGGTCTGGTTGGCCCTCTCTACCAACGCATTTGTCTCGGGATGATATGCCGAGGAGAGATTTAACTCAATGCTGAGTAGACGACACAGCTCTCTCCAGAACCGAGACGCAAAGTGGTCGGTTATCACCCAGATGATGGTGCAGCCCTGAGACTTGGGTAAGCCCACCACAAAATCCATCCAGACAATCTCCCAAGGCCTGTCTGCCACCGGTAAAGGGAAAAGTAGCCCAGCTGGCCGTTGTCGAGGGGACTTATTCTTGGCGCAGGAGACGCACAGCCTGAACGTATTCCCTGATGTCACGGACCATATGTGGCCACCAGTATGTCCTCGCCAGCAACTCAGATGTCCTTTTTGCCTCAAAATGTCCACCTACCCTGGACGAATGTGCCCAAGAGAGTACCTCCGGTGCAATTTGGTGGGCACAAAAGTCTTGCCCGGAGGTACAGACTCAAGCAAAACCGAGGCCACAGTTCTTAGGCTCTCTGTGGGGACAATCAACCGAGGCTCCTCCTCCACCTCCTAAGAGGACACCACGGAGCGAGAAAGAGCATCGGCCCGAATGTTCTTCTCACCGGAGAGGAAATGGAGGGTGAAATGGAACCGGGAGAAGAACAGGGACCATCTGGCCTGACGAGAATTTAGCCGCTGGGCGGTCTGTAAATAGACCACATTTTTGTGGTCAGTGAAAACCTGAAAGGGAAAGCGAGCCCCCTACAGGAGATGTCTCCACTCAGAAAAGGCCAACTTCATGGCTAGCAACTCCCTATCCCCAATGGAATAATTCCTCTCCGCTGGTGTGAACGTCTTGGAAAAGAAGAAACAAGGATGTTTCCGACCTTGAGCATACTTTTGAAAAAGGACTGCTCCAGCACCAACCGACGAGTCATCGACCTCCAATAAAAAAGGCTTATCAACCTCGCGGCG
The DNA here is from genome assembly GCA_033576555.1 of Oophaga sylvatica. NCBI lineage: Eukaryota > Metazoa > Chordata > Amphibia > Anura > Dendrobatidae > Oophaga > Oophaga sylvatica. The sequence continues at coordinate 323,704,889 of JARQOD010000005.1, read as the reverse complement.
ATGTAAGATGGGAGCGCTAGCAAAATGGGACTTAAATGAAGTAAAGGCCTTGGAGACCTCCTCTGACCACATTTGGGATTGGCTCCCTTCTTGGTGAGGGCTACCAAAGGAGCTACCAAAGTGGAGAAGTGGGGAATGAATTGGCGATAGTAATTAATGAACCCCATAAAGCGCTGCACCGCTTTAAGAGAATGGGGTTCTTGCCAATCCATCACAGCCTGTAGTTTGGCAGGATCCATAGCCAATCCCTGGGCGGAGATGATATAGCCCAGGAAAGGTAAAGACTCCTGCTCAAACATGCATTTCTCCAACTTTGCATAGAGGGAGTTCGCCCGTAACAGGTCGAAGACTTTGCAGACATCCCTCCGGAGAGAGTCAATATCTGGAGAAAAGATGAGAATATCATCCAGATAGACTACTACAAGGTGGAAAGCATATCCCAGAAGATGTCATGACAAAGTCTTGGACAACGGCTGGGGCATTACAGAGCTCGAAGGGCATCACCAGGTATTCATAATGCCCATCCCTGGTATTAAAAGCCGTCATCCATTCGTCCCCCTCACGGATGCGAATCAGGTTATAAGCACCACGCAGATCTAATTTAGTAAATACTCTTGCTCCCCAGAGCCTATCAAAGAGCTCAGAGATCAGGGGCAAGGGTACTTATTCTTAACGGTGATGGCGTTAAGACCTCTGTAATCTACAAGCAAAGGGGATTTGGGCGCACTACAATCCAATTTTATTGATAGGGAGGTGCGAATCGGCAGAAATAAATCATTGACCCAAAAAAAAGAAAAAGAAAAGCACTGCCGTACTTGAACGCACACTGCACCAACAATGATATATGTGAAAAAGGTAACAAACTTTATTTAGCAAAGCACATCAAAATCACATAAAAACAGAATAAAATCAAAGGGACACATGTCCAAGAACCCTGTCGTGTACAAAATCGGGTATAATATACAGCATATGAAAATGACATTCAGCATATATTCCACCAGCATATATAGCACATAATCATGCCCAAAGATTGTAAATATAGCACATGCCTATAGTGTGAAATCAGCATTGTACTATCTGCCATGATACTCCAGCCGATATAAAGATGAACCCCCCATATCCCTTGTGCATCTGGATAAATAATAACCTGGAAAAATGCCAGAGCACTAATGGAGAAAAATAATACATGCAAAGCATGCCACACACAAAAAGGGAGGAGAGAACACCAAGGAATGGATGTAAAATACAGCTGGCCACAAATCCAAATGAACTTAGCTGGGGAAAGATCAATGATTACCCGAGAGATGCCCTCATAATAGAGGAAGCAGGACACTGGCAGGGATCAAGGCTAAGGCCCCGGAACATAACCCCACGCGTTCCGCCGTAACCGGTACGGCTTCATCAGGGAGGGTAAGGAATTGCTGTCGGAGAGCTTGTTAAATACCTGAATCTTGAGCACAAGACCAGCTTCACCTGTGAGTCACCACCACGCAGCCCGGACCGGAAGCGGAAGTGCCCAGGAGGGAATAATGAAAGCAGACGTCTCTGCAGTGTGCAGCCAGGCGCGCCTGCGCTCAATTGAGCACAGGATACGTTGGCTGTACTGTGTGTGAGAAAACGAAACCAAACCAAAATACCGTGGGGGCGTCAGTGCATCAGACTAAGTAGACACTGATGTGCATTGATCCCGGGAGTCTAGACCATACAGAGGAAGTGCGTGCATCATAGCATTCAGTCAGACCGCAGTTAAACCCATCCACAGCACGGTTCACACCACACATAACAGGTGAAGACGTGACAACAGACATATACTATTCCTAAGATCATTGATTATAACAATGATCTGTAAATACATACCTCATAATCCAAGATAGGGAGATTGAATATTAACAATTCGAGAGTGGAGAGAGAAGAGACCTTTAAAATTGGCAATGAACCAAAATATAAGCGAAAAATCCAGAAAATAATAAGAAAGGTCCAGTGACCAATATGAAGCATACAGAAAAAAGAGAGAAACCCATCGGGAAGGTTAACATGACATAGGAGGGTCAGTCTAATTAGATATGATCAAAATCAACAGGCATAGTGCTCATTAATAATTCCCCAAAAATAAGGGGGAAAAAAAAAGAAGGGGGAAAAGGGCCCAAAATAGTTAAACCCTTACGCCCCAAATAGATGTCAAAAAGGACTCTAATGTGAATATGGTACACCCGGTCTCCCAGAAAAATCCCATAACGGGAAAGAAATCCATGTTACCAAATAATCATGGACCATGTCATAAGGTGAACCAATAAACTGGGCAATGGTTACCCCCCTTTTTTTAATTTTACAATAACCATAGAGAGTAGATTCCCTCCTTGTGAACCTAATAAATCCAGATGAGGAAAAAGGGAATGGTATCTATCCAAGGTCCAATACCTGGGGTTTAAAAAAAAAAAAAAAGTGATCAATCGGGTAATTCTCCAATATCCTTAAAAGCCCTGACAATAACAGGGGTCAAAGAAAACAGAATAATCCTTTAGAATGCAATAACATTGAAGCCCCAAGAGGGCAAAGAGTAGGGAAAAAATCACCACTTAAAAGCCTGTCAAGGAGATATCAAACCCCCCCATGTTGGATGACACAGCCAGATCCATGCAGACCAATGATCCCTGCCAATTTAGCCCAGGAATAATAAGTCATATATCCCAAAGGTATTTGATTGGCTGGAAAAGAACAGAATAATCCTTTAGAATGCAATAACATTAGAGCCCCAAGAGGGCAGAAAGTAGGGAAAAAATCCCCACTTAAAGCCTGTCAAGGAGATATCAAACCCCCCATGTTGGATGACATAGCCAGATCCATACAGACCAATGACCCCTGCCAATTTAGCCCAGGAATAATAAGTCCATTAATCCCAAAGGTATTTGATTGGCTGGAAGTACCGTACACAGACAAATATATAGCAGAATAAAAAATGGTACATTAAGGGGCGGTTGGTAATATGGCTGATCAGAAGATGATGTGCAGCATATAAAACGATATAAAAGATTTCCATCCATGTGGATCCCAAATTTTCCACCAAAGTCAGGACAATCGGTAATGTTATATGTGTCGAAAGTCCACATCCAAGTAGTCCGAGTATCTCCATTCTTGGCCCATAACTCCATGAAATGAATAAAGTCCCATTTGTGCGAAAATAAGTGTCCACAAGATCCGGATACTTCCATGCTGAATCCAGGTTAGCCCAAAAAACCAGAGAAGAGGAGCTCCTCATTTAAACCTGTTGGGGTAACAGAATTCAAATTAAAGATCCATCGGGATTCGATTTGCAGCAAGAGCCTCTTGGGACAACCCCCCCTGTTGGAAACTATGACCCTATCAAGCCCCACTATACGGGTACGGCCTATCCTGCCAGAGTGGTGTGTCAAAAAGTGGCTTGCCACTGAGGACAGGACCTTACCCTTTGCAAGATCTGACGATGCCAGGTTGATGGTAGAAAAGTGTTTCTGTATGCGTCGTCGTAGTTCCTGCGAGGTCTGTCCAACATATACCTGAGGACAAGGACACACCAAAGCGTATACCACACAGTTAGTTTTGCAATTAACATAGTATTTAAGCCTATGTCTGGTGCCACTACATGGATCAATAAAACAGCCGTTAGTAGGATGCATATATGTACAAATATTGCAGCCACCACAAGGGAAAGAACCCCTAAGGGAAACCCCGCGATTCAGGGCGTAGTAGGTCTAGCATAGTGGCTCCTTGTCAATATGTCCTTAAGATTTGGTGCCCGTCTGGCAGTTAGAAGTGGGATGGTTACTAACAATTCTAGAGGTCTGCAGATCCGTCGTGAGTACACTCCAATGTCTTTTTAACACCCCCCTTATCTGATTCCAATGGGTATTAAAACCCGTGATGAACCTGGGGCAAGCCTCCCTTGTTTTTACTGTTGGAATCAAAAGCGAATCTTGTGTCCTGTTTTTGGCACGTTGAAAGGCCCCAGATATGGTCCTACGTGTATAGCCCCTATCTCTGAATCTATTAGTAAGATCCGATGCCTCCTAAAGAAAATCCAGATGAGATGAACAGTTTCTCCTGAGTCTGAAAAACTGACCCACTGGTACTCCCCTTTTTGTATGTATGGGGTGGAAACTACGGAAGTCCAACAGGCTATTGGTAGCTGTTGGTTTTCGGTACAGAGTAGTGCAAACAGCACCATCTATAGCCGTCAGTCTCAGGTCCAAAAAGGTAGCAGAGGTGGCAGACATGTGGTGGGTGAGTAAGATGTTAAGTGTATTATCATTCAATTCGTCAATAAAGCTATGGCAGTCCTCCATAGTACCCACCCAGACAAAAAACACGTCATCGATGTAACGTGACCAATGACGAACAGAACTCATGAACCTGCTGGATCGGAAGACAACGGTAGCCTCCCACCAGCCCAGAAAGAGATTGGCCAATGCCGGGGCACATCTAGCGCCCATCGCCACACCGGATGTCTGCAAAAAGAAGGCACGATCAAAGAGAAAATAATTATGCTTGAGAATGAACTCAAGCAAGTCAATGACTAGTGAATCATGCATTCTATCTGTGCCCGACACCAAATCGAAAAAATACGAAACCGCAGAAATACCCTCCACATGACCGATGTTGGAGTACAGCGACTCCACATCGCAGGTGACCAAGATTGCTTCAGGGGGTAATTGGATGTCCCTGCAAAATCTCAAAAAATGAGAGGTGTCCTGTACGAAAGAAGGCAGACTCTTAACAAATGGCTGTAAAAAATGATTGACATAAGTACAAGCCTTCTCACAGAGACTGCCAATACTTGCGACGATGGGACGTCGGGGGGCTTATTCAAATTTTTATGCACTTTCGGGAGCATATAAAATGTTGGTGTAACTGGATGCTCAACCCATGTTATATTTGAATTCCTGGTTGGTAATGATCCCTAAGTCCCTGGCTCTATCCAGAATCCTCCTGAGTTTGACAGAAAAAATACCTGTCGGATCAGATGGTAGTTTACGATAAAATCTGTCATTGCCCAATTGTCGACATGCCTCCTACAAATATAAATTATGTGGCCACAATACCACATTGCCCCCTTTGTCAGCCTCTTTGATGACGAAAGTCTGATTGGACTTGAGGCTAGCAACGGCCAATCGTTCCACCATACTAAGATTATAACCAGAGGTGGACCTGGAGGATAGGGCCAGAATATCCTTTTTAACAAGTTCAAAGAATATTCTGACCGCCGGAACCAAAGACAGAGGAGGAGCCGTACAAGATTTATTTCTATGTGGAAATCGAGTGCTACTCACAGGTCCTTGGTATTCCTGTAGGAGGTCAAGCAGGTCACGTAAGACCTGCCGATCCGTAGGGTCCAGTTGATTCTCGTTATCCAACATATGAGGCCTGGAATGCAATACTTTCAGCACCAAGTTTCTGCAATAGAGGTAAAGATCTTTAATCAAACCAAATTTATCCAGAGACTGGACCGGGGAAAATGTTAGCCCCCTCTGTAATACTGAAATCTCGACAGGAGAGAGTTGATAGTCAGATAAGTTTAGGACATGTAACGTGTCACCGGATACCTGCAAATCCACATGATGGTCATCTGTGGACTGTTGCAACATTATCTGCGTGCCTTCCTGTACTGATTCTGGGGAGGAGGTCTTCGGCCCCTGTATCTGGTTGTTCTCATAAGACTTCCGTTTGTGTCTCCCGCCCCTTCTGAGCTTCGATCTAGCTCGCTTTCGGCCGAGGATAAAAAATCACTAACGGATGACTGTTCTCCGTTCTGTATATTGGTCCGTCCATCATTGCCCTGTCTACAGTTCACCAACGTTGTACATTGGTTACCCTGATGTTTCCAACGGAAGGCCTGCTGTAAATCAAAATCCCTACGGTCCCTTTGAAACTTGGATTTCTTGCGGCGTGTCACATCCTGATCGTATTTGTTTAAAATATCCTTAAGTCTGAGCCTGAATGGCTGCACCTGTGTGACATCATCAAAAGTTGACAACCTGCCCTCAAGACCTCTGTAATCTATACACAGACGTAATTCTCCACTCTTCTTCTGCACGAAGAAGAACCCCGCTCCTGCTGGTGACACCGACTTCCTAATGAACCCTCTTGCCAGATTCTCCTGGATATATTGAGACATAGCCTCCATCTCAGGAAGAGAGAGGGGATAGACCCTTCCCCAAGGAGGTTCTGCTCCAGGCAAGAGGTCAATAGGACAGTCGTAGGGATGATGGTGAGGCAGAGTCTCTGCAGCCTTTTTAGAGAACACGTCTGCATATGACTGATAGCACTTGGGAAGAGGAGAAAGATCTGCGTGTATCTTTGTAGTGGTAACCTGAATGCATTCCCTGACACATCTGTCCTTACATGACTCACTCCAACCCAGTATCCTACCGGAGGTCCACTCAATATGAGGGGAGTGGGAACGGAGCCAGGGTACTCCCAGTAGGATTTCATCTATTCCCTCGGGAAGGACGAGTAGGGAAATAATCTCCTGATGGGAAGGGGGTACAGACAAAGTAAGAGGGACAGTCTGATGTGTAATTGGCGAGGGCAATGTCAACCCATTCACTACCCGGACAGTCACTGGTTTGTCGAGCGCTACCAGATGTATTGCGTGGCGACGAGCAAAGGTAGATGACATGAAATTCCCCTCTGCTCCTGAGTCCACACAGAGCTCGACTGTAAGTGTGGAAGAGTCTACAGTGACTGTCTCTTTAAATGTCATCTTGGAGGAAAATGCCGCTGTCTATAGTGAACCTCCTCCCAGGGCCACTAGACGCGATCGCTTCCCCGATCGCTGTGGACATTTGTTTGCATAGTGTCCTGTCTGCTGACAAAGGTTACAGACCACGGATACTCGGACGGCCAGAGACTTAGGTCCTTTATGAGGAATCTCTGTGGCCTTCTGGGGTTCGAACGCCAGATCGGGGGATTCGAGAGGTTTGGCAAAGGTGGGAGCCAACCGAATCCTCTGCCTACACTGGGCCCGCTCCAACCTCCACTCGTGAAAACAGAGGTCAATGTAGGTAGATATGGAGATAAGCTTCTCCAGTGTGGCGGGAATCTTCCTGGTAGCCAAAGCATCTTTAACATGGTCAGCCAGTCCTCGCCAGTAGACTGGAATGAGAACTTTATCCGACCAGTCTAAAGCTCTGAGGCCAGAGTCCGAAACTGGACGGAAAACTGACTGACCAAAGACGAACCCTGTGCCAATGCCAGCAGTTGAAGAGCCATATCGTGGGTGACCTGAGGTCCTAAAATGACCTTTTTAAGTGCCTCCAGGAAATGAGGAGCACTCCGCACCACACGATCGTCACGCTCCCACAGCGGCGTTGCCCATTCCAACGTTCTGCCCGAGAGTAGAGACAGTATAAAACCCACTTGTGCCCGATCCGTGGGGAAACGTGCAGCCAGAAGCTCGAGCTGTATAGAGCACTGACTCACGAATCCCGACATTGCTTGCTGTCACCGGCAAACTTGTCAGGAAGCGGGAGGTGGGATAATGTAGGGGCAGAGATGGCAGAGGACAAACTGGCTACAGCAGTGCTAGCAGCCTGAACAGCGACTCGGGTAACATCCACAGCTGAGGTTGTGCGCTCAAGAGCCGCCAACCTACCCTCCAGCTGCTGGATGTACTGCGGTAAACGCTGGTCATCCGCCATTTACTAGTCAGACCCAGGCGCTAGGATTATGTTAGGGTCTGCGGAACGCACCTAATAAATAATGTAGAGAGGTGTGTTCGCAGCCCGGGGTCCACCGTCCAGGCAGAGCCTGCTGCTAGTAAGATGGCGTAAGTAGAGAACTCTGTTATCCCACAGAGTCGCTAAAATAAACGCCGTAGCACACTGTTAATCCACAGAGCCGCTAGCAGGAATGCCACAGCGCTATATAGCGATATAAGCAAACTCTGTTACACCACAGAGTCACTGAGGTAAAGACGCAGAGATAGGTACTGTGTCCTGTTAACACCACAGGGATGCACAGATAACTGCTGTGCGGCTAGCAGTCCGTGATCATGCAGACAGCATCGCAATCAAGCAATCTCCTCACCGGAGAAGCCGGTTTTCTAGGGGCTTATTTCAGCCAAGTCCTAACCACGTGCACTAAAATCTCCTCACCGGAGGTGCCGGTATTCTAGGGGCTTATTTCAGCCGAGCCCTAACCACATGCGTGCATGATCACACTGGCGCAAAGCACATAATGTAATTAAACCTAGCGCACGGCCGTGCAGTAAGGACAGCCTTTTATAGCAGCCACGAGAAAAAGACCTTCCAGGAAGGACCAATGGGAATCTGCTTCAGAACATCAACAGCTGGAGGACCTTCCTGAAGGACCAAAAGGAGTGGCAGCTGTATCTGAGCATGTGACCCCTGATCTCCAATGGGAGATCTTGCCCTGGGCATGCTCAGATGAAGCAGCAAAGAACTTAGACCTAAAGACGTCTGCTCGCCGCTGACCAGTAGTGGCTACAATAGCAGAACCTGAAGAGGCAGCAGCAAGTCTCTGCACAGTATTAGACCGGGCGAGACGCTGGGACCGACGTCTTTGCTGAGCAGGCTCCACTGGGGCTGGAGATGGATGGGGGACCGCAGCGGGACTGGTTCTAGACTCCCCTTGTGCAGCAGCAGGAACTCAAACCCTAACACTCGATGACACAAATATGCCATGGAGGACTTTTTCCTTTTGCTACTTTACAACAATCATGTGCACGACCCTTGATACTGTCCAATAAATGCCGCTAAAGTCACACTGTTAAGGGGCAAGCTTCTTTAACCAAATCAATAGTGGCATCCAGTTGTCAATTTTTTTATAAATATTCAAGATAAATAACAACGGAATAGTATATTAATAAACAAATCATAGGAACAGATTATACAGAATTATCATTTCATTAAGAATACAAGTAAACAGATTTCCTCTATAGATCTATAGCTCTGTTCACATCTACACATGCGCCTCCACTCAAAACCTCTAGACACATATAGATTTTCTAGAAGGAATAAAGTTTTATGTTAGCTATGTTTGGCATAATCTTGGGGTACCATTAAAAGTCAGTGGGGTTAATTGGACATTGTTGTTTTTTGCGCAATATAATATACAAATTGCAGCATAATAATATTCTGCAGTCATAAAAGTACAGCATAGCAAATTAAATTTCTTTTATCATGCTGGTTGATGGGGCATCCAGTTCCCAGATTGGATACCAATTCCAGATGCATAAAACCTTCTAAGAACCATTGTGATAAAAAGATATTCTCAACAAAAAAGCATTTTGGGATATTTAAGTATAACCATTGTTTTACACATTTTAAGAAGTGTAATTTTATCCTCAAAACCTTAATGCAATTTTTCTTACCTCAATTGGCACAAAGGTTTTCTTGGGTATTTAATTCACATTATTATTTATTACACTAGTGACAAAAGCAAAGCTTGCCAGCAGAGGAGTGAAAGGCCATGTAAGACAAAATGACAAGATAATCTATCCTCTAACAAGTGTTTTATAAAAATGTCTATTTGAGTATATTATTCAATCCATTACCCATAATATAAGGTATTGAGATGATAAAGGGAAGGGATGGCTTAGTTGAAATTCATCATAGGATGCAAAATACACAGCGAGGGAATCATTCATCCATGTAACACAGTATGTACTGGTTTAAACATTCATGATTCATTACCACAGTTGGCATTTAATGATATCTATGCAATATGTATCTCTTTCAAGTAACCCACAGTGCAATGAATTCATACTGTTGAGAAGACAGGAGAGCTACTGCTGAGCATTATCATTTTTCATCCAACAGTGTGGCAATTTTACTAAACAAAGAAAGAATAGCAGAAATATTTAACATACATTATCACTGTGGTTTTCACATCATATTTTGATGTATATATATTTTTTTATATTTTTAGGCATTAGGGCAGCACATAACAGCTTGGACTTGCACCAATCAAAAAATGCACCACAAGTTCCTATATTTCTCCTATATTTAACAGTATATGGGGTACCTTATCACTCAACTACTCATTTTGCTACTTTGGCTGCTTAGTGTATTATGAAGACAATTGAGCAAATCTAGAGTCAGTTCTATTTGTTTTAAAATGGTAAAAACAGTCATAAATGCTGGAGAGTGATGAATGCTGCCTATAGACCTTACGTCAGAACTAGCCTTTTTGGTACCTGGGATAAAGGTTTCAGAATGTGGTGTTTCCTACCAATATCAGCCACAATTTCACTCCTGATATCAAGAGAACAGCTTTTTCTATTATAAAGATGCTATTCGTGTAATTGCCATGTGATTAAGGACCTAAGTGGTCAATGATTAAGATGCATGGCCAAATTCATCAAGACTAATGATTTTCTCTAGATGAGTATGCATGCTGGAGTCAGATGGAACTAATTCAATTGGCCCATATTTCTTACAGCTAGGAAACTATAATGAGAATTAAAAAGATGGGCAATCTATGGTGCAAAATTCCTTAATAAATTGAAGAGGGTAAGGGCTGTCAGAAGGGCATATGGTAGTGCACTCACCATGGAGGGATGTGCAAATATCAGGCACAACCCTGTTACAAATCCAGAGATGGATGAAATCAACTGCAGCTTGCAAAAAATATAGAGCCCTTATTCTTATAAATACATTACCTGCCTGCCTGTCACACTAAGTAGTTCTTTTATCTACCATTTTTGTTATCTTACAGCTAGGGAGATAGTAGTATAAATGTCCCCACTATTTGTAAAAATCCATTTTGAATTTTTGGCAGCTCTGGTTTCACTCAGTTAAAACTTTTTTCCTTTCAGGTCAGCGAGGGTTAATGTCAGTTCTTCACCGCTGGCAATCTGGTGTAATTGCAGTGAGGCTGGGTCAGCTGATGTGGGTGGTGACCACTCCCACCATACTTTAAAAGGTCATCTGGTTAGTGATGAGCATGCACTAAAATGCTCGGGTGCTCATTGTTCGGGTCAAACAAATTGGAATGCTTGGGTACTCAACCTGAGCAACGAGACCAATGTAAGTCTATGGAAAAACCGAGCATTTTTGCCGCGATCCACCCCGGGGGTCCTTTTAAAGTCTAAAAACATCTGAAAATGATTGAAACAGTGCTCAAATGACATGAAAACATCATGAGGAATGCCCTTGGAAGCATTTCTGACTCCCAGGTCACAGCTGTGAACAATGTTGTCAGTCTTACGCCATTTTTACAGGAGCACCAAAAAACATACAAAAACTAAACCAAAATGGATTTTCCTGGCAAATATGTTAAGGAACACACTTTCCAGGGTGATGGCTTTTATAGAAGGCAAATTAATTAACCCAAAACAAAAATGTTCCTCCATCACCTGGGTTATGTTCACACGTAGCGTTTTTGATACGTTTTTCAACTTTAGCATTGCTTTCAACCAATACATATGTATTCTAGGGGAAATATCATAGCAACATTTAACAATCTGGCCAAGCTGGCCATGTGGTGTGTGACAGATCATCAGACACATCCTGTTTCATTTATGAAGGAAGGACTCTGAAAGTCCCAAAGACTATTTGTATAGGGGCATCAGGCAGCATTAATCTTCTTAAAGTGCCATCAGCTGGCTATGCTTTGTTGTTCTTATTAGTAAACAGTGGGTCTCCTAAACTGTTATTGCCTATGCAGTGAGTGGCTGGGCTGCCAAAAATTTGGATGCACCACCATACCCCTTTGACAAGACGTATAGGTGGGCCTCATGAAAAAGTGCTCCAAGTATAAGAAAATGGGTCTTCTATAGTGTTAGCCTATACATTGAATGCAAGGCCTGCCTTCCACCTCAGTAACATGCACCACAATACACTTGGAACAGGCGCCCTGGATGGCCACATGAAACCAAAATTTACATTTTTTCCAATTGGTACTGCCATACTGTTAGCCTAGGCATTTAATGCAAGGCCTGTCATGCAGCAAAGTAACATGCACCCCAATAAGCCTTTGAACCCACGTAATGGAAGGCCATGCGAAAACCAAGTTCACATTTTTGCATTTGTTACTGCCATACTCTTTTGCTTATGTATTGAATGCAAGGCCTGCCCTGCACCAAAGTAACACACACCCCAATAAGCATTTGAACCCACGTACTGGATGGCCATATGAATACCAAGTTCACAATATTCATTTGTGACTCTCATACTGTTTGCTATGCATTGAATGCAAGGCCTGCCCTGCACCAAAGTAACACACACCCCAATAAGCATTTGAACCCACGTACTGGATGGCCATATGAATACCAAGTTCACAATATTCATTTGTGACTCTCATACTGTTTGCTATGCATTGAATGCAAGGCCTGCCCTGCACCAAAGTAACACACACCCAAATAAGTCTTTGAACCCACGATCTGGATGGCCACCTGAAAGCATTGTTCCTATTAATTTGGTACTCCCATATTGTTTGGCTGTGTGGTGAATTGTTGAGCCTGAAGAACCTACATTGGAGAGTGTTAGTGTTGAGGATAAAGACCAGGCATTGGAGAATGTCAGTGTTGAGTCTGGAAAACCTGCAGTAGATAATTTCAGTGATGAGGCTGAAGAACCTGCAGTGGACAATTGCAGTGTTGAGGCTAATGAACCAGGGGTAGAATATTGCAGTGTTGCGGCTGAAGACCCGGCAGTGGATAATTGCAGTGTTGATGCTAAAGACCCAATGGTGGACAACAGCAATGTTGAGGCTGAATACCCAGCAGTGGACAATTTTAGTGTTGACGCTAAAGACCCGGCAGTGGATAATTGCAGTGTTGAGACTGAAGACCTTGCAGTGGACAATTGCAGTGTTGAGGCTAAAGACCCAGCGGTGGACAATTGCCATGTTGAGGCTGATAACCCAGCGATGGACAATTGCAGTGTTGAGGCTGAAGACCCAGCAGTGGAGAATTGCAGTGTTGATGCTAAAAACCCAACGGTGGACAACAGCAATGTTGAGGCTGAATACCCAGCAGTGGACAATTTTAGTGTTGACACTAAAGACTCTGCAGTGGACAAATGCAGTGTTGACACTAAAGACCCGGCAGTGGACAATAGCAATTTTGAGGCTAAAGACCCAGCGGCGGACAATTGCAGTGTGAGACTGGATATCCGGCAGTGGACATTTGCAGTGTTGAGGCTGAAGACCCAGCAGTGGAGAATTGCAGTGTTGATGCTAAAAACCTGGCAGTGGACAATAGCAGTGTTGAGGCTAAAGACCCAGCGGTGGACAATTGCAGTGTGAGACTGAATATCCAGCAGTGGACATTTGCAGTGTTGAAGCTAAAGACCCTGCAGTAGACAATTGCAGTGTTGACACTAAAGACTCTGCAGTGGACTATTGCAGCGTTGAGGCTGAAGACCCGGCAGTGGATAATTGCAGTGTTGAGACTGAAGACCTTGCAGTGGACAATTGCAGTGTTGAGGCTAAAGACCCAGCGGTGGACAATTGCCATGTTGAGGCTGATAACCCAGCGATGGACAATTGCAGTGTTGAGGCTGAAGACCCAGCAGTGGAGAATTGCAGTGTTGATGCTAAAAACCCAACGGTGGACAACAGCAATGTTGAGGCTGAATACCCAGCAGTGGACAATTTTAGTGTTGACACTAAAGACTCTGCAGTGGACAAATGCAGTGTTGACACTAAAGACCCGGCAGTGGACAATAGCAATGTTAAGGCTAAAGACCCAGCGGCGGACAATTGCAGTGTGAGACTGGATATCCGGCAGTGGACATTTGCAGTGTTGAAGCTAAGGACCCTGCAGTAGACAATTGCAGTGTTGACACTAAAGACTGCAGTGGACTATTGCAGCGTTGAGGCTGAAGACCCGCAGTGGATAATTGCAGTGTTGAGACTGAAGACCTGGCAGTGGACAATTGCAGTGTTGAGGCTAAAGACACAGCAGTGGACAATTGCCATGTTGAGGCTGATAACCCAGCGATGGACAATTGCAGTGTTGAGGCTGAAGACCCGGCAGTGGAGAATTGCAGTGTTCAGGCTGAAGACCTGGCAGTGGACAATTGCAGTGTTGAGGCTAAAGACCGAGCAGTGGGGCATTGCAGTGTTGAAGATCCTTAATTGAAGAATTGCAGTGTTGAGGATGAACACGCATCAATGGAGCATTGCAATATTGAGCCTGAATAACCTGCATTGTAGCATTGCAGTGTTGAGGAAGAATACCCAGCAGAGGAGCATTTCAGTGTGGAGTCTGAAGAACCATCAGTGGAAAATTGCACTGTTGAGGCTTAAGAAACTGCATTGGTGAATTGCAGTGGTGAGGCTGAAGACCCTGCATTTTAGCAAACCCCGAAAGAGTGTACACAAATAGGGTAACAGACAGCAAATCCAGTGTAATGCTCTGAAATGCCACAATTTTAAGCACACAGATAGATAGGTGTCTGACAGAGATACCACACTGTTCAATATGTGGCCTGGATTTATTTTTTTTTACTACAAAAAAGTGTATACACATAGGGTAAGACACTATAAAAAAAAGAGGAATGTTGCCCTAAAATGCCACAATTTTTAGCACACAGATAGGCATCTGACACAGATACCACACTGGTCAATATATGGCCTAGATTTATGTTTTTTTACCCCAAAAGAGTGTACACAAATATGGTAGCAGACAACAAATGCAGTGTAATGTAGCCCTGAAGTGGCACAATTTTTAGAACACAGATAGATAGGCATCTGACACAGATACAGCACTTGTCAATATGTGGCCTGTATTTGTTTATTTTTTTTACCCCAAAAGAGTGTATACAAATAGGGTAAGACACAGCAAAAAAGAGAAATGTTGTCCTAAAATGCCACAATATTTAGCACACTGAAAGATAGGCTTTTAGCACACAGATAGATAGGCATCTGACAAAGATAACACACTGGTCAATATATTTGCCTGGATTTATTTTTTTTACCCCAAAAGAGTGTATAGAAATAGGGTAACAGACAGAAAATCCAGTGTAATGTAGCCCTGAAATGCTACAATTTTTAGTACACAGATAAATAGGCGTCTGACAAATACCACACTGTTCAATATATGGAATGGATTTATTTTTTTTTCTACCCCAAAAGAGTGTCTACAAATAGGGTAAGAAACATCAAAAAAGGGGAATGTTGCCCTGAAATGCCACAACTTTTAGCAAACAGATAGGTGTCTGACACAGATACCACACTGTTCAATATGTGGCCTGGATTTATTTTTTTACCACAGAAGAGTGTAAAAATAGGGTATGACACAGCAAAAAAAGAGGAATGTTGCCCTAAAATGCCACAGCTTTTAGGACACAGATAGATAGGCGTCTGACACAGATAACACACTGGTCAATATGTGGCCTGGACTTATTTTTTTTTTTACTACAAAAGAGTGTATGCAAATAGGGTAAGACACAGCAAAAAAAGGGGAATATTGCCCTGAAATGCCCCAATTTTTAGCACACAGATAGGCATCTTACACAGATAACACACTGGTCAATATATTGCCTGAATTTATTTTTTTTACCCCAAAAGAGTGTATACAAATAGGGTAAGACACAACAAAAAATGGGGAATGATGCCCTGAAATGCCACAATTTTTAGCACACAGATAGATAGGCTAATTATTACAGGATATTTGTTCTGTTTTATGTACCTGAAAGAATTGTTTTTAATAGTTTGAGCACGTTTCCCATTCTGGTTTATCTGTTACCATTGTTAGGTGATGTGCGCTTGCGCAACAGCGTCTTGCGGCTCCTGGCATGCAGGGGGCGTCTCTGGATTGGTTGGGACGTGTGTCCGATCACTGATTGGCCTATACGTTCTGACGGTCTTGGCGCCGCCTTAGCATGCTCACAGGACCTGCGGCACTGTGCGCACGTGCCGCTGCACTCACTTTCATTGGTTGGTATTGTACCATGTGACTTCATCACATGGGTTTTTAAAGGTCCTTTCTCAGACATATTGGTACACTCCCCTTGAGGAAGCGGTTAGCACGCGAAACACGCGTCGGGGGTCCACACCATCCGACCCGGGTCCTTTTTCCCCTCCTGGTACACTTTTGGTAAGCTTATAGCACTTGCTATCTTTATTATTACTGCGGTGAATGCCTGCTGCGATCCTAATGGGAGCGCAATTAGTATATAACGCACTGGATGCCTGTTGCGATCCTATTGGGAGCGCAATTAGTGAACAACGCATTTGGCATTTTTGACTAGGGTATGGAGCTCTCCTTTTACCAGTGATCTTATTAGTGATCGTTATCTTCGCCACGGTGTTTGTCTGCTGCGATTTTTTTAGGAGCGCAAAACACTATATACCACACTGGGCATTCTCATTAGGACATGGAGCTCTTCTTTCATTAGCGATCTTATTAGTGATCCCAAAAAAACTTTTACTGTGGTTGATTCCTATTGCGATCCATCCAGGATCGCAAATATACTGCGATTTTCCTAGGAACGTAACCATTGCAATCCACTTTGGATCGCAAACACTATACAATATACTGGGCATTCTAATTAGGACATGGAGCTCTGTTCAGTGGCAGGTTTATACTAGTCACATGTCTTTTTCACCGCAGGACTTTCCATCTCAGATTTGGTATTAACCCCATGTATTGTTTATATATTATGCATTAGTCTTCTTTGAACACATGTTCTTGTGATACCTATGCATCGGGTTGTTATCTAGGGGAATTGGTTTACCCTGGGAATCCTGGGGTTTTTTCCTTGCAATTTGTCTTTTTATGTATGTGTTCGTTGAATATCATTATGTTACTAATATTTTTTTGATACTGATCTTTGATAATAAAATTTTTTCTGATTTATATCACCTGATGACTCTTTTTTCTCCTGTGGTGTATATCTATTGAGAGTTTTTGTATTAGTGTGGGCATGCTGGTCCACAATTTGGGCATTATTTCAATGTCTTTATGGATTTTCTCTTGCTGATTAATTGTTTCTGTGTTTTTCACAGTGTTTCCCTATATACCAAAATGGACTTTAGAGCACGTGACCAAACGTGGCGCGAGCTTATTAATGACACATTGCAGGATACCTCAGGCGGGTTGTCAGAGGGCATGAATAAGGATGTACAAGAAATTTCTAACAAATTTAAGGATTTACTTAGGAAACGCACTCGCATTTGGTGGAACCACGAGTTTCTGGACAAATATCTGCAGAAGGGGCTTATACCCAGAGGACTTAGAGTCCAGGTCTTCCCCTCTTTTCCAATTTTAGAGGATGCATTTAAAAATAAGTGGGAGACCACTGCTGATACATGTTCTAGAGGTTTCATGTTACTTCTCAAAGAAATGAACCAAAAATCACTCACCTCTCTCGAGCTAGAAATGGAAGAATTACAAATGAAACTACGTAAAGAGATGAGTAGTGATAGTCTTAAAAAATTCAATGATGAGATGGATGAGCTGTCCCAGAAATGGACAAAAGAGATTCAAACCACCAAAGCAAAAAAATTCCAGCGAGATGTAGGGGATAAGAAGGATCAAAAAGTGTACAAATGGCACAATACTTAAGACAGATCGAGATCACGTTACAGAGGTTCATCGTATTCAAGATCAAGATCTACCTCCATGAGATCCAGTTTTGGGGATGACAATACCATGCCAAAAAATCCCCCGTCCAGTACTTATAACGAATCAGGAGGCAATAATAAACGTATGACGCGACAGACAACTAGGAACAGGCCTGCTGCCTCAACCTCCTCTCAACC
This sequence comes from Oophaga sylvatica, assembly GCA_033576555.1. Classification (NCBI taxonomy): domain Eukaryota; kingdom Metazoa; phylum Chordata; class Amphibia; order Anura; family Dendrobatidae; genus Oophaga; species Oophaga sylvatica. The sequence goes on along the minus strand of JARQOD010000005.1, from coordinate 323,687,180 downwards.
TCAGGGGGGCTTACAGGTGCTTAATCTATCCACGCATGATATAACTGATATACAATTACGAGTCCTTTCTAAGGGACTATCTTTTTCTCCCACTAACTCTTTTAATTATTTTGTAGCCCAGAAGGACTTACATTTGTTTTCCCGGAAAATGCTATTACGGACACTCCACAATAAAAAGACTTCTCATGACTCTATGAGTGAGATTGAGAGGGAAGCTCTTCAGAATCTAGAGGATCTTCTTGGCGAACAAGACCCTGTTCAAAGTAGGTTTCCTTCTTCTGTTATTCCTAGATCGACAACGTTCCCCCCCTTGTCCTTGAGCCCGGCCATTGAAATCTTCTCCAAACTTGTGGGAGAGGATTTCAAGGCACTTTCTACACGACGACATTTTGATAATTTAACATATGAGGAGCGTCGTGCCATTACAGAACTGCAATCTTTGTCAGATGTGGTCATTAAACCTGCGGATAAGGGGGGGAACATTGTCATCTGGCCACACACTAAATATGAGAAGGAGGCCTTTCGCCAACTAAGAGACACGAACACATACACTCACCTTACTTCTAGTCCTCTGGTCCCCTTCTCTCTTGACCTCCATTGTATTCTGAATATGGCATATGATGCCAAATGTCATCACTAAACATGTTCTCGAGGGTCTTATTGTGAAGTGTCCTAGGGCTCCCACGTTCTATCTGTTGCCCAAGATCCACAAGGATGCCCTTAATCCTCCGGGGCGTCCCATAGTGTCAGGGAATTGATGGTCCTTGTGATCGAGTTTGTCAGTTTATTGACTTTTATTTAAAACCATTGGTGGAAACTTTACCTTCCTATATACGTGACACTACGGACGCCCTAGCTAGGATGGATGGCATCCTTGTGGAGCCGGGCACATTATTGGTGACTGCTGACGTGGAGAGCCTATACACATGCATTGAACATTCCCTGGGGTTGGACGCGGTCCCCCTCTTCCTTGGGATGTCCGACCTGGACGGCTCTTTGTGTGAGCTAGTCCTCGAGCTGCTGCACTTTGTCCTCTCCCATAATTTTTTTGTATTTAAAGACCATTTCTACCTTCAGAAATGCGGCACGGCCATGGGCGCGGCCTGTGCGCCTTCGTACGCCAACTTTTTTCTGGGTTCCTGGGAAAGGTTGGTGTTTAGTGACGGGGCGTGCCGGCCGCGTCCCATGTGCTGTGCTGGCACAGATATATTGATGATGTTTTGTTTCTGTGGAGTGGGACGGTGCGGCAGCTTGAGGACTTCATGGGGCGCTGAATCGGAATTCATTTAATATCCATCTAACTTATTCCTACGACTATCATAGGATGAACTTTTTGGACATCTCATTTGAGGTGGATGCATCCGGACGTATTCAAACGGATGTATATCGCAAACCTACCTCAGTGAATTCTTTGATTCATGCGTCCTCTGCTCACAACCCTTCTACCATCAGAGCCGTTCCGGTAGGGCAATTCCTTCGGACGAGACGGATCTGCTCATCCAATGCCAGGTTTGAAGCACAGGCTTCTGATTTAACTGTACGCTTTCAGTCACGGGGCTACTCAAATAGATGCATCAAACGGGGATATTTGAGAGCCAGAGCTACACCCCGTGATAGTCTTTTGATTCCAAAAAAAGTGCATGAATCCTCCAATGATAGAGGACCTATTAGGTTCATATCTACATTTAATCATGCGTGGGAGGATATGAGAGAAGTGTTGAAAAAGCACTGGCCTGTTCTGAGTGCCGAACCGCGCCTTGGTATCTCTTCAGGAGACTTCCTTCTATGACAGCTAGAAGGTCAAAAAATTTACGTGACCTCCTTGTCAAAAGCCACTATGTTCCAAATGTTATCCATCCCTTTGGATCACGAGGTCCTATTGTTGGTTCAACACCATGCGGTCGCTGTCTTGCCTGCACAAATGTCCTGCGCTGTTCTACATTCCAGTCCTCTGATGGAACCAAAACTTTTGAGATTCGTCATCGAATCTCTTGTAATACAGCTAATGTCATCTATTATGCCACCTGTGGCTGTTCTAAGATTTATATTGGTCTTACATCCAGAGAACTTAGGATTAGGACTAGAGAGCATGTACGAGACATTTGTGCGGCCAGGACAGTGACCGATCCATCCATCTTAAAAACCATCCCGCGTCATTTCTATTACCACCATAATTGCGAACCCACAACTTTTAAAGTTTGAGGCATCGATGTTATTCATTTTGGCGCTAGGGGAGGGGATTACAAAAAGAGACTTGCTCAAGTAGAAGCGAGATGGATTGTAGTGTTGGACACTATGACCCCTAAGGGCTTAAACGAGACACTCTCATTTTCATCTTTTTTATAGTGCCTTATGCCTATATGAATCCTTCCGGACCCTACAGTAATTCCTTATTTGTACCGTCCCTCTAAAAACCCTTATCGGTATTTGTGGTATGTTTTTATTATTGTCTGTGTTTTTTAATTTGTTTTACTAATTTTGTGTTGTTTCTTCATAATTTTCATCTAGTGGGACCTTTTGTTGAATTGATGCATATACAATCTGCCTATTATATACAAGCTTTTGAAATGCCATACCAATGTCGTTATTTCCATCATCTACAAATGACCCAAGACGCTTGAATTTCATCTGGATGCTGCAGTGTTTCATTTATGCAGTATTATAAAGAAATTTTCTATTTATTGTAAATTTGGGCTAATTATTACAGGATATTTGTTCTGTTTTATCAACCTGAAAGAATTGTTTCTAATAGTTTGAGCACATGTTTCCCATTCTGGTTTATCTGTTACCATTGTTAGGTGATGTGCGCTTGCGCAACAGCGTCTTGCGGCTCCTGGCATGCAGGGGCGTCTCTGGATTTGTTGGGACGTGTGTCCGATCACTGATTGGCCTATACGTTCTGACGGTCTTGATGCCGCCTTAGTATGCTCACAGGACCTGCGGCACTGTGCGCACGCGCCGCTGCACTCACTTTCATTGGTTGGTATTGTACCATGTGACTTAGTCACATGCGTTTTTAAAGGTCCTTTCTCAGACATATTGGTACACTCCCCTTGAGGAAGCGGTTGGCACGCGAAACGCGCGTCGGGGGTCCACACCATCCGACCCGGGGTCCTTTTTCCCCTCCTGGTACACTTTTGGTAAGCTTATAGCACTTGCTATCTTTATTATTACTGCGGTGAATGCCTGCTGCGATCCTAATGGGAGCGCAATTAGTGCATAACGCACTGGATGCCTGTTGCGATCCTATTGGGAGCGCAATTAGTGAACAACGCATTTGGTATTTTTGACTAGGGTATGGAGCTCTCCTTTTACCAGTGATCTTATTAGTGATCGTTATCTTCGCCGCGGTGTTTGTCTGCTGCGATTTTTTTAGGAGCGCAAAACACTATATATCACACTGGGCATTCTCATTAGGACATAGAGCTCTTCTTTCATTAGCGATCTTATTAGTGATCCCAAAAAAACTTTTACTGTGGTTGATTCCTATTGCGATCCATCCAGGATCGCAAATATACTGCGATTTTCCTAGGAACGTAACCATTGCAATCCACTTTGGATCGCAAACACTATACAATATACTGGGCATTCTAATTAGGACATGGAGCTCTGTTCAGTGGCAGGTTTATACTAGTCACATGTCTTTTTCACCGCAGGACTTTCCATCTCAGATTTGGTATTAAACACCATGTATTGTTTATATATTATGCATTAGTCTTCTTTGAACACATGTTCTTGTGATACCTATGCATCGGGTTGTTATTTAGGGGAATTGGTTTACCCTGGGAATCCTGGGTTTTTTTCCTTGCAATTTGTCTTTTTATGTATGTGTTCGTTGAATATCATTATGTTACTAATATTTTTTTGATACTGATCTTTGATAATAAAAATTTTTCTGATTTATATCACCTGATGACTCTTTTTTCTCCTGTGGTGCAGAGATAGATAGGCGTCTGACACAGATACCACATTGGTCAATATGTGGCCTGGATTTATTTTTTTTTTACCCTAAAAGAGTGTTCAGAAATAGGGTAACAGACAGCAAATCCAGTGTAATGTAGCCCTGAAATGCCACAATTTTAGCACATTGATTGATCAGGTGTCTGACGAAGAGAGCCCACTTTCAAATATCTGCCCTGTATTTATTTTTTTGGCTAGCAAAATTGTGTCAATAGGCAGGCAATCACACAACAAAAAAATTTCTATGGAGGTCTGAAATGGCAAAATTTTTAAGCGCAGTGATATGTAATCCATGTGGTGGGCAAAACCAAGTGTAAAATATCTGCCCTATAGCTAAATTTTTGGGGGGCAGATAAATATTTTTTGGGCAGCAAAATGGTATAAAAAAATTGTATAAGACACTCGAAAAAAATTCTACAGTACCACAAAAAATGGCAGATTTTTATGCGCACTCAGATGTCAGGCCTGGAACCGGCAAACCCCTTTAAAATAGCTGTATTTCACGATGTAATATGAAAAGGATCTGCCTGTATTATACAGTGTCAACAAGCAATTAGAGAAAAAAAGGGGTTCTGGATTGCTTTGGAAAAAAGTAATCAGGATTAAAAAGAAAAAAAAAATTTGCTGCCCACTGAGACCTAGCGCTGTGTAGATATGGTCAATATAGCTTATAGGTAGCAGCAAGGGAATGGACCCTCTTGATGTATTCCACATAGAATGCCTGTCTGCTACTGAGATCTACTGTATATACCCACATACAATGCGTGCATGCCTTGCACTGATATGTATATACGCACATACACTCCCTGCCTACCTAGCACTGCAATCTACATACGCCATAATTAGTCCTTAGAAGGACTATTGATTAAGCTGGATTTGTGTATTCTTTATGTTAGACCGACACTACCTTCTAAACCCCCAAATCTGACCCTATCTTGGCAGCAGCTCTTCCTACACTCACCAATTCCAGAGACTGAGCTGAGCATGGCGGCGCCAGGTCTCTTATGCACCTGATAACGCTGTGCAGCCATCACAGTAATATCACAACAAAGATGGCTGCGCATTACAGTGCGTGTCAGACAATCCCTGCATGTTGATTGGCGCTCTAAAGAGTGCCAAAAATGCAGAGCGTGCACCAGAACTCCCGCCGAGCAAACACTAAAATGCTCTGTGCTCGCCGAGTACCGCAAGTACAGCAATGCTCGGGTGAGTAATGAGTGTTACCGAGCACGTTCACTCGTCACTAATAGTTATGTTAATAGTCAAGAATTCATATCTGGAGCTGTCAACAGATGTCCTACTCCTGACAGAACAGATTTCAGGAGTCTCTCATTCTCAAAATGTATGGGGGATCCTAAAGTTAGTGGCCCCAACTCAATTTTTTATTATTTCTATGTATAACTGTGGTAAGAAAATTCCCAAGTAATTTTATGAGAAAAACATAGTAACATAACTACTGTAATCCCTTTATTGAGCAGATTCGGAAACTATAATGCGTATATCTTAACATATTTCTTTTATACTTTCAAAGAACGTAATTAAGTCTTCATAAAGATATATAAAAAAATGTACTGCAAAGCCATTAATAACAACCAGCTGCTGCCAACAATTCCAATACATATGCCGGGTTTTGATAGATAATGTAATATTGTTTAATTACTTTAGTTTGAAAAATTACTTTTATTTGAATGTTATTCTATAATCTGATTTAAAAATAAAAGTAATTCCTGTTTGTTTTATTAAATGCAATCTATTTTATTTTTTCAATTTTCTTGCCGAATTCCAAGCTTCATATAAAACACACAAAATAATAAATTCACGCCTAATTATTTAATTCAGCAGGTTCAACGTTAATGTGCTATTTGACGTATGTAAATTAATAGAGTTTGTCCTTCTGTCAATTATTTGCTGTCTTTAAATTGAAAGTAACATTGTTAAACTTGGCTCTTAATAATCTTGTCACATCGTCCTTCTCATATGCAGACTTCGTATTAAAAATACGCTTAAGGGTGAGTTTCCACGGTCAGGAAACGCTGCGTGTTTGGCGCTGTGCGCTGGCGCAGCGCCAAACACGCAGCGTCCAGATGTTACAGCATAGTGGAGGGGATTTCAAGAAATCCCGTCTCCACTATGCGTAACAATACGCAGGTGGCAAACCTGCGTAAACGGACATGCGGCGCGTCTTTTCAGACCGCAGCATGTCCTCGCGTATTGCGGCGACGGTGCGTCGCCGCAACATAATTAACACAGGGCTATGTAGCCCTGCGCTCTTTCCGGAGGTGTTCCGGAGGTGTCCTGAACACCTCCGGAAAGAGCGCGCGTCAGAAAGGGGGCGGGGCTTAGACGGAGCGGAATTTCCGCTCCGTCAAAAGCGCTATGGTTCCGGACCGTGGAACCATAGCCTAACAGTAAGGTCTAAGTCTTTAGGAATTCTAGCAGTGACTCTTTCTAAAACTTTGCTGTGTGACGCTGCCGCTGAAAGCTCCAGAGATTTTTCTGTTTATGTACAGAAATACAAAGTAAGTTAAGAATGCACATTTGCATGTCATTATCACAAGGTTGTACCAGAAGTTTAACTAGTGTGAAAACAATTATGAATAAGTCAAAATAGGTTTCCATGCTGTGGAGCAGATTTGCCTTAGAGAGACTCTATTCTCACTATCCTATACTTTCCATCGATTAATGAGTCATGACAGCTGATAATACCAGTGAGACAGAGACACAGAATTTTTGACGTTATGAAATAAACAGCAGACTGTATTTTTCCTTTCATCGCAAATAACATAGCAAAAGACCCCAATATCCCTGCAGTGAACACAGCCTAAAAAGTCTAAGGGGCAAAAGGGGTGTAAGCAAAGTATTTACCAGCTCCCTAATGCAGGAGACTAAAGTATCTCACTGGCAAATAAGGTTCGGGTGCTCTCCAAGCTGCTTGACAAACTGATTGCCTGCTGAATGAACAAGTAAAAGGCCTGTGGTAAAACACTTTTGTATGCCCGGTCATAGCATGATGGATATGGAATTACTTGTATTAAAATTTAACTTCAAATCTGAGAAAGATAGAAAGGTTTGGGAATACAAAATTATGATGACCTTTGACACTCTTAGTGCTGGAATGAATATATCACACGGATTCATGTCTTTCTACATCAATTAAGGAATCTGCTTCTCTGACCTTCTAGGGCATCAAAACACAACACCAGACCCCAATCAGAGGGCAATAAAACTTTCTCTCCTTATCTATGAACTGTTCCAATATTTATGTTCATCCCTCTGCCATAATGACAGTTCTGCTTCACATCACTTGTGTTACCTATTGCACTATTCCTGTGTCCTGTTGTGTATATAAATATGTGATTCTTCAGTTTTTGTTTTAGTCTTTGCCTGATGAAGAGACCTGAGTAGTCTCGAAAGCTTGCAATTTGTTACCATCTTTTCAGTTAGCCATTAAAAGGTATCAACCACTGAGGACTCTCAAGTCTAAATATTTTTCAAGTAAAAGGCAGCATCCTTGCATTTAATTGTACTCTTTTAGATGACAGTGCAATTGAAGTTCTCATCGACAACACTACCATGGTCAACACAATGTGTAACAGTGTAATGATCTCGATACTAATGCGACTCATGCACTGCAAAGGAGTATAAGATGGCGATAATGTAAGTGCACCAATAGAGAAGATGAGACAGTAGTTTTATGAAGTGTTACAGGGTGTGAGGTGACAGTATGGGGGAAAAATGTGAGACACATTATAGTGACTAGGCAGTGACTAAGGGAACAGTGTGGAGATGGGGCAATGTGGTGAGGAAGAGTGTGAGGGGAAAATAGTGAGGGAGGGACAGTAAAGAAACTGGGCAGTATGGAGTGACAGTATGAGAGACTGTAAATAGTAGGGGCAGTATCGGGGGATTATGTTAGGGTACAATATAGAAAAGACATTATATAAATGAGTTAAGATATGAAGATGTGCACAGTATGGAGACTGGACAATGTGAGGGAAATGTATGTAGGACAGTATGCAGAGAGTGGGAAAACTGTGAGGAGAGGGCAAAGTATAGCGACTAGACAATATGGAGGATGCAGTGTGAAGGGACAACATGAAGAGGGAGTCCAGTATGGAAAGGGGGAAACATGGGGGGATGCTCAAATTAGCGAGCCTTAGGCCGGGATCACACATGCGACGAAAACGTCCGTCGCTCGCATGTGAAATCCCAGCTCTGGCGCTGGCACTCGGGAGTGGAGCGAGCGGCTGCATAGAAATACATGCAGCCGCGCACTCCACTCCCGAGTGCCGGCGCCAGAGCTGGGATTTCACATGCGAGCGACGGACGTTTTCGTCGCATGTGTGATCCCGGCCTTAGACTTTTATACATAATATTTTTCAGGCAATAAGATGCTTTGCAGTAATGAGAATTGCTATGAATCTAATTTTTATTGAACATTCGAATATTGAATTTCATATGATCTGCTCATCTCTAGTCATAACAATTCAATGATAATGTCAACTGAGCTGTAGGCTTTTTTATTTTTCTTTTGATGTCGACATTTGCAGGCTTTTCTTTTGAGGGAAAATATATATTTTAAATGATTCCATTTAGGGGTTAATTACAAATTATTGGCTTTTTTTTAGTTGGAGGGTAAAAAAAGTAACTTGCTTTTGTTTTCAATGATACACTTTTTACTTTTATTCCAGTGGTTGTTACAATTAGAGATGAGCGAATTTGTTCAGATTTTGTCCCCGAATCTGATTGTGACATATTCGGGCCATATTCGAACACTATTCGGGTTGTGTATGTATGTCTTATGTTTGGTTACGAATATATTCGGTAGTTTCTACTCCCATTGACTCTAATGACGTTCGGCCGTGTTCGACGAATATTGCAAAAACAATATTCTATGCCGATCGTATTTGGAACCGAATCTGAACAAATTCGCTCATCTCTAGTTACAATGCAGTGGAAACATAAATGTGTTTTTTTATTTTAAATTCGCAAAATAGGACCACATTTTATAGACTTAATAGTTTTTCTTTTTCAATGTCTGATGACACAGATGCTCCTGGTGTACAAGTAGTATATAATCTCATCTAAATGTTGGTGGAGAATAATTATATTCAGACTTGCCCCATCACATGACCAGAAACACTTGTATCTAGTGGAAATAATCAAGGAAGGATTCTACTGAATAACGGCACAATGGTGTTGAAATTCTGGAATGAATAATTTTTTTTCCAGAAAGTATATTTGGAAAATTGTGTATGTTTTTATTATACAAAAAATAACATTTACATTTTAAATCAAAAGGCTTGTCCAATGACTAGTCTTTTTTACTTTTTTATTTAATTGATTGGAATGATTTTTGTTAAGCCACTGAGATCATCATAGATTCAGTGAACTGTGGTACCAATGTTCTTAGTTGGATGTGGGACCACTTTCTATCAACATTTCTACCTTATTTATGCATCACACTTTCATGGTCTGTAAAACATAAAATTCTGCCATGAGGGTTAAGCACTTCAAAATTTCCTTGATAGTTTAGGATTCGAGAAAGATATCAGCCATCAATCATTTTTCATGTAATTCAGTACTATATTCAATTACAAATGGTAAAAAATGCCTAGTTTACATTTTTTACACTCATGGTATCATTAAGATACCTGCGCCATGATTTCTTGTACAGTAAAGTATAATGGTATTTTCTTATCTTCGACTTACAGAACCCAGACTGTTATTAGCTATTGTGCATGATGTGTAACAGAGCACAAAAAAAGTCCAAAGCGGTTAAAATAATCAGAAAAGTTGATGACCAATGGTTTGCAAGTAACTTGTTAATTAAATTGAGAATTTTCCTTGCTGTCAGAACAGGAAATTGTACTAAAATAAAGCCCCCCAATCACCAAGAAAATTTTAATTATTGCAGTTTCCTAATATGCAAGAACAAAAGTTCTAATTTAGATGTAGTAATGATGTTGTTAATCACTTTCAGTACGAATTACAGATTCAGTGTAAGCCGGAGAAAAATGGAGAATACATTACTGCAAGTCTTTTCCTGAAATTGTGAAGATGCCTTCAATTCAAGTAGCCTTTTCACTTGAATGATAGTTTCTTTTTTATAAAGAAATTGAATGGCAAGGGGGGCAAACAATACAGTCAAGAAACTAAAATTGTTGCTGACATTCTGTGCATAAGCACAATGCTTGATCGATCTGAATTGCACAGGTAATGCAAAGTTCTTCATAGAAAAAATGAATGTATTAAGTATTCACTAATACTCAATTATAAAATAAAACCATTGAGCTTTAAACAACCACATTGCAGTAACAATCATAGATATATTACAGTTGGAGCATTTGAAGAAATGTATTAGTATACTGTATGGTCCACCGTTTTGTGCTATGCAAGAATATCAAGGATAGATCTCACGTGTAAAGAGATAATCACTGGAAAAAAATGTTATACTGGCAAGACAAATATATTATTCATCTGGTTCCTTAGCGCTCTGCTCCACCATTAAGTCTGTGCTTTGAATTTTGGTGGCACAGAGCCACAAACAGCACAGACCAGAACAGCTCATAGTGGGAATGGAGCTAGGTAAGTAGGCTGCAAGGTCTCCATACTGTGAAGGCACTGTGGGGGCATCACGATATATAAGGGAGTGCCCTGTAGAACCTAATAATGTGTGGAGGAACTGCGGGTGAAGCAGTATGGGTGATGGGCACTTTGGAACATTATACTCTGTAAGGTATCATAATATGCAGCAAGTATTATAATGCATGCAGAGGTCACGTGCAGATATCATAATGTTTTTGGGACATGGTGGTAGCCAACTGTGCTTGGGGCCGTGTGTGAACACTATGCTATGATTGGTTGGCACTGTGGGGGCATCATACTGTGTTTAGCAGCACTTTTGAGATTTCATACTGAGTTTGGGGCATTGTGGGGGTAACAGGTGTAGTTGACACTGTGGAAAGAATGCACTGTAGAGACATCATACTGTTTTTGTAGGGCTTACTGATGAGTCAAATTGTATGGAAGAATGCATTATTAGAGCATCATTTTGCATGGGGGCATCTTTTGGGTATTATATTTAGAGATGGGCGAACCTGAACAGTAAAGTTCAGGGTCCGGTAAAGTTCGGGGTCGATTCTGCACACTTAGTGTCCATGTCCAACCCCGAACACGGACGTCTCATGGAAGACTGTGTAACTGTTCTGGTTCATCAGCCTGAACAAAGTTTGTTGAAAGGCTACACATACGCCCATGTGCTGTGCGCCTCTGCAGAATGAACTTATATACCAGGCTTTAGAGCAGTGTTTCTCAACTCCAGTCCTCAAGACCCACCAACAGGTCATGTTTTCAGGATTTCCTTAGTATTGCAAAGGTGATGGAATTAATGCTTGAGCAATACTAAGGAAATCCTGAAAACATGACCTGTTGGTGGGTCTTGAGGACTGGAGTTGAGAAACACTGCTTTAGAGGATCAATGATTAGTGGGGTAGAAGCTGCTCGCATGCGCAAGTAAGTATGGCAATGTTACTGGTGCTTGTTAGTTATTTTATCATGCCTACAGGGGCATCATAACATGCTGACTAGTCTGGGAACACTATATATATATATATATATATATATATATATCTATATCATAAACGGACTTTAGAAATATTTTTTAGAAAGATCTGTTTATGTACTGTATGTAATATAATAAAGGGACTGTTAGGCAGTGTGTTTGCATATGCAGACTCAACTGCTGGTGTTACTGGGGGCACAATGGACCTGACAGGTGCCCTTTAACCCCTTCGTGACGGAGCCCTTTGTCGTTTTTGCATTTATGTTTTTTGCTCCCCTTCTTCCAGAGCCATAACTTTTTTATTTTTCTGACAATATGGCCATGTAAGGGCTTGTTTTTTGCAGGATGAGCTGTAATTTTTAATGACAAATTGGTTTTACCATATTTTGTACTGAAAAAAGGTAAAAAAAATTCCAAGTGCAGTGAAATTGCAAAAAAGTACAATCCCACATTGGCTTTTTGCTTGGCTTTTTTACTAGGTTCACTAAATGCTAAAACTGACCTGCCATTATGATTCTCCAGGTCACTATGAGTTCATAGACACCAAACAGGTATAGGTTCTTTTTGATTTAAGTGGCAAAAAAAATCTAAAGTTTGTTAAATAAAAAATTGCACCATTTTCCAATACATGTAACGTGTCCATTTTTTGTGATCTCGGGTTGGGTGAGGGCTTAGTTTTTGCACGCCAAGCTGACGTTTTTAATGATATCATTTTGGTGCAGATATGATCTTTTGATCACCCGTTATTGAATTTTAATGCAATGTCGCAGAGACCAAAAAAGTAATTCTGGTGTTTTTAATTTTTTTTTCTCGCTAAGTCGTTTAGCTGTTTGTTACTAGGTTAAATTTTGTTGTCACTTTCCGTCCAGTGTTCAAAAATGTCAAGGCTGATGCTTTGTCCTAGAGCTTCACTGGTGGTGGTGACCATGAGAACACTGCCCCAATTTTTCAGAAGGGGGTAGTCATTTTGGCTTTGTACCCTGAGCTGGAAGGTGAGGTGTTGGATGCCCAGTGGGGCGCTCCGGCCTCCTGCCTTTCTGGAAGGTTATTTGTACCATCTAATCTGCGCCGCAAAGTAAATAAGGAACATCACAGCTCTGTGCTTCATGGTCATCCAGGTGGTAAGACAACTGCAGACCTCATTTATTGTTGTTTTAGGTGGTCGGAGTTGCATCGGGATGTGCTTGTAGTATCTGCTCGCATTCTAAGGTATATCATACCATCCGTCTGGTACTCTTCTTGGGCTACCTATTCCTCACAGGCCATGGACACACTTGTGCATGGATTTTATTATTGAATTCCCGGTATCTGCAGGCAAGACTGTGGTTTTGGTGGTTGTAGATAGGTTCAGTTAGATGGTTAATTTTGTTGCTTTACCGGCACTTCCAAATGCCAAGAATCTTACTTAGCAGTTTATAAATAAGATCGTGAAGCTTCATGGAGTTCCATCAGATGTGATGGTCAGATCGGGGGACACAATTTCTTTCAAAGTTCTGGAGAGTGTTCAGCTCTCGACTGGGGGTGCAACTGTCCTTTTCATCTGCCTTCCATCCCCAATTGAATGGACAGACAGAGCACGTTAATCAGAATTTGGAGACTTACCTCAGTTGTTTTGCCTCCAAGAATCAGGAGGATTGGACATCTTACTTACCGCTGGCAGAATTTGCTATTAATAATTATCGTCAGTAGTCTACCGGCAGGTCACCGTTCTTTCGGGCATAAGGTTACCATCCACAGTTTGGTACTTTTAGCAGGGGAGGGGCTTTGGGAGTTCCTGAGGAGGAATATTTTGCTTTGTCACTCTCTTTGGTGTGGCAGGGGGTTTTGAGTAATTTAAAAATCATGGGAGACAGGTACAAATGTATGGCTGACAGAAAATGTTTGCCAGGTCCGGACATGAATAGATTTATGAGTCCCTATAAATCGTCATTAACCCAGCATAATTTCTTCTTGAGCTACCCCAGGCCCTTAAGATCTACAATGTCTTTCACAGGTCTCTGCTCAAGAAATATGTGGAACTTATTAAGTCTTAACCCCTATTGCCACCCCAATAATGGTTGATAGTAATCTAGAGTTTCCAATTTCGAGGATTGTAGATTCTTGCCTCCAGCGTCGGTACCTACAATACTTGGTGCAATGTAAAGGTTATGGCCCAGAGGAAAGGATGTGGATTTCAGCATCAGAAGGTGAATGCTTCCAGGCTTATTCGTTCATTCCTCAGCTCTTATCCTGAGAAACCTGGTCCTGAGTGTCCTGAGGCCACTTGCAGAAGTGGGGTGCTGTCATGGGTGTGTCAGATGCTACAGAGAGTCGCTCTGCATCTTGCTGCAGAAGGTCTCTGTGTTTGGCATTGCAGAGGTCTCCTTTATCCTTCTGAATTTTGAACCAAGTGGCAACTTCCCTCTGGCTCTAAATGGCACACCTGGACCTTGGTGTTTAGAGACTCTCAGTCTGCTTCAAGGAGTTGCCGGTTATATTCACATTGTCCCTTGTGAAAGCTTGGAGCTATACCATTCGGATTACTTCCTCTTTGGTGCTGTTGGAGGAAGTTTGGTGTTACCTCTCTGAGTGTGCTCAAGCTAAGTTGCTTCCCCTTTGTCTTCTTTCTTCTCTTTAGTGTAGAGTGGGGACATACCAAAGTTCATCTCCCCTTCCCTATTCAGAGCCTAGCTTTAGGGATATACTGGTGTTAGGTACCTGCTTGTGATTGGTGTGGAACCAATATAGTGATGGTAGGGGAGGCAGGGTGCTATTATTTCTGCCTATGGGTCTCCACTCCCCCTTTCCCTAGTGTTTAGGCTTCCTTCCCTTCTTCCCTTCGTTTTGCACTTAGTCTTCTCACACTGTGCGTGACAGTCAGGGAGTTTTTATTTCAAATAATTGACTCTGTGTCTATATTTCAAATAATTGACTTTACTTTATCTGTGTCTTTATTAGTCTTTATTACATTTGATTATGGGGTTAATAGGCTGTGAACCAGACGCTCTGCATTCCTAGTGTGAACATTGCCATATACAGATGGTACTTTTGTGCACTGGTGTACCACACGGCCAATCCCTGATTGAAGGCTGGCTGTTTAATTTGGTATTAATGCACCTGTGTAGTCGCCATTTTACTTGTGTCCGCTGCACTCTTCTCAGTGCATCAGTATTGAGGCCTTTTCAGACAGGTAAGCATCTCTGCTTGTTTTTGGTGTTTTCTTGAATTTTGGATTTTTTTAATACGCTTTTTGTGGTTTGATTTTTTATTAATATTAGTTCGCAGCTGTCTATTTAACCTTTGCTGGTTAGTAAATATTGGGGGGACCCTATGTCATTTTTTGGGGGGTCCTCCTTGTAATAACCAGTAAATGCTAAGCAAACAGCTGTGAGCGAGTATTAACAGCCTGAATCTGAAAATTGTGATATGTATTTGTGTTCAGCGCCCCTGAGTCAATATTTTGTAGGACCATATTTGTTTGCAGTTGCTGCTGCAAGTCTCTTGGGGTATGTTTCTATCAGCTTTGCAGATCTAAAAGCTGAACATGTTGCCTATTCTTCCTTGTAAACTCCGACTAGCTCAGTGAGATAGATGGTGAGCATCTGTGAACAACAATGTTCAAGTCTTGAGTTGACACAAATTCTCATTGAGCTTTAGATGTGAACTTTGATGGGGAATTTCAAACATATGAATATGCCTTGATCTAAAACATTCCATTGTAGCTCTGGCAATATGTCCATCATGCTGAAGGATAAACCTACACGCCAGTCTCATGTCTTTTGCAGTCTCCAACAGGTTTTCCTCCAGGAATGTCCTACATTTTACCTCTATCAATTTTTCCATCAGTTATGATCAGCTTCCTTGTCCCTACTGAACAAAAGCATCACCAAATAATGATGTTGCAACCATCTCACAGGGATGTTATTTTCAGGGTGATGGGCAGTGTTCGTTTTCTAAAACACATAGCATTTTGCATTTAGCCCCCAAATTTCTACTTTGGTTTCATCTGACAAGAGCACAATATGCTAGCTATGTCCCCTACATGACTTTTTGTAAACTGCACATGGGACTTCTTATGACTTGCTTGCAAAAATTTATTTTTTTCTCGCCACTTTTCCATATAGTCCAGATTTATGGAATATACGATCAAGGCCACCGTCAGTATTTGGTCATTATTTTGCATCAGTTTTTGTAAGTCAAAACCAAGAGTGGGTTAAAAATGATGAAATGGTGCATGAGTATACTTTTCCTTTGATTATTCCACTCCTTGTTCTGGCTTACAAACACTGAGGAAAAAACTGACCAAATACTGAACGTGTGAACATAGCTTAATAGTTGTCCTGTGGAGAGATTTTCCCACCTGGGCAGTGGATCTCTGCAGCTCTTCCAGAGGGACGATGAGCTTCTTGGCTATTCCATTAATTAATGCTCCACTTGCTTGGGATGTCAGTTTAGATGGGCGACCATATCATGGTAGCTATGAAGTTGTGCCATAGTCCTTCCTTTTTTGGATGATGGATTGAACTCTGCTCTGTGAAATGTTTGTCTGGTTTGTTCCTTAGTTTTCATTGTGCTGTTTCACCTCCAATGTTCTCACATTAACCTCTGAGGGTTTCACAGAACAGCTGTAGTTATACTGTTAAAAAAATAACATGCAGGTACACTCAATTTACTAATTATGTGACTTTTGGTGGCAATTCATCACTCAATAATTTAAATAGGAGTATTAGACTACAGCGGGCTGAATAGAAATGCATGTCAATTTTCAGAGTTATATTTTTAAGATAATTAGAAAACCATTTATAATTTCCTTTATACTTCACAGATGCACAAATGTGAATTTGACATCACAAAGAGATAGGGATCCCTTTTATCCAAAAAAGAAAATCATCCATGCAACCACAAAATGGATCAAATTGTGAATTGACTTTGGGGAATCTTGGCACTATTTATATCACATATTGAATGAATTTAAGAAACCTCCATTGAAAAGTAATAAAAAAGCATCATGTGTCCACAATAGAGTGGAAAGAGCAGATGTAGGAAATAATATTATGTCAACATGACTGTTATTTTTAGCCACTCCAAAAATTGGAATTTATCTGTGATTAAATAGCTTTCAATGTTTAAATGTGATGAAGGGAAATGCTATTTAAAATTCATTAACAAGACAAGCATTTTCCTCCCTCCCACACTGCATCTAGCTCACTATCTGTCTTTCAACCGATCACCTGAAAAGAAATTAACAGGCACCATACATCCTCTTGCCCTACTACCTGCAGCAGTGACCCTATTTCCTCATATCTCCTTCAGTCCCTTTTCCCGGCTGTTACCGCTCACTTAACTAAAATAATTAATCTCTCTCATTTGGTATCTCTCCCTCCTCATTTAAACATGCCAGCATATATCCATTACTTTAAAAAAATCAATTGACCAGAACTGCGCTGCTAACTACAGACCTATTTCTTCCTTTCATCTCTAAACTTCTGGAACTCTTGGTCCTCTGTCTAATCCACTATCTCTCAGGTGACTCTTTTCTTGGCTATTTACAATCTGGTTTCAGCTCTTTACACTTTACTGAATCTGCCCTCAGTAAAGTCTCTAATGATCTACTAACAGCTAAATCTAATGGTCACTACTCTCTACTGATTCTCCTGGATCTCTCTGCAGCAATCGACTGTTAAGGGCCAGCGGAACGCACCTAATAGATATTAAAGAAAGGTGCGTTCGCAGCCCGGGGTCCACCGTGCAGGCAGAGCCTGCTGCTAGTAAAATGGCGCAAATAGGCAGTATGAGTGAACTCTGTTATCCCGCAGAGTCGCAGATGTAAATGCTGTAGCACTATATGGCGATATAAGCGGACTCGGTTAGTCCACAGAGTCGCTAACTAAAAACGCTGTAGCGCTATATAGCGGTATAAGCGAACTCTGTTACTTCACAGAGCCGCTGTGACAAAGACTGTGTCCTGTCAGACTCACAGGCGACACAGATGACCGCTAAGCGATTGCAGTCTGAGGTCATGCAATACACACAGCAAACTCCTCACCGGAGGTGCCGGTATACTAGGGGCTTATTACAGCCAGAGCCCTGAATCCAAACACACAAACTCCTCACCGGAGGTGCCGGAATTCTAGGGACTTATTTCAGCCGGGTCCCTAACCACATGCATAAGACCACACTGGCGCAAGCACGTAACAGATATGATACTAGCGCACGGCCGTGCGGTTATGCAACCCTTTTATAGTAGCCACGAGTACAAGACCTTCCAGAACTGACCAATAGGAAGCAGCTTCAAAACACAATCAGCTTCAGGACCTTCCTGGAGGACCAATAGGAGGCGCAGCTGTATCCGAGCATGTGACCCCTGATCTCCAATGGGAGATCTTGCCCAGGGCATGCTTAGATGGGAAGCAGAGGACTTAGTCCCAAAGCTGCCTGCTCCAACACTGGTTACAACAGAGGATCCAGGAGAGGCAGCAGCAAGTCTCCGCACAGCATCAAACTGGCGAGACGCTGGGACCAACGTCTCTGCTGAGCAGGCTCCACTGCGGCCGGAGATGGATGGGGACCACAGCGGGAATAGCTCAAGATTCCCCCTGTGCAGAAGTGGGAACTCGAACCCTAACATCGACACTGTCAATCATCAGCTTCATTCTCAATATGCTCCGTTCTATTGGCCTAAAACTTACCACTCTCTCCTTGTTCTCATTTTACCTCTCTGAACGCTACTTCATTGCATCTTTATCTGACTCTGCTTCCTCTCCTCTTCTCCTTACTGTCAGGGTTCCTCAAGAATCAGTCTTAGGCCCCCTCATCTTCTCCTTATACACTGCCCCTATTTGACAAAAAATCAGTAGAATCAGTTTTCAGTACCATCTCTATGCTGATGTCACCTAATTATACACATTGTCTCCTGACATCACCCCTGCATCATTACAAAATACCATTGATTGTCTTTCCACTGTCTTTAACATTATGTCTTCCCTCTTTCTAAAACTGATTTTGTCAAAAACTAAATTCATTGTATTTCTTCGCACCACTAACATACCTATGCCCGATATTGCCATTTTCTTGTGTGGTTCTACCTTTGCTCCCCAGCAACATGCCCTCTGTCTTGGGGTATTATTTCACTTAAATCTTTCCTTCACTCCCCACAGCCGATCACTCGCTTTATCATGTCACCTACACCTCAAAAAATCTATAGAATTCGAACTTTTCTAACCTTTGACTGACTCAGCAAAAACTTATATTGTTGCTCTTATTCATTCTTGTCTAGACAATTGCAACTCTTTACTAATTGATCTCCCTCATACTAAACTCTCACCTCTCCAATTTGTCCTGAATGCAGCAGTCAGGATAATACTCCTTTCCAATCGCTACAACAATGCATCTATACTGTGCCAACTGTTGTACTGGTTGCCTATCCTCTACAGAATTCATTATAAACTTTTCACTTGTGCCCACAAAGCGCTCCATGGTTTAGCACCTCCCTACATCTCCTCACTCATCTCAGTCTACCACTCTACCCGTGCCCTTTGTTCTTTTAATGAGCTAAAGCTATCCTCCTCAATACTAACCTCCCACTCAGGTGTCCACGTCTTATCCCATGCTGCGCCACTTCTTTGAAATGCACTACCCAGGACAATTCAAGTAATTCCAAAGACCAACAGTTTTAAGCATGGCCTAAAAATGCATTTCTTTAGACTGTTCTATTGCCTCACCTCACTTATCTAACTATCCTAATTTTGCTCATATGACATTTTCTTAAGAATCAGGATGATCGTAGCATCTATTCACACACACTCCATGCATGCAATTAATTGCCCTCTGTGTCAGTACTTGTACACATACTGGCTGGCGACCAGTTCATGCAGCATTATGTGAATACCCTATTTGATTGGTGGACCATATAATACAAGCACTTTTTACCATTTTCTTTTTGTGTCCTCCCTATTTCTTTATAGATTCTATGCTTGCGAGGAGGTTCTTCACTCATTTTTCATTCACTCATAAGAAAAACAGACCTACTTCACCACCCTGATCTCCTCACTAGCAAAAACCCCAAGAAACTTTTTGACACTTTTCACTCCCTCCTCAGGCCAAAAGCACAAGCCCCTATCACAGACATTTGTGCTGACGACCTGGCCTCCCACTTTATAGAAAAAATAGATACTATCCGTCAGGAAATCTGCTATCAACCACCAAGTGCTGTGACTCCCATCCCTCCCTGCATTTCCCCTGGCTCACTTTCCACATTTGATCCCATCACAGAAGAAGAAGTCTCCAGACTCCTCTCTTCCTCTCGTCTGACTACATGCACTACCGACCCCATTCCCTCACATCTCCTCCAGTCTCTCTCTCCAGTTGTCACAACTCACCTAACTACAATCTTTAATCTCTCACTCTCCTCTGGCATTTTCCAATCCTCCTTCAAACACTCCATCATTACTCCATTACTAAAGAAACCCGCTCTCGACCCTTCCTGCACAAACAACTACAGACCGGTCTCCAATCTCCCCTTCATCTCTAAACTCTTGGAGCGCCTAGTCTACTCCCGCCTCATCCGTTACCTCTCCACTTACTCCCTCCTAGACCCTTCACAGTCCGGCTTCCGCCCACTACATTCGACTGAAACTGCACTCATCAAAGTGACCAATGACCTTCTTACAGCAAAACGTAACGGCGACCACTCTCTGCTCATTCTACTCGACCTTTCTGCAGCTTCGACACTGTTGACCACTGTCTCCTACTGTCTAGGCTCCAGTCACTAGGTATTAAGGACACTGTTCTCTCCTGGTTCTCCTCCTATCTTTCTGACCGCTCCTTCAGTGTTTTGTTCTCTGGCTCCACGTCATCTCCTCTTCCTCTCACTGTCGGTGTACCCCAGGGCTCAGTCCTTGGCCCCCTTCTCTTCTCTCTCTACACGGCCCCAATTGGACAGACCATCAGCAGATTTGGCTTTCAGTACCATCTTTATGCTGATGACACACAACTATACACGTCATCCCCCGACCTTACCCCCGCTGTTCTACAGAACGCCACCGACTGTCTGTCCGCAGTCTCCAACATCATGTCCGCTCTCTATCTGAAACTTAACCTCTCCAAGACTGAACTCCTTCTGCTCCCGCCGTCTACTAACCTCCCTAAATCTGACATTTCCCTCTCTGTGGGCGGCACCATAATAACACCCCGGCAGCAGGCTCGCTGTCTGGGTGTTATGTTTGACACCAATCTCTCCTTCACCTCCCATATACAATCTCTTGCCCGCTCTTGCCGTCTACACCTAAAGAACATCTCTAGAATCCGCCCTTTTCTCACCATGGAAACAACAAAAACCCTCACTGTAGCATTGATCCACTCCCGCCTGGACTACTGCAACGCTCTATTACTTGGCCTCCCCATTACTCGACTATCCCCTCTCCAGTCCATCCTTAATGCAGCAGCCAGGGTCATCCATCTGGGTAATCGGTACTCGGACGCGTCCGCTCTTCGCCAGTCCTTACACTGGCTGCCCATTCATTATAGGATCCAATTCAAAGTACTGGTTCTCACCCACAAAGCTCTCCACAGTGCAGCACCCCCCT
The DNA here is from genome assembly GCA_033576555.1 of Oophaga sylvatica. Lineage (NCBI taxonomy): Eukaryota > Metazoa > Chordata > Amphibia > Anura > Dendrobatidae > Oophaga > Oophaga sylvatica. The sequence goes on along the minus strand of JARQOD010000005.1, from coordinate 323,666,093 downwards.
ACATCTCCTCCCTCATTTCTATCTATCGGCCTAACCGACTGCTGCGCTCTGCAAATGACTTTCGACTAACCTCTGCACTAATCCGTACCTCCCACTCCCGACTCCAAGATTTCTCCCGCGCTGCGCCAATCCTCTGGAATGCTCTACCCCAAGAAATTAGGACTATCCACAATTTGCATGGTTTCAGGCGCTCCCTCAAAACACATTTGTTCAGAGTGGCCTATCACATTCACTAACCAAAGTCGTTCTATGTTTAAGTGTGTATGTGTAGCCCATTCACTATCTCCATCCATGCCTCACTCCCTCAAGATGGCTGGACCATCATTGTAAATGCACCATTGTATATACACACCTGTACTTTGTATCTCTCCCACCTCATTGTAGATTGTAAGCTCTCACGAGCAGGGTCGCTTATTTTGCTTTAATTATTATATTGTTAACGTTGTTACCTATGACTTGTGTTTTGAAACTGTTAAACTGTAAAGCGCTGCGGAATATGTTGGCGCTATATAAATAAAGATTATTATTATTATTATTATTATTTTGGTATCTGAGTTATGTGTTATTCTGTAATGTCTTTTATTGTCTGATCAAGTCTCCTCTAAAATATAAAGTGTTGTGGAATATATTGTCGATGTATATAAAAAAAGAATTCTTCTTTCTTCTTATATTATTATTATTATTATATTTAAGGTAAAAGATATTTCACATGCAATTTAAGTTAATTGTGAGAAAATTACAATGCAAATATTTTTGTTGTTATTGTTTGCTAATGTCAAACTCAGAATATGTCCATACATGAAATCTCACATTACTTCTAGAAATGTCACATGGTAATCTTGTGAACGTAAGTGAGGGGCTTCTAGTGCAACTCTTTCATATCATATTACAAACATTTCCACCGTGGGTCAATAATGAATATCTGTCAGATGCCGGGTCTGTAACAACTCTGATCACTGCCAATTTCTCAAATTATAGTGCCTGTGTGTGTGCGTACTTCCGTTAGCTCCTAGCAATCTATGGATCATCATTGTATTCAGGAAGCTGCTGAAAGTCCGTGTAACAGCCATCGTGGTTCTCCTGCAAAGATTTGCTACGAGCTGAGTTTCATGTGAGAACCGCAATTTACCTATGCATTTCAATACTATATTATAGAGTAAGTGAAAAAAATTAATCTACAAATTTGAATCACTCCCTTTTTTCACATTAAAAAATAAAGAAATAAGAAAAAAAATTACAGTGCCATGACCTCACTCAGCAATGCAAACAGAAAAAATAAAAATGTTATGCGTATCAGAAAGTGGAGACAAAAAAACATTTTTTTACCCCTAAATTAACACACAGAAAAAATGGAAAAGTTTGGTATCAGCTGTCATACTAATTTGGAGAATCTTTTTTCTTTAATAATTTGTTCTGCACAAAGTGCACTGTGTAAATAAAAACAAAAAAATAACAATGATAGAATTGCTTTTCCCTCACTCAATTTTCTGCCCTTGAAAAATTTTTCTAGTTCCAGTTTTTCCAATTCCAGTACACTGTATGGTAAAATTAAAAGTATCACTCAAAAATACAAGTTATTTTGCAGAAACAATGCCTCATATGGCTGTGAAGACAGAAACAAATAACATATCTCTTAGAACAAATGGATGGAAAAGCAAAAGAGCAAAGATCAAAAGTTTTTTTAATCATGAAGGAGTAAAAATAACTTCTAGGCTGTATTCTGTAGAACTACAAAATGTTATTATTTAAAAGTGAAACGAATCAATATGTTTGGAGATCTTTTTCACAAAAACAGACCTATACATAGTGAATTGCTGCAGAATAGCTCATTCTTCCAAAGTTAACTTTATTTCAAGTTTAAAAATCATTTGTTAGAATTTTTACTATAAGAAAAACTTAAATCCATACATATTTTGATTATTTGATATGAAAGATTAATAATAAAAGGTTAGCTTTACATATCACATTTAGGCCAGGGTCCCATTTGTGACTGCAATGCGAGAAACTCTGCGGAAGTCTCTCGCCACAATACCCGGCACTGCCGCCGGCACTCGGGACTGGAGTGTGCGGCTGCACATATTTCTATGCAGCTGAACGCTATGGTTCGATTGCCAGCAGCCGTGCCGGGTATTGAGTCAAGAAACTAGTGCGAATTTCTCGCATTGCAGTTGCAAGTGTGACCCCGGCCTTACATTGTTAAAATCTTGCTTTGTCAGTGAAAAAACAATTATGTTTAAAGGCAACGTGTCATATGCCCAAATGCTGTTTAACTGCAGATATGAGGTTAATCTGCTGGTTAATAGCTCTATAAAGCTGTGCAGCTGCTGTACTGAAATTACCTTTATTCCTCCCAGTAGTATACTGGTTTCTGATATAGAGGCAAGCCCGTGATGCTTCAGTCACAGCTCAGTATGCAGTGAGCAGCATCTGAAAACACACCATGGCTCATTGAAAGGCTGCCATCTCTGTAGCGTATCAATGCAGAGCCAACTCTCAGTCAATGTGTCAGGACATACTTACGCCTGAGCCCCCGCGCACTGTACAGAGGCAGGTCATCTTTAAAAATCTATTAACCTGCAGAATACCAGAATAAATTAAAGTTAATAGTGATTACTGCTAGGCTTCAGCGTTTGAAAGGTCTAAAATAAATTTATATCACGATAGTGTTATTATGAATTGGAGAAATTGTTTAATTTTTCGACGAAATATAAGGTTAATTAAATATAAATGCAAAAAGCAAATAAGCCACATCAAAATATTAATTCTGTATTTCTGTTGTAATTTTGTATGTAATTACGAGCAAGTGCATTTAATCACTTGCTGATCATGGTCTTGGCTAGTAGCCAGTGACGTTCTGGTGCCATTTTGGCTTGACATGATCTATAATCAGATTAGCCAGCTCACGCAGGTGTATACAGTATGTGTGGACTGGAAGTCACTTTATCAAATTACAGCACTGTGTGACACTGTTAGACAGTGGGAAAAATGCAAATTCTGAATGCTTTAGAAAATAAATTTTAGAGCTTTATTTGTATCGACAATTAACAAATTGTAAAGTGAATAAACAAATTAGATATTTAAATCAAATATTTCATGTTACCACCTTTTGCATCTAAAACAACATTTCTTCTACACACATGGTCAAAATTGTTGGTACCCCTTGTTTAATGACAAAAAAACCCACAATGATGACAAAAATAACTTGAATCTGGCAAAACTAATAATAAATCAAAAATCTATGAAAATGAACAAGTGAAAGTCAGACATTGCTTTTCAAAGATTTTTCCACATAATTAAAAAAAAAATAAAACTCATGAAATAGGCCTGGACAGAAATGATGGTACCCCTGAAAATAATGTGACAAAAGGGACATGTTAAATCAAGGTGTGTCCACTAATTAGCATCACAGCTGTCTACAATCTTGGATTCAGTGAGTGGGCCTGTATAGACGTCTACAGATACTCACTGTGCTGTTTAGTGACATGGTGTTTATCACACTCAACATGGACCAGAGGAAGCGAAGGAAAGAGTTGTCTCAAGAGATTAGAATGAAAATAATAGACAAACATATTAAATGTAAAAGTTATAAGACCATCTCCAAGCAGCTTGATGTTCCTGTGACTACAGTTGCACATATTATTCAGAAATTCAAGCTCCACGGTACTGTAGCCAATCTCCCTGGACGTGGTCGCAGGAGGAAAATTGATGACAAATCAGAGAGACATATGGTAACAAAAGAGCCCAGAAAAACTTCTAAACAGATTAAAGGTGAACATGAAGCTCAAGGAACTTCAGCGTCAGATTGCACCATCTGTCGTTGTATGAGCCAAAGTGGACTTCATGGGAGATGACCAAGGAGGACACCATTGTTGTAAAAAAAATCATGAAAAAACTCCAGACTGGAATTTGCCAAACTACATGTTGACAAGCCACAAAGCTTCTGGGAGAATGTCCTATCGACAGATGAGACAAAAATTGAACTTTTTGGCAAGGCACATCAGCTCTATGTTCACAGACAGAAAAATAAAGCATATCAAGAAAAGAACATTGTCCCTACTGTGAAACATGGAGGAGGCACTGTTATGTCCTGGGCTGCTTTGCTGCATCTGGCACAGGGTGTCTAGAATCTGTGCAGGGTACAAAGAAATCTCAAGACTATCAAGGGATTCTAGAGAGAAATGTGCTGCCCGTGTCATAAAGCTTTGTCTCAGTCGCAGGTTATGGGTCTTGAAACAGGATAATGACCCAAAAGACACAGCTAAAAACACCCAAGAAAGGCTAAGAGGAAAACATTGGACTATTCTGAAGTGGCCTTCAATGAGCCCTGACCTAAATCCAATTGAGCAACTTTGGAAAGAGCTGAAACCTCTGGAAAAGGCAGCCTTTAAACACGAGACAACTGGAGCAGTATGCTCTTGAGGAGTGGGCCAAAATACCTGAGGAGAGGTGCAGAAGTCTCATTGACAGTTACAGGAATCGTTTGATTGCAGTGATTGTCTCAAAAGGTTATGCAACAAAATATTAAGCTGTGGTTTTTTCTGTCATTAAACGAGGGGTACCAACAATTTTGACCACATGTATAGGTACAATGCACCAAGTTGTTTAATGAGTTCATCAGGAAAGTGTTCCAACCATCTTGGAAAACTAACCCTTTCTTCTGTAATGTTGACTCACACAAATCCCTTTGTCTCTTCATGCAATCCTTCAATGATGCTAAAATTGAGATCAGGGTCTTGTGATTACTTAATCATCATCTATAGGACATCTTATTATTCTTATATGCCGAAGATAGTTAATTACATTGTCTACATGTTTTGGTGTCGTTGTCCACTGCAGAATAAATTTGACCCGGTCTGTGGCCCTGCGTGTCCCAATAAAAAATGAAGAAGAGTAAAAATAAAAAGTTATGTGGGACAGGGGAATAGTTTGTAATGCTACCCGTGTATTCAGCAATAAAGGTTTAGACGACGCTGCCTAAGAGACCGCTGGGGCTGTTGGTGATGCAGCAGAGTTTTTACAGCTCCCACGGATAGAGCTAGGCCCCATGACAGTTATGGGTGTTAAAGATGATAAGTTGTAGTGCAGGGCAGATGAATGCAGAAAGTAAATCTGAGTCACAGCGGGGTTTGGTATTTTTCATTTACCTTTACTGGAATATATTGAGTGCAGACCAGGGCACTGGTTTACAGATGACAATGGAGGTCCGGCAGCCTGAAGCAACTTAGGATCCACTAAGCCAGGTGGTTTGGAGGTCTGCTTTCTACTACGCTGCTCTCTCTGAAGTCCTTGCTGCCTAAAGCTATGCTCAGTCCTCTGTTCCCTATTGTTCCTCAGTGCTTGCCCGTATGGCAGGCAGCTTGAGCCTATTAAAGGTGTCGCTCCTTCATGGCAGCTTCGTGCTCTGGTCTCTGCTCTCCTTCAGGTGTATGATGGGGTCAGGAGACCTGCAGTCCCCTGCCCTCCGTATTTAGCTGCCGGGACTGTGTACCCATGCAGGAGAGGACTCCAGTGTCCAGTTCTAGTGATGAGCTCTGGGATGAGCTTGATTACAGCTCCACTTCCCATTTTCTCCTAAACTTCTCTCCTCCTCTGAATCTTCTCCCACTCTTTCTCTCTCTAGTGTTAAGACGAGCTCCTCTCTCCTCCAGTTCCCTACACAGACTCTCACAGATTGACTAACCCCGCCTCCAGGCCAGAATTAATAGGGGAAGCTCCCCTGAAAACGGGTTTAGAGCTCCCCCTTCTGGTATGGAGTTCGGAAAAGTGTTGCATGCTGGTATTACCTGGCCAGGGGATCCCTCCTTGCTTTCAGGCATGACATCACCCTCTGTGAGGGAGGCAATGCCACTGTGGCAACCGGACTCCTGGGGTGCCACAAATCATGGCAAAGATTAATTGACAGTTTTGGTCTGCAGTTCAGCAAATGGAGTTGGAAATTTAGTCAAGATTAATGGTGTACTCAATGCTGCGAAATACAGGCAGATAGTTATCTGTCATGCAATACCATCAGGAAGTGTCTAATTGTTTCCAAATTTATACCACAACAAGATGATGGTCCCAAACGCACAACCAATGTCATTATGAACTATATTCAGTGCAAAGAAGCACAAAAATTCCTCTAGTGATAATATGACCAATACAAAACGATGAACCGGACATCATCAAGTCTGTCTGGGATTTCATGAAGTATTTGTGCAAGCCTACTTCCACTAGCAGTGATTGTAGCACATTGAGTAATGACAAATTATTGGTGGAGATAAGGTTGGGAGGAGCTTAGGACTTTTTCTACACTGAAAAAATTGTTAGCCGATGATGATGATGCTAATGATGATGATGCTTTGTTGGAAAAGATCTAGGAGCCAGATAGAGGTGAAAAGGAGGTTATATTGTCATACGAGGGGGACTATGTCCTTAGTTATACCAAGTGTAGGCAAAATCTGCTCTTTGTGTTGTTACCTCTAAAGCTGTTGAAACCACCTGTGATGATAGAGAAGTCACAACAGCATCTGGATGCTCTGGTCATGGTAATTCCAAGTCATAACATGAGGGCATCCCAAGTGTGGGAGTTCTTTTGCATGATTGCTGATATATATTACTAGGTATCTGCAGGTTCTGCAGGAGAAAATTCAGCTGTGGACATCCCAAATTGCATAATCTAGGAACTATGGATTTCCATCAGCACATGAAGTGACAACAAATGTTTATTTGTGAAAAGCAATACATCCAACAATTAGAACATGCTTGAATTTGTCTTCATAAATCTTCTCATGCTCATTTTTCTATTAGCCAGACCATAATTTTAAGTACAACCATGTCAGTTTCATCATTACATCATCATCCAACTTCACTGTTTCTAGTACTCCTATTCCTCCTTTTCCAACATACCGCCAGACATTCACCCTTGAATTGTCTTTCAGGAACACAGGTGTATGCTTCCAGTTATCCACTTGGGGGGGTGCAACTAAACTTTCTCCAGGTCATGTTGCTGCTGTGGTTGTTACTGCTTCGATACTGAGTGGAGTCAGATGTCTTTTGAGAAACTATGGCATGTGCTGAGCCCCACAGGGACATAACTATCTGCCAGTTATCTATACCCTTATTTATCTCCTGCACATCCTGAAACAATAGACATGAGCTTATGCTCACCCACAAAAGGGCACAGCTTTAGTTCAACAAATTGCTATTATTCTTTTCATTCATGCAAGGCAAAGCGATGCTAAGCAGTTTTATATAGAGATAGAGTGACTTTCCCTTTTTTTGGGTCGAGTCGGGTTTCATGAAACCAGACGTTCGCAAAAGTCGGGTCGAGCGAAATCGGCCGATTATCGGGAAAAGTCGGTGGTCAGCCGAAACACGAAACCCAATGCAAGTCAATGGGGAATACAAGTCGCAGGGGTGTGAGGACAGTAAACACACCTACAGCGCCCATTTTTCAGAGCCGGAGGGCGGCTCAGCCAAAGAGCGGTGCCGGCGCGGCTTTGAGCGGCGCGGGATTCAAATCCCCCGCCAAAGCCGCGCCGGCACAGCTCATACATTACATACAGAACATACAGAACACATAACATACAGTACATACATATAACATACAACACATAGCATACATATAACACATAACATACAGTACATACATATAACATACAACACGTAACATACATATAACATACAACACATAACATACAGAACATACATATAACACATAGTAAAATTTACTATTGATTGTGGGCTGGAAACCCAATTTGTGCACCAGATACCGCTTCATTGAGTGCCGTGTTATCTATCCATACATATAACACAAACATACAGTACATACATATAACATACAACACAAACATACATATAACACATAACATACAGTACATTACATATAACATACAACACGTAACATACATATAACATACAACACATAACATATATATAACAAACAACACATAACATACATATAACACATAACATACAGTACAAACATATAACATACAACACATAACATACATATAACATACAACACATAACATACATATAACAAACAACACATAACATACAGAACATACATATAACACATTACATACACAGCATACATATAACACATAACATACAGTACATACATATAACATACAACACATAACATACATATAACATACAACACATAACATACATATAACATACAACACATAACATACAGAACATACATATAACACATAACATACAGTACATACATATAACATACAACACATAACATACATAATAACACATAACATCAGTACATACATATAACATACAACACGTAACATACATATAACATATAACACATAACATACAGTACATACATATAACATACAATACGTAGCATACATATAACATACAACACAATAACAGCAGAACATACACATAACATATAACATACAGAACATCACATAGCATAAAAACACATAACATAGAGTACATACTCACCAATCACCTATTCCCCGATGCCATCGTCTCCTGTAATTAAAAATAAAATAATAAAGCAATCTATATCACTCACCTTTCCGCCGTAGTCCAGATAATAACGAGTGTCCCACGTCGATCTCTGATCTAGAACGTTGACAACAGGTGATGTCAGCGCTCTACACCACCCCTGCGTTTGCACTGACATCGACGCAGGAGAAATAACGTCACTTCCATTCATTCTCTCACCGGCAATGCTGGGTGAGAAAATTCCCATGCAGCATTGCCATAAAGTGAGAATGAACTCAGTGATGCACTGCAGGAGCCATTGTCTCCCGTCAGTGCATCACTGGGAACCCTACAGAGCAGTGGCATCATCTGATGTCACTGTTCTATAGGGGAGACCGTCGTGGGACATTCGGTATTAATTGGACTGCGTTGGACGGGATATACGGTTGTTTTATTTTTTTACATTTTATTACAGGAGATCAAGGGCGCCCGCTTGGATCTGAGCGTATAATAAAGATATAAAAACCCTGTGTTGTGTTTTATTTCATTAAAATACTTTATTCTTATGCGTGTGTTATTTTTTTAACCCTTTATTAATATAAGATTAATAATAGAGAGGCGTCTTATTGACCAATTCTGGGGGGGGCTGGGTGCTGGTATTTTTAGCCAGGAAGGTGCGCCAATATCCATGGCCCCTTCCTAGGTTATGAATATCAGCCCGCACTGTCTGCGTAGTCTTTCTGGCTATAAATTACTGGGGGAAACCCCCTGTCATTTTTGGGGGGTCCCCCTATTTTAATAGCCAGTAAATGCTCATTTAAAGTCGCATTGCATACGGATGGAAAAAAGGATGGAAAATGGATGGTGAGATTAAAAATCGCATACAAATCGCATGACAATCGCATGCCAATTGCATTGAATCAGACCACTTTTTCCATCCAAAGAACGACCGTTTTTTTTTCTCAAAAAGTGGGTATGTACCCTTAATTAACATGTGCATGTATGAAATTTTGCACACATGCACTCATGTAATTGTTAATTAAAACTATATATCAAACTACATGAATGAAATGGTTTACTGTATGTAAACCATGTGTCCCTTTCATGTCGGATTCTGTAATGATTTTTCAGAAGCCAGCAATTGAATTAGCGGCTTTCTGCTATGTAGAAGTGTATGAACTATATTATATATATATATATATATAATATATATTATATATATAATAGGATTATTTGCTTTGTAAATTTGATGTGTACAGTTTGTTTTTTGCAATGTTATTTCAACATGAATTTTTACATAGAGAGAACTGCTCAACATAAAACCTCATGTTAAAATCGCATTGCATACGGAAAACGGATGGAAAGCGGATGGAGCGATTAAAATTGCATACAAATTGCATGACAATCGCATGCCAATTGCATAGAATCGGACCGTTTTTTTCCATCCAGAAAACAGACCACTTTTTTCTCTGCAATGAGTATGTACCCTATATACAGTATGTGTCACAATGACATATATATATATTTATTCTTTGTGTATATATCTATTCTTTCTTTTGCGATTTTAAAACTGTCATTTGGATACACTATATGTTGGTTTTGCAAGCCGGCGAGAAGATCTCGCCGTACGGATGCCATACGGATGTCATCGGATGACACACGGATATTTTGATGCGAGGAAATCGCATCCTCGCATTGCACACGGATGACATACGGATAACTGTTCAGGGGACTTTTCTGCATATTAACGGCCGTATAATACGGTCCGATTTTTATACGGTGTGTGGACCCGGCCATAGACAGATAGATAATAATAGATGGGAAAGATAGCCGAAGCTAGATAATAGATAAATAGATAATAGATAAAATAATAGATAATAAAAATATAATAGTTAAAGATAATAATAGATAGATAAAGATAGATAAAGATAGATAGATAGAAATAGATAGATGGGATAGTTTAGATAAAATTTAGATAGATAATAATAAAATGATAGTTTAATAGATAGATAAAAATACATAAATCAATAGAATATATAGAAGATATTATATAATGATAGACAAAGGGCTAAAAATAGAAAAAATAGTAATGAAGATAAAAGATAGAAAAAATAAAAAAGAGGGTTTAGAAGAAAGATAGATTGTAGATAATAGATAGATAGAAAGATAAAAATGAGATAGATAGATAGATGAAGATAGACAGATAATAGAAGATAGAAGATAATAAAATAGATAGATAGATAGATAGATAATAGACAATGATAGATAGATAATGATAATAAAAGATAGAATAGATACAGATAGACAGAAGAAAGATAATATAAAAGACAAGAATGATAGATAGAAAAAAAAAAAGATAGAAAATAGATAATAATAGATAGATATTACATAGAAATAGATAGAAAAATGGTACATAAATATTAAAGACCCACGCGCACACACACAAAACTTCACGCAATAGCTTAATTTTTAAAAAAAAAAGGCGTGGGCTCCCGCGCAATTTTTTGCCCCCAGAGGGGGAAAGCCAAAGCCCGGGCCAATATTTCTAGCCGGGAAGGGTTAATACCCATGGAGCTTCCCGGCTATGAATACCACCCCAGCAGCTAGCCTTTACTGGCTATTAAAATAGGGGGACCCCCAAAAAAAGACGGGGTCCCCCAGTAATTTATAGCCAAAAGGCTACCAGACAGGCTGCAGGCTGATATTCATAGCCTAGGAAGGGGCCATGCATATGGCGCACCCACTGGCTAAAAAATACCAGCCCCCCGGGCCCCCCAGAATTGGCGCATCTGTACATCGTCAATTCCGGCCCCTTAGCCCCTTTTTTTCCCCCCCCTTTAAGCGGGGGATATGGGGAAATAAGGGGTTTAATATCACCTTGCTTTGTAAGGTGACATTTAAGCCCGGTAAATAGTAAGAGGCATTAAAAAAAACCCCCTATCCATTTTTTAATCTTATATTAATAAGGGGTTAAAAAAAAACAAAAACAAGCATAAGAATAAATTTTTTTAATGAAATAAAACACAAAAAGGTTTTTCAAATCTTTATTAAACGCTCAGATCCAAGCGAGGGCCCTCGATCCCCTGCAATAAAACTAAAAAAATAAAAAAACCCCGTATACTCCCTGTCCCGACGCAGCCCAAATTTAAAATAACAAGCCCCACAAACGGCCCCCGGGCTATAGAACAGTGACATCAGGTGATCTACTGCTCTGTAGGGCCCCAGTGATGAAACTGACAGGAAACAATGGCTCCTGAAAGCGCACACTGAGTACATTCTCTCACTTTATGGCAATGCTGCTTGGGAATTTTCTCACCTAGCATTGCCGGTGAGAGAAAAACTGTATTGACGTCATTCTCTCCCGGCGTCTGAGCGATACACAGGAGTGTTTTTTTACAGGGGCGGTGTAGAGCCGAAAAATCACCCCCATTCAGCGTTCTATACCAGATCGTCGGGACACTCTTATAACCTGGACTATGGCGGACAGTTGAATATAGGTTGCTTTAAATTTTTTTTATTTTAAATTTCAGGAGACGAGGCATCGGAAATAGGTGACTGGTGATATGTACCTATGTTATCTGCTTGTATGTTATGTGTTGTTCTGTATGTTATATTTTATGTGTATGTTCTTATGGTATTTTTTGAATTAAAGGGTATTACGTATTTTATGTGTTGTATTTGTGTATGTTCTGTATGTTATGTGTTATATTTAGTCTGATGTTTTTGTTTTTTGTATGTTATATGTATGTTATGTTTTTTGTATGTTTTTTATGCATGTTACGTGGGTTTTATATTATAGTATGTACTGTAAAGTTATGTTGTTAGAGTTATATGTAGTTATGTGTTGTTGTTATATGTATGTACTGTATGTTTATTTGTTATATGTATGTTATGTGTTGTATTTTTTATGTATGTACTGTATCTATGTGTTTATATTATGTTATGTTTTGTAAAGCTATATGTATGCTCGTATGTTATGTTTGTATGTTATTTGTATTTAGTGTTGTATGTTATATGTATGTACTGTATTTAAGTGTTAAATGTAGTTATGTGTTTAAGTTATATGTATTTCCCGTATGTTATTGTTATTGTATGTTAATATGTATGTTTCATGTGTATGTTAAGTATGTTCTGTTTAAATGTAAAGTTATGAAATTTATATTTGTATTTCTTATGTTGTGTAAGAATTTTTTTTTTTTACATTCAACACATTAGCCGGAGATGGGATACTAACCTGTCCCTTTATTGGCTATGTGCCACATACGACAGTGTAGTAGGCATAGCTGGAAGGGACATGTAGTCCCATCGGGCGATGCCTGCATAATCAAAAAACACACAAAGCCGGGCGATCGCTCTGCCAATGGCGGGGATTTGAATCCCCGCGCCGCCATTGGCTACCGCCCGCCGGCTCTGCCAAGAAGCGCGCCACTTTGGCAAGGGATTTTTAAATCCCGCGCCGCCTGCAAGCGGCGAAACCCGACCCCGACTTTGGCGCTCGGTCCCGAACGTTTTAGCCGACTGCACGCTCTAGTCAGGTTTCGTTTCAGAAACCCGACTTTGGCGAAAGTCGGCGATTTTTAAAATGAACGACCTATTTGCCCAACTCTTTGTTTTATAGCTTGAAAGCATCTGGAAGAAAAGCAACACAGACAAGTTTTTTTCGTGAAACGCAGCAACCATGATGTTTAAAACCCCCTTTTTTAATCGTTGGGGTTGCCATGAGGACAATCTTGGGAAAATTTTGGTTACTTAATTTGGGAAAGTACTAATGCTTAATGATGGCCCAACCGGGGAATTTAAGGGGGAGGGGAAATCCCCAAAGAAATTAACTTGATGAAGGTTAAAACTATTTTCAGGAAAAGTATGCCCTTTCAGCCATTGCTGAAAAGTACAAAATATGTTTTTCGTTGGGTTTAAAAAGAAATTAAAACTTTTTTCCCTCCCCCTGTGTTGTCTGAGGCATTATGCCCCAGGAAAGGAGAGGGGTTCAGGGGTGACTTATCCAACATCTCCAGGGTTTTAGGGGGTTTTCATTTAACAGACGACCCTTCAACTGGGGCCTTTTCTCCCTTAGGCTGGCGTCCGTTAGGTGTCAAACCGTATTCCCGGGGTTGGACCAGGGGGCCCTTTGGGGTATTTTTATGTAAGACTAAATCTGTATTCACCGGTTTGAGCCAGGGTCTTGGCTTTTTGTTGGAGTGCTCCTGCAGAAGGATAAAAAAAAACCCCATCGACCTCCGGTGTAACATGTGTAAGGGCTTGAAAATTTTAGACAGGCCCACGAGGGAAATACAATGTTTAAAAGAGGGGCCCAATCCTAAATTTAAAATTTGAAAAGGTAAGTTAATAAAAAGGGAAGTTTGATGAAGGTTAGGGGTATTGTCGGGAAAAATGACTCATTTCAGCCATTCGGGAATTACTTATGGGGGCTGTGGGGGTTTAATAAAGTATTGCCACGCTGTTTTTCCCTCACCCTTTGTTTTTCTAGCGCATTATCCCCCCAGAAAGGGGGAAAAGGGCGTTAGGGAAAAGAGTTTTTTATCCACACCCAGGGGTTTTTAGGGAGCAATGGACAATCTTACCCCTTTAAAAAAGGGGGGCCCGGGTCCCTTGGCCCCCTCCGTTAGGTGTCAAACCTGTATTCCTTTTTTTTTTGGGGCCCCGGGGCCTTGGCTATTTTTATGTAGAGAAAAAAATTTTGTAACCCGGGTGGGCCCCTGGGTCTTTGGGTTTTCGGTAGGTCCTTTGCAAAAGGGATAAAAAAAACCTATCTCACCCCCTGGTGTGAAAATGTTTTAAGTTGTTGAAAATGTAAGCGGACCCTAAGGGAGTCCCCTTTTCCGCGGTTAAAAGGGCATACATGAATTGGCCAAATTTTATGCGCTAATTTGGGTGGCGAACACACAAAATAAAAAAAATAAAAATAATGCTTCGCAGCCGGGGGTTTTCCCCGTGCAGGCAGAGCCGCGGGGAGTAAATGTCGGGACGGGAAAAATTGGGACCCCCCCTTGAAGGGGTCACCGAACCCTCCTTGAGACCAAATCGGGCCCCGGAAGGGTTTTTTTGAACCAGGAGATTTCCCACATGGAAAACCGAAGAACACCCAAATTTCTTCCACCTAAAAACCTTTCCCCTTAAAATACTGGGGGTTTCCGCCTAAAAAAAAAAATCAATATTTTTCCCCAACCACAAAAACTCTAAGCCCCAACCGAACGGGCAGGAGGCAAAGCAGAGGAAAACCCCTGGGGGTCAAAACCTTCAACAAAGGGAAAAGGAAACTTAAAAAAATTTAAAAATCCCGGAAAAGCAAAAGAAAAGAAACAATTAAAATAACTATTTATAATCCAATGAACCTACAAATTTGGAACCAAAAAACCTAAAAAAATATTTTTTGAGGGCAACCAGCCCCAAGGCCCCCCATTAAAAACCCAAAGGGCCACGTCAAAAACCGGTTTACAAACCGCGGGGGCCCCCCCTGGAAAAAAACCTCCCACTCCTGGTCCCAAATCGTTGCTAACCTCCCCCAAAAATCAACACCCGGGGGCAGAAAAACCCCCGGGGCCTAAGAAATGAGGGGGGAAACCCAGAATTAAAAAAATGGGGGAAAAATAAAAACAACTAGCCCTATTAAAGAGAAACTAGGGCCCAAAAGGAAAAAAAAGCCCCCGTCATCCGTACAAACAAAAGCATTTAAAAATCTCCCCAAAGCGGTTTATTCTCCCCAGTTTTTGACCTTCTTAAAACCCGGGGAAAAAAGACCAACGCCCCTTAGAAAAAAAAGGTCCCCAAATCTGGGAAACAAAGGACCCCTGAGAAATTTCCAAATGGTGAAACCCCAAACGGCTGAAAACAAAGGGACCAATTGGAGGAGGAAGGCAACTTTGGTAAGGGGCCCAAAAGGGTTCTTTTTTGGAAACCATAAAATCACCCAAATTGAAAAAGGGCTTTCTGGAAAAAAAGGGGGTCCCAAATTAAATCCAAAAGAAAGGGCCATGGCCCCCTTGGGGGGAAAGGAATGGCAAAAAACAAACCACTAACAGAGCAAGGTTGGGGGCGGAAAAATCCCTCGGCCTGCCAAATCCCCGCCATAGAACAAGGTAGGCCACCAAAGGACCGATAAACCAATCTCTGGTAAAACCAAAAATTTTGGGAGCCCAGCCAATGCGGGGAAAAAAGAAACTCAGACATCACACTTTTTTTCCACTGGTCCGGGACAAACAATTTCCCAACAGGGCAGCGCTCGGGCCTATCCTCCTGACACCCCTCCAGAGCCAGTCTCAAATTGGGCGAGATGGCGGAAAGAACTACACCTTCTTTCAAAATAACAGAAGGATCAGATACCTCAGGAGAGTCCGCAAGGAAACTCCTGAGAGGGCATCCGCCTTAACATTCTTAGTGCCAGGAAGAAAGGAAACCACAAAATTAAAACGTGTGAAAAACAAGGCCCACCTGGCCTGTCTAGGATTAAGTCGCTTGGCAGATTCCAGATAAACCAGATTCTTATGGTCCTAAGAACCACTACCTGATGTTTGGCTCCCTCCAGCCAATGTCTCCACTCTTCAAAAGCCCACTTCATGGCCAATAACTCCCGATTACCCACGTCATAATTACGTTCAGTAGGAGAAAATTTTCGAGAGAAAAAGGCACAAGGGTTACTTTTAGAGGTCTCTGGATCTCTTTGGGACAAAACGGCACCTGCCCCAATTTCAGAGGCATCAACCTCCACCTGAAATGGCAGAGAAACATCAGGCTGCGTTAGAACAGGAGCAGAAGTGAATCTCTGCTTAAGTTCCTGAAATGCAGAAACTGCCTCAGGAGGCCAATTCACCACATCAGAACCCTTTTTGGTCAAATCAGTTAATGGTTTAACAATAACCGAGAAATTACCAATAAATTTACGATAAAAATTGGCAAAACCCAAAAATCTTTGAAGAGCCTTTAATGAAGTAGGTTGGACCCAGTCACAGATGGCCTGAACCTTGACCGGGTCCATTTCAATAACAGGTGGGGACAAAATGAATCCCAAAAATGAGATCCTCTGTACGCCAAAAAGACACTTTGATCCCTTCACATACAGAGCATTCTCTCTCAAAATCTGGAATACAGTTCGAACATGCTTCACATGAGAGTCCCAGTCATTAGAAAAAATCAAGATATCATCCAAATAAACAATCAGAAATTTATCCACAAAATCCCTGAAAATGTCATTCATGAAGGACTGGAAGACAGAAGGAGCATTAGTGAGCCCAAAGGGCATCACAAGGTACTCAAAATGCCCTTCAGGGGTGTTAAATGCCGTCTTCCATTCATCCCCGTGCTTAATGCGAATAAGGTTATATGCCCCCTGAGGTCAAGCTTGGTAAACCAAGTAGCGTTTTTCACCCTGGAAAACAGGTCAGAAATCAAGGGTAAGGATATTGATATTTCACAGTAATATTGTTCAAAAGACGATAATCAATACACGGCCTTAATGAACCATCCTTTTTGGCCACAAAGAAAAACCGGCACCTAAGGGTGAAGAGGATGGTCTGATATGACCCTTCTCCAATGACTCCTTGATATAAGACCGCATAGCGTCATGTTCAGGTACAGACAAGTTAAAAAGGCGACCTTTAGGGAATTTACTACCAGGCACTAATTCAATAGCGCAGTCATAGCTCCTATGGGGAGGCAAAGATGCAGATTTACTTTCGCTAAACACATCAGAAAAAATCAATCAAAAAGTCAGGAACATCCTGAGCCTGGGGGGAGGCAGAAAAAACAGGAGTGTTGGTATTAACACATTGGCAGCCCCAACTGGTTACAGACACAGATTTCCAATCCAAAACAGGATTATGAGACTGTAACCAAGGGAAACCCAGCACGATAATGTCATGCAGATTATACAGAACCAAAAATTTGCAGCTCTCCTGATGATCAGGTTCAACCCTCATTATCACCTGAGTAGAGAACTGAGGTTTATTCTCAGCCAAAGGGGTAGAATCGATCCCCAGTAGGGGAATAGACTTCTGTAGGGTATCAAGGGAAACCCGCAACGTTTAGCAAAATCAAAATCCATCAGGTTAATAGCTGCTCCCGAATCAACGAAAGCCTGAGCAGAAAATGAGGACAGAGAGCATATCAGAGTAACAGTTAATAAAAACTTAGTCTGAACACTACCCAATACA
Organism: Oophaga sylvatica; assembly: GCA_033576555.1. Taxonomy (NCBI): domain Eukaryota; kingdom Metazoa; phylum Chordata; class Amphibia; order Anura; family Dendrobatidae; genus Oophaga; species Oophaga sylvatica. The sequence continues at coordinate 323,648,493 of JARQOD010000005.1, read as the reverse complement.
ACTGAGCGTGCAAAACGTCTTCCCCGCTTAGGGCAGACTGAAATAGCATGAGAGGCATCACCACAGTAGAAACATAACCCATTGCGCTTTCGAAACTCATGACGCTGTGCCCCAGAAACCAATCTATCACACTGCATGGGTTCAGAAGCAGGTTCACAAGGCAACATTATTCCACGCATACTTCTCCGCTCACGCAAACGTCTGTCAATTTGAATCGCCAATGACATAGAATCATTGAGACCAGAGGGGACAGGGAATCCCACCATAACATCCTTTACATTATCTGACAGACCCTTCCGAAAAAGGGCTGCCAAAGCGTCGTCATTCCATTTGGTCAGGACTGCCCACCTGCGGAATCTCTGACAATATAACTCAGCGTCATCAAGCCCTGATTTAATGCCAACAAGGCTTTTTCAGCTTGATCAGTGACATTAGGCTCATCGTACAATAACCCCAAGGCCTGAAAAAATGCATCAACATCACTCAAAACAGGATCCCCAGGTGTCAGGGAAAAAGCCCAATCCTGAGGATCGCCGCGCAGGAGAGAGATGACAATTTGAACCTGCTGCGCTGCGTTCCATGAGGACTTAGATTTTAAGGCAAAAAACAATTTACAATTATTTTTGAAATTCAGAAACTTGGCTCGATCCCCAAAAACAAATCTGGCATGGGAATCCTAGGTTCCACAACAGGCAACCTAGCAAGATAGGTAGCAATACTCCGAACCTCAGTGGCAAGCTGATCCACACGGCCAGACAACTGTGCAAACTCCATTGAGAGACAAAATCCTCCCTAGCACCCAGAGATACAGAGGGAAAAAAAAAAAAATGCAACAAACAGAAAAATATCTCTGACAACTCTGACAACCTTTTTTTTTTTTCTTTCACAATATTTTTCCCTTCTGTGAGTACCATATAATTTTCAGTTTTGGCCGTGATACTGTTATGATTTGGTAACTGAGGAGTGCAGGTAAAAAAGGCAATACACCAGAGCAGTTGGAATCTATGAGATTGCAGTACCTGACTAACCACCACAACTAGAGGCAGCCGTGGAGCGTTCCTACGTTGGTCCAGACGCCTCGTCACAGCCTGAGAAACTAACCATACCCAAAGACAGAAAGAGGAAAGCTATCTGCCCCGGAGCAGATCCCAAAGAACATAGAAAGCCCCCAAACATGCAATGGCGGCCAGACAAGAAGAAATACTGACACAGACAGAAAATAGCATGAGCAAACGCTGGGGCCCAAACTATCTAAATAGAAAAGGATAGGAAGGGCACTTACTGCAATCCCAAAAAACCCTGAAAAGCACCAACTCTACTAATTTCAAAAACACCTGAGATCACACAACCTCTACCACCTAAATTAGTTCTCTGGTGTAACAAAATCAAAACAGCAGCCACTGAAAAAACTGGAAAAAGCAAATGTACAAAACATCAGTGGCTGAACTAAACTGAGAGGGCAAAAGCCCCCGGAGGGGACCCTGAAGGCCCCCACAGAAGAGCAGGACAAAATGCAAAAATAAAGCACAAAAACAAAAAGAAGAAAATGTCTTATCTGTTAGCAGGAGATGCAGACACGACACAGCAGGCTACAAAGGAAACAGGAATCAAGGATTGAGACCAGAACAATTGATCACCGGCAACCCTTATGGGAAGGCGACTCCCTTAACAGGGCCTGCCAGAATAAGACCATCAGTAAACTGATTCCAATCTCACAATCTTACTGGACATCCGTACGCTTGTACCCCCAAGGAGCCTCTGCTCAGAACTCACTTCAAGTCATTACACCATGGCATGACCTGCCACCTTATAGTAGCAACTACATGGCCTGCCAGATAAGGGACAAAGGAACTTTCCTAGAACACATCTGCTCGCCGCTAACCAGTACTGGCCACAATAGCAGAGCCTGGAGAGGCAGCAGTAATCTTCTGCACACTGTTAGACTGGGCGAGACGCTGGGACCGACGTCTAAGCTGAGCAGAGTCCACTGCGGCCAGAGATGGATGGGAGACCGCAGCAGAATGGCTCAAGATTCCCCTTCTGCAGAAGTGGGAACTCGACCCCTAACACTAAGAATCTTCATTTTTCATCAATCACTGTAAGTAAAATTTTCTGGAATTTGGTCTTATTGAGGGTTTTTAATGTTTTCCTTGTTTTCACATGGTCCACATTCATACACATGTGCCTCTGCAGAAGGATAGAGATCCATTTTATACCCACATCTGTTCTTCAGTCCATCATTCACAGGTCAGGTGGAAGGTGGGATGAGGTCAACTCTCATTGCTCGAGTATTCAAACAATCTGCATAGTTTGTCCTTCAATCCTTCAATGTTTGCCGGTGAACAAGCTGCATGTACTGATACAATGGGTCAACATATTAGCAATAGTGTTGAGCATTCCGATACCGCAAGTATCGGGTATCGGCCGATATTCGCTGTATCGGAATTCCGATACTTAGTTCCGATATTTTTCATATATCGTATACCGGAATCGGAAGTTCCCATAATTTTTGAGAGGCACTGTGATTTTAGTCAGCCAATGAGGAATCCTACGAAGTGTGGGCACATCCTGTACTGCTGCGGTCATGTTAACTAATGGCATGGCTGTGATTGGCTGCTGAAATGATGTCAGAATGCACTATAAAAGGCGCCGCCGCCATTTTAGCGTCACTGTGCTGTGAACTCAGTTAGGGACAGAACGCTGCTCTGCTGACTCTGAGGGACAGTTAGAGATTGCGATTTTGTGTACTGTGCTTTAGGCAGGCTAGTTTACCAACCGCTGTGTAAAGCTTCCTTTTGCCTTGCAGTGTTGTTTTAACAGCTCTGTGCAAGGTGTGTGTGTGAGAGTGCAAGTGACGCTGTAGTTTGCTCTGCATCCACCGCTGTTTGTAGGCATCTGCACGTGTCACTCACTGACTCTTTTTTTTATTTTATTTTGTGGAATTGGTGCAGCTCCATTCAATTGAAATTAACAGTGATCTATTAGTGTGACGGGGCTTCCATCCGTATACAATACATTGGTTGCAAACACTATAGAAGTACAGAAAGGAGCCTTTCACAGATAGTGAACAGTTGTGTGCAGTGTTCACTGTAGTCTGTGAGGTTTTCATTTTTTGAGTGCAGATCACGCTCCAGTTAGTTCTTCAACCACTGCTGGTTGTAGTCTGCTGAGCGTGTGTCACTGCCTCATCCTTCACATTTTTCTCTAATTGGTGCTGCTCCATTCTATTTTAAAAAAATATAATCTATTAGTGTGACGCGCTTCCATCCGTATACAATACATTGGTTGCAAACACTATAGAAGTACACAAAGGGGCCTTTTACAGCTACTGAACAGTTGTCTGCAGTGTTCACTGTAGTCTGTGAGCTTTTCATTTTTTGAGTGCAGATTACGCTCCAGTTAGTTCTTCAACCACTGCTGGTTGTAGTCTGCTGAGCGTGTGTCACTGCCTCATCCTTCACATTTTTCTCTAATTGGTGCTGCTCCATTCTATTTTAAAAAAATATAATCTATTAGTGTGACGCGCTTCCATCCGTATACAATACATTGGTTGCAAACACTATAGAAGTACACAAAGGGGCCTTTTACAGCTACTGAACAGTTGTCTGCAGTGTTCACTGTAGTCTGTGAGCTTTTCATTTTTTGAGTGCAGATTACGCTCCAGTTAGTTCTTCAACCACTGCTGGTTGTAGTCTACTGAGCGTGTGTCACTGCCTCATCCTTCACATTTTTCTCTAATTGGTGCTGCTCCATTCTATTTAAAAAAAATATAATCTATTAGTGTGACGCGCTTCCATCCGTATACAATACATTGGTTGCAAACACTATAGAAGTACACAAAGGGGCCTTTTACAGCTACTGAACAGTTGTCTGCAGTGTTCACTGTAGTCTGTGAGCTTTTCATTTTTTGAGTGCAGATTACGCTCCAGTTAGTTCTTCAACCACTGCTGGTTGTAGTCTACTGAGCGTGTGTCACTGCCTCATCCTTCACATTTTTCTCTAATTGGTGCTGCTCCATTCTGTTTTAAAAAAATATAATCTATTAGTGTGACGCGCTTCCATCCGTATACAATACATTGGTTGCAAACACTATAGAAGTACACAAAGGGGCCTTTCACAGCTAGTGAACAGTTGTCTGCAGTGTTCACTGCAGTCTCTGAGGAATAACCACACTTAGGCCTTATAACTTTTCTGACTTTCTTTATCAATCTACCAAGATGAAGAAGGCAGGGAGTAAGGCACGTGGTCGTGGCCGTGGAGTTTCAGCAGGGAGAGGACGTGGGGATTCTGTGGCTGCTGCCCCACCCAGTGACACAGCATCCACCAGTTTTCCCCGTGAGCGTTCCTTTATGGCACTTTTGTAGGAGTTGGCGTACCCCCTGCTGCGGGAAGAACAAATTGAAGCCGTTGTTGGTTGGATGGCAGCCAATGCATTGACTTCAATTGCTTCCACCTCCTCTCAGGACCACAGCACTGTTGAACAACCATCTGTCTCTTCACTGCCTGCCAAATTGCCCAGGCAGTCAGATAGCTCTGTAAAGGAGCCAGCTGAGTCTCTGCTTCTGTTCTCAGAATCTGTTGGCTTGCAAACAGGGGCCCAGCCAAGCAGCATTCTGGAATGTGAAGAAGAGGGAGTATGCAGTGATGCGCAAAAGCTGTGTCTCTCTGAATCTGAAGAGGCGGGTGAGCCAGTGCCGATGGTCAGCACACCGCAGAACGCATCTGATGATGATGAGACTCAGGTGCCAGTTTCTGTTGAGCATGGTGCTGGCCAGACCACCCAACAGCAGCAGGTGTTGGAAGAGGGTACTGGAGATGATGAGGTCCAAGACCCAACATGGCGTGAGGAACAGGAAGGTGGTGGGAGCAGCTCTGAGGAAGAGATTGCCCCAATGGTACCAAACAGTAGGGAGAGGTAGGCTGCAGACTCGGTTGCCTGTAGCCTCCAGTTTGGCACCCGTTCGTAGCAGTTCTCTTACAACAGCCAAAACGGGTGCTCCCAGGACTTGCACTGCGTGGTCCTTTTTTGACACACTTGCAGATGATATTTGCTATGTCAAATGCAAGCTGTGCAATCAAAAAGTAAAAAGAGGTAAAAGTGTCAATAACCTTAATACTCACAAATATGTGGAAACATGTGCGGACAAAGCACGTGGTTGAGTTACAAAGACACACTGGAGATGTAGGCCAACCTACAGCAGCACCTACATCTTCAGCTCGTGTTGGAGCCTCTTCCTCCAGCTCACACACAGCTGGTTCGGCTTCCTCACAGGATCGCCATGGAAGAACCTCTGTCACTGTTGTCCAGAGCCAGTGTTATTCCACCCACAGCTGCAAGTTCCCTGTCATCCTCACACTCCAGGCCACAAAACAGCCATCGGTAGCACAGGCATGGGATAAAAGACGGCCATACTCGGCAAACCATCCACGAGCACAGGCTCTGAATGCTGGCATTGCAAAACTCCTGTCCCTTGAAATGCTGTCATTCAGGCTGGTGGAGACTGACAGTTTCCGTAACTTAATGGCATTGGCAGTACCACAATACAATGTGCCAAGCCGATTTTATTTCAGCAGGCAAGCCGTCCCTGGTTTGCAAAAGCATGTTGAGGGAAAAATTAAACATGCGCTACTAAACGCCGTCAGTAGCAAGGTCCACTGACCACCGATGCGTGGACCAGTACCATGGCCAGGGACAATACCTTTCCCTCACTGCCCATTGGGTCAATGTTGTGGAGCCGGGTACAGATCTTGCGAGTGGCGCTGTACGTGTTCTGCCAACTCCAAGGTATTCAGGAATCCATCTGTCCACATTGACTCCTCCTCCTACTCCAGTTCCTCAGAATCATCGCTGCAGGAGCCGTCACGGTCTACCTCCACATGGACCCGTGAAGCTTACCTGTTGCGACCGATATGAGCACAGCCGTGGCCAAACGTCAACAGGCCGTCCTGAAATTAATTTCCATGGGGAATCGAAGCCACACAGCGCAGGAGCTCTGGAATGCCATCAAGCAGGAGAGTGACGTGTGGTTTTTGCCAGCGAATCTCCAGCCAGGCTTGGTAGTGTGTGACAATGGCCGAAATCTGGTGGCAGCTCTGGGCCTTGGCAACCTCACTCACATACCATGTCTGGCACATGTGCTCAACTTGGTCGTGCAGGTTTTTTTGAGGGACTATCCGGATCTTGATGCACTGCTGCACAAGGTCCGCCTAGAGTGCGCTCATTTGCGACGTTCCAGCATGGCCAGCTCGCGCATTGCAGCTCTGCAACGCAGATTTCGCCTTCCTGAACATCGCATCATATGTGACGTTCCCACCAGGTGGAATTCCACGTTACATATGTTGGAGGGTTGTGTGAGCAGCAGCCAGCAGTAATGGAGTATCAGCTGCATCAGGCGCAATCAACTCGCAATTTGCGCCGTTCACACTTCACCACTACTGAGTGGGCCTCTATGAAGGACATCTGCCACGTTTTGCGTGCGTTTGATGAGTCAACGCGGATGCCGAGTGCAGATGATGCACTATTCAGCCTGACTGTCCCCCTTATCTGCCTGCTTCAAAAAACACTGCAAGCACTAAGGGATGAGGTTTTGGAAGAGGTGGAGGATGAGGAGTCACAAATTCCATCACCTTCTGGAAAGTCAGCGCAACGTGGTTCCTCACAAAGGGCTGGGCAGGGCTCACTTTGTGAGGAGGATGAGGAGGAGTCAATGGAGGTGGAAGACATCGCTCCAGAGGGAGGTACACAACGCTCTAGTCAGTATGTAGAGCGAGGGTGGGGTGATGCAGAGCAGGCAGAGATGACGCCTTTTGCATTGGACAGCGTTTCTTGGCCAGTTGGGAGTCTGCAGCACATGGTTGATTTCATGCTGCAGTGCCTGAGAAACGACGCCGCATCGCCCACATTCTCACCACGTCTGATTATTGGGTGTACACCCTCCTAGACCCTCGCTACCGGGACAACTTACAAAGCCTCATCACACCGTTGAACCGGGAGCGTAAAATGCGGGAGTACCAAGACACACTGGTGCAATCCATAATGTTCTCCATTCCAGCCGAGAGCACTGCTGCTGCTACTGCTTTACAAAGCAGCTCTGTGCGTCGAGGCAGTGGAGACAGCTCTGCAACAAGAGGGAGCACAAGCAGCGCCTCTGCACAGGGCAAGACCAGTACGTTCCAAATGTGGCGAAGTTTGTGGCAGCGCCACAAATATCTACACCATCCGAGACAGCTCCAGTCAGCAGGAGGCAACGTTTCCGTAAGATGGTGACAGACTACATGTCTTTCCCTCTCAGTGTACTCCCAGATGGCTCTTCCCCATTCAAGTTTTGGGTCCCTAAGCTGGATACATGGCCAGAGCTTAGCCAGTATGCATTGGAAGTGCTGGCTTGCCCTGTTGCCAGTGTATTATCGGAGCGCGTCTTTAGTGCTGCAGGTGGTGTACTAACAGACCGTCGCATGCGACTATCCTCCGATAATGTAGACCGGCTTACTTTTCTGAAAATGAACAAGGCATGGATCTCGCCTGAATTTGTCTGTCCTTTTTCAGATTAAATAACTGGTTCGCAACGTTATCCATGTCTCCTGTTATGTTCATCTTTCTACCACCTGAACTCTACTCCCTGGGCTACAACACTGTCAGTTGCTGCTCAGAAGTGTCGTGTCCACAGACCAATACACAAGCTATAGTGTTAGTGGGGTTCAGTACGCCAGCTGTTCCCCTGCTGTGTGTCCGGCAACAAGTCTCCTGTTCCCTACACATGCACAGAAAAACCCATGTCGAACATGCTCCAAATAGGGAAGAGCCGTCACCCTGATTGTTATGCTTAAAACAGGAAATTGTGAAGTTTTCCAGGCCTAGAATGATAAATTTTTATAACAAATATGGACAAATAATAATTTGTCATCACAGCGCATATCTGCACATGTCTATTAGAAATGGTAACAAAAACTAAAACATAGTGTTCACTTTTTGAAATTAATGCATAAAAGTAAATTTCATACTTATCAATTAATGCTTTTTAAGGAACTTTATCTGTACCTGTAAGATAATGCAGTCAATGGATGTACGAATCATAAACATCCTCATCATCATCATCACGAGTTACATTTATGACAGACATTATAAAATACACAGACTGATGCCAACTGTAACTTCACACACGATATATGAAATGGCCAGCATCTAAACCTGGTAATAATGTGCAATAATAAATTATTACATCTAGAAAGTGCATCATGCATACTGACAATAGGTAGTTATACCTGCAAGTGCTGTTGAAACAACCACAACAGATATAAATTAATAATGGTATATAGGTATCACAGTGCATAGTTACTCATGGACAATGTCGATGTAATATGTACCTGTAAGGTTCTGTGTACATGTTCCTGAAACTCAGTTTGTTGTCAGCCATTTTACTTTCTGTCTTGCTGCAGCTATCTTGCCCTCAGTCAAAATGGAGTTTCCAGCTTGCATGTTCCCGCCCTGATTCTCTCCTTTTGCTTCTTAAGCAGCCACAGCTGAGCAATCAGTGCTTCAGAATCTAGCCTGCAGTGAACCTGTGACCTGACTCCTAAAGCCTTGGACCTTGTACTCCAGCTATTCCTACTGAGGAACTCTGAAGCACTTGTGGACTCTGAACCCTGCTCTTTGAAAGACCCACGTTTGCATGGACTTACGGTAACAGAGAAGATCCTGAACCTGTTGTGGAGAGTGATTGCTGAGCTTAGATTACTCTGGCCTGCTGTGTCTCCTGCTTCTGTGTCTGCAAACTGTGTGACTATTTTTGCCAACTTGTATGAAGTAATACAAGACTTTCTATATCAAACCTGTGTCTCATGTATTTTCATCGCACCCAAGCACAAGACGCTATATGAACTGTACCACATACATTACAAGATTCTGAAGCCAAAATGTTAGTGTCTGCTGGGTCTGGAAAGGCTGTGTCTGCTGTAACTGTGGATATCGGATGTCCGGTTGTACTTTCTGTGATGACAGTGGTTGTGAATTCTCACAACCATTCCAGGTGAGCAATTCCCTTAAGTGTTTTTTTTTCTGCAGTGTTACCACAGGTAAACACTATTGTTTTTTTTTTTTTTTCTTTTCTCTTTTTTGTCTGCTGTAACTGTGGATATCAGATGTCCGGGTGAACTTTCTGTGATAATAGTGGTTGTGACTTCTCACAACCATTCTAGGTGAGCAGTTCCCTTTATTTATTTTTTTTTCTCTCTGCAGTGTTACCACAGGTAAACACTATTTTTTTTTTTTTCTCCTCTCCTCTTCTTCCAGTACTCCTGTCTTAAAAGATCTGAAAATGGAGGCCCGCATAAAGGAACTTTGCGGAGTGACTGATAATATCCTTGCAGATTTGCAGAATATAAAGACCCGTTTTTCAAGCCTACAGGACCTCACTAATCACAATTTGCAAGTGTTTGGACAGACAGCCCAGGATTTGCGAGCCAGGATTGAGGTTCTAGAAGAGCGAGTCCAGGTTCCTGCCGTAGCCCCGAGTTCTGGGATTCCCAAGTTGCCCCCTTTTCGTTTTGGCGGTGAACGTGAGAAATTCAGGGGATTTATAATCAATGCAATCTTTTTTTTTCTGCACATGCTTCACAATTTCCCACTGAACGATCTAAAGTGCTTACTATAATTATGTTGCTTACCAACAAGGCTTTGATGTGGGCAAACCCTCTGATTGAGACTGAGGATGATTGTTTGAATCACCTTGATGCTTTTATTTCAGCCATGGGGCAGGTGTTTGATGACCCCAATCGAGGTGCAACAGCTGAAGCAGCCATGTTAGCTTTGCGCCAAGGTAAGCACTCGGTAGCTGAATATGCCTTGGAGTTCAGGAGATGGGCCCTTGATACCAACTGGGACAGTTCCGCCAAAAAATCTATTTTTCGAAAGGGGTTATCTCCACTGATTAAGGATGAACTTGCTCGTGCCGACCCTCCCACTGCGTTAGGTGACTTTATTAACTACTGCATCCGTATTGATACTCGTCTGACTGAATGCAGGCAAGAGAGATGGTTCGAAAGCAATCACACTAACCTTTTCCTACCTTCCTCTCCAGCTAAGGAACTTTGAGTAGGATTAACGGGAACCTGAACCTGAACCATGCAGGTAGACTCTTTACAACGACGGGTTAGTGATGCACGCAAGGAACATCGTTTTAAGGAGAATCTATGTTTCTATTGTGGTAAGTCAGGTCACTTCATTATAAACTGCCCCAGCCGTTCTCGTAAGACTACTGCAGCACTCATTCATTGTGAGTGTTGCGAGAGGGGATCTGTCAGGTCCGAGCCTCAGGCTCCAGAGAGATCTGCAGCAACAGATCTTGATTTCTCGGACTTAAACTCGTTACCTCTGAGGACGTTGACTGTGTAAACGCTGCCATTTTTCAAGTTTCCTCAGCGGTTGTCCCAGCTGAGTTGTAAGAAAAACAATTCTCATTGCTTTCTTTCCATCAAACTCTGGGTTGACTCAGCTTGGGTGTCTAGCTCTGCTATGATCTACTCAGGGGCAAGTGGAAATTTTATGGATGTCTCCTTTGCTCTGAAACAGGGGATACGTTCAGTGAAGAAGGCTACTCCAGTACAGATGGAAACTGTGGATGGCTCCCTGCTGACCTCTGGACCAGTGGATCAGGAAACAGAGCCTTTGAGGGTTCTTATGGGTAAAGATCATCAAGAGAAACTGTCCTTTATGCTTATCTCTTCTCCCCACTTTCCCATTATTCTAGGGCTACCATGGCTGCAAGCTCAGAATCCTACCATTAACTGGGAGACCAAGGAATTACACTTTCCAGAGAAACAGATGAGTCCAAAAGTTTCAGCTTGCTCTGTTCCTAAAGGAACCATGTCAGTCCCTGAACTACCAGCTGTATACCAAGACTATGTGGATTTATGTGACAAGAAGAACGCTGACCAGTTCCTCCTCACCGTCCATATGATTGTCCAATTGAATTATTGCCTGGAGCGGAGATACCTTTTGGTAAGATCTACCCCCTGGCGGGGCCCGAGCTAAAGGCTTTAAAGGATTACATAGACGAAAATCTAGCCAAGGGCTTCATACGCCCCTCTTCATCTCCTGCAGGTGCACCCATCTTCTTTGTAAAGAAGAAAGATGGATCTCTGAGACCATGCGTAGACTATAGGGAACTCAATAAGGTTACTATTAGAAACCGTTATCCATTGCCTTTAATCCCTGAGTTATTGGAGAGAGTGCGACATGCCAAAATTTTCTCTAAACTAGATCTTCGTGGGGCCTATAACTTAGTCCGTATTAGACCTGGGGATGAATGGAAGACTGCATTCAGGTCACGCTATGGACACTTTGAATATCTAGTTATGCCTTTTGGTCTGAGTACCGCCCCAGCCACTTTCCAACACTTGGTGAATGACATCTTCAGGGATCTCCTAGATACATTCGTGGTAATTTATTTGGATGATATTCTAATTTTTTCTAACTCCACAGAGGAACATCATGGACATGTGAGAATGGTCTTGGAACGTCTAAGACAAAATCATCTTTACATCAAACTTGAAAAGTGTGAATTCCATAGGACCGAAATTCAATTTCTGGGGTATGTACTGTCTACACAAGGAATTAGTATGGATGGAAGCAAAACCCAAGCCATCAAGGATTGGCCAAGTCCTAGAAATGTGAAGGAGGTACAGCGCTTCATCGGGTTTGCCAACTTCTATAGACGTTTTCATTAGAAATTTCTCTGAGGTAGTGTCACCTATCACCCAACTTACCCGGAAAGAGTCTAGGTTCTCCTGGACTCCCCAAGCCCAGGAAGCATTTTCCCGTCTAAAAGATAAATTTACCACTGCACCTATCCTAGTACATCCCAACCCCGAGCTTGCCTTCATAATAGAGGTGGATGCTTCAGACTGTGCCGTTGGAGCTATACTCTCTCAGAGAACAGGTGAGAAGAATGTCTTGCATCCCTGTGCCTTCTTTTCCAGCAGTTGTCTTCGGCTGAGAGGAACTACGATGTGGGCAATAGAGAGTTGTTGGCCATTATTGCCGCCTTCAAAGAATGGAGACACCTTCTTCAGGGAGCTGCACAGCAAATAGTCGTCCTGACAGACCATCGTAACCTTGAGTTTATCAGGTCGGCTAAGTGCCTGATCCTCGCCAGGCTCGCTGGAATCTTTTCTTAAACCTAATTTAATTTTATCATTTCTTATAGACCAGGATCGCGCAATGGAAAGGCTGATGCACTCTCTAGGATTTACTCAGCAGAGACACGTCCAATTACTCCTCCTAAGACTATTCTTCCTGACTCTAGATTCCTAGGAGTAATTCATAATCAAGACCTACTTAAGGACATCAAGGAAGCATACCATGCGGATTCCTTTTTGGCACAACCCCCAAGGGACGTAAGTCTTGTCTTTAAGAATGGTGTGTGGATTCAGGGACAACGCCTGTATATTCCTGAAAAGTCAGATTAGAGTATTGCAACTCATTCACGATTCCAAGATAGCTGGGCATAGAGGAATTCTAAAGACACAGGAATTTCTCTCTCGTTTCTTTTGGTGGCCCACTTGCAGGAAGGATGTTTTAAACTATGTCACTTCATGTGAAGTCTGTGCAAGATGCAAAACACCTCGCTCCTCACCAACTGGTCTGTTATAGCCTCTTCCCACCCCGTCCCGCCCGTGGGGATCCATTTCTATGGACTTCATTGTGGAGTTACCAACCTCTCAAGGGAAGAACACCATTCTAGTGGTGGTTGACCGTCTAACAAAGGCAGCTCATTTTATCCCTTGTGTCGGCTTACCCACTGCAAAACAGACATCAGATTTGATGATTAAAGATGTGTTTCGCTTACATGGAGTACCGGATGAGGTTATTTCGGATCGAGGGGTGCAATTCACTTCTAGGTTTTGGCAAAATTTCTGTGCAGCATTGGACATTAAAGTAAACCTTTCTTCTGCTTTTCATCCTCAGACTAATGGACAGACCGAACGAACCAATCAAACCCTGGAGCAGTATCTCCGCTGCTTTATCTGCCACCTACAGGATGATTGGGTGGATCTACTTCCATTAGCTGAGTTCTCGTATAAAACTCTCAGAGTGCCTCACTAAGCAGTCTCCTTTTTACTCTAATCTAGGTTATCATCCTAACATTCTACCACGATTTCCCATAGAAACGCCTTTACCAGCAGTGGCTGAAAGAATCATGTCTTTACAGAAGAATATGGATCTTCTAAAGGAGAATCTGGAATCGGCTCAGGAAAGGTACAAGAAAGCAGCAGATAAATTTCGTAAACCTGCACCAGCTTTCAAGGTAGGAGACTTGGTCTGGCTGTCAACCAGAAATCTTAAGTTAAGGATTCCATCGTCTAAGTTGGGACATAAGTACATTGGACCCTATAAAATCAGTAAAATTATAAGTGCCGTTGCTTGTCGTCTTCAACTGCCCAGAACTATGAGAATTCACCCTGTCTTTCATGTATCCCTACTAAAGGCTGCGACACCCAATACGTTTCCTGGACGTTCTTCTCCTTGCCCTGACCCAGTGCTAGTCGATGGTCAGGAAGAATTTGTGGTGGAAAGGATATTAGATTCCAGGTTGTATAGAAATCAGTTACAATATCTGATTAAATGGCAGGGCTACCCAGTGGAGGACAACTCATGGGAACCAGTCAATAACGTTAATGCTCCTCGCTTGCTCCGTCAGTTTCATCAGAGGTACCCACACAAGCCTGGCCTGAGGTCATCCGGAGGTTGTCCCTAAGGGGGGAGTAATGTAAGGTTCTGTGTACATGTTCCTGAAACTCAGTTTGTTCGTCAGCCATTTTACTTTCTGTCTTGCTGCAGCTATCTTGCCCTCAGTCAAAATGGAGTTTCCAGCTTGCATGTTCCCGCCCTGATTCTCTCCTTTTGCTTCTTAAGCAGCCACAGCTGAGCAATCAGTGCTTCAGAATCTAGCCTGCAGTGAACCTGTGACCTGACTCCTAAAGCCTTGGACCTTGTACTCCAGCTATTCCTACTGAGGAACTCTGAAGCACTTGTGGACTCTGAACCCTGCTCTTTGAAAGACCCACGTTTGCATGGACTTACGGTAACAGAGAAGAAGATCCTGAACCTGTTGTGGAGAGTGATTGCTGAGCTTAGATTACTCTGGCCTGCTGTGTCTCCTGCTTCTGTGTCTGCAAACTGTGTGACTATTTTTGCCAACTTGTATGAAGTAATACAAGACTTTCTATATCAAACCTGTGTCTCATGTATTTTCATCGCACCCAAGCACAAGACGCTATATGAACTGTACCACATACATTACAGTACCTTAATAAAGTCAGCGTCAACCATTATGCTTGTTAGTCTTGTAGATTGTTAAAGAGGGAACGTGCTTTTTTTGTTGGTTATAGGTGGAGTATTAGACAGTAAATGATTACTGCTGTCGTATTTTTGGCGTCCCTAGGGCAGAATAACGCTGCGTAAGGTCACATTTTATAGAGAGTCATCTAATAGACACACGCTACCCTACCCTACGCGTGACAGTAGGAAGGTAGTGTTGACGGATAAAGCCTTGCGCAACCAGACATGCTTTTACCCTCTTCAACACTGTACAAGCAAAAAATGCATGATTGCAGCCGCAGACTTTATTGACGTACAGTATAACATCGCCATTACCCATCAGAGGCTGTCCACTGTCTGATACAGACATAGAATATACCTTTGCTATCCGTAGCCTTTGTTTCACCTACACTTGCAGGCACACACTTAAATTGTGACAATGCATAATGTTTTTTTAAATGGTTATTTTTTATCGTACATTATTGCGTCATCACTAGTGTTGAGCGATACGATAATGTAAATATCGGCTATCGGCCGATATTAGCTCTATCGGCCTTTCGATAATTAGTTTCGATATTTTCGTCTTATCGAATACCGGAATCGGATTTGTCACTGTCACTGTGAGTGTCCGTCGGTCGGGTCTGTCAGGAGTCAGCGGCACTTACCTGGCAGAAGATCTCCGGCGGTCACGGCCTGGACTGCTTCATGGCCGCCATCATCTTTCCCCGGCGGTCACATGCAGTTTCTCGCGATAACTGCAGTGACTGCTGGGTAATCCCGGCCGTAAAGCAGTCAGTCCGATGACGTCACCGCCGGGGAAGCAGGTAATCAGCTGTGCTGCGCCGGGATGACAGGCTCTGCCTGTCATTCTGATGTAGCAGAGCTGGATCGTCGTGGGACACTCGTTACTATGGACTGCGTCGGTCAGGTGGTATACTTTTTTTTTTTTTTCATTTTTTTACAGGAGATCGATGGCGTCGCAGGATGAGACTGTAATAAAAGTAATGAAAACTGTGTTTTTTTTTTTTTATTAAATTAAAAAACTTTTTTATGAACATTCACCCGTCCGGGTACATAAACAATTTAACTATTTACATACAGTGACCCTGTCCGGGTTATTTATAATTCTTTGGCAGGGGTGTTCCAGGTACCACCTGGTACTCTTCTGATGCTTGCCAAACATCCGAGGCACCAAGGACCACCAGGACCTGATGACGTCGTGTGGCCTGTACAGTCAAGTGTGACCCGCTATCTGGGTCTGTGTGGCCACCTCTTTCATCTCCCTCCGGGTCTGGAGCCCTATGTCACGGACTGTACGAACCCCAGGGGGCCTAACAGGCGCCGGGTACGGGCCAGCTATACTTATCATGTCCATAGCTAGGGCTGCTGAGGAGACCACTGAGGGAGGCTGGGGAGATTTACGGCGTGGGGTGGGCACTTTTGCAGAGTCCTGGATGTGGGAGGCTGAAGGCTCCGAGGGTCTCACAGGTTCCTGACACTCTGGGGAGTAGGGGTCGCACCTGGTAACATTTAGGGCGTACCATCCATTGTAACCCCAGTGTCGGGTGTAAGTCACCAAGTCTCCTGGCAACAGGTCCCTCCCCGGGTGTCCTTCTGGGAGGTGAGCCTCCACGTCCCGCCGGTTCACAAAAACTTCTAAATAAAGTCCAGGCTCCTGGATGAAGCCCCAACCACCTTTCAATTTAAAGTTCCGTACTGCACCCTTATGCCGCGGCTCCCTCAGGGTTCCTTTATCTTTTCTCATCCGGTCCTTATCTGCCCGGTCCTTCTCCAGCTGACGTTGGCGAAGTTTTTGGGATTCTCGCTGCTCCCTTTGTCGCTCTGCTTCCTTCTCCCAACGTCTCCACTCTTCCTCCTGACGCCGGTTGAAATTCTCCTCCACCAGCAGCTCCATGTCTCCACCATCAAGCTGCAGCTTACAGTGTCCGGTTTGCGGCAGCTCTCCTGGCG
The DNA here is from genome assembly GCA_033576555.1 of Oophaga sylvatica. NCBI lineage: Eukaryota > Metazoa > Chordata > Amphibia > Anura > Dendrobatidae > Oophaga > Oophaga sylvatica. The sequence continues at coordinate 323,632,205 of JARQOD010000005.1, read as the reverse complement.
CCCCCCAGTCCTGGCGGCGCTCACCTGCGGAGGAAGCAGCCGGCTCTGGAACAGATGACAGTCGGGGCTCAGGTACAGGCAGGTAGTGCTCTGGTGCCTGCGCGGCCTCCTCCATGAGGACGGGTGTCGCTTCTTCTGTCTCAGCGACGGGGGCAGACAGCGGGATCTGGGGTGCTGCCGGTGCAGCGTTGTTTGCACGAACAGGTGCCTCCACTGCGACAACGTCAACCGGATCACATTGCAAGGGCTGGGATGCCCGCACGGACTCCTCTACTAGAACGGGTGCCTCACCTTCCGGTACAGACACTTCAGGTAAGAGGGATTGGCGCCGCTCCAAGTTTAGTTTTAGGGCACGCCAGCTGGCTTCCATCCTGGCGACCTCCTCCCGGTGCCGGGCCAGGCCTCTTAGGGTATCCTCCGCTTCTTGCAGCATAGGGAGGGTTCCGTGGCGATCGGGTCGCTTCCGTGGGGGGAGAGCTCTGACTACTCCATCCCTTCACACTTCTGCTCGTGTCCATTAGCGATCTCTGCCAAGTCACATGTGTCATTAGCATCTGGAGAGGGCCCCTCTTTTGTAGTGAGGCGGGACCTTCGTGTTAGTTTCCGCACACTGAGGAGGATGAGGAGGCGGAACTGAAGAGCTGTGGGGCACGATCTTACATTGCAGTACCATTTAGAGCCATCGTTTTCGCGTCACTGAGTGAGTGTGTACACCCATGAAGAGCACGCCCTTCTTCTTCACCAGTGCCTCGTCGTGACGCAGATATGGGGAAAAATGGCAAATACATCTCTGATGATTTTAGCAATTCTGAAGCACAAAACCAGTTCAATTCAGGCACACAGGACTCGCTTATAGCGAGCTACAGAATCCTGTTCGTGACGCCCAAGTTGAGTCGCACAGAGCCAGAGGTTTTTGGGGTACTCGGCACCGAGCCCGTCGACTTCTATGGGGTATGTCACGGCTTTACCCGGCAATTGAATCAGAGTCTATTTTACTATGTAGAAGTGTATAAACTATAAATATATGTATATATATATGTCACAATGACATGTATATATGATATTATATTATATATTATATATATGTATTCTATGTGTGTATATTTAGTGTTTACAAGGAAATAAAGGTTTTTTTTAGTTGCGATATTTTGTTCCCATAGACTTACATTGGACTTCCGGTATCGAAATCGGATATCGACGATATTTAGTGCTATCGGCGATACAATTTCGATACGATATTTTTAGATAACGAGTACTATCGCTCAACACTAGTCATCACATTGATGAGTCCATGCTGGACATGTCATACATGCTGTACAAAGTAACGATTTTATTAACTTAAATAATTGAAATGTCTGTGACTGTCACATATAAATTGCAATGATGATGATGAGTGACTATTACAAATTCCATTGTCTTCACTATGTTATGGTTTAACATAGCGTTCCTTAAGCATTATTCATAAATATAAAAATGGACTTTTATTCTTAAATTTACAACACTATATTTTGTAAACTAATTTTTGGGTGGTGTGTTGTTCCATTTCTTGTTGCCATGTGCATATATGCGTTTATATTTGCAGGGTCTTTATTTTTATTCTTGAAATTAGGAAAGATGTGTATCTTCGTACCGTCTTAGCCAGTAGATAGAAAAATATTTAGACTTGAGAGTCCTCAGTGGTTGATACCTTTTAATGGATAACTGAAAAGATGGTAACAAATTGCAAGCTTTCGAGGCTACTCACGTCTCTTCATCAGGCAAAGACTAAAACAAAAAATGAAGAATCACATATTTCTATGACACAACAGGACACAGGAATAGTGCAATAGGTAAGACAAGTGACGTGCAGCAGAACTGTCATTATGCCAGAGGGATAAACATAAATATTGAAACAGTTCCTAGATAAGGATAGAAAGTTTTATTGCCCTCTGATTGGGGTCTGGTTTTGTGTTTTCATGCCCCTGGAAGGGCAGAGACGCAGATTCCTTAATTGATATAGAATGACATGAATCCGTGTGATCTATTCATTCAAGCACTAAGAGTGTCAAAGGTCATGATGAGCTTATATTCCGAAACCTTTCTATCTTTCTCAGATTTGAAGTTAGATTTTAATACCAGTAATTCCATATCCATCATGCTATGACCGGGCATACCAAAGTTTTTTGCCAAAGGTAAATCCATTATTTTTTCTCTTATTGTGTGGCGATGATAATTCATCCTTGTTCTCAGTTTTTGGCCGGTCTCCCCCACATACAGACCCCCATTTGGACATTTAGTACATATAATTAGGTACACCACATTAGATGTGATGCAGCTGAAAGTAGCTGGGATCTTGTAGTCGTGATGGGAGTTGGGGATCTTTATCTTGTCCGTGGTCATTATAGATGCACAGGTTTTACATTTCTTCTCGTTGCAAGGAAAGGTTGCTGCAGCTGTTGGGGAGGACAGGGAGCTTCTGACAATGATGCTTCTTACATTTGGGGGCTGCCTAAAAACAGTAGTGGGGGGTCTGGAAATATGGATTGTAATATCGGGCATCTTTTTGTAGTAAAGGTTGTAGTTTCCGTGTAGCTCCCCTTAGCACCTCCAGATTTAGATTGTAGGTGACCACTAGAGGCACCCGGTTATTTTCTTCTTTACCTTTGTAATGTAGCAGGTGATTCCTTGATATTCTGTTGGCTCTTGAAATTTGTTTTCAATTGTTCTTGGATGGTATCCCTGGTTCAAAAAAGTCTTTCTGAGGCGACCCCCCACTACTGTGTTTTAGGCAGCCCCCAAATGTAAGAAGCATCATTGTCAGAAGCTCCCTGTCCTCCCCAACAGCTGCAGGAACCTTTCCTTGCAACCATAAGAAATGTAAAACCTGTGCATCTATAATGACCACGGACAAGATAAAGATCCCCTACTCCCATCAGGACTACAAGATCAAAGGTACTTTCAGCTGCATCACATCTAATGTGGTGTACCTAATTATATGTACAAAATGTCCAACTGGGGGTCTGTATGTGGGGGAGACCGGCCAAAAACTGAGAACAAGGATGAATTATCATCGCCACACAATAAGAGAAAAAATAATGGATTTACCTGTGGCAAAACACTTTTGTATGCCCGGTCATAGCATGATGGATATGGAACTACTGGTATTAAAATATAACTTCAAATCTGAGAAAGATAGAAAGGTTTGGGAATATAATCTCATGATGACCTTTGACACTGTTAGTGCTGTAATGAATAGATCACACGGATTCATGTCATTCTATATCAATTAAGGAATCTGCGTCTCTACCTTCTAGGGGCATCAAAACAGAACACCAGACCCCAATCAGAGGGCAATAAAACTTTCTCTCCTTATCTATGAACTGTTCCAATATTTATGATCATCCCTCTGCCATAATGACAGTTCTGCTTCACGTCACTTGTCTTACCTATTGCACTATTCCTGTGTCCTGTTGTGTGTAGAAATATGTGATTCTTCATTTTTTGTTTTACTCTTAGCCTGATGAAGAGACCTGAGTAGTCTCGAAAGCTTTGAATTTGTAACCATCTTTTCAGTTAGCCATTAAACGGTATCAACCACTGAGGACTCTCAAGTATAAATATTTTTCTATTCTTGGAATTGAAATTCATCATTTTATTGTCCTAGTAAAACTTCATTTATTCTTGTTTGAAGTACATACATTTGCAATGGCCACGTAACAAGGCAATAACTCAATATTTTATTTCAAAACCCTCCTTGACCCTGGGCTTCAACACCGCCAGTTGCTGCTCAGAAGTGTTAGATGCACAGATGAAAACAATCGCTGATGTGTTTGTGGGGTTCAGTAACGCCTGCTGTTCCCTGCTGTGTGTCTGGCAAAAATTACTGCTGCTAACTACAAATTCAACTTCAAACATCTCATACTAGGCCTCTGCCTACACCCTCCTTGACCCTGGGCTTCAACACCGCCAGTTGCTGCTCAGAAGTGTTAGATGCACAGAGGGAAAACAATCGCTGATGTGTTTGTGGGGTTCAGTAACCCTGCTGTTCCCCTGCTGTGTGTCTGGCAAAAATTACTGCTGCTAACTACAAATTCAACTTCAAACATCTCATACTAGGCCTCTGCCTACACCCTCCTTGACCCTGGGCTTAACACCGCCAGTTGCTGCTCAGAAGTGTTAGATGCACAGATGAAAACAATCGCTGATGTGTTTGTGGGGTTCAGTAACGCCTGCTGTTCCCTGCTGTGTGTCTGGCAAAATTACTGCTGCTAACTACAAATTCAACTTCAAACATCTCATACTAGGCCTCTGCCTACACCCTCCTTGACCCTGGGCTTCAACACCGCCAGTTGCTGCTCAGAAGTGTTAGATGCACAGATGAAAACAATCGCTGATGTGTTTGTGGGGTTCAGTAACGCCTGCTGTTCCCTGCTGTGTGTCGGCAAAAATTACTGCTAGCTACTACACATGGTGAAAATACAAACATTCAAAGTGCTAGTGCTACACAGATATGAGGCTTACACCCTGATTTGTAAAGTGTAATACAATTGAAACTCGAGCTTTAAACCATAAAATGATTAGTCTTTGTCACAAATCTGTAACAAAATAATTGTGACATATTATTTCAGATATGCACATGTCGAAAACAAATGCTAACACAAAAGCCTACTTATGCTATAGGATACTGATGGTCAACCTTGTCACTCCATAGCTTAGACAAATCCAACTCACATCATGCTCAAATGCTGCAATGTTGGAAGTGCATAATGTGGGTTGAACTTTGACAACAGCTGCAGTGCAAAGGTTAGAATTCAGTGTTCTTGGCTTTTAAATAAAAGCATACAAGTAAATATAATAATCCAATGTTGATTAAGGGACGTGATGTACACCTGTAATATTGTGCAAACAATGCATGTAGGAATAGTCCTCTTCAACATTACTTATATTTGTGTCATTTTAAAAAATACATATTTAATTAGAAATTTAACAGCCCATATCATAAAGGTCCTTCATGTAAACATGATAATCGGTAACAAAAATCATGCATTACCTTGTTAAAGTCAATAGTGCATAGTCACAATAGCAAAATATATACCTGTAAGTGGTGCTGAAAGAACGACAACTGATAGAATAGGTGAATGATATCTATTTATCAGACTGAATAGCGACACCTGTACAATGTCGATATAATACTGTACCTTAACAAAACAACTGTGTCACACCTCACACGCGTTTTTCTTGTAGCTTGTTATGTAATAGGGCACATGAGTGTATGTTTCATCATAGGTGCATGTTTACTGAGTAAAGCAGTCATGACAACGCCTTTGTGTTGTCGGTACGCTTGCGATGATGAACGATGCGCACCGTGAATGTTAGTCTGCGTCATAAGACGCACAGACGCTCCAATACCAACGCGTCACAGCAGGAAGCCAGTCTGTGCGTCCAAACAAAGGCGCAACCATACATGCACGTAACCTTTTATAAAGCTATATAAAAAAAGTATGTAGTAGTAACGCACACTTTATTGAGGTACAGTATTACATCGCCATTCACCATCTGTGGCTATGCAGTCTCATCTATATATACCTTATCTATCCGTTGTCATGCTTGCAAGTCCACAGTCAGGCATAAATAGCTGTTTTCACTATGCACTATGCACTTTTTAAAGGTTTGGTTTGTTAATATAAATGATTGGCACATATTATCAGTATTACATGATGGAAATTTTAGATATTTTTAAAAACTTTTTAGTGATATTATTCAGCAAATGTAAAGTTTTATGAATGTCACAGATAACTTGTAATGCTGATTATGTTTTTAAGTCAGCCATTCATTGTCTATACAATAAAAATGGTGTACATACTGTTACTTATCCATCATTAATGGATTCTGATATGTACTTGTATGCTTTTATTTAAAACCGTATAGCAGATTATTTAACCTATTTTTATTGTGGTTTGCATTGCTTTTCAACATGTTAAAGTATGCGTTTATGTTTGTAAATTATTAATTTACATATATTTTTTAAAGTAAAATCATCATATTATGGTACTAAAGGTTATATTTCTCTTGTTTGGAGTATAGACATTTTTAATTGACACGTAACAAGGAAAATACTTGATCTAGTATTTAAACATCCTCCTTGACCCTGGGCTCCAACACCGCCAGTTGTTGCTCGGAAGTGCTGTTAGCACAGTCAACACTTTCTCCTGTGTTACTGACGAAGGAATAACCTTTTCCGAAACGCGCGTCGGGGCGCGTTCTAGGCAGCCTGGTCTCCATTATCTCCCACGGTATTTTCAGGTAGTACTTTTATAGATGTTTGATAGTCATTGTATGAAGTGGTGGTAGTATTCATTATATCATAGCGGTGTATATTAGTGCTGGCAACACTGGATGTTATTTTTTATCACATATCATATATATTTTTCAGTACTATATGGCTTTTGGCACTTTGTTTATTATGGATATTTGATAGTCACTGTATGAAGTGGTGGTAGTATTCATTATATCATAGCGGTGTATATTTGTGCTGGCAACACTGGATGTTATTATTTATTATTTTTTATCACATATTTTTTGCACATTGGGGGCATTATTGTGCTTGGTTGCACTCTATTATACTTTTTTTCATCGATCACTATCTATTCCAGTGTTGTCAGGCATTATCATATATACATTTGTATCATCACATTTTCCTTTTTACATATTTTTTTGCTGGAATAAATTACCTGATTTACTAAATACCAAGGTATTAGATTATATGGGACCAGGTTCCTTTTTATGCTTATTGATGCTTGTGCAAATATTTTTTATATATATGTAATTAATAAAAATCCATTTTACTCCCACTGCCTGGGTGAAGTTTCTTCTTCTTGTGTTCTCCCCCATTCCTTTTGCGCTAAGGTACTTTGCTTTCTTACATTGGATGGTTTTGCCATCCACCGTTTTGTTTTGGGATCCAATTGTTAGTTGTGGAATTAGTTACAATAGTTATTATTTATACCATATTTCTATGTTTCCATAATACATTGTATTCCAATTCATTTGTTTTTATGGGGTTCAGTAATGTCAGCTGTTCCCCTGCTGTGTGTACGGCAAACAGTCCTGCTGCCTCAACCCTGTTCTCTTCTCATCCCTGGGCTCCAACACCGCCAGTTGTTGCTCGGAAGTGCTGTTAGCACAGTCAACACTTGCTCCTGTGTTACTGGGGTTCAGTAATGTCAGCTGTTCCCCTGCTGTGTGAACGGCAAAAAGTCCTGCTGCCTCCACCCTGCTCTCTTCTCATCCCTGGGCTTCAACACCGCCAGTTGTTGCTCGGAAGTGCTGTTAGCACAGTCAAAACTTGCTCCTGTGTTACTGGGGTTCAGTAATGTCAGCTGTTCCCTGCTGTGTGTACGGCAAACAGTCCTGCTGCCTCAACCCTGTTCTCTTCTCATCCCTGGGCTCCAACACCGCCAGTTGTTGTTCGGAAGTGCTGTTAGCACAGTCAACACTTGCTCCTGTGTTACTGGGGTTCAGTAATGTCAGCTGTTCCCCTGCTGTGTGTACGGCAAACAGTCCTGCTGCCTCCACCCTGTTCTCTTCTCATCCCTGGGCTCCAACACCGCCAGTTGTTGCTCGGAAGTGCTGTTAGCACAGTCAACACTTGCTCCTGTGTTACTGGGGTTCAGTAATGTCAGCTGTTCCCCTGCTGTGTGAACGGCAAAAAGTCCTGCTTCCTCCACTCTGCTCTCTTCTCATCCCTGGGCTTCAACACCGCCAGTTGTTGCTCGGAAGTGCTGTTAGCACAGTCAACACTTGCTCCTGTGTTACTGGGGTTCAGTAATGTCAGCTGTTCCCCTGCTGTGTGTACGGCAAACAGTCCTGCTGCCTCAACCCTGTTCTCTTCTCATCCCTGGGCTCCAACACCGCCAGTTGTTGCTCGGCAGTGCTGTTAGCACAGTCAACGCTTGCTCCTGTGTTACTGGGGTTCAGTAATGTCAGCTGTTCCCCTGCTGTGTGAACGGCAAAAAGTCCTGCTGCCTCCACCCTGCTCTCTTCTCATCCCTGGGCTTCAACACCGCCAGTTGTTGCTCGGAAGGGCTGTTAGCACAGTCAACACTTGCTCCTGTGTTACTGGGGTTCAGTAATGTCAGCTGTTCCCCTGCTGTGTGTACGGCAAACAGTCCTGCTGCCTCAACCCTGTTCTCTTCTCATCCCTGGGCTCCAACACTGCCAGTTGTTGCTCGGAAGTGCTGTTAGCACAGTCAACACTTGCTCCTGTGTTACTGGGGTTCAGTAATGTCAGCTGTTCCCTGCTGTGTGTACGGCAAACAGTCCTGCTGCCTCCACCCTGTTCTCTTCTCATCCCTGGGCTCCACCACTGCCAGTTGTTGCTCGGAAGTGCTGTTAGCACAGTCAACACTTGCTCCTGTGTTACTGGGGTTCAGTAATGTCAGCTGTTCCCTGCTGTGTGTACGGCAAACAGTCCTGCTGCCTCAACCCTGTTCTCTTCTCATCCCTGGGCTCCAACACCGCCAGTTGTTGCTCGGAAGTGCTGTTAGCACAGTCAACACTTGCTCCTGTGTTACTGGGGTTCAGTAATGTCAGCTGTTCCCCTGCTGTGTGAACGGCAAAAAGTCCTGCAGCCTCCACCCTGCTCTCTTCTCATCCCTGGGCTTCAACTCTGCCACTTGTTGCTCGGAAGTGCTGTTAGCACAGTCAACAATTGCTCCTGTGTTACTGGGGTTCAGTAATGTCAGCTGTTCCACTGCTGTGTGTACGGCAAACAGTCCTGCTGCCTCCATCCTGTTCTCCTCTCATCCTGGCTCCAACACCGCCAGTTGTTGCTCGGAAGTGCTGTTAGCACAGTCAACACTTGCTCCTGTGTTAATGGGGTTCAGTAATGTCAGCTGTTCCACTGCTGTGTGAACGGCAAAAAGTCCTGCTGCCTCCAACCGGTTCTCTTCTCATCCCTGGGCTCCAACACTGACAGTTGTTGCTCGGAAGTGTCATTGGCACGGGTACTCACTCCTGCCCAGACTGGTTACAGCACGCCATCTGTTTCCTGTCAGTGTAAACGTCACTTAGCATCCAATAAGTTGTCTTGTCGTGTTGCGGTCGGGTTAGCCGACTCTATGGTGCCTGGAGTTTAGGTGCTTCCTATGTGTGCTGCGGGATATGCAAATAAAGGCTGTTTCCGTTGTGACAATAGGACAATCACCCACTGTAGTACTGTGGGATTCGGTAACTGCGGCCGGCTCGCGGCCTGTCAACTTAAATTTCCATGGGTACCTTCTGCTACCCGTCCGGGTTCCAGTACCGTCAGCTGGTTCTCCGCAGTGCCTTTGGCCTAGGTGCCTCCATCTCTGTATCCGAGTTTCAGCAACGTCTGCTGGTCCTTGGTAGTGCTTGGGAGCACAGGTACCTCCTGCTTAGTAACCATGTCCCAGTAGCGTCAGCTGGTCCTCGGTTGTGCCATTGGCTCTTTTCCTTCTGCTGCCCTCCGGGTTCCAGCACAGTCAGCTGGTCCTCGTTACTTGCATTGGCTCTTGTACCTTCTGCTACCCGTCCGGGTTCCAGTACCGTCAACTGGTTCTCCGCAGTGCCTTTGGCCTAGGTGCCTCCATCTCGGTATCCGAGTTCCAGCAACGTCTGCTGGTCCTTGGTAGTGCTTTGGAGCACAGGTACCTCCTGCTTAGTAACGTGTCCCAGTAACGTCAGCTGGTCCTCGGTTGTGCCATTGGCTCTTTTCCTTCTGCTGCCTCTCCGGGTTCCAGCACAGTCAGCTGGTCCTCGATACTTGCATTGGCTCTTGTACCTTCTGCCACATTTACAAATTGAAGATTTTTTAAATGTTTTTTTGGGTAATCACTCTGGATCTCCAACAATGAAGATGACGACCCTGATGACCACCCCGAAGAAGATGACGACCACAAGGACGACGAGCATCAAGCCAACCAGCCTAAACACCATCACAAAGAAGAAATAAAAGATTACCCAACAGGACTAAGAAGGTTAAGACAAACTACAAGATACAGAACAAGAGACTTAAGAACAATAAGCAGAAGATCAAAAAGCAGAAGAACATGAAGTATAAGACCAAAATGAAGAGCAAAATATATGCTCTAAATTATAAGCAGTAGTAAGTGTATGGGTGAGTCCGTTCCTCCTCGTGGTGCCCTGGAAAATGCCTGCTGCTGCAGGCTAAACTGAACACGGACAAATACTGTTGTAATTTAAATCTTTTGTGACAGCAAGAACGGAAGGATGAAAAATTCATACTTTTACAGATTACAAGTACAGGAATCTCTGTCACAAATAAGAATATGATGAAGAAGATGAAGTACAATATGAAGAAGAATAATAGTTGAATAAGAAGAATATGAGTAAAAAAAGATGAATAGCAAGAAGTTTAAGAAGAAGATAAAGAAGGTGAAGATGAAGAATAATTTGATGAAAAAGATGATGCTGCTGAAGATTATGAAGGAGAAAGTGTGTCAAAAGTTAAAAAGGTGAAGAGCATGGAAGTTGTGAAATATACATATTTGCCAAAATAGAAAAAACGTTAACAACATTGTCAATTTCTTCGTCAATCCGAACATCTTTAAAAAAAAAATATTTATGCTATTCCATTTGATTGGGTTAAACATCTATGCCTTTAATGTCTCCTCAACCTTCCCCAATACATTCTACATTACTCTTTGTTGTTTTCCTTCATGTACAATTAACCAACAAGGCAAGAATGTTTTTTTTTTAATTCCGATATTTTGTTCCCATAGACTTACATTGGATTTCCGGTATCGGTATCGGGTATCGCCGATATTTTTTGGGTATCGGCGATACCTTTCCGATTCCGATACTTTTGGATATCGGAAAGTATCGCTCAACTCTAATTAGCAAACATTAGATGTTTAATGACCCTGCATCCCTATCCTCCAAGGATAGCAGCTCAATAAGCTGCAACAAACATCACTTCAAGAGTCAACATTCAGGCTCATATGAACAATGGCCTATGTCTCTTGACCTACTGGAAAATATACATGGCAAAATTAAGAATAAATGTTGTGTTGTCACACTACCACTAAGCGGGCAGTAATCGCCATGACTGTCTGGTCATATATTTATATTTATGCGGCTTCTTACTCTGCTACTGCACAGCCACACTGTACACATATGTCCTGACTACCCACTGTGATTTATAACCCTATGATGTACTGCTGCTGCTAGGGCTGCCATCACTGGATTTACACTGTCAGACATCATTTTGCCCTGTCAAATTTTTACACCATGTCACTTTTGCTGACAAATTTACTGCACAGTTTTGCCAACCACACATAACTTCCAGTTAGTATTTTATAGTGCTATATTATATGGTTGTTGCACAAGTGGCCACATGTGGCATTCCTCTGTCACACATATCCTTGACTGCCCATCATATTTTTATATTTGACTTCTGCCCCTACATATCCATGCTAGTCACGCATTTCTAGCTGTCCATTGAGTTTTATAGTGTGTCTGCAGTGGGGTTGGTGCAGTGTGACAGATAGGCAGGGAACACAGGAAAATTCATAGAAAAACATGTTTAATGTCCAAACAACTCAAACAATATACAGCACACAGTATCCTCCGGATCGCAGTTGGGCATCTCAACAGTCCATATACGAGACCTGTTGCCAAGGGCGACTGACCACTGTATCACGCTGAAAGGTGCAGGCGTTCGCTCTACTTGGCTCTGTGTTACCACACAGAGGCTGAGTTTTGCAGAGCCACCTGCCCTGCAAGTTGCAAACTCCAAACTGACACGCCCAACCCTTTGCTGCAGGGTTTTTACAATGGAATCTATGGCCATGGGCCACTTGTAAGACCTGGAATGGAGGAAGCAGACCCCAAATTACCATTCTTTAGTTTGCTTCAAAAATAAAAGCCCATAATGGGTTTTCCTGAACATACCTTGGCCAAATAGCTTGACCAGGTCCACACTTACTTTTATTTTGCCTTGAGACTCACAGGAGTCCTACTGTGGACACAAGATACTCCAGCGGGTCTAATAGGACTCTGTCCGCATCCTGGAGGATACATATCGACCCTCGCAAATGATCCCCCTCAATACCTCACAAGTGTATTGCTGTCCTGCTGCTGTCAGAGCCATGCCTATGATGCTAGTCATCTAATCAGATTTTTATGCTATGTGGCTTCTGCCACTGCACTGCCACACCAGCCACACAGTGGCTACCCATTGTATTTTATAGTGATACACTGTATGGCCGCAGTCAGAGTTGCCATTGCTTGCTTAACTCTACACTTTGACATTTCTAAGGCATTTTATATAAAGTTCTTTAAAGGGTTAAAATACAGTCTTGGAAGACCTCAGTATTTGCATTGTTGAGAAATAATTTTGGTGGGAAAATATGTGAAATTTGATGAATTCAAATTTCAAAAGATTTATTCATCTCAATTAATTAGGACAGATCAGGAAATAAACATTTTGATGATATGACTTCTTTAAATAAAAAATATCAGATGAAAAAATAATTATTAATACTTCTCTTTTAACATAGATTGAAATATGGTAAGAAGATACTTTCCTGGAGACATCTTATGGATTTGAAATAGGATTGATTTAGTATTGAGAACACAGCTTTTGGCTTTACATCAAAGGCTTTTCTTCTACCTCTTTACCTCTAAATCTGTGTCTTGGCTGCAAGTACAAATTTAAAATCCAGCATTTAAAAGTTATGTGGGCAAGTTACTCTAAGCATATGCCTATGATATAAAATTATAGCAGCTTCAAACTGTGTGCTATAACAGAAAATTAAAGTGTTTAAATAGTTTACTAGCTTCAAAAATATTTCCAAACAAAATAATTTATAATAGATTCTTGCAATATTTTTTATAAATATACATTAGAAATAAAAATTGTGCATTAGAAATAAAAATTGTGTACCCCCTGTTAAAATGTCAGGTTTTCTCATGTAAAAAAATCATACCAAGAATAAATTCAGAAATTTTTCTACCTTTGATAACCTAACGTAACCAAATTCATTGAGATACAAACTGAAATAATTTTTAGGGAAAATAAAACTAATAAAACTACAATAATGTGGCGCTCCAGTTAGTGTACCATGTCGAGTAAAGCTCAGTTCGCACAGGAGAGGCGATCGATCTTATGATGTCTTCGAGCCTACTGTATCAAGTCATTCTCAGAAGCGCAGGCAGAGTGATAGAGCACATAACTGAGTGCTCCCTTCTATACCATTACTATTCAAACATGGATGCAGATGCCATTGAAGTTGAAATGACAGGCAGTGGGAGTTTGGGGGTTGGTGAAACTCAGCACTGTGCCCCCCCTTCCAACCTCCAGGTTCCATAGCGGCTGAATGGTCTGTTCAACATTGAACATGTTGAACATTGACAGTGTCTCTACTTCCCTGGCTCACAGAGCCAGCAACATGGCTTGGCATTTGAATCATGCTGCCTATATCCTTTCACATCATATTATCCAAATTCAAAGGCTAACTGTTGATTTTTGCCAATAAATTTAGTTAAAGAAGTTGTTTTTCTTTACAGTAGTATATTTGCTCTTGGGGTGTTATGTGCTAGGGGATTAAGGCAGAGAACAAAAACAATTGACAATGACAGAATGGATATTCTGTTATGTAGAACATTATATTTTATGATGGCAGATAAAATGTACTGAGCAGAATAGTGGTTCAAACTGATGGTTTTGCTGTCAGAGGCTACATTAGACTGCTGTGATTGAATTGATTAATCCATTACACCCTGTATTTCCTCCAAACTGATATGCTTGACAGAGGCAAATGAGGCCAAGCAGAGGTTAGTGTCATGATTCAGAACGGAGGGTTGCTGCTCCATCCTGGTTATGTCAGGGTTAAGTTTTGATAGCATCCCTTTGGATCTGGGCCGGCTATTAAGTGCTGGTGGTTTCTGGGTCAGGTGTTGGTGATACTTCAGTTTGTCTCGGCTAGTGTGGCTGACCCAGGTTACTCAGTTAACAATCGTTGTTCCTCTGTGTGTGCACTTCTTTGTATGACCTGGTTTGACCTTTGACTTATGTCTCTCCTGTCTGGTACCGTCCTGACGTCTCTGGTTTTGACTCTCTGCTCCTCATCTGATTTTTTTCTCCTGTCCTGCCCTTCTGATACAGCGCTCTTTCCTGGCTTCTGACCTCCTGCTTACTCTGACCACGTCCCTGTCTCCACATCCCGCTGGCTCCTGCTCTGTTACGTGGCAGTAAGCTCCACCCCCCGTTCCTTCCTTTTCCCTTGCATGTCCTGCGGGGCTTCAGTACCGTGTGCATGGCACCTTGCAGTGCTTTCACTAAGCCCTCGCTGGTCTGTGACTCGGCTAAGTGCCTCCTAGGCTTCACCTCCCGCTGCACACTTGCGGTGTAGCATTACATTTTCACCAACCCATTCATTTTCCCAGGGGCATTTTTTGTATTACATGGATCTGCTCCATGCCCTATCTGATTAGGTGGCAAACCTGACAGAAATGATGCAGAATTTGTCGGTTGAGCAAAGGGCTCTGGTGGCCTCACATCAACAGGTGCAGAGAGAGTTGGCTGATACTGTCAACACTGTGCGGGGTTCCTCCTCTTCATCTGGCAGTGTGAGTGGTGGTGTGTCAGATGTCTCTTTATCCTTCATTGAACCCTCTGTCAAACTTCTGGATACCTTTTCTCGGGATAAAAGTAAATTCCGGGTGTTTAAAGAGAATTGCGAATTACTGTTTTCTCTGCGTCCTCGGTCCTCGGGTGATGAGAGTGAAAGGATGGGAATAGTCATATCTCTTTTATGGGATGGGCCGCAGGCTTGGGCTTTTTCTCTATCCCCCACCTTCCCTGAGAGATTGTCTGTGGATCTGTTCTTTGAGGCCTTGGGCCTAATTTATGATGAACCAGATCAAGTGAGGTTGGCTGAGGAAACGATTATAAGTCTCGTCCAGAGGAAGCTCTCTGCAGAGTGGTACTGTTCTGAGTACAGATGATGGGCACCGAAAGTATCCTGGAATGACTCGGCTCTGAGAGGGCTTTTCGGTAGGGCCTGTCTGAGCATCTCAAGGATGCATTGGCCCTGCACCTGCCACCCAGCTCTCTGGAGAAGGCCATGACATAGGCCATCCGTATGGATCGCAGGTTGCGAGAGAGAGGAGTGGTGCAACGTGGTGTTCATTTTTTCCCGGCTAAATCAGAACCTTCCTCATCAGTTGAACCCATGGATGTGGGAGCCGTCTCTGTGAGGGAAAAAGAGAGGAGACGATGAAGGGAGAACAAACTCTGCTTCTACTGCGGAGCCCCGGGACAATGGAGAAAGGACTGTCCTTCCTGTTTGCCTGTTTCCAAGGTCTCAGGAAACGCCTAGGTCTGGGTGGCTGCTGAAGAGGCCACCCAGACCCTCAGGTTCTTTCTTCCTCAGTTTTCAAATTTTTGTTGAAAGTGGAAATTGTGGTGAACAATTGTGTTTTCTCAGCCTCTGCTTTTGTGGATTGCCGCTCCTCAGTTAATTTGATTGACTCTAAACTGGTGGCCCATTATGAGATAGGGACAGTCAGGTTGGGGACACTCATGATGGTGGTGGCTATTGACTCTACTCCCCTCAGCAAGGATGGGATTCATTGATTCATTCTGTGTCCAAAGAATTCATCCTTAAAGTGGGTTCTCTTCATCTGGAGAACATAGTCTGTTTTGTTTTAGACAATCTCCCTGCAGGGTTGGTTTTGGAGTTTCCTTGGTCACAATGTCATAATCCAGTCATCGACTGGGAGACCCATAAGATTGTTAAATGGGGCTCTAAATATGTTAACAAATGTCTAGTGCCTGCATCTGTGGAATTCGTCGGTCTGGAGTGTATTCCGGAGTACCTGAAGAACTTCGACTTCGAGGACGTGTTCTCCGAAAGGGAGGCTAAGGGGCTACCACCGCACCGCCCATTTGATTGTGCTATTGATCTGATTCCTGGGGCTAAATTGCCTAAGGCCCGATTGTTCAACCTTTCTGGTTCAGAGCGGGCCGCCATGAAAAAATATATATCCGAGAATCTCCGCAAGGGTCACATCCATCCTTCTGTGTCTCCTGTAGCTGCAGGATTCTTTTTGCAATAAAAAAGACGATGGTCTCTGCCAATGCCTTGAAGTTTAGTAACTTAATAAGATTACTGTAAGAAATACATATCCTCTTCCACTCATTCCCGATTTGTGTAACCAATTGTCCGGGGCCAAAGGGTTTTCTAAATTGGAATTGCGGGGGGCATATAACCTTATCGGGTACGGGAGGATGAGTAGAAAGCCTGGATCATGCATGCGAGAAACACGGCAGAGTCTCGCATGCAAATTCCCAGCACTGGGACCGGCACTTGGGAGCTGAGCGAGCGGCTGCATAGAAATACATGCAGCCATTCGCTCCGCTCCCGAGTGCCGGCGCCAGTGCTGGGAATTCACATGCGAGACTCGGCCGTGTTTCTCGCATGTGTGATCTCGGCCGAAGTCTGCATTTCTCACTTCTGAGGGCTTGTTTGAAAATCTTCTTATGCCATTTGGGTTGACTAATGCGCCAGCGGTCATCCAAAATTTCATCAATTATGTGTTTTCTAATTTCTTAGGGCGATTTGTGGTCATTTACTTAGATGATATTTTGGTCTATTCTTCAGATAAGCAGGCTGTTCTCCAGAGACTCAGGGAGAATAAGCTCTTCGCTAAACTAGAAAAATGTTCATTCTTTTGTCCAAGAACTGTCTTTCTTGGGGTTCATTGTATCTGGTGAGGGGTTTTGTATGGATCCCAAGAAGGTTCTAGCCATCGTGAATTGGGTAGAGCCCCATGATTTGAAAGCGCTGCAGCTCTTCTTGGGATTCGCCAATTATTACCCGAGGTTTATTAAGGGGTTCTCTCAGGTGGTCAAACCACTCACTGATTTAACGCAGAATGGGGCCGATGTTAAGAACTGGTCAGCCTCAGCTGTTGCGGCATTCTTATCCTTGAAAAATCGCTTCGTGACTGCTCAGGTCCTGGTTCAACCAGATCCATCCAAACCCTTTGTGGTAGAGGTTGACGCCTCTGAGGTGGGGGTGGGGACTGTATTGTCTCAGGGGCCCACCACTTTGAACAATCTGAGGCCGTGTGCCTTCTTTTCTAGGAAGTTCTCCCCGGCAGAGAGGAACTATGATGTAGGCAATCAGGAACTTCTGGCTGTTAAGTTAGCTTTTGAAGAGTGGAGGCACTTTTTGGAGGGGGCGGTTTATCCCATTACGGTGGTTACTGATCACAAGAACCTGGTGTACATTGAGTCAGCCAAAAGATTAACTCTGCAGCAGGCCAGGTGGTCACTGTTTTTTTCCCAGTTCCAGTTTTCGATCACTTTTTGCCCAGTGTCCAAGAATGTTAAAGCCGATGCCTTGTCCCGGAGTCTGGGCCTGGTGTCTCCCGTGAACTTCCATCCTCCATTCTTCAACCTGGGGTGGTGGTGGCTGATTTATCATCAGGGTTGGTATGGGAGATTTGAGAGGCTCAGGCACAGGCTCCTCCATCTAAACCAGTGAATGAACAGTTCCTATTCAGTTTCGTCTCAGGGTTCTCCGGGAGTTCAACGACTAAGTTCTGAGTGGACACCCTGGGATCTCGGCTACTCAAGGGGCCATTGTGAGGGATTTTTGGTGGTCCTCGCTTGTTTTGGATGTGAGGAGGTTTGTGTCCGCCTGTGAAGTTTGTACACGTGCTAAGAGCTCCCACAATCAGCCGGCCGGGGAATTAGTGCCTCTATCAATTCCTGATACAACATGGACACTTTGTCCATGGATTTTATCATCAATCTTTCTCCTTCCAAGCGGAATACTGTCATATGGGTTGTAACACACTTCATACCTTTAGCGACTTTGCCCTCTGCAGAGATTTTGTCTAGGTTGTTTGTGCAGTATGTGTTCGATTACAAGGGGTACCCTTGAATGTGGTGTCTGATCGAGGAGTGCAGTGTGTGGCCAGGTTTTGGAGAACGTTTTGTAGGAAGTTGGGGGTTACGTTGTCCTTTTCTTCCGCATACCAACCAGAGTCCAATGGTCAGACTTAGCAAACAATCAACCAATCTCTGGAGCAAATTTTGTGCTGTCTTTCTACCACTAGACAGGATGATTGGTGTGATACTTTGCTGTTAGCGGAGTTTAAAATACACAAGAACAATTGGTGCAACTTGTATTGAATGAATAATGTCTATATATGATATAGTGCTAAAAATAATACATATGTCAATAAATAACAAGAAAGTACCAATAGTCCAAGAAAGGGTGAGATGGCAGACCATCCGGAAAAATGAAAAAACCCTATATACCAGACGTGGACAAAAGTCAGAGAACCCGATTGAACTAGATGTGGGAAATAAATATAAAGAGTCAAATGTGTATGACAAAAATTATCTTTATTAAACAATGTTGTACAAAAAGCAAAGAATAAAAGCATGAAAGCTTGACTGACAGTAACAGACCCAATTAATACTCTCAGACTAAAATGTGTACCAGGAGCAGTGATACAACAAGCCAAATAAACCCATCACCTATGGATGACATGTATAATCTAATAGCACTGTGTAACTAGTACTGAGGATATAAATGTGTCCTCAGTATCTAACACCACCGATGTGTGCACATAATATATTGGATAAGAGCTTGTGGAAATCAAAGGGCATAAATGCATTGATGAAAATAAATGAAAGTGAACGTACCTGGGAGCCTGGAGGGATGCTGTCAGCCTGTCAGCCTGCAAGGACGCGCCCCGACGCGCGTTTCGGTATTACTAACCTTCGTCAGGGGTTAGTAATACCGAAACGCGCGTCGGGGCGCGTCCTTGCAGGCTGACAGGCTGACAGCATCCCTCCAGGCTCCCAGGTAGCGTTCACTTTCATTTATTTTCATCAATGCATTTATGCCCTTTGATTTCCACAAGCTCTTATCCAATATATTATGTGCACACATCGGTGGTGTTAGATACTGAGGACACATTTATATCCTCAGTACTAGTTACACAGTGCTATTAGATTATACATGTCATCCATAGGTGATGGGTTTATTTGGCTTGTTGTATCACTGCTCCTGGTACACATTTTAGTCTGAGAGTATTAATTGAGTGCTGTTACTGTCAGTCAAGCTTTCATGCTTTTATTCTTTGCTTTTTGTACAACATTGTTTAATAAAGATAATTTTTGTCATACACATTTGACTCTTTATATTTATTTCCCACATCTAGTTCAATCGGGTTCTCTGACTTTTGTCCACGTCTGGTATATAGGGTTTTTTCATTTCTGTTAGCGGAGTTTGCATACTGCGTACCTGCTGCAGCACCATACGGACTACCGCTCCCAACCAGGCTGCCTACCATCCCTCTGGCAACAAGAGGTTTCATATAATTGCTCCTTTATTCTACTGTTGTAACATAACATTCACCCTGGAAGTGACTACAGTCTCTGAACTGCCCCATTGACAATGCTAGTGTATATGATGGACCCCATGGCTGCTGCTCCAGTCTCTGCTCTGCCCCATTGACAATGCTCCTGTATATGATGGGCCCTATGGCTGCTGCTCCAGTCTCTGATCGGCCCATGGCTGCTGCTACAGTCTCTGATCTGCCCCATTGAAAATGCTCCTGTATATGATGGGCCCTATGGATGTTGCTCCAGTCTCTGATCTGCCCCATGGCTACTGCGCCAGTTCTGATCGGCCCCTTGGCTGCTGCTCCAGTCTCTGATCTGCCCCATTGACAATGCTATTGTATATGATGGGCACTATGGCTGCTGCTCCAGTCTCTGATTGGCCCCATGGCTGCTGCTCCAGTATCTGATCTGCCCCATTGACAATGCTACTGTATATGATGGGCCCCATGGCTGCTGCTCCAGTCTCTGATCTGCCCCATTGACAATGCTCTTGAATATGATGGGCCCTATGGCTGCTGCTCCAGTCTCTGATCGGCCCCATGGCTGCTGCTCCAGTCTCTGATCTGCCCCATTGACAATGCTCCTGTATATGATGGGCCCCATGGCTGCTGCTCCAGTCTCTGATCGGCCCCATGACTGCTGCTCCAGTCTCTGATCGGCCCTATGGCTGCTGCTCCAGTCTCTGATCTGCCCCATTGACAATGCTCCTGTATATGATGGGTCCTATGGCTGCTGCTCCAGTCTCTGATTGGCCCCATGTCTGCTGCTCCAGTCTCTGACCTCTGCCCCATTGACAATGCTCCTGCATATGATGGGCCCTATGGCTGCTGCTCCAGTCTCTGATCGGCCCCATGACTGCTGCTCCAGTCTCTGATTGGCCCTATGGCTGCTGCTCCAGTCTCTGATCTGCCCCATTGACAATGCTCATGTATATGTTGGGCCCTATAGCTGCTGCTCCAGACTCTGATTGGCCCCATGTCTGCTACTCCAGTCTCTGACCTGCCCCATTGACAATGCTCCTGTATATGATGGGCCCTATGGCTGCTGCTCCAGTCTCTGATCTGCCCCATTGACAATGCCACTGTATATGATGGACCCCATGGTTGATGCTCCAGTGTGTTTTGGGCCAAAATCATGGTCCATATTATTAATGATCCAGTGTATAATGGGCCCCATAAATTCTGCTCCAATGTCTGCTGTCCACCATTTACAATGCTTCAGTATATGATGGGCCCCATGGATGCTGCTCCAGTCTCTGTTCGGCCCAAAGCTTCTGCTCCAGTCTCTGACCTGCCCCATTGACAATGCTCCTGTATATGATGGGCCCTATGACTGCTGCTCCAGTCTCTGATCGGCCCCTTGTCTGCTGTTCCAGTCTCTGATCGGCCCCATGGCTGCTGTTCCAGTCTCAGTTCTGCCCCATTGACAATGCTCCTGTATATGATGGGCCCATGGCTTCTGCTCCAGTCTCTGATCTGCCCCATTGACAATGCTTCTGTATATGATGGGCCCCATGATTGCAGCTCCAGTCTCTGTTCGGCCCCATGGCTGCTGCTCCAGTCTCTGATCGGCCCCATGCCTGCTGCTCCAGTCTCTGATCTACCCCATTGACAATACTCCTATATATATGATGGGCCCTATGGCTGCTGCTCCAGTCTCTGATTGACCATGTCTGCAGCTCCAGTCTCTGATCTGCCCCATGGCTGCTGCTCCAGTCTCTGATCGGCCCCATGCCTGCTGCTCCAGTCTCAGATCTGCCCCATTGACAATGCTCCTGTATATGATGTGCCCCATGGCTGCTGCTCCAGTCTCTGATCTGCCTCATTGAAAATGCTCCTGTATATGATGGGCCCCATGGCTGCAGTTCCAGTCTCTGTTGGGCCCCATGGCTGCTGCTCCAGTCTCTGATCTGCCCCATTGACAATGCTCCTGTATATGATGGGCCCTATTGCTGCTGCTCCATCTCTAATCGGACCCATGGCTGCTGCTCCAGTCTCTGATCTGCTCCATTGACAATGCTCCTGTATATGATGGGCCCTATGGCTGCTGCTCCAGTTTCTGATCGGCCCCATGGCTGCTGCTCCAGTCTCTGATCGACCCCATGACTGCTGCTCCAGTCTCTGATCTTCCCCATTGACAATGCTCCTGTATATGATGGGCCCTATGGCTGCTGCTCCAGTCTCTGATTGGCCCCATGTCTGCTTCTCCAGTCTCTGATCTGCCCCATTGACAATGCTCCTGTATATGATGGGCCCTATAGCTGCTGCTCCAGTCTCTGATCTGCCCCATTGACAATGCTACTGTATATGATGGGCCCCATGGATGATGCTCCAGTGTGTTATGGGCCAAAATCATGGTCCATATTATTAATGATCCAGTGTATAATGGGCCCCATAAATGCTGCTCCAGTGTCTGCTGTCCACCATTTACAATGCTTCAGTATATGATGGGCCCCATGGCTGCTGCTCCAGTCTCGGATCTGCCCCATTGACAATGCTCCTTTATATGATGGGCCCCATGGCTGCTGCTCCAGTCTCTGATCGGCCCCATGGCTGCTGCTCCAGTCTCTGATCTGCCCCATTGACAATGCTCCTGTATATGATGGGCCCCATGGCTGCTGCTCCAGTCTCTGATCGGCCCCATGGCTGCTGCTCCAGTCTCTGATCTGCCCCATTGACAATGCTCCTGTATATGATGGGCCCTATGGCTGCTGCTCCAGTCTCTGATCTGTCCCATTGACAATGCTCCTGTATATTTGTGCCCCATGGATGATGCTCCAGTGTGTTATGGGCCCAAAGAAAGCTCCATATATGATGGTCCACATTATTAATGATCCAGTGTGAAATGCTACCCATATATTCGTGAAAACATTTAAAAATATTTAATAACTCTCCTCGCTGTGCAGTGGTCTACTTTGCCCTCCTCAGCATCGCCACTTACAGGTCTCTGCATTTGGACTGTTTAGGCAGAGGGAGTACAGACATGAGGTAATTTCCCTCTGTAAACTGAACTTTACTGTCAGGAATCGCGGAAGACGTCACAGCGGTGGAGCATGGAGAGGTAAGTATTACAAGTGCTGTGACCCTTAGCAAGCAGGGGTGGCCCACTAGTGGGTTACGGCACTGGCACAGGGCCCCCTTAGTACGCCGGTGCATCTGACGGTGAGAGGGCCCATCCCGCCGTCAGAGGCAAATGTTTGTACTATGAGAGTCCCTGTGCCAGTGCCGTTGCACACGAGTGGCCCCCCACCTGCTCAGTGAACCTGCACTTGCCCGTGTGCGCCAGGTGCTAACGCCGGACCAGTTGGGGGCTATTTTTATGTTTTGTAGTCCTGCCACACTTGCAAGTGTGTGGCACACCAGGATTTAGGTTGCCACAGTGACCTTGACTCCCTCCAGGGGGAGTGATGTCATGCCTGAAATCAAGGAAGGATCCCTTTAACAGGTTACACAGCATATACCTTTCATACTCTGGACCAGAAGGGGGAGATCCAACACCTTATTTCAGGAGAGCTCCTCAAGAACATTCTGGCGGGGGGAGGAGTTAGTGAGTGTGGCTGGAGGGACACGAGAGGAGAGACGTGTGGATACAAATTGGTGAAAAAAGGGGCTATAGAGAGCTCACCCCAAGGTTGGAGCGCCGAAACCGGACCCACGGAGTCCGAGGCTGAGTGGGTAAACTAAAGTCCCAGCTGCAGAATCCGGAGGACAGTAGACGGCAGATTCTCTGCACAAAGTAATACTCTACTGCACAGCAGCAGCACACGTGAGCCGGAGACTCCATAGCTGAGTGATACCTGAAGCAGGTTACACCTGTCTGCTATGAGTATGAGAGTGAATTTATACCTACACAACAGACAGACAGAGGAACTTGGATGGAGCTTCTAGCAGGCAGTGCCTTAGAAAATAGACCTACAAAGGAGAACTCACATCCCACCTCATGTAAGGGGATTCAAAATAGCTTTCAGGCTGACCGACTCCAGCAGCATCTGTAGTCAGTGCCCTGGACAAATTGTCAGCCAAAAATGTGAGTAAGGCTTTGGAAAGTCCTTCTGACTGTGTCTCCTCAAGTCCTTCCTGCCAAACACACTCCACTGTGCCCAATCTATCAGCACCATTCTATACCATATCTCTGCCCTGGGACACGCTTCACTTGTGGGAAGCTATTTCAACTCTGCTGCATCACAGCATCAGTCTCCGTCCGAGGATCTGCACTGCAGTGCTGGTCAAGTCACCTCTGACCAGATACCACTGGTGGCGTCACGAATACCGTGTGGTGGTTTGTTTATGGATCTTTTCGTTTGACCTATAATAAAGGTCTTGGGATTGTTGGCAATTCTCTTGCTCTGTGTGATACCGGAGACGGACCCCGTGACAACAGGCATCTTTAATTTTTATGAAGGTGAGATCAACAACATTTTACGTATATATATCAGGAGTCACACACAGACGCTTCCAGACTCCGTATGGATTACACAATAAGATAAAAAAGCATTAAAAGTGTAATATATGTGAAGCGTACAGCTTTAGACAGTGTAGTTTTAATTGTCAATCTACGTCTATATTGCATTAATAACATACAGACAGATGCTGACATGCTCAGCATCCATTAGATAAAAATTAGAATAAGGGTACTGTATCACAACCAACAGCTCTATTCAGTGGCTAAGTAATTGTAAATCTCCGTATATATTTTAGGAGGCACACAGAAAACGATCAATGTCTCAGTATGGATAACACAATAATATAATAAGAAAAAAGGGGTAGTATGCCATCATATTCAAGGAATAGATGGAGCATAATGAAAAAAATTTAAAACTCTGTATGTATTTCATGAGGCCCACAGACACGCTCACAGGCTGAGTATGGATAACATAAGAATCCAATTATAAAAAAGGGAACTGTAGCAGCATATTAAAGGCATATATGTGGTATTCTGAAAAAATAAAACATCTCCGTATATATTTAAGGAGGCAGACAATATTGCTCAAAGGCTCAGTATCCATTACACAAGAATCTAAAAAGATTAAAAAGGCCATGTCTAATTCATAAACCAGGACTTTTGGCTAAGATCAAGTGTATTATCTTTCCAAAAGGTGGCCTGCTCCTACCAGTCGTGTACATTCCTAGACAATACACAGTGGGTTGTTGCACTTGCTAGTACGCCAGGTGGCTCATATCTCTGGTGAAAAGCATGGCCCTCCAGGATCAAAGTCAGTAGGCTGTGTAAGTGTGAGCGCTTAGGTTGCAATGTGCCCCAGGGGTTGGTTGCCCTGGTGTGATTCTGAGCTTGCTTTGAGTCACATCCTGGGAAAGTCTTGACTCTGTAGCAACCCGGCACCTGGCCTATAAGACTTTCTTCAGTAACCCCACCCCCCCGTATTCCTGGCATTCTGCTCATGATGGGTAATTTTTTTAAACAAGGTTAAAGGTCAGGTAAGCTTTGGCCTGAGAACCCAACCTGAAACATGGCTCACAGCTCCACTACAGTGGCAGTGTGGTTGGATACTGTGAGCACGAAAACTTATCTCCCCCGGCATCGTCTACGGAGAGCATCGAAGATCCCTATTGCCTATACTGTGGTCTATGCAGTACTGTCCCAACCCCGCTTTCCCCTATGGACACTGCATGCACCACATTCACCCAGGTCGCAGAAGGGACACCGGGCCATTAGCATATTATATAACTTCCGTACTCACATAGCAAGCCGGAGGCAGTGTCATCTCTAGGAGTCTCAGCTACTAAACATCAATTATGTTTGCCGAAAACATGTCTATATAATAGCAAGGAAAACAAGAGCAGATGTTATACCACAGGTTCCGCGGCTACTGACTTGGGACAATGATTGCAAAGTCTTGTCAGGAAGGACCAAAGAGTAATACTAACCATGAGACAACAGAGAAAGGAACATATTTAAAGGAATCAGTGAAAGTTGCCTTCCCAATTTACC
>JARQOD010000005.1:323445079-323606763 GCA_033576555.1 Oophaga sylvatica | reverse complement strand
AACTGGCCGCCATGGAGTTCAGAGACAAAATTGTGGCAGGGCACACATCTGGCCAAGGTTACAAAAGAATTTCTGCAGTACTCCAAGTTCATAAGAGCACAGTGGTCTCCATAATACTTAAATGGAATAAGTTTGGGACCACCAGAAGTCTTCCTAGACCTGGCCGTCTAGCCAATCTGAGCAATCGTGGGAGGAGATCTTTGGTGAGAGAGGTAAATAAGAACCCCAAGATCACTGTGGCTGAGCTCCTCATATGCAGTAGGGAGATGGGAGGAAGTTCCACAAAGTCAACTATCACTGCAGCCCTCCACCTGTTGGGCCTTTATGGCAGAGTGGCCCAACAGAAGCCTCTTCTCAGTGGCAGACATATGAAAGCCCGCATAGATTTTGCTAATAAAAACACATGAAGGACTTACCAGACTATGAGAAATAAGATTCTCTGGTCTGATAAGATGAAGATAGAACTTTTTGGTGATAATTCTATGAGGTATGTGTGGAGAAAACCAGGCACTGCTTATCACATGCCCAATACAATCCCAACAGTGAAACATGGTGGTTGCAGCATCATGCTATGGGGATGTTTTTCAGCTGCAGGGACAGGATGACTGGTTGCAATGGAAGTAAACATGAATGTGGCCAAGTACTGAGATATCTTGGATGAAAACCTCTTCCAGAGTGCCCTGGACCTCAGACTTGGCCGAATGTTCACCTTCCAACAAGACATTGACCCCAAGCACACAGCTAAAATATCAAAAGAGTGGCTTCAGAACAACTCTGTGACCATTCTTGACAGGCCCAACCAGAGCCCTGACCTAAACCCAATTGAGCATCTCTGGAGAGACCTGAAAATGGCTGTCCACAATGTTAACCATTCAACCATATGGAACTGGAGAGGATCTGCAAGGAAGAAAGGCAGAGGATCCCCAAATCTAGGTGTGAAATGTTTGTTGCATCATTCCCAAGAAGACTCATGGCTGTCCTAGCTTAAAATGGTGCTTCTACTCAATACTGAGCAAAGGGTCTGAATTCTAATGACCATGTAATATTTCAGTTTGTCTTTTTTATAAATTTGAAAAAATTTCTACATTTCTGTTTTTTTTTAGTGAAGATGGGGTGCAGTATGTACATTAATGAGAAAAAAATGAACTTTTTTGCATTTACCAAATGGCTACAATGAAACAAAGAGTGAAAAATGTAAAGGGGTCTGAATACTTTCCGAACCCACTGTATTCAGATTCTGACTGGTGACCAGTTCATGCAGTGTTATGAGAATATCCTATTTATCATACTGATGCCTGGGCCATACTATGCAAGCACTTTTTACCATTCTCCTTTTGTGCCTCCTCAATTTTCTCATAGACTGTAAGTTTTCGAATAGGACCTTCCCCTCTCTTGGTATCTATTGAATTATGTGTTACTCTAAAATATCTTAATTGTCTGTACAAGTGTGTAAAAGTCCCCTCTGTAATGTAAAGTTCTGCAGAATATGTTAGCACTGTAGATATACAAATTATTGCTATTATTATCGGTATTTGTAAGCCAAAATCAGAGAGGGTGAAAAATGCAGAAGTGGCACACGTGTTTCTATTATACTTTTTCTTTGATTTTTCCTCTTCTGGTTTGGGCTTATAAATAAATACTGATGTGAAATACTGAATAAAATACTGCCATGTGAACATAGCCACACACAGCCATTACCTGTTGAGTATGATGCGAGCTCACTCTGTAAGTCCGTTCCGAACAATCGCTACCAATTTGCTCAACACATCATACCCTGGTGTATGGAATATCATTAGACTGAGTGAGTATCCAATTCAGTAGAATATTCCACAATTATCAATGTACTGAGCGATGACTAGAGCCATGACCTGACTATGTAACTTGTAGCCAAAGGTTTCTGGCAGGGATGAAGTTAATTTCCTCGCAGCAGCCAAGCTTTCAGTGCAGTGGCAGCATGGCTGTAGGACACTACTAATCTGCAGATTGACCCTACATTGTGTGCAGAATTATTAGGCAAATGAGTATTTTGAACACATCATCCTTTTTATACATGTTGTCCTACTCCAAGCTGTTTAGGCTTGAAAGTCAACTGCCAATTATGTTAATCAGGTGATTTGCATCTCTGTAATGAGGAGGGGTGTGGTCTAATGACATCAACACCCTATATAAGGTGTGCTTAATTATTAGGCAACTTCCTTTCCTTTGGCAAAATGGGTCAGAAGAGAGATTTGACGGACTCTGAAAACTCAAAATTGTGAAATGTCTTGCAGAGGGATGCAGCAGTCTTGAAATTGCCAAACTTTTGAAGCGTGATCACCGAACATTCAAGCGTTTCATGGCAAATAGCCAACAGGGTCGCAAGAAGTGTGTTGATAAAAAAAGGCTCAAAATACCTGCCCATTAATTGAGGAAAATCAAGCGTGAAGCTGCCAAGATGCCATTTGACACCAGTTTTGCCATATTTCAGAGCTGCAACATTACTGGAGTATCAAAAAGCACAAGGTGTGCCATACTCAGGGACATGGCCAAGGTAAGGAAGGCTGAAAAACAACCACCTTTGAGCAAGAAACATAAGATAAAACGTCAAAACTGGGCCAAGAAATATGTTAAGACTGATTTTTCTAAGGTTTTATGGACTGATGAAATAAATGAGAGTGACTCTTGATGGGCCAGATGAATGGGCCCGAGGCTGGATCAGTAAAGGGCAGAGAACTCCACTCCGACTCAGACACCAGCAAGGTGGAGGTGGGGTACTGGTATGGGCTGGTATCATCAAAGATGAACTTGTGGGACCTTTTCGGATTGAGGATGGAGTGAAGCTCAACTCCCAGACCTACTGCCAGTTTCTGAAAGACACCTTCTTCAAGCAGTGGTACAGGAAGAAGTCGGGATCGTTCAAGAAAAACATGATTTTCATGCAGGACAATGCTTCATCACATGCATCCAAATACTCCACAGCATGGCTGGCCAGTAAAGGTCTAAAAGAAGAAAATATAATGACATGGACCCTTTGTTCACCTGATCTGAACCCCATAGAGAACCTGTGTTCCCTCATAAAATGTAAGATCTCCAGGGAGGGAAAACAGTCCACCTCTCGGAGCAGTGTCTGGGAGGCTGTGGTGGCTGCTGCACGCAATGTTGATCGTAAACAGATCAAGCAACTGACAGAATCTATGGATGGAAGGCTTTTGAGTGTCACCGTAAAGAAAGGTGGCTATGTTGGTCACTGATTTTTTTGCTTTTGTTTTTGAATGTCAGAAATGTTTATTTCTACATTTTGTGTTATATGTTATGTTTTATATTTGTCTACCTGGTGAAAATAAACAAGTGAGATGGGTATACATTTGTTTTTTATTAAGTTGCCTAATAATTCTACACAGTAATAGTTACCTGCACAAACAGATATCCTCCTAAGATAGCCAAATCTAAAAAAAACCCACTCCAACTTCCAAAAATATTAAGCTTTGATATTTATGAGTCTTTTGGGTTGATTGAGAACATAGTTGTTATTCAATAATAAAAAGAATCCAATCAAATATAACTTACCTAATAATTCTGCACACAGTGTATATACTGTATATATATATGTGAGAGGGTGGAAAGGAGCCCTGTCTCCCTCAAAAGACGTCTAATAATTCTGCACACAGTGTATATCTGCAGTTAAATACGGTAATGGTTTTTAACAGATTCCCTTTAAATCTGAAACAATGTCTCCCAAGCATAAATTCAAAGCTTACAATGATGTATATACCTTTATCTTCTATAGATGTTATTTAACCTCTTTAAGATATCACCAGTTTTCCCCTTATTGATCAGGCCAGATTTTCAAATCAGTAATACCAGTAATATCACTTTTTGTGGTAATAGCTCTGCAATGCTTTTACATATCTCTGTGATTTTCTTTTCATGACACATTGTACCTAATATTGATAAGGTTTGTGTTTATTTATAAAAAACTATCTGATTTTTATGAATATTTTAAAAATGTGCAGTTTTTAAAATTTAAATAATTATGCCATTAAAACAGTCAACAGGTAGAAAATGAACTCGGCACTCAACTTTAGTATAGTGAGAATAAAGATTTTTATTCACAGTAGTAACACGAAACGTTTCGGTCCTATATCATGGACCTTCATCAGTCACTACATTTATAAAAAACAGAAGAAAAAAATTATATTAACAAAATAAAGTATGTACAATCAAAATTTGGTCAATAGTAAAGGTAGAGAGTAGTTGTATACAATGCTTCAGGAGATTTAGGGAGCAATCATAGGTCAGAGTTGTATCAGAGGTATCACAAAGGCAGAAAGAATATATATGGTGAGGACATACCAGATACTACTGGGAAGGGGGTTGATCCACATAGGGAAGAAAGAAAGGGCTGGATATAGCTGTAGGTGAAAATAAGATAAACGTAAGTGCCGATATACTTTTATGTATAAGTAGATTTTGTGCCTATGCCTGTAGATGTGACATACCCTGTGTTGGTGGGGTGAGATGAGGAAGAGGACAATGCCTCTATTGCACTAGTAACCTGTAGAAACAGCGCAAAACATAGATACCATAAATATCACAACTATCAATATGATGGTGAAGCGGTGGAGCCGCTATACTTGTCTGTGACTGACCTGTTGTGAAGGAGTCCGGTAGTGAGGATAGGTCTCTGCATTGGACGCGGTGTCCACCGCTAGTCTGAGTGCAGAGAAAGCTAGAAAGCAGCATGTATATGAGAGGAAGAGGCGGGGACTATAGTGTCAGTCAAACAGAGCATTAGACAGGAAGTGAGGTGGCAGGAAGTTAATGGACATGTGTTCCAAGTGAATACTAGGTAACCAGAGGCCGTCCTACAGGTGGGAGGAGTAAAGGAGCAGCGTGCTGATGGAGATGTGCCCAACAGGATGACGTGGCAGCATTATAGTATTTAATACAAGCGGCTCTAAAGTGAATGAAAGAGAGGCATGTTAGTACAAGCATAAAGGAGTTTACAGCAATAAATATTGCGATCTTATACATTAGCTTAAAGCGATATACATAACAGGCTTGCAGCATCAGTATGCGTCAAAAGGGGCATAACAGTAATATGAGTACTGATTTAGTACATTATCATAAGACAGTATGGAAGACAAATCTGCAGGCAACAAGGAATAATAAATAACCACCTAACAGAGATCAAAGCAGCATGTGGTAAATGACAGGTGATGTGTAAACATCTGTATGCATCATTTATAAAGTAAAAGGGTGTCACAGCAAAATTCATATTGGTATAGTGCGTTATCAGAAGACAGTATGGGAAAATGGGAGCACGGATTATTAAATAAATAAACACCTGGCTGAGATCAACATATCATGTGGTTTATGGCAAGTGATGTATAAAAAAGGGGGGGTGGGGGAATTATAGCCTCAGTGGTCATATGCAGAATTACATGAAGGAGAGTAAATCGTATTCACGATTAAGACCCTTAGGTGATAGAGTGTCTAGGGTGTGTATCCAATACGCCTCTCTCCTTTTCAATTGACGTATGCGGTCGCCTCCTCGTCGTGAATGTGGTATTTGTTCCAAAACTTGGTATTTTAATTGGGCTATGGTATGTCCCATTGTGATGAAGTGGTGTGGGATGGGGAGTAAGGTATTCTTACATCTTATGGTTGATTTGTGTTTTGAAATGCGTTGTTTTACAGGTTGACTAGTTTCCCTAACATATAATAACCCACAAGGACACTTAATCACGTATATCACGAAGGCCGTGTCGCAAGTAAAGAAACCACGGACTCTAAATGTTTTTCCCGTATATGGGTGATGGATGGTTTCTCCTCTGAGTACGTTATTACATTGAGTGCATCCCAGACATGGGAAAGTGCCCGTTCTTGGTTTTTTCAGGAATTGTTGTGTAGTTCCTGATTTTTTAGGGCCTAAGTCAGCTCTGATCAATGCATCCCTTAGGTTGGGTGCACGGCGGAAGCATGGGAGAAAAGGTCTAGAGAATTCTTTAATGTCCGGGTGCGCAGTCTAGAGGAGCGGCCAATGTTGGCGAATGGATTTGTGCAATATATACGCATAGGGTGGTAATGGTGTACGAAAGCAATTCTGCCCCCCATATCTTGTTTATTGCGAGTGACCGTAGTTCTGGAACGATCCAGGACCCCTTGTGGATAGCCCCTCTCTCTAAATTTTGAATTCATTTCTGAGAGGCGGGTTTCCTGAGTGGTATGATCGGAGACGATCTTTTTGACCCGATAGAATTGGGATGTCGGAATGGATTTCTTCATGGCGACTGGATGGAAGCTATTAAAATGAAGTAAGCTGTTACGATCTGTCGGTTTGACATATAGATCAGTGGATAAACAGCCACTGGAATCCTTTATAATCACAGTGTCTAGGAAATTGATCCTGGAGTGGTCGTGTGAGATGGTAAAGCTGAGTCCGGGCCAAGAGCAATTCAGAAATTGATGAAAGAGTGCTAAGGACTCGAACGTGCCCCCCATATGCAGAAGACATCGTCTATGTAACGTTTCCAGACAATGGCGTTGTTCTTGAATAGAGGGTTTGTGTAGATCAATGTCTCCTCAAAATGGGCCATGTAGCAATTTGCATATGGGGGTGCTACGTTCGAGCCCATTGCGGTCCCGCGTATCTGCAGGTAGAAATCATCCTGGAACATAAAGTAGTTGTGTTTAAGTACGATGGTTAACAGATCCAGACAGAGAGCGATCTCTGCTGGATTAAAGTCCGATTTTTCAAGTAAGCGTTGGACAGACCGTATACCGTTCTCATGAGGTATGGAAGTGTAGAGGTCTTTTACGTCAAATGTGACTAATAGGGAATTAGCTGGAACTTGATTGATGGAACGGATCATGTCCAGAAACGCTCCAGTGTCCAAAATGAATGATTTGCTAGTTTTGATTAGAGGAGTGAAGATTTTTTCTAGATAAATTGCCAATGGTGAGAAAATGGAGTCTGAGGCGGCCACGATTGGCCTGCCAGGGGGTTGCTGGAGGTTCTTATGGATTTTGGGGAGTATGTAGAATACAGGGATGATCGGATTATGAGAGATTAGAAACTCATGAGTTTTACTGTCCAGGATGCCTGCATCACAATGTTGTCTTAGTGTGTCGCTAATGCGGGTCCGTATATCATTGGTGGGATCACGCGGTAATTTCTGATAAATAGTGATGTTGTCGAGTTGCCGGAGTGCCTCAGAGATGTAATATGAGCGGTCCATCACGACAATTGCACCCCTTTTATCCGCAGGTTTTATGATGATATTTTTATCATCTTGTAAGGATTTAAGGGCATGATGATCAGTAGCCGTGAGGTTATGTGGGTAGTGTAATTTGCCTTTTTCCATGTCAGATTTAAGACCATGGAAAGAGGAATAAATGAAATCAATAAAGGTCTCAAGAGCATTCGATCCGGGGGGAGGTCTGAAGAGGCTCTTTGTTCTCAGGCCCAGATTAGTGGCTGAGAGTCGTCCCGGTTCTCCCGGAGACTGTATAGGTCTAGGTGCGGGAGGTTGAGAAAAATACACCCGTAGTCGTAGGGAACGAAAAAACCTTTGAAGGTCCATTTCAAGTTCAAATGTCCTATATTTGTAAGAGGGGCAGAAGGAAAGTCCTTTTTGGAGGACATAATATTCTGCGATACTCAAAGTCCTGGATGAGATGTTAATGACGAGTGGGCACATACCTGGGAACGAGTTGTCCGTATTTGATTCAGATTGTCCCTTCGGTCTGTGCCCCCGTCTGGTCCTCTTCGTCTTGTTTGGCGTCTGCGTGGGCCTAAAAAAGGAATAGGAGCAGAAGAAAGGCCACCTCTGTCCTGTTCTGAGCCGGAGGTAGAGGCATCGGTTGAAGATGTTTGACCTGGACGATAGGAAGGTCGCCATGAAGAGGGTCTCTCTCGCCACTTGTAGACACGATCTAGGTTATAGTCCTCTAGATCTCGGGCAAATTTCTGGCGCTTGCGATCCTCTATGTCCTTTCTGTGTTGAATTATGTTGTTATTTATCTGTGATTTTAAGGAGGAGATTTCCTCTGGTGTCCCCGTGGAAGACAGTTGTGCCTCGATGGAGCCAACTTGCTCGGTGCTGGTAGCTATGGCCTTTTGCAAGTTCTCTACGGTTAAAAGCATGAGGTCGAAAGAGCACTTGTTAAGTATTTGTTCATATTTTTGACAATATTCAGTGGAGTCAGAGAAGAGGGTGGGACGAAGGGGTACTCGTAGGCCCCGTGGAATTCTCTGAACTCTAATATATTCAGTGAGAATGGCACAGTGCAATTCTAGGTTTGTGCGGTGGCGTAATTCTCTCTCTAAATCGCGTCCACGGGTCTCCCGAGGGGGAGCCTTGAGGAAATCACTTGAAAGGGTGGTCTGAGCTAGGATTCTCGATGTCTCATCAGCATTATACGAAAAAGTGAAAGAGGATAGTGACATGACCAAAGATGGCGTGCTACACGTATGGGTATATCATATGAAAAAATAACCGTGTGCACAACCAAGAAGGTGCCAGAGTAGGTTCCCAAACCGTATCTAATAGAAAATGAACTCGGCACTCAACTTTAGTATAGTGAGAATAAAGATTTTTATTCACAGTAGTAACACGAAACGTTTCGGTCCTATATCATGGACCTTCATCAGTCACTACATTTATAAAAACAGAAGAAAAAAATTATATTAACAAAATAAAGTATGTACAATCAAAATTTTGGTCAATAGAAAAGGTAGAGAGTAGTTGTATACAATGCTTCAGGAGATTTAGGGAGCAATCATAGGTCAGAGTTGTATCAGAGGTATCACAAAGGCAGAAAGAATATATATGGTGAGGACATACCAGATACTACTGGGAAGGGGGTTGATCCACATAGGGAAGAAAGAAAGGGCTGGATATAGCTGTAGGTGAAAATAAGATAAACGTAAGTGCCGATATACTTTTATGTATAAGTAGATTTTGTGCCTATGCCTGTAGATGTGACATACCCTGTGTTGGTGGGGTGAGATGAGGAAGAGGACAATGCCTCTATTGCACTAGTAACCTGTAGAAACAGCGCAAAACATAGATACCATAAATATCACAACTATCAATATGATGGTGAAGCGGTGGAGCCGCTATACTTGTCTGTGACTGACCTGTTGTGAAGGAGTCCGGTAGTGAGGATAGGTCTCTGCATTGGACGCGGTGTCCACCGCTAGTCTGAGTGCAGAGAAAGCTAGAAAGCAGCATGTATATGAGAGGAAGAGGCGGGACTATAGTGTCAGTCAAACAGAGCATTAGACAGGAAGTGAGGTGGCAGGAAGTTAATGGACATGTGTTCCAAGTGAATACTAGGTAACCAGAGGCCGTCCTACAGGTGGGAGGAGTAAAGGAGCGGCGTGCTGATGGAGATGTGCCCAACAGGATGACGTGGCAGCATTATAGTATTTCATACAAGCGGCTCTAAAGTGAATGAAAGAGAGGCATGTTAGTACAAGCATAAAGGAGTTTACAGCAATAAATATTGCGATCTTATACATTAGCTTAAAGCGATATACATAACAGGCTTGCAGCATCAGTATGCGTCAAAAGGGCATAACAGTAATATGAGTACTGATTTAGTACATTATCATAAGACAGTATGGAAGACAAATCTGCAGGCAACAAGGAATAATAAATAACCACCTAACAGAGATCAAAGCAGCATGTGGTAAATGACAGGTGATGTGTAAACATCTGTATGCATCATTTATAAAGTAAAAGGGTGTCACAGCAAAATTCATATTGGTATAGTGCATTATCAGAAGACAGTATGGGAAAATGGGAGCACGGATTATTAAATAAATAAACACCTGGCTGAGATCAACATATCATGTGGTTTATGGCAAGTGATGTATAAAAAAGGGGGGGTGGGGGAATTATAGCCTCAGTGGTCATATGCAGAATTACATGAAGGAGAGTAAATCGTATTCACGATTAAGACCCTTAGGTGATAGAGTGTCTAGGGTGTGTATCCAATACGCCTCTCTCCTTTTCAATTGACGTATGCGGTCGCCTCCTCGTCGTGAATGTGGTATTTGTTCCAAAACTTGGTATTTTAATTGGGCTATGGTATGTCCCATTGTGATGAAGTGGTGTGGGATGGGGAGTAAGGTATTCTTACATCTTATGGTTGATTTGTGTTTTGAAATGCGTTGTTTTACAGGTTGACTAGTTTCCCCAACATATAATAACCCACAAGGACACTTAATCACGTATATCACGAAGGCCGTGTCGCAAGTAAAGAAACCACGGACTCTAAATGTTTTTCCCGTATATGGGTGATGGATGGTTTCTCCTCTGAGTACGTTATTACATTGAGTGCATCCCAGACATGGGAAAGTGCCCGTTCTTGGTTTTTTCA
Organism: Oophaga sylvatica; assembly: GCA_033576555.1. Lineage (NCBI taxonomy): Eukaryota > Metazoa > Chordata > Amphibia > Anura > Dendrobatidae > Oophaga > Oophaga sylvatica. The sequence continues at coordinate 323,596,392 of JARQOD010000005.1, read as the reverse complement.
GGAATTGTTGTGTAGTTCCTGATTTTTTAGGGCCTAAGTCAGCTCTGATCAATGCATCCCTTAGGTTGGGTGCACGGCGGAAGCATGGGAGAAAAGGTCTAGAGAATTCTTTAATGTCCGGGTGCGCAGTCTGGAGGAGCGGCCAATGTTGGCGAATGGATTTGTGCAATATATACGCATAGGGGTGGTAATGGTGTACGAAAGCAATTCTGCCCCCATATCTTGTTTATTGCGAGTGACCGTAGTTCTGGAACGATCCAGGACCCCTTGTGGATAGCCCCTCTCTCTAAATTTTGAATTCATTTCTGAGAGGCGGGTTTCCTGAGTGGTATGATCGGAGACGATCTTTTTGACCCGATAGAATTGGGATGTCGGAATGGATTTCTTCATGGCGACTGGATGGAAGCTATTAAAATGAAGTAAGCTGTTACGATCTGTCGGTTTGACATATAGATCAGTGGATAAACAGCCACTGGAATCCTTTATAATCACAGTGTCTAGGAAATTGATCCTGGAGTGGTCGTGTGAGATGGTAAAGCTGAGTCCGGGCCAAGAGCAATTCAGAAATTGATGAAAGAGTGCTAAGGACTCGAACGTGCCCCCCATATGCAGAAGACATCATCTATGTAACGTTTCCAGACAATGGCGTTGTTCTTGAATAGAGGGTTTGTGTAGATCAATGTCTCCTCAAAATGGGCCATGTAGCAATTTGCATATGGGGGTGCTACGTTCGAGCCCATTGCGGTCCCGCGTATCTGCAGGTAGAAATCATCCTGGAACATAAAGTAGTTGTGTTTAAGTACGATGGTTAACAGATCCAGACAGAGAGCGATCTCTGCTGGATTAAAGTCCGATTTTTCAAGTAAGCGTTGGACAGACCGTATACCGTTCTCATGAGGTATGGAAGTGTAGAGGTCTTTTACGTCAAATGTGACTAATAGGGAATTAGCTGGAACTTGATTGATGGAACGGATCATGTCCAGAAACGCTCCAGTGTCCAAAATGAATGATTTGCTAGTTTTGATTAGAGGAGTGAAGATTTTTTCTAGATAAATTGCCAATGGTGAGAAAATGGAGTCCGAGGCGGCCACGATTGGCCTGCCAGGGGGTTGCTGGAGGTTCTTATGGATTTTGGGGAGTATGTAGAATACAGGGATGATCGGATTATGAGAGATTAGAAACTCATGAGTTTTACTGTCCAGGATGCCTGCATCACAATGTTGTCTTAGTGTGTCGCTAATGCGGGTCCGTATATCATTGGTGGGATCACGCGGTAATTTCTGATAAATAGTGATGTTGTCGAGTTGCCGGAGTGCCTCAGAGATGTAATATGAGCGGTCCATCACGACAATTGCACCCCCTTTATCCGCAGGTTTTATGATGATATTTTTATCATCTTGTAAGGATTTAAGGGCATGATGATCAGTAGCCGTGAGGTTATGTGGGTAGTGTAATTTGCCTTTTTCCATGTCAGATTTAAGACCATGGAAAGAGGAATAAATGAAATCAATAAAGGTCTCAAGAGCATTCGATCCGGGGGGAGGTCTGAAGAGGCTCTTTGTTCTCAGGCCCAGATTAGTGGCTGAGAGTCGTCCCGGTTCTCCCGGAGACTGTATAGGTCTAGGTGCGGGAGGTTGAGAAAAATACACCCGTAGTCGTAGGGAACGAAAAAACCTTTGAAGGTCCATTTCAAGTTCAAATGTCCTATATTTGTAAGAGGGGCAGAAGGAAAGTCCTTTTTGGAGGACATAATATTCTGCGATACTCAAAGTATAGCTTTAAGCTAATGTATAAGATCGCAATATTTATTGCTGTAAACTCCTTTATGCTTGTACTAACATGCCTCTCTTTCATTCACTTTAGAGCCGCTTGTATTAAATACTATAATGCTGCCACGTCATCCTGTTGGGCACATCTCCATCAGCACGCTGCTCCTTTACTCCTCCCACCTGTAGGACGGCCTCTGGTTAGCATTCAGTTAATGTATCAATTCACATCAATCCAGAAAAAGACAATCTAATGTTGTGCCTCACAAACAAAAACTAATTAATTAATTAATATTCAGCAGGGTCACAAAAGAACATATCTCACAACTTTGCAACCTTTACAAAGAAAATTTCCTCCTATTGAAGCCCTAGATTCCACTTTCATTGCACACAAAGTATGATGCTAACAAAAGTGCCCCACAGTGACTTCCTCCACATAATCATTCATAAAGTATAAAGGCTCCAACATAGCTCTCCAAATATTATAATGGCCCCCACACTACCCTCCAAATATTAAAATGACCCTCACAAAGACCTCCTATTGTAATAGCCCCCACATAGCCCTCTATGTAGTATAATGGGCCCCATAGTCCTCTATTTAGCATACTGCACCCCATAATCTTCCATATAGAATAATGCACACCCCATAGTCCTCCATATAGTATAATGTATTTCCTATAGTCCTCCATACAGTATAATGTACCTCATAGTTCACTATATGGTAAAAGGCGCCCCCATAGTCCTCCGTATAGTATAATGTACACCATAATCCTCCATATAGCATAATTCACCCCACATAATAGTCCAGGCTAAGGCAAAATACACCCTATAGTCCTCCATATAGTATAATGCACTCCCCATTGTCCTCCACATAGTATACAACATCCCCCATAGTCCTCCATACAGTATTCTGGTCATCTCAATGTAAAGAAAAAAATACAATTTTCGCCTCATTTTCTTATTCCCCTGCTGCTCCGGTCTCTGCAGTGAGCGTTCTGAAGAGCCGCACATTTCAGTGCAGCGGGTGCCATGTAGTGACGTAATCATACCCGCTGCACTGAGAAATCAGACGCCAAGAAAGAATGATTGAGGGGGAAGCGTTAGCTGATGCACCCTCTTTCATCATGACTTTCAACTTTATCAGAATCCAGTATGCAGATACAGTTGCACGTGCAACACAAGCCTGAGCTTTGCACAGAGCCTGCGCTGGAAATGGGCCCCCATGACCCATGGGCCCCATAACAACCATGTGGCCAAAATTGCCATTGGCAGCTACTAAAATTATGTCTTTCTCTGAAAAGTCGCTGCATTTCAGAGTCAAACATAACTCACTTAGATCTCACAGTCAGAATCTGATACATACTGCTTCACAAACAAAATCCACATATAGTTGTTCCAACTGAGCAAGTACTTAAAGCACTGCATTTAATAGTCTGAATCCCATCCTTGTGGTGTATGCGGGTATATAAATAAACAACATCAATGAACCCTAATGAATATTCTTCCTGTATTTTAAACTGTTCAAAATATTGATGTAATTTTTTGAGTCCTTGAGATAAGATACAGTATTAAAGAGGGGGCTAACATGCCAATCCAAAAATTGAGACACAAACTCAGTGATGGACCCAACATCACGGAGATGACAGCTTGGGAAACAGATGATGTTCGGGATGCCGAAGCCGAACAGTAACACAGACATCCTGGAGAAGTCCATGTTCGGGGTCCATGCAGGACACTAGATGTTGAATATGGACCCCAAGCTTTACTGTTCGAGTTCGCCCATCACTAGTTGAAAACCAAATTCTCTTGAACTTCATTCTCAAAAGATTTTACTTTCTTATTCTCTTGACATGATCTGTTTGCACTTGTTCTTGTAAATCCTACATTAAATTGATGTTTTAGAAAACAATTGCGAGATTATGAGATTTATACATATGGGATTCATGACTTCGGGAATTCAACTGTAAGTTTACAAATACGTGCAATACACTCCAACAAAATGTTACATTTCAATAAATGCTAAAATAATTTAAAAGTGAATATTTACACTTTTATTTTGTTTTACATTTAAAAGTTTTATTTAAATTTCAGTTTACTTTGTATTTATTTTATCCTATTCTTTTCAGTATGAAGCATTTTGGTTTCATCTTTTTTCCAATAGAAGTCAACTAATTTTTTTACTAGTACACATTCATTCCACTTTTCTCTCTCATATTTTTGAAAAATTCTAAAACATTAAAATATAGTTAATATTAAAAAAATATACGGCTAAAACCATTCAACTTAGAACACAATGCTGAATAAAACTTAATACAATATGAAACAAAAATGGAACATGTTGTAAGATACAGATTACAGACTGCACATCCGTTTTTGATTTGATTAATGTTTTCATATGCAAGCCCTAAGTTGGAGTTTTAATTAGTGAGAACGGCAGTAGTAGGACTTGACAGTCAGGTATGTTAGATACGATTTGATAGCTTGAATGTTTCACTCTTCTTTTTTGCAAAGTATTTTACATAGAAGTTGATGTTAACTGCTGGTCACATGTGGTTAAACCATAAAAGAATAGGTATGATGTATGACGGAAGACTTTATTGTTTTACTAAAACAAAGTCCTGACTATAAGAAAACAAAATCTATCTGTCCTTATGCATCGTATCACCATGCTGCTTTAACTATGCACTAGTCTTCGTTGCTGCTTCCATAGAAATCCCCCAAAAGCAAGCAGACAGGTTGAATCAGTGGCTATAAGCGCTTAAATTTAAAGTGACACCTTTGTGACCCAAGAGATGAAAAGCTATGAGCATACCAGCTTATATTCCATTCAGCCAGGGGCTTTCTTGACAAGTAACTATTTTAAGAAAAGGAATTTAAAGTTGTCTATAAATAAATGCACTTTGTTTTTTTTATATAATATAACTAGTGATGAGTAGAGATGAGCGAATATTTCAATGTTCGGTTAAAAATAAGTTTGCCGAATTTACAATATTCGCCGATTAATTAATCGAATATTCGCCAAACATAACCAAATGAAATTCACCTCAATAGGAGGCAAAAACAAATAAATGCAGAACACCTTATAACAGCCTCAAATGCAAAAAAACACATCAAATGAGGAACAGACACCAGGAAAGTGGCCTCAATTCACCCACAGTACTAATTGTAGCATGGCATTGCAGCAATCAGCCAGGCATGAGGCAGCGGAGTCTGAGACAGTATTTACAGCTTTCAATTGAACGTCTCATTAAGACGAGATTTTTTAGGGATTGGTGTAGGGCCCCTTTGCTGGGAAACCTGATACCACATACAACATCTCATCCTGCTTTCATGCTGAGCCACACTCTGGTAGCACAGATATTAGTTTTGTAGACTACCAATGTCAGAAAAATTTAAGGATAGTAACACAGGTGTTAGGGGTCGAGTTCCCGCTTCTGCACAAGGGGAATCTTGAGCCGTCCCTGCTGCGGTCTCCCATCCGTCTCCGGCCGCAGTGGATTCTGCTCAGCTTAGACGTCAGTCCCAGCGTCTCGCCCAGTCTAACATTTTGCAGAGGATTACTGCTGCTCCTCCAGGCTCTGCTATTGTAGCCAGTACTGGTTAGCGGCGAGCAGACGTCTTTAGGACAAAGTCCTTGCTTTCCCCTTCTGATCATGCCCAGAGTAAGATCTCTCAATGAAGATCAGGGGTCACATGCTCAGGTACTGCAGAAGCTCCTATTGGTCCGCCAGGAAGGTCCTGAAACCACTTGTGTTCTGGAGCAGTTTCCTATTGGTCCTTATCTGGCAGGCCCTGTAGTTGCTACTATAAAAGGGTGGCATGGTCGTGCCGCCATGCGCTAGTATCAATCACATTATGTGCTTTGCACCAGGGTGATCTTGCATGCATGTGTTAGGGCTCGGCTGAAATAAGCCCCTAGAATACCGGCTTCTCCGGTGAGGAGATTGTCTGTTTGCGTTGCTGATTGCGTTTACTACGGACTGCTGTCCGCACAGCAGTTGTCTGTGCATTCCCGTGGAGTTACCTTAGCGACACTGTGATGTAACAGAGTTCGCTTATACCGCCGTATAGGGCCACAGTGTCTAAAGTGGCTACTCTGTGAAGTAACAGAGTTCACCTTACCGCCCTCTTACCAGCAGCAGGCTCAGCCTGCACGGTGGACCCCGGGCTGTGAACGCACTTATTATTTATATTATTTTGTGCGTTCCGCCAGCCCTAACAACCGGTATTTGAGTCCAAGGAAGTGGAGGCCTCACGGTCTCAGAGGTCTACTGCTACAGACAACACACACGAAGGACACTCAACCAGGAGTGTTCGCATCAATTTCACCACAGTAGAAATAGTATAATAGGGACTGACAGATCTTTCACTATAACAAATCAAGCAGATGGACACCCAACCATGAGTGTTCACATTTCCAAAAACTATTGGCAGACACCACAGAAGTGGCATCCATTTCACCACAGTAGAAATAGTATAATAATGACCAACAGTTTTTCCACTACACCCAATTCAGCAGCCTAGAGGGAACCTGACAGCTGATAAATGTGGCCCAAACGGTATGTATTAGTAATTGTATAATCACAACCATGTATGTTCACAGGTTTGGGCAGCATATATCAGCTGGCAGGTTCGCTTTAAGAATGTGTCAAGAACGTTTCAGGATATGGTGGAAAGAAGAAAATTTATGTGAAAAACCATGAAAGTTGGCATACAAAGTCAAAAGAATTGATGGCAGAGCTGAAGATATCTAGGGTGACAGTTTCAAACTATTGTATATACCGCACACTAAACAAGTCAGCGTTCTTGAGGTGAAGGTTGAGAAGGACTTCAGTGCTTAAAGAAAACCATAAAATGAGACATGGAGAAGAAAAAAGGTTTCTACAATAGCTGAGCTTTACCTGCAGGAATTAGCACCCATTCATCATTTTTCCATTGCATCCCGAACCATATTGAGGTGGTGAGATTCTTTATTTATTTTTTCATGAAATGAGACAATACATTTTGCCAAACCATATACAAACCAAAATCCATCTTGGAAAATGTTCAATGTTCAATGGACAGATGAAAAGCTTTTTTAAAATGCATGTAAGCATATTGATCACAGAAGATAAAATGAAACCTATAATGAACTTACAGTCATGGCCAAAAGTTTTGAGAATGACACAAATATTATATTTTCACATGATCTGCTGCCCTCTGGTTTTTATGTGTGTTTGACAGATGTTTTTATCACAGACAGAAATATAATTGCAAACATATGAGTAACAAAAGCTTATATTGACAGTTAGAATGAGTTAATGCAGCAAGTCAATATTTGCAGTGTTGACCCTTCTTCTTCAGAACCTCTGCAATTCTCCCTGGCATGCTCTCAATCAACTTCTGGACCAAATCCTGACTGATAGCAGTCCATTCTTGCACAATCAATGCTTTCATTTTGTCAGAATTTTTAGGTTTTTGTTTGTCCACCCGTCTCTTCATGATTGACCACAAGTTCTCAATGGGATTAAGATCTGGGGAGTTTCCAGGCCATGGACCCAAAATCTCTATGTTTTGCTCCCTGAGCCATTTAGTTATCACCTTTGCTTTATGACAAGGTGCTCCATCATGCTGGAAAAGGCATTGTTGATTGCCAAACTGCTCTTGGAGGGTTGGGAGAAGTTGCTCTTGGAGGACATTCTGGTACCATTCTTTATTCATGGCTGTGTTTTTAGGCAAGACTGTAAGAGAGCCGATTCCCTTGGCTGAGAAGCAACCCCACACATGAATGATTTCAGGATGCTTAACAGTTGGCATGAGACAAGACTGGTGGTAGCGCTCACCTTGTCTTCTCCGAATGAGGCATTTTCCTGATGTCCCAAACAATTGAAAAGGGGATTCATCAGAGAAAATAACTTTACCCCAGTCCTCAGCAGTCCACTGCATGTACCTTTTGCAGAATATCAGTCTGTCCATGATGTTTTTTCTGGAGAGAAGTGGCTTCTTTGCTACCCTCCTTGAGACCAGGCCTTGCTCCAAGAGTCTCCACCTTACAGTGCGTGCAGATGCACTCACACCTGCCTGCTGCCATTCCTGAGCAAGATCTGCACTGCTGGTAGCCCGATCCTGCAGCTGAAACACTTTTAAGACACGGTCCTGGTGCTTGCTGGTCTTTCTTTGGCGCCCTGGAGCCTTTTTGGCAACAATGGAACCTCTCTCCTTGAAGTTCTTGATGATGCGATAGATTGTTGACTGAGGTGCAATCTTTCTAGCTGCGATACTCTTCCCTGTTAGGCCATTTTTGTGCATTGCAATGGTGACTGCACGTGTTTCTTTAGAGATAACCATGGTTAACAGAAGAGAAACAATGATGCCAAGCACCAGCCTCTTTTTAAAGTGTCCAGTGGTGTCATTCTTACTTAATCATGACAGATTAATCTCCAGCCATGTCCTCATCAACACCCACACCTGTGTTAATGGAGCAATCACTGAAAAGAGGTTAGCTGGTCCTTTTTAGGCAGGGCTGCAATGATGTTGAAATGTGTTTTGGGGGATAAAGTTCATTTTCTAGCCAAATATTGACTTTGTAAGTAATTGCTGTTAAGCTGATCACTCTTTATAACATTCTGGAGTATATGCAAATTGCCATTGGAAAAAGTGAAGCAGTAGACTTTGTAAAAATTAATATTTGTGTCATTCTCAAAACTTTTGTCCATGACTGTATAGTGAAAAACAGTGACTGTACAGCTTTGTGGGGATGCTTTTATGTAGGCCTTCAATATTTTACAAGAACAATTGAATCAAAGGTTTATCAAAGCATTTTAGAGCAAAGTTATAAAAAAAATAACTTTAACTAGAACAAAATGGCTATACCATCCAAAAGTATATGACTCTTTGAAAATGAAAAGAAAAATTGGTCTGTTTTAATCTGGTCACCATTTTGTCCCAATCAAAATTACATTTTTTGGGAAGACAGCGAAAAACTGCTATGGGGAAAATGAATTTTGCAAACATTTCAGGGCTTTAACCCTTTACGACCGCCCATACGCCTTTTAACGGCGGTGGTTAAGGGTACTTAAACCACAATGCCGTTAATTACCGGCCCTGTGGAGAAAGTATATAGCACACTCCAGAGTCGGATTTTCTCTGGGGTCTCGGCTATCAGTGGTAGCCGAGACCCCAGAGAACATGATTCAGGTCGGTTTTTTACCGACCCCGCTTTTGTGATTGCCGTTATTAACCATATAACGGCGACCAAAAAAAAAAGCTGCGATTCTGCGTTATCTTTTTCTCTACTCTGATGTGATCGCACATCTGAGTGAAGATAAATAGGGTCCCCGGGTCCCCGATCTGTCCCCTGTACCTCCCAGTGTCCCCCGTCCTCCCATGGCTCCTGCAGCTCCCAGCATCTTCTTCCTGTAAAGAAAATGGCAGGCGCATGCGCAGTGCGCCCGCCGAATCTGCCAGCCAGCAGATTCATTCATTCAGTGCAGGTACATTTTGATCACTGTGATAAACCCTATCACAGTGATCAAAATAAAAAATTAGTAAATCAACCCCCCCCCCTTTATCACCTTTTAGTTAGGGAAATATAATAAAATAAAGAAAATATATTTATTTTAATTTTTCCATTAGGGTTAGTGTTAGGGTTATAATTAGGGTTAGGGTTGGAATTAGGGTTAGGATTAGGGTTAGGGTTACAATTAGGGTTGGAATTAGGGTTGGGATTAGGGTTAGGGTTGGGATTAGGGTTAGGGGTGTGTTGGGGTTAGGGTTGGAGCTAGAATTGAGGGGTTTCCACTATTTAGGCACATCAGGGGGTCTGAAAACACGACATGGCGTTCAAAAAGTGAAATGGTCCTCCATCCCTTCCGAGCCCTATCGTGCGCCCAAACACTGGTTTACCTAAACATATGGGGGGCCGGCATACTCAGGACAAATTGCACACCAATTTTGGGGTTCTAATTTCTCCTGTTACCTTTGGGAAAATAAAAAATAGCTGGCTAAAAAATCATTTTTGAGGAAAAAATTGATTTTTATTTTCACGGCTCTGCGTTTATAAACTTCTGTGAAGCACTTGGGGGTTCAAAGTGCTCACCACACAACTAGATAAACTCCTGGGGGCTTAGTGTGACTTAGTGTGACTTGTGAGGGGTTTCTACTGTTTAGGCACATCAGGGGCTCTCCAAACGTGACAAAACGCCAGCAGAACATTCCATCAAAGTCTGCATTATAAAATGGCGCGCCTTCCCTTCCAAGCTCTCCCATGTGCCCAAACAGTGGTTCCCCTCCAAATATGGTGTATCAGCGTACTCAGGAAAAATTGAACAACTTTTGGGGTCCAATTTCTCCTTTTACCCTTGAGAAAATAAAAAATAGCGGGCTAAAAAATCATTTTTGAGGAAAAAAATGTTTTTTTTTATTTTCACGGCTCTATGTTATAACCTTCTGTGAAGCACTTGGAGGTTCAAAGTGCTCATCACACATCTAGATGAGTTCCTTAAGGGGTCTAGTTTCCAAAATGGGGTCACTTGTTGGGAGATTCTACTGTTTAGGCACATCAGGGGCTCTCCAAATGCGACATGGCGTCCAGCCAATTCTGCATTGAAAAAGTCAAACGGCGCTTCTTCCCTTGCAACCTCTGCCGTGTGCCAAAAAGTGGTTTGCCTCCACATATGGGGTATCGGCGTATTCAGGAGAAATTGCACAACAAATTTTGTCGTTCATTTTTTCTTTTAACACTTGTGAAATAAAAAAAATTGGTTCTGAAGTAAATTTTTTGCAAAAAAGTTAAATGTTAATTTTTTCCTTCCACATTGCTTCAGTTCCTGCGAAAGCACGTAAAGGGTTAATAAACTTCTTGAATGTGGTTTTGAGCACCTTGACGGTTGCAGTTTTTAGAATGGTGTCACTTTTGGGTGTTTCTATCATATAGACCTCTCAAAGTGACTTCAAATGTGATGTGGTTCCTAAAAAAAAATGGTGTTGTAAAAATGAGAAATCGCTGGTCAACTTTTAGCCTATATAACTTAGAAACAAAAAAATGTTGTTTCCAAAATTGTGCTGATGTAAAGTAGACATGTGGGAATTGTAATTTATTAAGAAATTTTTGTGACATATCTCTCTGATTTAAGGGAATAAAAATTTAAAGTTTAAAAATTGCTAAATTTTCAAAATTTTTGCCATATTTCCGTTTTTTTCATAAATAAAGGCGTCATATCAAAAACAATTTACCACTATCCTGAAGTACAATATGTCACGAAAAAACACTCTCAGAATCAGCGGGATTCGTTGAAGCGTTCCAGAGTTATAACCTCATAAATTGACAGTGGTCAGAATTGTAAAAATTGGCCCGGTCATTAAGCTGCAAATTGACTCTGTCACTATGGGGTTAAAAACCTGCAGTTAAAGAAATTGCAAGAAACTACATGATAGGCGTCAGGATTCTCCATCTGAGAGGGATGGATCCCAAGCTTTGTCTGTTTCTGCAGTCTCCCATTCAGGCCCGGCTGCTGCAAGTGCTGCTCAGCATAGACGTCGGTCCCAGCATCTTTCTCAGGCTCGTGGTATACGCTTGGCTGTTGCTTGCTCTTCAGCCAAGTCTATGGGAACTAGCGGTACGCAGATGCAGTTCTGCATTCAGTAGTCTAAGTCCAGAGATAACCTAACTGAGCATGTCTGTGATGTGGCGTCTTTTCATTGGTGGTCGGACGCTTCTTGCTCTGGTGATGTGGCAGCTCGATTGGCCCAAGGGCGATGTCTCGGCCGACTGGGTATGAGTGTTTGGGGTGGAGCCTAATGTGTAAAAGGCTCTCAACAGTGCATACGGACCCACTAGTGTCATTCATGTTTAGTGTGTGTGAGTGGATACTCTACCACTCTGTCTGCACAGTTGTGTGTGTCCTTTTGCTCCGTGTGTGAACACATTGGCTGGCAGCTTGCACACTGATGCAGTTTCGTACCCTTGGCTCAGCGCCAGAGCCTAGTATACTGTATGCTTAAGGTGCCGGTTAGGCGCAAGTTTAGTAGCTTCAGGACTGGCGTGATTAGCCGCTTGACTTAGCATCTGTTTCGTTCACGTGTGCTATTGGCACGGTTCAGTTATAGAGCAAGTTCAACCCTTAAGCCATCTCTCAGTTTAGGCAATAGGGTATTGTATCTGGCGTCAATAGAACCTACCTCTCGGTGCGGCATCTGCTTCATTTCTGTGTGCAGTTAGCACAGTTTAGTGGCAGAGCAAGCGCAACCCACGTGCTACATCCCTGTGATGTTATCAGGGTAATTCACTTAGTATTCTTTGGTTCAGTATCTCTCCGTGAATTAACGGAGCTTGGCACTCTGTGTTCCTACCACTCTGTGTGATGTTTAACACATTGTGTCCAAGGAATCCCTCTGATTGCTGTTTGGTTCCGTCATTGCCCATACTAGCAGCAGATTCATCCAGCATTCTACTGGCCCACCGGAGAACCAGGGGATTCTCCGATGGGCCCAGGCTCTGACACCTGCTGGCATATGGGCCAGCAGCTGCCTAGGGCCCTCACTGCTCCAGGGGCCCCCAGCCAGTGGCATGTCACTAATAGCAGCACACCCAGCTGCTATGGGGCTCCTGAGTCAAGGGGGGCCCTCCCAGTGCCAGTGGAGCAGCAGCTGGAGACAAGAGCCTGTCCCTGGGCGTGGAGGAGTGAATACCATTTCTCTTTATTAGCGGGTAGCATTAGCCACAAGCTGCAGCTAACACTGCGCGCTGGTACTGCTGAATCGGGGCCCCAGAGGTGGGCCCTAAAGGGCAGGGGAACCCTAATTGAAATCCCTGCAGCTTGGGATCAGAGCGGAGCTGCAGGGATCTGATGCTGTCCTCCTTCCTGCTCGCCAGCCCGCACTTCCTGTCTGACACAGCGTGGCTGGATGACATCAACCTTCATTACGTTTTTTTCAGAGAGGAAGCTGCAGGGATGTGCTGCGGCTGCGCTGCACATGTGGAGAGGTTGGTGAGTGTGTGTTTGTCTGTCTGCCTGCATGCCTGCCTGAGTGTGTGTATGTGGTGTGGTGCTTTGTGTGTGTGTGTGTGTGAGAGAGTGGCGCAGCGCTGTCTGTGTGTGGTTCTGTATGTGTGAAAGTGGTGGCAGAGGAAGCAATGATGGTGGTGGGGAGGCAATGATGATGGTGGTGTGGAGGCAATGATGATGGTGGTGGGGAGGCAATGATGATGGTGGTAAGGAGGCAATGATGATGGTGGTGGGGGAGGCAATGATGATGATGGTGAGGAGGCAATGATGATGGTGGTGGAGGAAGGCAATGATGATGGTGAGGAGGCAATGTTGATTGTGGTGAGGAGGCAATGATGGTGGTGGGGGGAGACAATGATGATGGTGGCGGGGAAGGCAATGATGGATGTGTTGGAATGGGCAATGATGGGGTGGAGGGGAGAAAGCAATGATGGTTGTGGTGTAAAGGACAATGATGGCAGTGGTGGAAATGACAATGGTGGTGGGGAGGAGGCAATGATGGAGGTGGTGATGAGGACAATGATGAAAGTGGAGGGAGCTGCATTATACCCTTTGAGGGGGCTGAATTATACCCTAAGAGGGGGCTACATTATATTCTGTGGGGGGCTGCATTATATTCTGTGTGGGGTCTTCATTATACTATATGAAGGGGCGATGCATTTTGCCATTTGAGGGTGCAAAATTATATTCTATGGGGGGCTGCATTATAACTTATGAGGGGGTTGCATTATATTTTGTGGGGAGCTGTATTACACCTTATTAAGGGGCTGCATTGTAGTCTATGAGGGGGCTGCATTTTATTCTATGAGGGGGGCTGCATTATATTCCATGAGGGAGGCTACATTATATTCTATGAGGGGGGCTACTTTACATTCTATGAGGGGGCTGCCCCAAACCCTGCTACATAATTAAGACGTGTACTACCTTATATTATACCCTGATATTAGCGTGTTTTACCACACAATTGATGGTCTTTATTTATTTCTATGTAGCTACATAGTGGGCCTCAAGAATGATTTTCTCTGGTGGGCCCAAGGTGCTCCAGTCCGATGCTGGATTCATCTCTGCACGGTGGACCCTGGGTTGCAATTGCACTGCATATTTTTATTTAGTGCAATCTGCCATTCCTAACACTAAGTGCTGAGAGGTGAAAGAAAATTATAAATAGCTATAAATCATTTGAAAGCCCCAATTGTTGCCAAAGAGTGAAAAAACAATAATTTGAGAAGGGTTCCTTTAAAGCTAACCATATCATATATCATGTTCCTTCTTCCTTTATTTTTGAAAGCACTGCATACTTACTGACAGGTCAACTTTTTGGTGAATATATTTGGACTTATTAATATTTTCTAATGATACACAATTGGAACATGTACACTAATTTCTGAAGATATTGTGGAACATTTATGAAGCTAAGTGACTAAAAGGTCTGGTGCAATTTGTGCAAAAAGAATGTAGTAAGACAGTGTTAACACAGCTAAATTTCTTGCAAATTCTGCCACAACTAATATGTGAACTAATAAACTTATATGTAGTAAATTAGTCTAGGCATTCTGCTGATACACCAAATTTATCAAACAGCGTGAACCATTTTGATAATTCTAACTAATTTAAACAGGAGCTCCTCAACAGGTTTTTGCTACCTAATCTGAGAGCAGCATAATCTAAAGATAGAAACCCTGATTCCAGTAATGTGTCACTTACTGGGTTTTATCAGCAGGAGATTATCACTAGATGAGTAGTAAACCTGCTTCCATTCATTTCACCATTTTCATAGGTTCTGTACAATCACACTCCCACCACTGGTTGGCAGCTTCTGACTTTTTACAGGGTACACAGAAAGTAGTAAATCATTGGTGTGGGTGGTTTAAACAGAGATCAGCATGCATACAACTAGCAGATCTACACTATAAAAATATTAGGATTTTTTCAAAACTTTAGCAAACAGCCAAGTAAGTGATACTGTGCTAAAATCAAGGTCTCTGCCCCTACATCATGCCGCTCTTAGATTGCGCAGCAAAAACCTTATAACAGATTCCCTTTAAGAAATTGTAGCCTACATTTGCGTTATCTAAAAACTAGATATTATTGATAAATTTGAGGACCAAAATCCAAATGGTACATATTATTGACAAAATTAAGGCCATGCAGGGACAAAAATTTGTTTGCCTCTAATGGCCAGAGAAGCAATTCCAGGTTTGAATGATAGGAAAGAACGAGGGCAAATACAGTTTAGGAAGCTTTAAAAATACATAACATTTAGAGATATACAAAATTACAAATAGATCCATGCAATGATAAAAAAATTAAATGACAATAACAGTGCAAAAAAAAAATCCGGTACCATGTGTCATGCAAAAATCTTATATCGCAGACCCGCATAGAATAAATAGAAATCAAGACATAATAGATAATAGTTGCAGATAAGTATCACATACTTACATGACATATGAGTAGCGGGGCACCAGATGGAATGCCAGCACAGGAAATAAAATCCCTAAAGTCCCCAAAGCATGTTTCTCGTGCTCCATTGTACGCTTCATCATGGGGGAGCCATTTATAAATATGTTCAATGGCTTTTTTTAAAGAGAAAATAAAGAAGCCATTAATAACGTTTAGATAATATAATAAATTTACATTGTCAAAAATGAGGGCCCTCAAGAAAATGTATGTAAATGAAAGCACAGACTCATTAGTAAGCCCTGAACATTACAGAAAATAACACAAATTCCAAAATGACAATGATTAAATTATGTGACATGACTTTCTCCCCTAATTGCCACTACATGCACTCTGCTGAAAATATTAGTAACAGTAACAGTATTTGAATAACTTTCCTGCTCACTGGTTCATATACAGGAGGAAGTAGCAAAGGCAGAGAGATTTCAATATTACTAGTATTGTTTGCAAGGTCCATGCATTGAGTGTTTAAAGCAGTAATTTTGTGTTACAGCTAAGGCCAAAAGATGAGAATATGATGTAATGTAAGAGAAAGGCAAATGTAATAATCATCAACAGAAACAGAAATGAACACTTGAAATAGATCCCCTGTTTGTAATGACTCTAATAATGAGTTTCACTTTTGGTATTGAAGAGCTGAAATAAATTAACTTTTTGATGATATTCAAATTTTGTGAGAAGCAGCTGTATGTCACTTTTCAGATTTCTTTTTATTCTATGCTTGATGAAGAGACCTGGCTAGTCTCGAAATCTTGCAATTTGTTACCATCTTTTCAGTTAGCCATTACAAGGTATCAACCACTGAGGACTCTCAAATCTTAATATCTTTCCATCTACATGATACAAAGATTTATAGCTTTTCTGCATCTAAATATAAAGTTATTTACAGTTTTCAAGATTGGTGCTTTTTGATTGAATACATTTAGTTCACAATTCAGAAAGTAGAAAATGGAATATAGCTGGGTTAGTCTTTTAATTTCCTCAGTATGTAATTCACATTTTTCAACTACATTCAAAGTTAATTGAAGCTGTATATTAATACATTTTCAGTAGCAGCTCACAGCTTGTCCACTGTGCTGAGACATTTAGCTGTGGGGATTCACTGATGTAAATGCCAGCTACCTACACAAGTGTATTCATGTATAAAAGAAATCAGCAAAAAGTCATTAAAGTGGATATTCCTGAGATTAGGAAAATAGTAGCTGGCATAATGCAGGCTCATACTGCCGACAGACAAACTATACTGTTGTGTTTTATTATTTGGAATTTTATTTCTAGTAAGAAGTCATAAGTGATGGTGTGAAGCAGCTTAATTGGTCATATGCAAGCAATATGTTCATGTCAGTTAAAAACTATTTTACTTCAAAAGATGTAACATTTTGGACCAGTTAGCATTCCGAATTTGTACTGTAAATGGAAAGGAATCTTCAACATTTATCAAAATACAGTATATGAATATGAGAAATATCCTATTGTGGAAACCAAATCCTTATAATTTATGCTTTCTTATAGACTTGTCTTGAGTGTCCATCTGTCATTAGGGTTGTATTCTTAGGAAACTAAGTAGTTTGATTAAGGTATAAACATGTATATACAAAATCATGTCATGCCAGACTGAATCTTGGAAATAAAAGCTCAAAGAAAAGCTTCTGCAAATAGTTACCGTATATACCCATGTATAAGCCGAGATTTTCAGCCCATTTTTTAGGGCTGAAAGTCCCCCTCTCGGCTTATACGCGGGTCATATACGGGGTCGGCGGGGGAGGGGGAGCGGGGGTGTCGGATCATACTTACCCCTCCGCCGGCGCGATCTCTGCAGCCCCCCTGCTTCTCCCACGATCTCCGGCTCCTTTTTGCAGCTGTCACATGGCACCGCTCATTAAAGTCATGAATATGCACATATTCATGACTTTAATGAGCGGTAGCACGTGACCGCTGCAGCACTGAAGCGCTGCGGAGAGCGCCGGGAGAAGAGGAGACACTGCAGGGACGCGCGGCGGAGGGGTGAGTATAGTTATATTTACCTGTCCCTCGGTCCACCGCTGCGCACTAATCCCTTGGTCCGCCTCCTCTGTGTGTAAATGATCAGGCATAGGGAGCGATGACGTCGTTAGTGTGCGCCCCGCCCCCTGCCAGATCATTTACACACAGAGGAGTCGGACCGAGGGATTAGTGCGCTGCTGTGGACCGACGGACAGGTAAATATCTCAGGTGCCGGGGTCCTGAGCGAGCGGTGACACCCCGCCTGCTCAGGACACCGGCACCTGGCCCCCAGCGACGAGAGGTGAGTATGTCATTTTTTTTTTGCAGCAGCAGCAGCCATATGAGGCCTAATACTATGGGGCATAATTGTGCAGAATATTGGGCATAATATGGAGCATATGGGGACATAATATGGAGCATATGGGGGCATAATATGGAGCATATGGGGACATAATATGGAGCATATGGGGGCAAAAGCTGTGGAACATATGGGGCATAATCTGGAGCATATGGGGGCATAATATGGAGCATATGGGGGCATAAGCTGTGGAACATATGGGGCATAATCTGGAGCATATGGGGCATAATATGGAGCATATGGGGGCAAAAGCTGTGGAACATATGGGGCATAATCTGGAGCATATGGGGGCATAATATGGAGCATATGGGGCATAAGCTGTGGAACATATGGGGCATAATCTGGAGCATATGGGGGCATAAGCTGTGGAACATATGGGGCATAATCTGGAGCATATGGGGGCATAATATGGAGCATATGGGGGCATAATCTGTGGAGCATATTGGGCATAATCTGTGGAGCATCATATGGGGGCATAATCTGTGGAGCATCATATGGGGGCATAATCATTTTTCACCCTAGGCTTATACATGAGTCAATAAGTTTTCCCAGTTTTTTGTGGCAAAATTAGGGGGGTCGTCTTATACGCGGGTCGGCTTATACATGAGTATATACGGTACTTAAAAAGATGCACATGCTCAGGAAAGGACAACTAGATATTATGTAATCTACTGTAACTCTGCAGTCATATTTGCTTCCATCTGTTCTCTGTTTTGCTAAGCGTTTGAATCCACGTCGCTAGGTCCAGAGATATTTGGACAGTGACCGACTCGATGTGATTAAGACTCTGCACGCCACTATTTTTTAAAATGAAACAACTGAGATGCAAATTAAGTGTAGATTTTCAAGTCAAATTAAAGGTTTGTACAAAAATATCCTGTGAAATGTTATGGAATAGCAATCATTTTTCTGTAAAGTCTTCTCATTTAAGGGGCTTTACTGCTGCTGATTTCAGTTGTCTCTATTTTGTGGGTTTTCTGCCGTAAGTTTTGTCTTAAGCATGTGAAATGCAAGCTTAATGGGGTTGAGATCTGGTGATTGACTGGGACGTTGCAGAATATTACAATTGTTTGCCTTATAAAACTCCTGGGTTCCTTTTGAAGTATGCTTTGAGTCAGTCTCCATCTGTACTGTGAAGTGCCATTCAATCAGCCTTGCTGCATTGGTTGCATCTGGGCAGAACGTATAGCCCTGTACACTTCAGAATTCATGCGGCTACTTCAGTCTTCAGTAACATAATCAATAAATACTAGTGATCCAGTGCCATGGGAAGCCATGCATGCCCATGCCATCACACTGGCTCCACCATGTTTTACAGAGGATGTGGTGTGCTTTAGATCATGAGCTGTCCAAATAATGCTTTTCCAGAGCTTGGCTGGTGTTAGGCGTCAAGATCCTGCCGTTGCACAGGGGGAATCTTGAGCCATGTCCTCTGCAGTCTCCCATTCTTCTTCAGATGCAGAGGATCCTGCTCAACGGAGACGTTGGTCCCAGCGTCCTGCTCAGGCTAATGCTACCAGCATTAGTCAGCGGCGAGCAGACGTTCCTGTGACTAAGTCCTGCTTTTCTCCATCTGAGCATGCCCGTGAGATGACCGCTCATTGTTGGTCGGAGGTCACATGCTCAGGTCCTCAAGTAGTTCGGATTGGGCCATCAGAAAGGTCCTGGAAGGCTGCAGTTATAAAAGGATCGCATGGCCGTACTGCCGTGCGCTAGTATAAACCATGAGGTGTGTGAGCGATTGAATACGCTACCACTAGGTGTATGCATGTATGCTTGGGCTGAGAACCTGCGGCACTGTCAGGTTTTTACTCGGCTTGACCTAGCGCCTGTCTCGGCCACATGTGCTGCTTAGCATGGACTGTTAACAGGACAAAGTCAATCCACATGCTCTGGCACACACCTTTTGGTACCACTCTGCGGTCAGTTGAGTTTTTTGCTCTTGTTTTTTAGTTAGCTGTTATCACAGGGAGGATTGCAAGAGAACTCACCAGTGCAATCGCCCAGAAGACGGGTACAGAAGACAGCTTCAGTCTCCTAGGAACGCGGGGTGAGCAGGGCCAGAGAGAGATAGTTTCAGGACCTGAATCACCTGATGTAGGGGCGTGGCTTCAGCTCCTGAGAGCTAGAAGCTGAAGGAAAACTCCTAGAAAGGTACTCAGGGTAAAGACAGAGACGTAAATCAGAACAGGCTGGGACAGATAGCAGGACAGTACCAAAGGATTAGGCAGAACGGATCGTCGGGGCCAGGCAGAGGTCAAAACCAAGCAGACAGAGAAGGTACAGAAACAGAATCCAACAAGCAGCATCCAGAGATCAGACCGAGTCAAAACCAAAGTTTCAGCCAAACAAGAATACAGCACAAACACACTCATGGGTCAACACACTCTGCCAAGGGCAAAAGTATAACTGACAGGGATTGGAGCTTCCTGGAGCTATAAGAAGCTCTCCCCAAACCAAGGAGAGGCACAATAATAAGACCCAGGTGTGCAGGTAAGAGCCTGCACAGGGATCAAAACATTAACCCCTGGCGTGCAGGTCAAACCTGTACTGGGCTCAAGACATTACCCCTGGCATGCAGGTCAAACCTGCACTGGGATCATGACAGCTGTGTTTGCTACCACTGAGTGCCAAATGGTGGCATTGCTAGTGCGACGCCGTGCGCATTGTGGGTCTGGTCAGACTCAAGTCCCGCGTTCTAGGGGTTGAGCCTAGAGACTTCACTCGCACCATATCAGCTGTGTCCTGTGACATGTAACAGGGAACAGTGCTCTATTACTTTACTTTATTAACCCTAATATTATACTAGCGCCAGGGTCTGGCTAGTAATGGCGGACAAACAGCGACTGCAGTGATACATCCAGCATCTGGGGGGCAGGTTGTTGGCTCTCGAGAGTACAACCTCAGCTGTGGATGTGACTGCAGTAACTGTTCAGGCAGCTAGTGAGGCTGCAGAACGTATGTCCGCTGCCATCCCTGTTCTGACCTTATCCCGTCTCCCACTGCCTGAGAGGCTCTCAGGTGATAGCAAGTCGTGTAGGGGATTCGTGAACCAGTGTGTGATATACCTGGAGCTACTGGTTGCACGTTTCCCCTCAGAGCAGGCTAAAATAGGATTTATTATTTCCCTGCTGTCGGACAGGGCATTGGAGTGTGTAGAGTGCTCCGTGGTTTTTCAGCACTCTGAAGCAGGTCTTCTTGGGACTGTGAGTCACCCATGATACAGCTCTCCAACTGCTGGCATTGACTCAGGGCTTGTCCATGGTCAGTCAATTTGCCATCCACTTCCAGACTTTAGCTTCTTAGCTGGAGTGGCTGGATAAAGTCCACATCCCAGTCTTTTGGAGGGGGCTGGTTGACCATGTGAAAGACGCTCTGGCCACTAGGGCGATTCTGGCCACACTGGAGAAGCTAATATCCGTCTCTACACACATCGACCTACATTTCTCAGAGTGAAGGATGGAGCGAGCACAGTGTCAGCAGAGGTTTCGGTTGGCTCCTAACTTCGCCAGACCTCCAGAATCTCCGGATCAGGCGTCAGAGTCCCAAAAGGCCATGGAGGTTTCTCGAGCAGGATCCAAGTCCCTGATCGCTCGTAGACCCATGGTCTGTCATGTCTGTCGGCAGCCAGGACATTTTACCACCAAATGTCCCCAGTGGTCAGGAAAACGACCGCGTCTAGTAGCCACAGGAGGAGGCTCACTAGACACAGTGGTGTTTTCTTCCAAATTGTCCTTCAAGGGGACACTCACGATAGGCCCATCCACTCATGCGGTAGAGGTTTGTGTGGATTCCAGGGTGGAGGGAAATTTCATGCTTTCAACCTTTGCCCAATGGCATGCTATACCTCTGGTGATGATCACCAAGCCAATGATCACCAAGCCAATGACCGTCCAAGTGGTGAATGGGTCGACACTGCCCTCATAGATCACACAACAGACCATCCCACTTACTCTGACCATATCTCCAGGCCACCAGGAGATAATCTCCCTATTAGTCATACCCGAGGGTATTGATGAAGTCTTATTAGGGGTACCTTATTGAGTGGTCCTCTGGAGAATATTGGAAGGGAGTAAGCCTTGAGAGGGTAGATGTCAGAGGGAGTGCGTTCAGGTGGCTTTTATAGCAGTGCCCGCAGATCAATCTTCTCTCCCCAAACACTATTGGTCATATGTGGACGTACTCTCCAAGAGAGCTGCGGAGACCCTTCCGCCTCACCGCCCCTATGACTGTCCTATTGATCTCTTGCCTGGTGCTGAGCCTCCCCTGGGTCGAGTCTATCCGTTATCTCTCCCGGAAACGAAGGCCATGTCTCAGTACATCAAGGAGAATCTGGCAAGAGGATTCATTAGGAAGTCATTGTCACCTGCAGGGGTTGGGTTCTTCTTTGTGCAGAAGAAGAACAGGCAGTTATGTCCATGCATAGACTAAAGGGGTCTCAATTCTATAACAGTCAAAAATAAATACCCTCTACCTCTTATCTCCGAACTCTTTGATAGGTTGCGGGGAGCAAGGGTGTTTACAAAGTTAAATCTGTGGGGCGCCTATAACTTGCATCCGTGAGGGGGACGAGAGGAAGATGGAATTTAACACGAGAGACTGCTACTATGAATACCTGGTGATGCATTTCGAGCTCTTTAATGCCCCTGCCGATTTTGCAATACTTTGTGAATGATATCTTCTGGGATATGCTAACCAACACGGTCGTAGCCTTGCTGGATGATATTCTCATCTAATCTCCAGATATATACTCCCACCGGAGAGATGTTTGCAATGTCTTCGACCTCCTACTGGCAAACCCCCTCTATGCCAAGTTGGAGAAGTGTGTGTTTGAGCAGGAGTCCTTGCCTTTCCTGGGCTATATCATCTCGGCCCAGGGATTGGCCATGGATCTTGCCAAGCTACAGGCTGTGATGGACTGGCAAGAACCCCATTCTCTTAAAGTGTTGCAGCGCTTATGGGGTTCATCAATTACTATCGCCAATTCATTCCCCACTTCTCAACTTTGGTAGCTCCCCTGTTTGCCCTCAACAAGAAGGAAACTAACCCCAAATTATGGTCAGAGGAGATCTCCAAGGCCTTTCTGTCTATAAAGTCACATTTCACTAGCAATCCCATTTTACATCGCCGTGATGTCGATAAACCTGTTATCATGGAGGTGGATGCTTCTTCCGTCGGTGCTGGAGCCGTCTTCTTTCAGAAGGATGCTCAAAGTCAGAAGCATCCTTGCTTCTTTTTCTCCAAGACCTTCTCACCGACGGGAAAAAAATATTCCATCGGGAACAGGGAGTTGCTTGCAATGAAATTGGTCTTTTCTGAATGGAGACATCTCCTGGAGGGGGCCCATTACCCCTTCCAGGAATTCACTGACCATAAAAACCTTATCTGTTTGCAGACAGCCCAGCGGCTAAATTCTCACTAGGCCAGATGGTCCCTGTTCTTCTTCCATTTCAACTTCACCCCCCATTTTCTCTCTGGGGAGAAGAACACTCATACCGACTCTCTCTCTCGTTCCGTAGTATCATCTGAGGAGGGAGAGGAACCTCGGCTTATTGTCCCTTCAGAGAGCCTGAGAACTGTGGCTCCAGTTTCGTTAGAGTCTGTGCCTCTGGGCAAGACTTTTGTTTTACCTAATTTGCGACTGTAGGTTCTCTCTTGGGCTCATTCATCCAGGGTGTGTGGACATTTTAGGATCAAGAGGACATCTGAGCTCCTGGCAAGGATGTACTGGTGGCCGCATATGGTCCGTGACATCGGAGACTATATTCAGGCGTGTGTTTCTTGCGCCCAGAATTGATCTTCTCGGCGACGTCCAGCTGGTTTACTGTACCCTCTGCCGGTGGCGGATAGACCCTGGGAGATGGTCAGGATGGATTTTGTGGTGGGTTTACCCAAGTCTCGTAACTGCACCGTAATCTAGGCAGTCACTGACCACTTCTCTAAAATGTTGCACTTGGTGCCTCTCCCGCGGGTACCTTCTGCAGGACTTTGGCAGCGTTGTTTATCAAATATGTCTTTTGCCTACATGGCATGCCTGACAAAAAAGTCAGTGACCGGGTTCCCCAGTTCACATCTCAGTTCGGGAAAGAGCTTTAACGTCTGCTCAGCATAGAGCTAAATGTCTCTTCAGCTTACCATCCTGAGATGAACGGGTTGGTAGAGAGGGCCAACCAGACCATGGTCACATATCTGGGACATTTGACTGGGCATCCTTGCTACCATGGGCGGAATTTGCACTGAATAAGGCAGTAGCCGACTCAACTGGGCAGACCCAGTTCCTCCTTAATTATGGGAATCATCCGCATGGCCCTGTGCCCATGCCCGTGTCATCCACCAACTCTGGGGTGGCAGACTGGGCGGTGGAGGCACATGACATATGGGACCGCACACAGGATGCCATCCGGGCCTCTAAGGAGAGAATGAGGGTCTCCACCGATGGCCATTGGCATCCCGCTCCGACTTTTGCCCCTGGCGATTTAGTGTGGCTCTCCGCCCGTTACATCAGGCAGCGAGTTGAGTCCACTAAGTTTGCTTCTCGCTACATAGGTCCCTTCAAGGTCCTGGAACAGGTCAACCCTGTGGTCTATCGTCTGGCTCTTCCTCCACACCTAGGTATCACCGACACCTTTCATGCGTCCCTCCTCAAACCAGTTCACATGTCCTGGTTTTCTGAGTCATCTGCCGGGACTTCAGGTTAGTCCATGGATGAGTATGAGGTGAACGCCATTGTTGAGTTCAAGGTGGTACGTGGCAAAAAGTTCTATTTGGTGGACTGGAGGGTCATGGCCCAGAGGATAGGACCTGGGAACCTACTGAGCACATTCGGGCTCCTCAGCTCATTGCGGCATTTGAGCGTTACCAGGCTCAAAGGGCAGGCTCTTGTAGGGGAGTATTGTTAGGCGTCGAAATCCCCACAGAGGGAATCTCAAACCATGTCCTCTGTGGTCTTGAATTCTTCTTCAGCTGCAGAGGATCCTGCTCAGCGGAGACATTTGTCCCAGCGTCTTGCTCAGGCTAATGCTATGCGTTAATTTTTTTTCTCATTAATGTTCATTCTGCACCCCATCTTGACACAAAAAAACCCCAGTAATGTATAATTTTTGCAAATTTATTAAAAAAGAAAAACTTAAATATCACATTGTCATAAGTATTCCCTTTGCTCAGACACTCATATTCAAGTCATATGCTGTCCTTTTCCTTGTGATCCTCCTTGAGATGGTTTTACTCCTTCATTGGAGTCCAGCTCTGTTCAATTAAACTGAGAGGACTTTATTTATAAAGGCACATATAATACTATATCAGACTTCACATCTCACAGTGCATGTCAGACCAAATGAGAATCATGAGGTCAAAGAAACTGGCCAAGGAGCTCAGAGACAGAATTGTGGCAAGAAACAGATCTGGCCAAGGTTTCAAAAGAATTTCTGCTGTACTCAAAGTTCATAAGAGCACAGTGGCCTCCATAATCCTTAAATGGAATAAGTTTGGGACCACAATAAGTCTTCCTAGACCAGGCCATCCAGCCAAACTGAGCAATCGTGGGAGAAGAGCCTTGGTGAGAGAGGTAAAGAAGAACCCCAAGATCACGGTGGCTCCACAGATGCAGTAGGTGAGATGGGAGAAAGTTCCACAAAGTCAACTATCACTGCAGCCCTCCACCAGTCGGGCCTTTATGGCAGAGTGGCCCGAAGGAAGTCTCTCCTCTGTGCAAGACATATGAAAGCCCACATAGAGTTTGTTAAAAAACACATGATAAACTCCCAGACTATGAGAAATAAGATTCTCTTGTCTGATGAGACAAAGATAAACTTTTTGATGATAATTCTACCCATCACCTGTCCAATAAAATCCTAACAGTGAAACATGATGGTGGCAGCATCATGCTATGGGGGTGTATTTTCAGCTGGAGGGACAGGACAACTGGTTGCAATTGAAGGAAACAAACATGAATGTGGCCAAGTGCAGAGATATCCTGGATGAAAACCTCTTCAATAGTGCTCTGGACCTCAGACTTGGACAAAAGTTCACCTTCCAGCAAGACAATGACCCTAAGCACACAGCTAAAATAACAAAGGAGTGGCTTCAGAACAACTCTGTGACCATTCTTGACTGGCCCAGCCAGAGCCCTGACCTAAACCCAATTGAGCATCTCTGGAGAGACCTGAAAATGGGTGTCCACAACGTTCACAATCCAACCTTATGGAACTGGAGAGGATCTGCAAGGAAGAAAGGCACAGGATCCCCTAATCTAGGTGTGAAAAGTTTGTTGCATCATTCCCAAGACTACTCATGGCTGTACTAGCTCAAAAGGATGTTTCTTCTCAATACTGAGCAAAGGGTCTGAATCAGGGGCATAGATAGGGTTTTGGTTGGGGGGGAGAAGCTTCTGCGTGGGCCCCAAACTAGGTAACCTTGATTACAATTTGGTGACACACCCCAATAGTTGATATAGGAGAACATAAGCAGATGACCACTCTGTTACTGAAAATAATCTCTATACAAAGACCAACACTGATATTGCTGCCATATTGTCAATGGTAGATACCAGTCCTACAGAACATATAAGAGATTACAGCACAGTTATAGATGGTGACTTACAGCTGACGTTCTTGCTGCTAGAATCGTTCACTTTATCCGTCTTTTCCATCTGTCCCAGATCGACATGACGACTTCTTCCAGCCAGTACTCGGCTGCAGAGATTACAACAAAGACACATTTCACTTCTCATATTTCAGCCCCATCACCATCCAGGGGCGGACACTGACCGCTTGGGGCCCATGTGCAAGAAATGTGTCAGGGCCCCCCTCCTTGCCTGGTACGCTTCTTATGATGAGTACAATCTGGCAATGGGACCCCTGGAGCCTCGAACTCCGAGAAACGAGGCAGATTGCCCTCAGTAATACTGCCCTGCAAGCAGGGGCGTACATAGCAATCACAAGGCCCCATAGCAAAAGTTCTATTTGGGCCCCACACCTCTAAAAAATATATTTATTTATATTGTTTCACTGAGATGGGGAAAGATATATATATGTGTGGGTAATACATAAATATATATAGATCTGTTAGCATTGTGCAATTTCTCATGTTACTCTTATGAAAATGCAAAATTTGAGGCTAAAATGACAGTTTTTGTGGGAAAAAATATGTTACTTTTTTATTATCATGGCTCAACGTTATAAACTTCTGAGAAGCACCTGTTGCTTCAAGGGGCTCACCACACATTTACATACATTCCTTGAGTGGTCTAGTTTCCAAGATGGGGTCTCACTGTTTAGCCACATCAAGGGCTCTACAAAAGGGACATGATGTCTGCTAATGATTACAGGAAATTTTACATTCAAAAAGTCAAATAATTTGCCTTCCCTTCCGAGCCCTGCCATGTGCCAAAATAGTAGTTTTCTCCCTCATATGGGGTACAGTCTTACGCAGGAGAAATTACTCTACAAATTTTATGGTGCATTTCTCCTATTACCCTTATGAAAATACAACATTTGAGGCTAAAAACATATTTTGGGGAAAATATTTTTTTTTATTTTCACGGCTCAACGTTATAAACTTCTGTGAAGAAACTGAAAGTTCAATGTGCTCACCTCACATCTATATCAGTTGCCTGAGGGGTCGAGGTTTCAAAATGGTTTCACTTGTGGGGTATTTTCACTGTTTAGGCACATCAGAGGCTCTCCAAATGCGACATGGCTTTCGCCAATTGTTCTAGCAAATTTTTCATTCAAAAGGTCACATGGCTCTCCTTCCATTCTGAGCTCTGCCATGCACAAATACAGTAGTTTTCTACCTCATATGGGGGTATGGGCATGCTCAGGAGAAAAGACACACAACAAATATTAGGTTTCATTTTTTTCTGCTACCCTTGTCAAAATAAAAAAATGACTTCAAATGTGATGTGGTCCTTAAAAAAAGGTTATGATAATTTTTCCATATTGTGTACAAATACTGAACAGGTAAATCTATGACTATAATCTTCATTTAAGTGCAAAAGGTTTTCTAGATTTATTGCTGCCTGTCCAGTTTATCAAGAGGCAATTGTAAATTAGAACTTACAAATCATCCAGGTGAAATAGTTAATTCAGTTTTTAGATTGCAAAATTTATGAAGAGCAGATTAGTCAGTGACCATTTAATTTTATAAGTTCACATTTGGGGTTGACTAGAAATTAATTGCAACATAGCTAATAAAGCAATGATACATGCAATGTACAATGTGTTCTTTTTATAGATTTGCTGTTAGCTTAAATGCATGTTAAAAAGGATCTTTCCCAAGGTCTTATCCAGTGCAGTAATTTAGTTTTCCTTTATACTCTTGTTATTTTTGTACTACAATACTATGAACAAGCAAATATACGTCAACAAACTTATCCTGCAACTTTCTCCGCACTTGATGGCTGATTTAATCAGCCATCAATTGCAATTAGCAGTCGCTGGGGGTTTAGTGCTCCACCCACAGCTATTAACCTGTTAAATCCTGCTGTCAATCACTAACACACCAACCGGAAGCCCATCAGAAATTGCGCCTATCGGCACCCCTGTCCCATGGTGGGTTGTCATAACAGCCGGGACTCTGCTGAAGAACCCCGTGCCTGTCATTGTGAATCTCCTGTGAATGCTGGCTCATAGCCGGCATTCATAGGAGATCATCAATTCTGCTACACATAGCACTGCTGAACTACTGCTATGTATAACACAGGAGATCGTACGATCACAGCTTCAAGTCTCCTAAGGGGGATATTAAAGTCAATGAAAAGTGTGAAATTTAAAAAAATCTGAAAAAAAACAAAACGACATATTTGGCATCGCTGAGTTTAGAAATGTTTAGAAATGTCCGTTCTATCAAAATATAAAAATAATTAATCCACTTGGTAAACAGCATGACAAGAAAAAAATTAAAATTAACCCCTTTCTGTCATCTGACATACTATCCTGTCCATGAGCCTTGGGACTTAATTCCAAAGAATTGGATAGTACGTCATACACAATCAGCTGCGTTCACGCGGGGAGCGCAGATGATCGCGGCCGGGTGTCAGCTGATTCTCGCAGCTGACACTCGGCACTATGTGCCAGGAGTGGTCATGGACCGCTCCTGTTACATTAGCCCCTGGCACACTGCGATCAAACATGATTGCAGTGTTCCGGTGGCATAGGGAAGTATTGCGCAGGGAGGGGGCTACCTGCATGCTTCCCTGAGACCCTCAGAACAGCGCGATGTGATCGCGCTGTTCCGAGGGCTTCCTCCCTGCAGGCCCACCGGATCCAAGATGGCCACGGGGTCCTTACGGGTCATGCAGGGAGGTGGCTTCTCAGCGCCTGCTAAGAGCAGGCACTGAAAAGCCTTCTGCACTTCTGCACTGCCTGTCAGATCGATGATGCAAACTGTCAGATTAGCGATCTGACACTATATAGTGATGCCCCATCCTGGGACAAAGTAAAAAAGTATAAATAAATAAATAAACATGTGTAAAAATAATTAAAAAAAATCCTAAATAAAGGAAAAAAATATTCCCCAATAAATTCATTTCTATATGTAAATAAAAAAAACAAAACAATAAAAGTACACATATTTAGTATTGCCGCATCCATAACGACCCACCCTATAAAACTGTCCCACTAGTTAACCCCTTTAATGAACCCCTTAAAAAACAAGGCAAAAAAACAATGCTTTATCATCATACAGCTGAACAAAAAGCGGAATAACACGCGATAAAAAGACTGATATAAATAAACATGGTACCACTGAAAACATCATCTTCTCTCGCAAAAAAATGAGCCACCAGAAAGCACCATCAGCAAAAAAATTTAAAAATGATAGCTCGCAGAATAAAGCGATACAAAAATAATTATTTTTTATATAAAATTGTTTTGACTGTATAAAAGCGACAAAACATAAAAAATTGAATAAATGAGGTATCGCTGTAGTGGTATTAATCCAAAGAATAAAACTGCTTTATCAATTTTAGCACATGCAGAACGCCCCCCCCAAAAGAAATTCATGAACTGCTGCTTTTTGGTTCATTCTGCCTCCCAAAATTCTTAATTAAAAGCAATCAAAAAATGTAATGTGCCCACAAATGGTAGCAATAAAAACATCAACTGGTCCCGCAAAAAATAACACCTCACATGACTCTGTGGGCCAGCATAAGGAAAATTTAAAGCTCTCAAAATGTGGTGATGCAAAAACTATTTTTTGCAATAAAAAGCATCTTTTAGCATGTGACAGCTGCCAAACATAAAAACCTGCTATAAATATTAAATCAAACCCCCTTTATCACCCCGTTAGTTAGGGAAAAAAATATAAATTAAATAAATGTATTTATTTCCATTTTCCCCTTAGGGTTAGGGTTAGGTTGGGGCTAAAAATAGGGTTAGGGTTGGTGCTAAAGTATGGATTAGGGTTAGGGTTGGGATTAGGGTTAGGGGTGTTTTATGGTTAGGTTTGTGACTAGGGTTACGGTTGGGACTAGGGGTTGGGGTTATGGTTGGAGTTAGAATTGGGGGGTTTCACTGTTTAGGCACATAAGGGGCTTACCAAACGTGACATGGCATCTGATCTCAATTCCAGCCAATTCTGCATTGAAAAAGTCAAACAGTGCTCCTTCCCTTCTGAGCTCTGCCATGCGCCCAAACAGTAGTTTACCCCACATATGGGGTATCAGTGTACTCAGGACAAATTGCACAATAACTTTTGGGATCCAATTTCTTCTGTTACCCTTGGAAAAAAAATAGCAGTAAAATTATAATTTTTGTGGAAAAAATATAATTTTTTATTTTTATGGCTCTACATTATAAACTTTTGTGAAGCACTTAGGGGTTCAAAGTTCTCAGCACATATGTAGATAAGTTCCTTGGGGGGGTCTATTTTCCAAAAAGGGGTCATTTGTGGGGGTTTTCACTGTTTAGGCACATCAGGGGCTCTCCAAACACGACATGACGCCCACTGACCTTTCCATCAAAGTCAGCAATCCAAAACATTACTACTTCCCTTAAGAGCCCCAAGTGTGCCCATAGAGTAGTTTTCTTCCACATATAGGGTATCTGCATACTCAAACAAATTGAACAACAACTTTTGGTGTCCAATTTCTCCTGTTACCCTTGGGAAAAAAAACTGGGGACTAAAAAATCATGCTTGTGGAAAAAATATGATTTTTTTATTTTCACGCACGGGCATTATAAATTTCTGTGAAGCACTTGGGGGTTCAAAGTGGTCACCACACATCTAGATAAGTTCCTTTGGGGGTCTAGTTTCCAAAATGGTGTCATTTTCTGGGGGGGTTTCCACTGTTTAGACACATCAGGGGCTCTCCAAACATGACATGACACTGGCAGACCATTCCATCAAAGTCTGCATTACAAAACGTCACTACTTCTCTTCTGAGTCCCGACATGTGCCCACACAGTAGTTTTCTCCCACTTACGCAGAATCAGCGTACTAAAGACAAATTGGACAACAACTTTTGGCTCCAATTTCTCCTGTCACCGATGGGAAAATAAAAAAATTGGGGACTAAAAGATCATGCTTGTGGAAAAAATATGATTTTTTTATTTTCATGCTCGGTCGTTATAAACTTTAGTGAAACACGTGTGGGTTCAAAGTTCTCACCACACATCTAGATAAGTTCCTTGAGGGGTCTAGTTTCCAAAATGGGGTACTTTGTGGGGAGTTTCCACTGTTTAGGCATGTCAGGGGCTCTCCAAACGCGACATGGCATCCTGCCAATTATGCGTTGAAAAAGTTAAATGGCACTCCTTCCCTTCCGAGCTCTGCCATGCACCCAAACAGTGGTTTACCACCACATACGTGGTATGAGCATACTCAGGAATAATTGCACAATAGCTTTTGTTGTCTTGTTACCCTTGGGAAAATAAAAATTGGGGTGGAAAAGATCATTTTTGTGGAAAAAATATGATTTTTTAATTTTACGGCTCTACATTATAAACTAGTGTGAAGCACTTGGGGGTTCAAAGTGCTCACCACAGATCTAAATAAGTTCCTTAGGGGGTCTAGTTTCTAAAATGGGGTCACATGTTGGGGGTTTCCACTCTTTAGGCACATCAGGGGCTCTCCAAACACGACATGGCATCCAATGTCGATTCCAGGCAATTTTGGATTGAAAAGCCAAATGGCGCTCCTTCCCGTCCGAGCTCTGCCGTGCACCCAAACAGTGGTGCCCCCCACATATGGGGTTTCAGCGTCCTTAGGACAAATTTTTGGACAAACTTTTGTTGTCCAATTTCTCTTGTTACCCTTGGGAAAACAGAAAATTGGTGACTAAAATATTTTTTTTGTGGGAAAAAAATAGGATTTTATATTTTCATACCCGGGCATTATAAACTTCTGTGAAGCTTTTGGGGTTAGATATGCCCACTACAGATCTACATAAGTTCCTTAGAGGGTCTAGTTTCCAAAATGGGGTCACTTCTGGGGGATTTCCACTGTTTAGGCACATCAGGGGCTCTGCAAACTGAACATGAAACCCATCAAAGTCTGCATTCCAAAACATTATTACTTCCTTTCTGAGCCCTGCCATGCGCCTAAACAGTTTCCCACCACACATATGGGGTATCAGCATACTCAGGACAAATCATTTTTGTGGAATTTTTTTTTTCACTCCTAGGAATTATAAACTTTAGTGAAACACTTGGGGGCTCAAAGTTCTCACTACAGATCTAGATAAGTTCCTTAGGGGTCTATTTTCCAAAATGGTGTCACTTGTGGGGGGTTTCCACTGTTTAGGCACATCAGGGGCTCTCCAAACATGACATGGTGTCCAATCTCATTTCCAGCCAATTTTGGTTTGAAAAAGTCAAATGGCACTCCTTCCCTTCCGTGCCCTGCCTTGTGCCCAGACAGTGGTTTTCCCTCACATATGGGGTATCAGCATAATCAGGAGTAATTGCACGATAACTTTATCTGTCCATTTTCTCCTTTTACACTTGTGAAATAAAAAAATTGTTTTTAAAAGATCATTTTTGTTACTAAAAAGTTAAATGTTCATTTTTTCCTTCCATGTTCCTTCAGCTCCTGTGAAACACCTGAAGGGTTATTAAACTTCTTGAATGTGGTTTTGAGTACCTTGAGGTGTGCAGTTTTTATAATGGTGTTACTTTTGGGTATTTTCTGCATATAGACCCCTCAAAGTGACTTCAAATGTGATGTAGTCCCTAAAAAAATGGTGTTGTAAAAATGAGAAATCGCTGGTCAAATTTTAAGGCTGGAGTCACACTGGCGACTAAATCGTACCACTAGAATGCGATGAAATATCGCATTGCAGTCGACCCAATATTAATCAATGGAGTAGCTCCCATCATCCGATTTTTGTGGTCCGATTTAAACGTGCGAGTGCAATCGCAGCATGCTGCGATTGTCACCGATTGTGGGTCGACTATCGCCAATGCAAGTCTATGGGAGCGATGAAAAGTGGGATCACAAACGGACCGCACGTTTGAGTTGCGATTAAATCGCACAACTTTTCCAGGTGACAGGAAACTGGGTTTGAAATTCTCAGGAAGCCTTTACATGCTAATTAGCTAAGCACATCTTAAAAAAAAACAGGAAGAACGCCTACACGGAGTCCAGAAACATGGCATCTAGCCACATCAATGTGGAACTCCTCATTGTATTGGTGCAGGAGAGGCCTGAATTGCGGGACCAGCGCGATCCCAACTACAGCAATCGGACGCGCAAAGAGGCAGCATGGCAAACAATATGTGTGCACATTTTTCCGGACTATCATCAGAGATCCAGGGAGGACCAAGAGCGACTTAGTAAGTACCACATGTAACGGTTTTTCAAAATGTTTTTAAAAATTTTTGAAGCAAATAATAATGTAGCCTTATGTGTTTAAATGCTATTTAAAAGCCAGCATTATCGACCTCTTACTATTTAGAAGTACACATTGATGTGTGTGTACGCAAACAATATCCATGTATATTTAAATATCATCGATGCTTCGGCATCTATTGACTACAACATTTTGTATTTATCTTCACCTCAGATGTAGTGTTTTGGTCATAAAATTCAAACTGATTGAGGCGTTTTGTAAAGGGCCAAGCATTTTTGTAAATGTATGTTAGTGCTTATAACATGGATACTTCTGGTTGTATGTTGATGTCTTTTAATATTGTAAATCACATCACACATGACCAGTATTTAAATGTTCAGTGTTGCATATTTTTTATTTTTGGATTAATAAATAGATATCAGTCCTAATAACCGTTATGCTCTTCTTAAATTTGTAGTGACTGATGTGACAAGCCGATGGCGCAGTTGTCGGGACTGCTACCGGAGGGAGAGGCAGATTAGGGATCGGAGTGGGGCTTCAGCATCTAAGAAGAGGAAGTACCTCTATTTTGATAGACTGAACTTCCTTGAGCCAGTGTTGGATCTGCGACCGTAAGTGCATGTGTGTTGAAGCACTTTCATGGCAAAATTTCAATTTGTATTGATTTTAATTTGTATAATTTTTTTCATTCCTAGAACTGAGTCAAACCTAACTGAGAGGGAGACGGGGTCTGACTCAGAAGTGCTTATTGACCCCGTTGGTGATGGAGCACAGGAGGCAGGCCCTTCCTCAGCAGCATGTGGGTCCACCCAAGCAGCACCAACAACAGCTGCAGGAGCTGAGGATTCCCAAACACAGCATCATGAAAATGAGGACCTACCTCTGAGCAGCAGCCCTAATAGGGCTCAAGATGTATCTCCTCCTCCTTCCCAACTCACAAGACGAGGTAGGCGGCGACGAGAAGGAGTGGGTTCTGTGTCAAGGAGGCAGGTGGACCGAGGAGTTCTGGACTATTTGTCCAGTGTAGCAAAAGATGATGGTGAGGAGGGATTTTGCCGCAGTCTGGCCCCTTACCTCCGGGCTACTCAAATACAGCACAGACTGAGGATCAGAAGTGGACTGCAGATTGTGTTGGAAGCTGGATCAGCTCCTAATGATCCCACCAACCTACTAGATTATCTTCATAGATGGGTGGTTGGTCCTGAAAATTTAGTGAGGTTGTTAGCACCAAATCCAGCACAATCTGCTTCAGCCTCTGATCCTCCTCCTCCTCCTCATCATCATCCTCCTCCTCCACCTCCTCCTTGTGTCCAACAAAACCCAACTCCTCCTCCTCATCCTACTGCAGCTCATTCTTTCTATGGAGCTTCCCAGCTCCAAACCATGGGACAGAGTGGCCATGCACAATATGCCCACTCTAACATACCCAATGTTGTTGGCTGGTCACAACATGGATATGTTAGACATGGGCATATTGGGGGTCACTCTGCTAGTGCTCAGTCATATCAATATGACTATGAGCATCAATTCCCTATGTACCCCTACCCACAAGGCATTCATGATGCAGCCAGTAACCCAGCTGCTACTGTAGGATCTGCAGCAGCTCTTTCTCAAACACAGGTTGCAGATTGTGGAAGGCCGAATACACAACCTGGCCCTCCATCCTCACCAACACCACCACCAAGCTACCATAAATTGTAGCTGTAAGAATTGTTTTTTATTTTTTAAGTTATATATTTTTCTAGTTTCAGATTAATAATGTTATACATATTTTTTGTTCTGTTTGGACATGTTGGTCCTGTTTACCAAAAAATATATCAGCCTTTAAAAGGCTTCAAAAGAAAACACTAATGAGTAAAATTAGTGAAGTTACATTGGTTGTCTGTGTTTATTGTTATATGTTATGTAGTGTCTTAAGTATGGGAAAGTATTTTCCAAAAAAAGAGAGTCAACCATGAATTGAATAAAAAAAGGAACTCTATGTTATGATATCACATAAAACACACTACATACCTATGGCCTCATCTTGCCAAGGAATAGAACCACCAGGGGAAACAAAATAATTTGTCAATAATTCACGCACTTTCAGACCAGAAGGGGGACACGAGGATGGATGACTGGTCTCATAGGCCTCCTCATATTATCAGACTGAAGGTCAGGCATATCAGCTGATGAGCATTCATGCATTCTTGTAAAATTATGTAGTACCACACATGCTTGCACTACAAGATTTACATTTGATTCACTTAGCTGAATGGCTGATTGTAGGACACGCCATTTGGCTGTAATAATACCAAATGTGCACTCCACCAGGCGTCGTGCACGAGAAAGGCGATAATTAAAGATGCGTCTCTGATGGTTCAGATTGCGCCGAGGATATGGCCTCATAACATTACAACTTAATTGGAAGGCCTCATCCGCTACTACAACATATGGCACTGCATCCATATTGTAGTGTGGAAGTTGACATGGTGGTGGTAAGTCCAATTGGTTATTGCGTAGCCGCCGACCCATAATGGAAGAATTGAAGACTCTGGAGTCTCCAGTCCTTCCATACGCCCCAATGTCTACAATTATGAAGCGGTAGTTACTGTCGACCAAGCCCAACAAAACTATAGAAAAATATTGCTTATAATTGTAGAATTGGGTCCCTGAGTTTGGCGGCTTACGCACACGTATGTGCTTCCCGTCCAGGGCTCCAATACAGTGTGGAAAATGACTGTTTTGTTGAAATCCATGTGAAATCCTCAACCAATCTTCCATTTTGGGCTCTGGCATCACTTCTTTATTTAGTCTGGACCAAATTTGTCCACAAGTAGAGCTGACTATTCCGTAAATGGTGGATTTTCCAATTAAAAACTCTAAATGCAGAGCAGCGTATGAGAGCCCAGTGGAAAGGAACCTGCAATACAGAAACAACAACAAACATGTACACATCAGACAAACAAAATATTAAAAAAAA
Source organism: Oophaga sylvatica (assembly GCA_033576555.1). Lineage (NCBI taxonomy): Eukaryota > Metazoa > Chordata > Amphibia > Anura > Dendrobatidae > Oophaga > Oophaga sylvatica. Next base: position 323,560,088 of record JARQOD010000005.1, on the reverse strand, counting down.
CATGAAACAAATGTAAACAGTGGACATTTGTATACTCACACATTCTCTTAATGTTATGAGTTAATAACCATTAAGACTGCTACACACAAGCATATAGGGAAAATAATACAATTTCATAATGCCATGAGGTTCAGTATGTTAAGATGAACAAAGTAAGAAGAATGTGAAAGATGGTAAATTAAGAAAAACATCATCAACATATCGTTGACACACATACCTTAATGTTAGAAGAAGCCTTTCCTCAGCACAAATTGAAGGACGCATCCTGGTGTTCTGCAAGGTGATTCCAGGGTGCAATATGTCCAGCAAAATATCAAAGGTGACAACACTCATGCGACAATAGGCAAAAAACTTGTCAGGATTCCTACGCAGTGTCGAATACAGGCGCTCAAAATGGCCTTTGCTGATCCGTCGCTTCACAAGGGGATGCACCCACATCCTTTTGCGGATTCTGTGAGAAACAACTACAGGATATGACTCCCCAAAACTTCTGGATAGCAGCCAATAGTACAGCACACGCTCAGTTGTATTAAACCTTAGTCTGTCACTCATAATTTTAACTTAGCAGCAACACAACAGGAATCACTAAGAAGCAAAACACTCCACGGCAACATTGGGAGGGTAATAACAGTCAAACCACGCTTAAATATGGGTCTGGCTCATTATTCAAATTATTTGCAGGCCTCAAAAACGTTAAATGTCCATTTTGCTATGATGCCACTAAAAATCAGTAGTCGGTGGGTAATCGGATGTGAAACGTAAGCATACATGCTACAAAATCGCATCAACTACAAAAAATCGGATGCCAGTCGCATCAATGTTCATGAAATTTTTATCCGATTATTGACCGACTAAAACGGTCCGATTATTTAGACGTTGTGTGTGACTCCAGCCTAACCCTTATAACGTCCTAACAAAAAAAAAATATTTTTAAAATTGTGCTGATGTAAAGTAGACATGTGGGAAATGTTATTTATTAACTATTTTGTGTGACATATTTCTTTGTTTTAAGGGAATAAAAATTCAAAGTTTGAAAATTGCTAAATTTTCAAAATTTTCACCATATTTCTGTTTTTTTAATAAATAAACGCAAGTTATATCAAAGAAATTTTACCACCATCATGAAGTACAATTTGTCCTGAGAAAACAGTCTAAAAATCGCAAAAATCCATTGAAGTGTTCCAGAGTTATAACCTCATAAAGAGACAGTGGTCAGAATTGTAAAAATTGGCCCTGTCTTTAACGTGCAAATCACCCTTGGGGGTTAAGGGGTTAAAATGCTCGAATTAAATCTTTTTTTGGCTGCTGCAATATTGCAATAAAATGCAATAACAGTAGATCAAAATATCGTACATACTCCAAAATGGAAATATTAAAAAGTTCAGCTTAAGGAACAAAAATATGCCCTCACACAGCCCCAGATCCCGAAAATTAAAAACATTACGGGTCTTGGAAAATGGCAACATAAGCAAAAAAAATTTTCTTACTAATTTAGGATTTTTTTCACTACTTAAATTAAAAAATATACATGTTTGCTATCTATGTACTCATAATAACTTGGAGAATCATATTGCCAAGTCAGTTTTTTGCATATAATGAGCATTGTAAATAAATAAGAAAACAACTATTGTGGAAATGCTTTTTTTAGCAATTTTACCACACTTGAAATGTTATTTTTGTTTTTCAGTACACTATATGGTAAAATTGTGTCATTCAAAAGTGAAAACTCATCCTGTAAAAAAACAAGCCCTCACATGCCTTATCGATGGAAAAATAAAAAAAGATATGGCTCTGGGAAGAAGGGAAGGAAAATTGAAAGCTCAAAAATGGAAACTCGCAAAGTTATAAAGGGATTTAATAGGCAGTATTTAGAAATTAAAAGAAATACAATGTTGAGTTGTTTTTCCAGCAACTTAATTAACTAAATGTTTTTAGCTGCTGAAAAATATTATGCATAAAAAAATAAATGCCCCGAGGTAGAGGCTAACACTACAAAAGGTCCTTGTTGGTGCCAACTTTAGATGCTTTTTAAGCCATCTAGTTTCAACTATTCCCAACATCCAACATCAATAGGGCAATGCCATGCAGAAGTCAAACAATGTCACAATGCCTGTTACTAATGCAGCAAGTCTTGGGAGTGGTGTATGCCGAGACAATATTCGCCCAGGCATCCATGCTAGTATCAGAAAGTTGTTCTACGCCACCACTTCCCTACTCTATTGCCATGCAACGGTAGAGTGATTGAACTCTTTAGCAAATAATCCACTACCTTGAATAAATAAACTCAAAATATATTTTTTTACTGTGTTTTAGCTGATTGACATGGATAAAATGGAAAGTTTTCAGTAACTAAAGAAATGTATTGGTTGATAAACCACCTATAAGAAAATTAGATTTTCCATCATGTACAATTTTCTCAACCTATTACTGTAATAACCCATTAAAATTAGCCTTAATCTAAAGTGACTATAAATCTATCATGTATATAGTCATCCTAGCAGTTGTCCTCTGTTTTCATCCCATTCTTCTCCTTTAAGTCTGACATTCCGGTCCTACTGCTTACGATATAGAAAAAACAGCAAAAATTATACAGCACCTCTTAAAAAAACACCTAAAAGTTGCAGTTTGTGTTTTTAAATTTTTGTTTGTTTGTTGTTTAATGTTTTTATTTTTAGCTAACCTAAATTAATTCAAGTCTCCAGGTCCAGATGAATTACACCCCAGAGTACTGAAGGAGATAGCAGAAGAAATTCTTGAACCACTGTCCATAATCATTGACAATTCTTGGAGAACAGGAGAAGTCCCAGAAGACTGGAGAAGAGCAAATGTTGTTCCTATCTTCAAAAAGGGGAAGAAGGTGGACCCAGGGAACTATAGGCTAGTGAGTCTGACATCTATACCAGGAAAGATCTTTGAACAAATTATTAAAGAACATGTATGCAAGTACCTGGATAAGAATGAAGTGATTAAACAGAGTCAGCATGGGTTTGTAACTAATAAGTCATGTCAGACTAACTTAATTTCCTTCTATGACAGAATCACTAACTGGGTGGATCAGGGAAATGCTGTAGATATAGTATATCTTGACTTCAGCAAAGCATTTGACAAAGTCTCTCACACCATCCTTATTGAAAAAATGACTAAGTATGGAATGGACAAGGCAACTGTTAGGTGGATTCATAACTGGCTTAGTGATCGGACTCACAGAGTGGTCGTAAATGGCTGCACATCCAGTTGGAAGAATGTCTCAAGTGGGATACCACAAGGCTCTGTTTTGGGCCCTGTATTGTTCAACATCTTTATCAATGATTTAGATGAAGGAATTGAGGGTAAAATGATCAAATTTGCTGATGACACAAAGCTAGGAGGGGTAGCTAATACTAGAGAAGAGAGAGAGAGGATTCAAAAAGATATAAATAAACTGGAGCAGTGGGCAGCAACTAACAGAATGGATTTTAACAGGGAAAAATGCAAAGTACTACATCTGGGCAATAAAAATGAAAAAGCATATACAAAATGGGAGGAATAGGGCTAAGTAACAGCACGTGTGAAAAAGACTTGGGTATACTAATTGATCACTGACTGAACATGAGTCAACAGTGTGATGCAGCAGCAAACAAGGCAAATGCAATTCTAGGATGTATCAACAGAAGCATACAGTCTAGATCACGTGAGGTCATTATTGCCCACTACTCCTCGTTGGTCAGACCTCATCTGGAATACTGTGTCCAGTTTTGGGCACCACATTTTAAAAAAGACATAAAAAAAACTGGAGCAAGTTCAGAGAAGAGCCACCAGAATGGTGTCCGGTCTGCAAACCATGTCCTATGAGGAACGGTTGCAGGATTTGGGAATGTTTAGCTTGCAAAAAAGAAGACTGAGAGGAGGCTTAATAGCTGTCTACAAATATCTCAAGGGCTGTCACATTGTAGAAGGATCATCTTTATTCTCATTTGCACACGGAAAGACTAGAAGCAATGGGATGAAACTGAATGGAAGCAGACACAGATTAGATATTAGAAAAAACTTTTTGACAGTTAGAGTGATCAATGAGTGGAACAGGCTGCTACAAGAGGTGGTGAGTTCTCCTTCAAAGAAGTCTTCAAACAGAGGCTGGACAGACATCTGTCAGGGATGATTTAGAGAATCTTGCTTTGAGCAGTGGGTTGGACCAGAAGGCCCAGGAGGTCCCTTCCAACTCTACCATTCTATGATGATTCTATGATTCTATGATTCTAAATGACAAGCTCTCTAAAACACGAGGGAGAAAATTATATGTAAAGGATATAAAGCAATTAAAAAGCTATCATAGCCAATTGTCTAGATAAATAGGAACCAATCAAAATACGCTAGGACATGACAGATTCTGAGATTAGCCAAGTTGCAATGGGTGACGTTAGCCGCCAATAGGTTCAATTCTTTCCCTCAACAAACATGATTCTAAAAGTTAATAAATACAGTCTGAGCAGAAGTGTGTTCATAAAAAGTAATTTCAAGTATAACATATACAAAGAATTTCCCATTTTCCTTGCCAATGTTTACAAGATTAGTTACAGAAATGTGAGCCAGCGGCATGCAGAGATACGCTGAACCCAGGAGACTGGAAAATTTCTGCAGAAACGTTCATGTTTTTTCATTGTCTCCTGACATTATCAGGAAAATAGAAGATGCAAACCACTGTTGACCACAATAGTTTCCTTGTAAATACCCTAGGTGCAAGAACAGTCAAGGAAGTCTTTGCATTAATTTAGAATTTGCTGACAGCGAAATGTTAGGAATTGTGTCTATTCCAGCTGTGGCTCAGATATTGCTACTAAAATATATTGTGATTATAATAATCCTGAAAAATAGCAAATAAAAGTAAAATATGTATTGTAAATATCTGTGCCTATGGAATTGTGCTAGAAAAAGTATAGTTATTTACTATTAAAGAGATTTTTCAGTTTAAAGCAAGGCCTATTTTTATTTTAACCTTTCTTTATTGGAAGTGTTTGTATCATCAAAACATTAATATAGAATCCAAGAATCCATAATATTACATAGGCCAAGCTTGAACATCTGAAGCAGGAAGTTATTTTTAAAACTTCTTTTAAAAGGAACACAGCATTAGGTTTTTCCACCTAATCTCTAAGAGCATCATAATGTAGAGGCAGAGACCCTGATTCAAATGATGTGTTACTTACAGAGCTGTTTGCTGTAGTATTGAAAAAAATCACTGAGTTACAAGATAAGATTCTCACTAGAGGACTAGAAAACCTGTTGATATGTCCCTCATATATATGAGCTCTTTATAACTTTATACTCCCAACACTGATAGGCAGCATTTTTGCCTATGCACAGTGTAGACAGAAATATGTCAATCAATGGTGTGGGCAGGGTTCTACAGAGTTCAATATTAAGAGAACTGGTAGATCTTCTGCAGATAAAATAGTGATTTATCAAAACTGCAGCCAGCAGCCGAGTAAGTGATATATTGCTGGAATCAGGGTGTCTGTGTCTACATTATGCTAACAACAAATTGTGTGCCAAAACATTATGACAGATTCCCTTTAAACAAATTTCTGTTATATTCAAAAGCCAAATTGCTCGAGTAAGGGGGATGTCACCAAAATGTCACAGAGGTGTGCAGACAATAACTGCAACTTAAGATTAAAAGAATAGCGATGGGGTTCTTAGTTGACACTATTTTGGTGAAAAAAGCAATCCCACCCCAACAAGGTGTACCCAATAAGAATGGCCCCTAACTCTAATATCTCACCTCACTATGTGCCAGCAGGCCTCAAAATAGACATTAGATGAGCAGGACCTAGAAATATATATAGTTAAGACACACAGCCCACAATAGATGTCCCCAACAATTAGTGCAAAGTACTAAAGCAAAACCGAAAAAGTGAACCGTCATACCTGCTGGTATAAGTGCAATGTGCAGGTGCCATTAACAGACAAAACTTAGGAAAAAACAATGAGCAAATACCCAGCAGTAAGTAAAGAAATAGTAAAAGTACATGAAAATAACATAGCATACTTAATTGACATGATTTTGATTAAAAGAACATAAAAGCCATTCCACCACCACAGCGTGTCCCCAACCAGGATTATCCCTGACTAGGGGGCTCTGTGCTGGGGGGACGGCGGCAGTGGCTCTTTGTGCAGAGTCGGGGCTCTGCAGGCATTTCCTCATACCCGGAGGCCCCGGCAGCATCATTACTGCGATGCGGAGGCCTCCGAGAAAATGGCCGCTGCATGCTCAGATTCAGATCTCATCTCAAGATCTCGGGAGACGAGATCTGAAACTGAGCATGCGCCGCCCTCAGCGGCCATTTTCCTGGAGGTCACCGTATTGCAGCAATAGAGCTGCCGGGGCCTCGGGGGATTGAGGAAATGCCATGTCTTCACATGGTATTGTAACATGATCATTTACATCTCTTCACGTCCTAGCACAAACACAATAATAATTACCATCTTTTGAAGTAAATGAATAAAGACAAAATAGTGTAAATCTAAAGTTTATACCGGGAAGCATATAGAGAACAATATGTTTTTTAAAAACTACAAAGGACCCAATAAGTCAACCAAGTTGGCTAAAAACAGTGTAAAACAAGGGGGAAGAAGGTGAAAAGAACAGAGATGAGAAGGTGAGCACAAGGCTTACTCTATCACCACAAACCACCTGCACATTAAAGCTGTGAAATATAAGCAGTTACAGTTGTTCTAAAAAGTTTACAGAATTTTTGCTTTCTTGGCTTTTTTTCAGAGAAAATGAATGTTAACATCAAAACTTTTTCTCCACTCATGGTTAGTGGTTGGGTGAAGTCATTTATTGTCAAACAACTGTGTTTTCTCTTTGTAAACCATAATGACAGCCCAAAACATCCAAATGATCCTGATCAAAAGTTCACATACCTCATTTTTAACCCCTTCACTACATGCGCCGTACTAGTAGAGCGCACATCGTGTCCCCCTCTTTGATGTGGGCTCCGGCACTGAGCCCACATATTTCCAGGTACATGTCTGCTGTTTTGAACAGCTGACATGTGCCCGGAACAGCCACGGGTGGAATCATGATTCACCTACAGCTATTAACCCATTAAATGCCGGTTTGAAACTGACAGCGGCATTTCACATGTGATTCAGGCAATCGCGCTGAAAATCCACCCATCGGTGACCCCTTTCATGTGATCGCGGGTCACCAATGGGTTCACATGACAACCAGAAGTCTCCTGGAGACCTCTATGGTTGTCAATGCTGGATTGCTATGAGTGCCACTCTGTGGTCGGCGCTCATAGCAAGTCAGAAATTCTGCTACATACAGGTGATCTGATCATCTCCTGTATGTAGCAGAGCCGATCGTGTTAAGGCAGCTTCTAATCTACCTTAGTGACTATTGAAGCATGCCTAAAGTAAAAAAAGTTTTAAAAAATATTACAAAAGTAAAAAAATATAAAAGTTTAAATCACCCCCTTTTGCTCCATTCAAAATAAAGCAATAAAAAAAACAAACATACACATATTTGGTATCGACTTATTCAGAATTGCCCGATCTATCAACATAAAAAAAATAATTAACCCGTAATGAAAAAAAGAATAAAAATGACAGAATTAAGGTTTTCTTGGTAGCCACAACATTGCATTAAAATGCAATAACCGGTGATCAAAAGATTGTTTCTGCACTAAAATGGTATAATTTAAAACGTCAGCTCGGCAAGCAAAAAATAAGCCCTCACCCAACCCAAGATCACGAAAAATGGAGATGCTACGAGTCTCGGAAAAAAGTCCCAATTTATTTTTTTAGCAAACTTTTTTTTCACCACTTAAATAAAAAACAAACTAGACATGTTTGGTGTTAATTAACTTACAATGACCTGGAGAATCATAATGGCATGTCAGTTTTAGCATTTGGTGGTAACAAAAATCAAAAAAACAGTTGTAGAATTGTACTTTTTTTGCAATTTCACAATTTTTTCCAGGACACGATATGTTAAAAGCAATGCTGTCATTCAAATGTACAACTAGTCCTGCAAAAACCAAGCCTTCACATGGCCATATTGATCGAAAAATAAAAATGCTATGGCTCTGGGAATAAGAGGAGCGAAAAAAAGAAACAAACAAAAAAAAGGGCTCCGTCATGAAGGGGTTAATATAATGTTTTGCCCCCTCTAACATCATTGACTGCTTGAAGTCTTTTGTGGTAGTTGTAGATGAGGTTCTTTAATTTCTCAGATGGTAAAGCTGCCCACTCTTCTTGGCAAAAAGCCTCCAGTTCCTGTAAATTACTGAACTTTCTGAGACCTTCCCAGAGTGGATCAATGATATTGAGGCCAGGAGAATGAGATGGCCATTCCAGAACCTTCTATTTGCTCTGCTGTAGCCAATGACAGGTCGACTTAGCCTTGTGTTTTAAATTGTTGTCATGGTGGAACTAACTTCCAAGTACATCCCATGCGCAGCTTCCGTGCTGATGATTGCAAAATTGCCTCCAGTATTTGCTGATAACGTGCTGCATTCATCTGTCCTTCAACTTTGACCAAGTTTTCTATGCCTTTGTAGCTCACACATCCCCAAAACATTAGTGATTCATCTCCACGCTTTACCGTAGGAATGGTGTTCCTTTCATCATATGCCTTGTTGACATCTATCCAAATGTAACATTTATGGTTGTAGCCAAAAAGTTCAATTTTGGACTCATCACTCCAAATTACCGTATTCCAGAAGTTTTGAGGCTTGTCTCTGTGCTGTTTTGCATATTGTAGGCGAGATACTTTGTGGCATTTGCACATTAATGGCTTTCTTCTGGCAACTCGGCTATGCAGCCCATTTTTCTTCAAGTGCCTCCTTATTGTGTATCTTGAAACAGCCACCTGCTAGTATTCAGAGATTCCAGTATTTCAGCTGATGTTATTTGTGGGTTTGTCCTTACATCCCAAACAATTTCCTGGCAGTTGTGGACAAAATTTTTGTTGGTCTACTTGACCGTGGTTTCGTTTTTACAGAACCCCTGATTTTCCATCTGTTAATCACAGTTTGAATGCAGCTGACTGGCATTATCAATTCCTTGGATATATTTTTGTATCCCATCCCTGTTTTATACAGTTCAACTACTTCTCCCAGTAGATCCATTGACAATTCTTTTGCTTTCCCCATGACTCACAATTCAGAAATGTCACTGGCTGGATGAAAGATGCAAGAGTCTGTCTGGATCCCAGAAACTCACTCAGGTTTTTGCACTCACGCTGATTACAAGCAAACAGGTCACAGGTGAGGATGTTACCTTTAGTAGCCATTCAAGCCCATTTGTGTCAACTGCTGTGCTTGTTATCAGGCCAAAATCACCAGGGTATGTGAACTTTTGATCAGGGTCATTTGGATGTTTTGGGTTGTCATTATGATTTAAAAAGAGAAAACACAGTAGTTTGACAATAAATGGCTTCACCCAACCACTAACCATGAGTGGAGAAAAAGTTTTGGTGCTATCATTCATATTTTCTGAAAAAAGGCCAATAAAGCAAAAATTCTGCAGGGGTATGTAAACTTTTGAGCACAACTGTACTTATCCATCAGCATCTGGTAGCATCTATTTGCCCTCCACATTTAACAGTAGAATAATGGCCCTGAACATACAGCCATTTTCATTAAAGGGGTTGTACTACTAGGACGACCACTTCTAGATTTAAATGTGTGGCCTCGATAAAATATAAAAACTTATTCTCACCGCTTGTTTTGGCGCCATTCCAGCAATGTTGGCACTCGAGGTCCCAGGGCTCTCATTTGGTTGTTATAACAAGTGAGCTTTATGCCCAATCCGAGCTGGTGTTGCTGGCCCTGCCTTTTTTCGAATAGAACATGAAGAGGAAGTCAGGGCTGCGGTTGTGATGCTAGCGCTGATTTGGCGCCTGGTTCATGTGTCACAACAACAGCACGACAGCCCCGAAGAGAGTGAGTGCTGACATTTTGGGAACGATGCCAGCAAAAGAGGTGAGTATACACTTTTTATTATATTTAGGCCAAGCGTAGGGTATGCTAGCGCTGACCACAACATCATCAAGTCTGTCTGGGATTGTATGAAGAGACAGAAGGATTTGCGAAAGTCTACATCCCATGAAGATCTGTGGTTTGTTCTCCAAGATGTATGAAACAACCTCCCTGCTGATTTCCTTCAAAAACTTTGTGCATGCGTACGTAAAAGAATTTGGGTAGTCACACTAAATATTGATTTGATCTATTCTAGAGATCTCTTTTGTTCACTTTTCATTTTATTAATTAATATAAGCTATAATTTTTGCAGCAATTTTTAAAAATCTCACTAAAACTTTTGCACAGTGCTGTATATTTGAACTAGAAATTGCTCAGCATGGTGATCTGGTCAATTCCAGCCAAACCTATCTAAAACATTACACATGCAACAAAAGATTAAGCTATCCCCCTTTGTGTACCTCTAGCCATGCTGTAGCTTTAGGAAGAAAACAGATTGAACCTTAGTTCAAGGCAAGAATGTGTGTGTAACAAACATTTCTTTATTAAATAAAATAATACAGCAACAAGCAATACCATGTTTCAGTTATCAGTCCTTAGGCATAAGTAAGAAAAAAAGGAACATAGCTTGAAAAAACTGCAAAACCTCCCTCACAAACTAAAAACCTGTATACCCAATACAAAAGACAAAAGATAAAATAACCTGTGTTGACCAACACAGGTTGTCCACGGCTTTAAAGCACAATTGTGATCACATTAACAACATCAGAAAAAATATAAACAATGACAAAATTGTACTAAAGATAAACATGTAAACATATTAATGCAGTTCTTAAATTAAGACCCTGGTGGCACACCATTGCAAGGCAATGGGTATATGGGTATATAGTGTGCAATCAGCCGTACTCATCTTTTTGAGTTCGCTTCCTTGAAAAAAAATCACTTACAAGTATTATAAGAGGCAAAAAAGTCAAATTCAAAGTAACAAAAAGCTAACATAAGGAGGTTGGAGGACTTGTTGTCACTCTCATGCCCTGGCTGGTGGGCATGAGCCAGGGTGTTGTGGCCCCACTGTGCCACAAATCAGACTACCCTGGAAGGAGCATAACTAGGACAGCTGCCTCGGTCTTCACTGTAGTCTCTGATGGTGAGGTCAGGCTTCTGCGGCAGGCAGCTGACAGGGGCTACTCCAGGATGGTGTCTGGCGGTGGCTGCTGATCCCACTTGGGGACACGGTGGCACGCTGAGACACATGGCTGCCAGGCACGGTTGAGACACAGAGCTGGTAGGCATGGCTGAGACACAGGGCTGGAAGGCACAGCTGAGACACAGGGCTGGAAGGCACGGCTGAGACACAGGGCTGGCAGGCACAGCAGAGACACAGGGCTGGCAGGCACGGCTGGGACACAGGGTATGTAGGACAGAGTTCAGAAAAGGTAATGACATGAGTCAAGATACAGGGACAAAGACACAGGGACTAGGATATTCTGCCTCCTGGAGGGCGGCAAAGACAAGTACAAGACAAGGTCAGGAGCAATAGCACAGAGACAAAGATATTCTGCCTCCTGGAGGGCCGACAAACAGGTACAAGGCAAAGCTAGGAGTGAAGCCTCCAAAGATGCAGGAACACAAAGCAAGACCTGGTAGCTCAGTAGCAAAACTCTAACTGAGTTAACACATTGCACAGACATGATCCACAGGGTGGAGCTGCCCTAAATACCAGAGGACTAATGGCAGTTGGTCAGGAACATATTAAACAGGTGCACTCTGACTTCATAAGAACTAGAGAGTTCTGGCACCGCCCCCCTATGGATACAGTCAGGAATCATGCTACTGTTTCCTTTTCTTCAGTAGCGTCGGCACACCATGATTAAAAAAGACAGCAGATCAGGTGAAGAAGATGACCTTGCTGACTGACTCTGAAGCAAGGGAACCAGACACCTCTTGTCACTTGGTTGTTTCAACCAAAGCACCATGCTGGGTCTCCAGACCTGAATGGGTACAAGAATCTCAGACTCCGAATGACCCATGGGCACACCAGACAGCAAATTGAAGACAAACTTCTTTATGTACAGTGCTCCGACTTGAAGCTGTAGTTGTCCTTGCAGGACTAGACTGTTCTTGAGTAGTGCTTGACCATCACCGGACAATGCCCACACCGGATTCTGGGGCTGAAGCAAGGAAATCACACACTGAAGGGTATGCCACACTGAACAATATCGCTAACGGGATCGCTAAAAAACGTCACTATTTAGCGATCCCGTTAGCGATGTTGTTCAGTGCGGCAGCTGCCAGCGACGAGCTTCCTGCTGTGATCTCGCTCGTCGCTGGAATCGTTCCGGACCCTATTTTCTCGTCGGCGCTCCCGCTGGGTAAGTATATATCGCTAGTGTGGCACCTTTTCTTAGCGATTTAGCGGTACTTTTGTACCGCTAAAGTCGTTAAGAAGATCGCTAACGGCGATAGCGTCGTTAACTATATCGCTAAATGTGGCCGCACTTAGCGATATAGAAACAATCCCGCTAGCGATCGCATTAGTATGCGTCGTTATCGTGATCGCTAGCGGGATTGTTTAGTGTGGCAGTACCTTGACTCCGTATGGCTGGTGGCTTATACACACAAAAGCTCCCAGAGGGCAGAAAAACAGTCATAGACTTTATTGGATGGGAAGTACTCTCACCAAGGGCAGCCTCTCCTACTGGCCCAAGGTTCTGGAGCTTTAGATCCTCTGGACAGAGACCGTCCAGGTGTTCCTCACAAGAGCGGCGACATCGTCTGCCATTCTTACAGCTGGTTTTGGGCTTCTGCTTTGCCAGCCTACTCTCCTCAGCCTACTGGGGTTTCTCTCTCGGGTAGCTGGTTTAACAGGTAGAGGAACTGGAGGATCACAGACGGTCGTGGTCTGGAGTGGCGTTTTCTTCATAGGTTTTGCCCTTCTGGAGAACCTCTTGGATCTAGAAACGGAAGACTTTGCAGAAGCAGCAGGACAAGGCACGTCAAAGACTTTGCGGAAGGCTACCAGGAAGGACTCTAGGTCCGAGACGATATGATCCTCTGATTCCCAGAGGGGACTGATCCATATCAACGCAACTCCTGTTAGGTAGGACATTATATATCCTACCTTGACCCAATCAGAGGGGAAACAGGCTGCATTCGCCTCGATGTACCGCAACACTGCTCCAGTAACCCTTGGCACTCCTTAGGATTCCCATAAAACATTGGAGGATGTGCAGGGTTGAGCTTCTCATAAGCCAGGAATTGATTGTAGATGGCATTAGAGACTATTATGGGTTCTGGAGTATCCTCAATTTGAACTACCCTGGGCGGAACAAATTCTTCCGGTTGCCCTTACGGGTACAGCAAAAGTTCATCATGCTCTGCGAGCAGAAGGACATTGGATACAGCGGAGGCCATGGCCTGTGCAAACTGCCACGCTGATGCACTGGCTGGTGGGCATGAGCCAGGGTGTTATTGGACTCACAATGCCACAAACCAGACTACCCTGGAAGGGGCAGTGACTGGGACAGCTGCCTTGGTTTTTACTGGAGCCTCTGATGGTGAGGTAAGGCTTGTGCGGCAGGCAGCTGCCAGGTGCACAGTCCGGGGTGGTGTCTGGCTGTGGCTGCTGATCCCACTTGGGGAGACGGTGGCACGGTTGAGACACTGGCAGGCAGGCACGGCTGAGACACAGAGCTGGCAGGCATGGCTGAGACACAGGGCTGGCAGGCAAGGCTGAGACACAGTGCTGGAGGCACAGCTAAGACACAGTGATGGCTGGCACGACTAAGACACAGGGATGGCAGGCACGGCTGAGACACAGGGCTGGCAGGCACGGCTGAGACACAGGGCTGCCAGGCACGGCTGAGACACAGGGCTGGCAGGCATGGCTGAGACACAGGGCTGGCAGGCACGGTTGAAACACAGGGATAGTAGGCACAGCGGAGACACAGGGCTGGCAAGCACGACTGAGACACAGGGCTGGCAGGCACAGCTGAGACACAGGGCAGGCAGGCACGGCTGAGACACAGGGTAGGTTGGACAGAGTTCAGACAAGGTAATTACATGAGACAAGGTACAGGGACAAAGACACAGGGACTAGGATATTCTGCTTCCTGGAGGGCGGCAAGGACAAGTACAAGATAAGGTCAGGAGCAATATCACAGAGACCAGGATATTCTGCCTCCTGGAGGGCAGACAAACAGGTACAAGGCAAAGCTAGGAGTGAAGCCTCCAAAGATGAAGGAATGCAGAGCAAGACCTGGCAGCTCAGTAGCAAAACACTAACTGAGTTAACACATTGCACAGGCAAGATCCACAGGGTGGAGCTGCCCTAAATACCAGAGGGCTAATGGCAATTGGTCAGGGACAAATTAAACAGGCGCACCCTAACTCCATAAGAACCAGAGAGTTCTGGCGCCGCCACCCTATGGACATAGCCAGGAAACATGCACAGAGCAGATAGAAGACAAGAGGCCCAAAGCATGGAGCTGGCAGCAGACAGAAATCAAGCAAGACCTGGAGCAGTGAGTATGTTGGTGTGCGGGAGATGGGAGGCCATGCAGTGATGCCAGCAGGGTTGTTACTCTTGTGTTACCAATGAGCATAAAGAAATATCCAGTGTGTCTTTATTTTTTGCATCATCTTTTGTCCCTTCTTCTTAAGTTTCCAAACTATCAATTAGCTATAACTAACAATTAGCTTTCCCACCCAACGTACCTCTAAGATCTTTGACATTTTCCATAGGACTCACAGAGCTTGTATCACAATGAAAAATCTGCCTGTGTGCAAAAAGATAGAATCCAATCAATCTTTCTGATGTTTTAAGGCCCTGTTACACTAAACGAGATCGCTAGCGAGATCACTGAAACGTCACCGATTTTGTGACGTAGCAGCGACCTAGCCAGCGATCTCGCTTAGCGTGACATTCAGCGACGATCAGCCCCCCTGCTGGGTGTCGCTGATCGTCGCTGAATGTCCTGGACCATTTTTTGATTGCTGATCTCCCGCTGGCAAGCGCACATCGCTGCGTGTGACAGGCGGGAGACCAGCGATAAGCAAGCGGGAGCTGGTATTTAATGTAAACATCGGGTTTCCATGCGCCGGGCGGCGCATGGAAACCCGATGTGTACGTTAGATACCAGCGCGCTGTTGCAGGGAAGCTAGTAACCAAGGTACACAGCGGGTTTCTAAGCACCGTGCAGTGCCTAGAAAACCCGATGTGTACCTTTTTACCAGCTCCCTGCACAAGCGCGCTGGTATCTAAGGTACACAGCGGGTAACTAAGTGACGTGCATCGCTTGTTACCGGCATAGTCACTGTCCTGATCGCTGCCTGAGCTGCCTATTTGGCAGCTCAGCAGCGATCATGTAGAGACACACCAGCGATCCTGACAAGTTTCATATTGTTGTCGGGATCGCTGGTGAGTCGCTATATGTAACGGGACCCTTAGTCTATGTTTCAAGACCTTTCTTAGAAATACATGGATTTCCACAATAAAAGAGAAGATCACGCAGACAAAAGACAGCACAATTCACTTTGGCAACAATGATTGCTTTTCCTTATAGTGTTGTCATGTATGTGTTTGTTCTTCCCTCTAATTGTTGCAATCTGTGTGTCAAGAAGAATCTTTATTTAACAAGTAAGGTGTGCCTGGTTCTTCATTGTGATTTAGTTAAAGAGGCAGAGTGGTATCTGTAACGTTAATGCCGCTGCTCCTGCATGGTTTCCTTCCACTTCCAGGCATTCAACGCTGGCATACTCACCGCCAAGGCCACATGTCGTGGTCCTCGGCCTGTTCTCTACTTCCTGTTTCCTGATGGCATGCCTAGTGCGTGCATGCATGAGCTCCCCTGGTCTTGAAGTGGAAGCGTGTGCATATAGTAAAATGCCTTCAGCTAATGGCTGGGAGGCATTTAGTATAAAAGTCACCCTCCCCAGTAGGAAGGTGCTGAAGCAATGTCAATTCATTACTGTGCTGGTGACCTAGTGAGTTGTTAGTTCCCCTGATCTGTGTGCAGCCAGTTCCTGAACCTGAACCCTGGTCCTTGTGTGGTCAGTGCCTAAACCCGAACTCCTGGTCCTTCTGTGACCAGTGCTTGAATTTGAACACCTGGTCCTTGTACAGCTAGTGCTTGAACCTGCTCCCCTGCTCAGTATGTGGCCAGTGCCTGAGTCAGTTCCAAGACCAGTGTGTCTGGACTTGTACTTTGTATATCCGGACTGTTATGGCAGTCTCCGAATTTCACCCTGACTGTGACTCCAAGTCAGTGTCTGTCCTGCCCGAGGAGTAGTCTGAAAGGAGCCCAAGTGCAATCTCTCTCTGTGTACCTGACCCCTGTGGTCAGGAGCTGCAGTACTGAGTACTTCCTAGAAGTTGTACCAGGTGGCTGTCATGATCCAGACCGGGTTTTGGTCTTGTCTTTCCTTTCCCGTTTTGGTCATGTCAGGGGTTAACTTTCTCTGCCTCATTCCTGTGTCCAGTCTGCTATATCTCTGCGCTGCATAATGCAGGCAGTGCTAGTTATATTTCCTGCCTTCGGTGTGTGTAGATGGCTCTGGTGAACCACTGGGTTGTCCTGCAGCGTTTAGCTGACTTTTCCCATGTCTGTATACTCCTCTTCTACCCGTCCCATCTCTGTGTGTCCCTGTGTGTTTGGATTCCTCGGTACTCGACTCTGCTTTGGCTCTGACCTGATTCTGTCACTTCTTTCTGATACCTCTGTTAAGGATCGGCACTGACCTTTTTGCACTCCTCTGACACTGTGTTTGGAATTCCCCTCTGTGCTACACTACTCTCTGGTATCGACCCAGAATGCTGACTATTCTGCTGCCGCCTGGTGGTAGCTTCGCTACAGTTCTGCTGGCCTGCTCTGAGCAGGATTTCTGCACACTCTCCACTCTGCTGCCATCTAGTGGAGTTTGCGTTACTCTGCATTTACCTGCTGTGCTGCAGCGTGACAGTGGCTACCTGCAGCTCAAGCCTAACTCTATCATCATGAGCTCCAGTGAACACCAGGTAGCTTCTTAGCTGTGCCCCTCCTTGGTAAGTACGGCCCTGTGACACAGTGGGTCCATAAGCCTCATGCGTCACCTATGTGCATGTCAGTATCCTACCTGTGAACCTAAACCAGACTGAGTGACATCTATCCTATATGTGACAAAGGTTCTATGTTATAAACCATAATTGAAGCAGGTGATAGGACGATACTCCAAAAATCATCTAATTTTCAAAATATAATTTTTTGTTAGGTTTTATATAAATAAGTATTTATAGTTTTATAAGAAAATGTTATGTGACCTATGTAATGCTTTTACCATTTCAATTCAATCTGTCCTAATATTGTAATTCACTAGTTGGAAACAGAGAGGTGAAAAATAGGGAAAAATGAAAACATTATATTGTGAAGTTGAATAACTCTTTATTAAACAAAAAATAAGAATTATTTATATGAAACAGGAAAACTGTTTAATTTGCAATATTTTTATTGTTGAAAATGTTACCCTTCTAAATACTATATAAATTATGTTTCTGAAATGTTTTACTCTAATCCAGCATTCTAATGGTTGCTTTTGACAATGCCAAAGGGAAGCGATTTTAGTACATATACCCTACTGTATTTTGTACAATGCTTTAAACTATCTCTATTTCTGAACTTCTTGTGGATTTACAGTCTGAACATTTTTGCATGTAGTAAGCTATTCCCTCTTGTATGTGGTTTTGAGACCAAGTTATAGAAATGATTTCTTAAGCTGCTGGGTAACATTTCTCTGGTGGCTAAAATGTGATTTTATGTTATTTTTTAACCTACTGGAAGTACCCTACCATTAAACCACTCTCTTTCTCTAACGATTTGAAGCATATATGTAATAAGAAAAAGCAATTTAATAATATATTTACTGCTTGACAATTTTACACCCAGTTTTAAGGCTGCAGAGAAACATTAATGTAACACATGGATCTGGAAAACAATGTAAAATGCTTTTTTTTCAATGGCTTTATAAGGTTATTTTTTATTATTTTTTCCAACTAAAAGGTTTAATATAAAGTAAAAGTGCAATGCAAATCTTCATGCAACAGAAGTTAGTGTAATCTATAGGCTATAGTTGCTATATGATGGTCAAAAATCTGTTATTCTTAATTATACTTTGATACTTGCAGCAGTACAGTAAAATTTGTTTGCATTTCAGTGATAAGATATTCATTATCACAAAACCTTGAGGTCGTTTTTTATGTTTACCTTTTCCTCATATATTCAAAAGTGTCCAATTTTTGGATGGACAGGCTTATATGTCCCTTTAGATTTGCACGACTATATTCCACATATTAAAACTGTGCTCTTTGAAAAAAACGATGACATGCAATAAAATGTACCTGTAGTGAATATCAATAGGCTAATAAGCCTTACCTGTCAATATGAGTTGTCTCTACAGTCATGGCCAAAAGTTTTGAGAATGACACAAATATTATATTTTCACATGATCTGCTGCCCTCTGGTTTTTATGTGTGTTTGACAGATGTTTTTATCACAGACAGAAATATAATAATTGCAAACATATAAGTAACAAAAGCTTATATTGACAGTTAGAATGAGTTAATGCAGCAAGTCAATATTTGCAGTGTTGACCCTTCTTCTTCAGGACCTCTGCAATTCTCCCTGGCATGCTCTCAATCAACTTCTGGACAAAATCCTGACTGATAGCAGTCCATTCTTGCACAATCAATGCTTTCATTTTGTCAGAATTTTTAGGTTTTTGTTTGTCCACCCTTCTCTTGATGATTGACCACAAGTTCTCAATGGGATTAAGATCTGGGGAGTTTCCAGGCCATGGACCTAAAATCTCTATGTTTTGTTCCCTGAGCCATTTAGTTATCACCTTTGCTTTATGGCAAGGTGCTCCATCATGCTGAAAAAAGGCATTGTTGATCGCCAAACTGCTCTTGGAGGGTTGGGAGAAGTTGCTCTTGGAGGACATTCTGGTACCATTCTTTATTCATGGCTGTGTTTTTAGGCAAGACTGTGAGAGAGCCGATTCCCTTGGCTGAGAAGCAACCCCACACATGAATGGTTTCAGGATGCTTAACAGTTGGCATGAGACAAGACTGGTGGTAGCACTCACCTTGTCTTCTCCGAATGAGGCGTTTTCCTGATGTCCCAAACAATTTAAAAGGGGATTCATCAGAGAAAATAACTTTACCCAGTCCTCAGCAGTCCACTGCCTGTACCTTTTGCAGAATATCAGTCTGTCCATGATGTTTTTTCTGGAGAGAAGTGGCTTCTTTGCTCCCCTCTGTTAGGGTTCGATTTCCTGCTGCTGCACAAGGGGAGTCTCGAACCCATCCTGCTGCGGTCTCCCGTTCATCTCCAGCCGCAGTGGGGCCTGCTCAGCAGAGACGTCGGTCCAGGCGTCTTGCCCACTCCTCTACTGTGCAGTGACTTGCTGCTGCCTTTCCTGAATCTGCTATTATAGCCAGTGCTGGAGCAGTCGTCTTGAGACAAAGTCCTGCGTTTTCCCATCTGAGCATGCCCAGAGTGAGATCTCTCATTGGAGATCAGGGGTCACATGTTCAGGTGCTGCAGCGGCTCCTATTGGTCCACCAGGAAGGTCATGTAGCTATGTTTGTTTGTAACAGCTTATCATTGGTCCTTGTTCCTGGAAGGTCCTGTAGCTGTTGCTATAAAAGGGTAGCATGGCTGGGCCGCCATGCGCTAATATCAATCATTGTATGCTATGCGCCAGTGTGGTCATGTGTATGTGTGGATAGGGACCCTGCTGAAATAAGCCACTAGAATACCGACTTAATCGGTGAGGAGTTTGGTATGGTAGCTGGTCAGGGTCGGTGTCCTAGATGCCCTAGATTACCGGCATAACCGGTGAGGAGTTTTGATTGCCGTATTCAGGGTCTGGCGTTCAGACGCCATAGATTGCGGGTGACTCCCGCGAGGACATTAGCACATGATCACGCTTTATGAACGCGTAGCACTTAACTGTGTACCTGAGAGCCTGACAGGACACAGTACCTTTTCTCAGCGGCCCTGTGACGTAACAGGGTTCGCTTTCAACGCTAGACAGCGCCCTAGCATGTTTTCTTTGCCACTCTGTTGTGTCTAGTGAGTGCGCACACATCGCCATATAGCGCTGCGGCTCTCCCTCTAGCGGCTCTGTGGAGTAACAGAGTTCGCACTTATTGCCACAGCGCATTAGGGCGTTTATGTTGGCGACTCTGCGGGATAACAGAGTTTGCTTCTCGCGCCATTTCTACTAGCAGCAGGCTCCGCTTGCACGGTGGACCCCGGGCTGCGAACGCACCTCTCTACTTTATATATTTGGTGCGTTCCGCAGAACCCTAACATAATATTAGCGCCAGGGTCTGGCTAGTAAAATGGCGGATGAACAGCGTCTATCGCAGTACATCCAGCAGCTGGAGGGTAGGTTGGCGGCTCTTGAGCGCACAACCTCAGCTGTGGATGTTACCGCAGTCGCTGTTCAGGCTGCTAGCGTGGCTGCAGCCAGTTTGTCTTCTGCCACCTCTGCCCCTACATTATCCCACCTCCCGCTTCCTGACAAGTTTGCCGGTGATAGCAAGCAATGTCGGGGATTCGTGAGTCAGTGCTCTATACAACTCGAGCTTCTGGCTGCACATTTTCCCACGGATCGGGCACAAGTGAGTTTTGTACTTTCTCTACTCTCGGGCAGAGCGTTGGAGTGGGCAACGCCGCTGTGGGAGCGCGACGATCGTGTGGTGCGGAGTGCTCCTCGTTTCTTGGAGGCTCTTAAAAAGGTCTTTTTAGGACCTCAGGTCACCCACGATACGGCGCTCCAACTGCTGGCATTGGCACAGGGTTCGTCTTTGGTCAGTCTGTTTTCCGTCCAGTTTCGGACTCTAGCTTCTGAGCTAGATTGGTCTGATAAAGTTCTTATTCCAATCTACTGGCGAGGACTGGCTGACCATGTTAAAGACGCTTTGGCTACCAGGGAGATTCCCGCCACATGGAGAAGCTTATCTCCATATCTACCCGCATTGACCTCTGTTGTGAATGGACTTTAAATGAGTTCTGAGCAGAGGCTCCCTCTGGTGGTTACAAGCGGTACTGGACTGTCCAGTGAAGATTGTGAGGAGTGGGAATCAGGTGTTACTGACTGGTCTTATATAAGGGAGTCGCATTCCATCAGGGTTGCCGGTGATCAATTGTTTGGTCTCAATCCTTGAGTCTGTTTCCTTTGTAGCCTGCTGTGTCGTGTCTGCATCTCCTGCTAACAGATAAGACATGTTCTTCTTTTTGTTTTTGTGCTTGATTTTTGCATTTTGTCCTGCACTTCTGTGGGGGCCTTCAGGGTCCCCTCCGGGGGCTTTTGCCCTCTCAGTTTAGTTCAGCCACTGATGTTTGTACTTTTGCTTTTTCCAGTTTTTTCAGTGGCTGCTGTTTTGATTTTGTTACACCAGAGAACTAATTTAGGTGGTAGAGGTCGTGTGATCTCAGGTGATTTTGAAATTAGTAGAGTTGGTGCTTTTCAGGGTTTTTTGGGATTGCAGTAAGTGTCCTTCTATCCTTTTCTATTTAGGTAGTTTGGGCCCCATCGTTTGCTCATTCTTTTTCTGTCTGTGTCAGTATTTCATCTTGTCTAACCGCCATTACATGTTTGGGGGCTTTCTATGTTCTTTGGGGATCTGCTCGGGGCAGATAGCTTTCCTCTTTCTATCTTTAGGTGTAGTTAGTTTCTCAGGCTGTGACGAGGCGTCTAGGACCAACGTAGGAACGCTCCACGGCTGCCTCTAGTTGTGGTGGTTAGTCAGGGTACTGCAATCTCATAGATTCCAACTTCTCTGGTGTATTGCCTTTTTTACCTGCACTACTCAGCTACCGAAACATAACAGTATCACCGGCCTAAAAATTGAAAATTGTATTGTACTCACAGAAGGGAAAAATATTGTGAAAGAAAAAAGGTTGTCAGAGTTGTCAGAGATATTTTTCTGTTTGTTGCATTTTTTTCCCTCTGTATCTCTGGGTGCTGGGGAGGATTTTTTTTTCTCTCAATGGAGTTTGCACAGTTGTCTGGCCGTGTGGATCAGCTTGCCACTGAGTTTCGGAGTATGGCTGCCTATCTTGCTAGGTTGCCTGTTGTGGAACCTAGGATTCCCATGCCAGATTTGTTTTTAGGGGATCGAGCTAAGTTTCAGAATTTCAAAAATAATTGTAAATTGTTTTTTGCCTTAAAATCTAAGTCCTCAGGGAACGCAGCGCAGCAGGTTCAAATTGTCATCTCTCTCCTGCGCGGCGATCCTCAGGATTGGGCTTTTTCCCTGACACCTGGGGATCCTGTTTTGAGTGATGTTGATGCATTTTTTCAGGCTTTGGGGTTATTGTACGATGAGCCTAATGTCACTGATCAAGCTGAAAAAGCCTTGTTGGCATTAAATCAGGGTCTTGATGACGCTGAGTTATACTGTCAGAGATTCCGTAGGTGGGCAGTCCTGACCAAGTGGAATGACGACGCTTTGGCGGCCCTTTTTCGGAAGGGTCTGTCAGATAATGTAAAGGATGTTATGGTGGGATTCTCTGTTCCCTCTGGTCTCAATGATTCTATGTCATTAGCGATTCAAATTGACAGACGTTTGCGTGAGCAGAGAAGTATGCGTGGAATGGTGTTGCCTTGTGAACCTGCTTCTGAACCCATGCAGTGTGATAGAGTGGTGTCTGGGGCACAGCGTCATGAGTTTCGAAAGCGCAATGGGTTATGTTTCTACTGTGGTGATGCTATTTCAGTCTACCCTAAGCGGGGAAGACGTTTTGCACTCTCAGTTGTCTTGGGTAGTGTTCAGACTAAGTTTTTATTAACTGTCACTCTGATATGCTCTCTGTCCTCATTTTCTGCTCAGGCTTTCGTTGATTCTGGAGCAGCTATTAACCTGATGGATTATGATTTTGCTAAACGTTGTGGGTTTCCCTTGATATCCCTACAGAAGTCTATTCCCCTACTGGGGATCGATTCTACCCCTTTGGCTGAGAATAAACCTCAGTTCTCTACTCAGGTGATAATGAGGGTTGAACCTGATCATCAGGAGTGCTGTAAATTTTTGGTTCTGTATAATCTGCATGATATTGTCGTACTGGGCTTCCCTTGGTTGCAGTCTCATAATCCTGTTTTGGATTGGAAATCTGTGTCTGTAACCAGTTGGGGCTGCCAATGTGTTAATACCAACACTCCTGTTTTTTCTGCCTCCTCCCAGGCTCAGGATGTTCCTGACTTTTTGATTGATTTTTCTGATGTGTTTAGCGAAAGTAAATCTGCATCCTTGCCTCCCCATAGGCGCTATGACTGCGCTATTGAATTAGTGCCTGGTAGTAAATTCCCTAAAGGTCGCCTTTTTAACTTGTCTGTACCTGAACATGACGCTATGCGGTCTTATATCAAGGAATCATTGGAGAAGGGTCATATCAGACCATCCTCTTCACCCTTAGGTGCGGTTTTTTCTTTGTGGCCAAAAAGGATGGTTCATTAAGGCCGTGTATTGATTATCGTCTTTTGAACAATATTACTGTAAAATATCAATACCCGTTACCTTTGATTTCTGACCTGTTTTCCAGGGTGAAAAACGCTACTTGGTTTACCAAGCTTGACCTCAGGGGGGCATATAACCTTATTCGCATTAAGCACGGGGATGAATGGAAGACGGCATTCAATACCCCTGAGGGGCATTTTGAGTACCTTGTGATGCCCTTTGGGCTCACTAATGCTCCTTCTGTCTTCCAGTCCTTCATGAATGACATTTTCAGGGATTTTGTGGATAAATTTCTGATTGTTTATTTGGATGATATCTTGATTTTTTCTAATGACTGGGACTCTCATGTGAAACATGTTCGAACTGTACTCCAGATTTTGAGAGAGAATGCTCTGTATGTGAAGGGATCAAAGTGTCTTTTTGGCGTACAGAGGATCTCATTTCTGGGATTCATTTTGTCCCCATCTGTTATTGAAATGGACCCGGTCAAGGTTCAGGCCATCTGTCATTGGGTCCAACCTACTTCATTAAAGCTCTTCAAAGATTTTTGGGTTTTGCCAATTTTTATGTAAATTTATTGGTAATTTCTCGGTTATTGTTAAACCATTGACTGATTTGACCAGAAAGGGTTCTGATGTGGTGAATTGGCCTCCTGAGGCAGTCTTTGCATTTCAGGAACTTAAGCAGAGATTCACTTCTGCTCCTGTTCTACGGCAGCCTGATGTTTCTCTGCCATTTCAGGTGGAGGTTGATGCCTCTGAAATTGGGGCAGGTGCCGTTTTGTCCCAAAAAGATCCAGAGACCTCTAAAAGTAACCCTTGTGCCTTTTTCTCTCGAAAATTTTCTCCTACTGAACGTAATTATGACGTGGGTAATCGGGAGCTACTGGCCATGAAGTGGGCTTTTGAAGAGTGGAGACATTGGCTGGAGGGAGCCAAACATCAGGTGGTGGTCCTTACGGACCATAAGAATCTGGTTTATCTGGAATCTGCCAAGCGACTCAATCCTAGACAGGCCAGGTGGGCCTTGGTTTTCACACGTTTTAATTTTGTGGTTTCCTTTCTTCCTAGCACTAAGAATGTTAAGGCGGATGCCCTCTCGAGGAGTTTCCTTGCAGACTCTCCTGAGTTGTCTGATCCTTCTGTTATTTTGAAAGAGGGTGTAGTTCTTTCCGCCATCTCACCCAATTTGAGACTTGCTCTGGAGGGGTGTCAGGAGGATAGGCCCGAGTGCTGCCCTGTTGGAAAATTGTTTGTCCCGGACCAGTGGAAAAAGAGTGTGATGTCTGAGATTCATTGTTCCGCGTTGGCTGGGCATCCCGGAATTTTTGGTACCAGAGACTTGGTTTATCGGTCCTTTTGGTGGCCTACCTTGTCTCGTGATGTCAGGGAATTTGTGCAGTCCTGCGGGACTTGCTCTCGCTCCAAGCCTTGCTCTCGCTCTAGTGGTTTGTTGATGCCATTGCCTGTGCCCAAGAGACCATGGACCCATATCTCTATGGATTTCATTTCCGACCTCCCTGTTTCTCAGAGAATGACCGTCATCTGGGTGATTTGTGATAGGTTTTCCAAGATGATACATCTTGTGCCATTACCTAAGTTGCCTTCCTCCTCTGAATTGATGCCTTTGTTCCTTCATCACGTGGTTCGTTTACACGGCATTCCTGAGAACATTGTGTCTGACAGAGGAGTCCAGTTTGTTTCCAGATTTTGGAGGACCTTTTGTTCTAAACTTGGTGTTCAATTGTCTTTCTCCTCGGCGTTTCATCCTCAGAACAATGGTCAAACTGAGAGAACAAACCAGACATTGGAGACTTATCTAAGATGCTTTGTGTCTGCTGATCAGGATGACTGGGTCTCTTTTTTGCCTTTGGCTGAGTTTGCTCTTAATAATAGGGCTAGCTCTGCCACTTTGATGTCTCCATTTTTCTGTAATTCTTGGTTTCACCCTCGATTTTCTTCAGGACAGACGGAGGCTTCTGTCTGTCCAGGTGTTGACTCTGTTGTGGAGCGTATGCAACAGATTTGGGACCAGGTAGTGGAGAGGTTGTCCCTCTCTCAGGAGAGGGCCCAGCGGTTTGCTAACCGGCATAGGACTGATGGTCCTTGGTTTAAAGTGGGGGACTTGGTCTGGTTGTCCTCAAGAAATATTCCTATGAGAGTGGCATCTCCTAAATTTAAGCCTAGGTTCATTGGACCTTATAAGATCATGGAGATTCTTAATCCTGTTTCTTTTCGTTTGCTTCTTCCAGGGACATTTAAGATCCATAACATGTTCCACAAGTCCTTGTTGAAGAGGTTTGTTGAGCCAGTGGTTCCTACTGCTTTGCCTCCTGACCCTGTTCTGGTTGAGGGCAATATGGAGTTTGTGGTTGAGAAAATATTGAATTCTCGTTTTTCTAGACGGAAACTCCAGTATTTGGTTAAGTGGAGAGGTTATGGTCAGGAAGACAATTCTTGGGTGTTTGCTTCGGACATCCATGCTAGGAGACTCATCCGTGCGTATCATAGAACTCATCCTGACCGACCTGGTTGCTCAAGTGAGGGTTCGGTGACCCCTCCTCAAGGGGGGGTACTGTTGTGAATGGACTTGAAATGAGTTCTGAGCAGAGGCTCCCTCTGGTGGTTACAAGCGGTACTGGACTGTCCAGTGAAGATTGTGAGGAGTGGGAATCAGGTGTTACTGACTGGTCTTATATAAGGGAGTCGCCTTCCCATCAGGGTTGCCGGTGATCAATTGTTCTGGTCTCAATCCTTGAGTCTGTTTCCTTTGTAGCCTGCTGTGTCGTGTCTGCATCTCCTGCTAACAGATAAGACATGTTCTTCTTTTTGTTTTTGTGCTTGATTTTTGCATTTTGTCCTGCACTTCTGTGGGGGCCTTCAGGTTCCCCTCCGGGGGCTTTTGCCCTCTCAGTTTAGTTCAGCCACTGATGTTTGTACTTTTGCTTTTTCCAGTTTTTTCAGTGGCTGCTGTTTTGATTTTGTTACACCAGAGAACTAATTTAGGTGGTAGAGGTCGTGTGATCTCAGGTGATTTTGAAATTAGTAGAGTTGGTGCTTTTCAGGGTTTTTTGGGATTGCAGTAAGTGTCCTTCTATCCTTTTCTATTTAGGTAGTTTGGGCCCCAACGTTTGCTCATTCTATTTTCTGTCTGTGTCAGTATTTCATCTTGTCTAACCGCCATTACATGTTTGGGGGCTTTCTATGTTCTTTGGGGATCTGCTCCGGGGCAGATAGCTTTCCTCTTTCTATCTTTAGGTGTAGTTAGTTTCTCAGGCTGTGATGAGGCGTCTAGGACCAACATAGGAACGCTCCACGGCTGCCTCTAGTTGTGGTGGTTAGTCAGGGTACTGCAATCTCATAGATTCCAACTTCTCTGGTGTATTGCCTTTTTTACCTGCACTCCTCAGCTACCGAAACATAACAGACCTCCGTTTTCACGAGCGGAGGTTGGAGCGGGCCCAGTGTAGGCAGAGGTTTCGGTTGGCTCCCACCTTTGCCAAACCTCTCTAATTTCCCGATCTGGCGTCCGAACCCCAAAAGGCCACAGAAGTTCCTCATGCAGGACCTAAATCTCGGTCCGTCCGAGTATCCGTTGTCTGTAACCGTTGTCAGCAGACAGGACACTATGCCAACAAATGTCCACAGCGATCGGGGAAGCGATCGCGTCTAGTGGCCCTGGGAGGAGGTTCACTAGAGACAGCGGCATTTTTCTCCAAGATGACACTTAAAGGGACAATCACTGTTGGTACTTCCATTCTCACCGCCGACCTTTGCGTGGACTCAGGAGCAGAGCGGAATTTCATGTCCTCTAGCTTTGCTCGCCGTCATGCAATACCTCTGGTGGCGCTTGACAAATCAGTGACTGTCCGGGTAGTGAATGGGTCGACATTGCCCTCACAAATTACACACCAGACTGTTCCACTTGCATTGTCTGTATCTCCTTCCCATCAGGAACTTATTTCCCTACTCGTCCTTCCCGAGGGAATAGACGAGATCCTACTAGGTATACCTTGGCTCCGTTTCCACTCCCCACATATAGAGTGGACTTCGGGTAGGATACTGGGTTGGAGTGATGCATGTAGAGGCAGATGTGTCAGGAGTTGCGTTCAGGTTACCACTACGGAGTTACCCGCAGATCTTACTCCACTTCCCAAGCACTACTGGTCATATGCAGACGTGTTCTCCAAGAAGGCTGCGGAGACTCTTCCGCCTCATCGCCCCTATGACTGTCCTATCGACCTCTTGCCTGGCGCAGAACACTCCTCGGGGAAGGGTCTATCCCTTCTCTCTTCCTGAGACAGAGGCCATGTCGCAATATATTCAGGAGAACCTGGCAAGAGGGTTTATTAGGAAGTCGGTGTCACCGGCAGGGGCGGGATTTTTCTTCGTGCAGAAGAAAAACGGAGAATTGCGTCCTTGTATTGATTACAGGGGTCTTAACGCCATCACCGTTAAAAACAAGTACCCGTTGCCCCTGATTTCTGAGCTTTTTGATAGGCTTCGGGGAGCAAGAGTATTCACTAAACTAGATCTGCGCGGTGCTTATAACCTGATTCGCATCCGTGAGGGGGACGAATGGAAGACGGCTTTTAATACCAGGGATGGGCATTACGAATATCTGGTGATGCCCTTTGGGCTCTGTAATGCTCCAGCCGTTTTCCAAGACTTTGTCAATGACATCTTCCGGGATATGCTATCCACCTCGGTCGTAGTCTATCTGGATGATATACTCATCTTCTCTCCAGATATTGACTCCCACCGGAGAGATGTCTGCAGAGTCTTCGACCTCTTACGGTCTAATTCCCTCTATGCTAAGTTAGAGAAATGTATGTTTGAGCTGGAGTCTTTACCTTTCCTTGGTTATATCATCTCAACCCAGGGATTGGCTATGGATCCGGCCAAACTACAGGCTGTGATGGACTGGCAGGAACCTCACTCTCTAAAAGCGGTGCAGCGCTTTATGTGGTTCATTAATTACTATCGCCAGTTCATTCCGCATTTCTCTACCTTGGTAGCTCCCTTGGTAGCCCTCACCAAGAAGGGAGCAAATCCCAAATTGTGGTCGGAAGAGGTCTCCACGGGTTTCTCTTCTATTAAGTCTCATTTTGCTAGCGCTACCATCCTACATCGCCCCGATGTTGATAAGCCATTTTTATTGGAGGTGGATGCCTCATCCGTTGGTGCTGGAGCAGTCCTCTTCCAAAAGGATGCTCAAGGTCGGAAGCATCTTTGCTTCTTCTTCTCTAAGACCTTCACTTCAGTGGAGAGGAATTATTCCATCGGGGATAGGGAGTTGCTAGCCATGAAGTTGGCCTTATCTGAGTGGAGACATCTGTTGGAGGGGGCCTGTTTTCCCTTCCAAGTCTTCACCGACCACAAAAATTTGGTGTATCTGCAGACAGCTCAGCGGCTTAACTCTCACCAGGCCAGATGGTCCTTGTTCTTCTCTCGGTTTAATTTCACACTCCATTTCCTCTCTGGAGAGAAGAACATTCGTGCCGACGCTCTCTCTCGCTCTGTGGTGTCCTCTGAAGAGGAGGTAGAGGAGCCTCGGCTTATTGTTCCCACAGAGAGCCTGAGAACAGTGGCTCCGGTTTCACTAGAGTCTGTGCCCCAGGCAAGACTTTGGTGCCTACCAATTTGCAACCGGATGTACTCTCTTGGGCACATTCGTCCAGGGTTGGTGAACATTTTGGGGCAAAGAGGACATCTGAATTGCTGGCGAGGACATATTGGTGGCCGCATATGGTCCGTGATGTTGGGGACTATGTCCGGGCGTGTGTCTACTGCGCCAAAAATAAGTCTCCACGACAACGGCCAGCTGGTTTACTTTATCCTTTGCTGGTGGCAAACAGGCCCTGGGAGATGGTTGGGATGGACTTTGTGGTGGGCTTGCCCAAGTCTCGGGGTTGCACCATCATTTGGGTAATCACCGACCATTTCTCTAAAATGGTGCATCTGGTGCCACTACCACGGTTACCTTCTGCACGGGCTCTGGCAGCTTTGTTCGTTAGGCACATCTTCCGTCTACACGGCATGCCGGACAAAATTGTCAGTGACCGAGGTCCCCAGTTTGCGTCTCGGTTCTGGAGAGAGCTTTGTCGTCTACTCAGTATTGAGTTAAATCTCTCTTCAGCGTATCATCCTGAGACGAATGGGTTGGTAGAGAGGGCAAACCAGACCTTGGTCACCTATCTA
Source organism: Oophaga sylvatica (assembly GCA_033576555.1). Lineage (NCBI taxonomy): Eukaryota > Metazoa > Chordata > Amphibia > Anura > Dendrobatidae > Oophaga > Oophaga sylvatica. Next base: position 323,530,419 of record JARQOD010000005.1, on the reverse strand, counting down.
CGACATTTTGTCTCTGCCAGGCAGGATGACTGGGCATCCTTGCTACCATGGGCTGAGTTTGCATTAAACAATGCTGTGGCTGACTCCACCGGACATACTCCTTTCCTTCTGAACTACGGTCAGCATCCGCGGGTTCCGGTGCCCATGCCCGTGTCTTCCGCCGACTCCAGGGTGGCAGACTGGGCTGTGGAGGCACGGGACATTTGGGACCGTACCCAGGATGCCATTCAGGCATCCAAGGAGAGGATGAGGTCCTCTGCCGACGCACATCGGCGCCCCGCTCCAACATTTGCTCCTGGGGACTTGGTGTGGCTCTCCGCCCGTAACATCAGGCTGCGAGTTGAGTCCACTAAGTTGGCACCCCGCTACCTGGGTCCTTTCAAGGTCCTTGAGCAGGTTAACCCTGTGGTATACCGTTTGGCTCTTCCACCACGCCTGGGTATCTCCGACAACTTTCATGTATCCCTCCTGAAACCCGTGCTGATGTCCCGGTTTTCTGAGTCATCTGCCGGGACATCGGGTTCATCTACGGATGACCATGAGGTGAACGCCATCGTAGGGTGTAAGGTGGTACGGGGCAAAAAGTTTTATTTGGTGGACAGGAGGGGCTATGGGCCTGAGGATAGGTCTTGGGAGCCTGCCGAGCATATTCACGCTCCGCAGCTCATCGCTGTCTTTGAGCGCAGCGAGGCCCAAAGAAGGGGGGCCCTAGGAGGGGGGGGTAATGTTAGGGTTCGATTTCCCGCTGCTGCACAAGGGGAGTCTCGAACCCATCCCGCTGCGGTCTCCCATTTATCTCCAGCCGCAGTGGAGCCTGCTCAGCAGAGACGTCGGTCCAGGCATCTTGCCCACTCCTCTACTGTGCAGTGACTTGCTGCTGCCTTTCCTGGATCTGCTATTATAGCCAGTGCTGGAGCAGTCGTCTTGAGACAAAGTCCTGCGTTTTCCCATCTGAGCATGCCCAGAGTGAGATCTCTCATTGGAGATCAGGGGTCACATGTTCAGGTGCTGCAGCGGCTCCTATTGGTCCGCCAGGAAGGTCATGTAGCTACGTTTGTTTGTAACAGCTTATCATTGGTCCTTGTTCCTGGAAGGTCCTGTAGCTGTTGCTATAAAAGGGTAGCATGGCTGGGCCGCCAAGCGCTAATATCAATCATTGTATGCTATGCGCCAGTGTGGTCATGTGTATGTGTGGATAGTAGAGTTGAGCGATACTTTCCGATATCCAAAAGTATCGGAATCGGAATGGTATCGCCGATATCACTAAAATATCGGCGATACCCGATACCGATACCGGAAGTCCCATGTAAGTCTATGAGAACAAAATATCGCAACTAAAAAAACCTCTTTCTTTCCTTGTAAACACTAAATATACACACATAGAATACATATATATATATATATATATATATATATATACATGTCATTTTGACATATATATATATACATATATGTATAGTTTATACACTTCTACATAGTAAAATATCCTCTGATTCAATTGCCGGGTAAAGCCGGCTTCTGTGAAAAGACAGAAGCACCCGACATGAAATGACACTTGGTGTACATAGGGTTAACCATGTCTTTTCATGTCCTTTGCTATCTGATTTGCACAAACAATTACATCAGTCTATGTGTGCAAAATTTCACACCTGTAGGGGTTAATTAAAGGTGTAAATTCGTTGTAAAAAAAACGGACTTTTTTGCTACGAATTTACACCTTTAATTAACCCCTACAGGTGTGAAATTTTGCACACAGCCACTCATGTAATTGTTTGTGCAAATCAGATATCAAACTACATGAAAAGACATGGTTAACCCTATGTACACCAAGTGTCATTTCATGTCGGGTTCTGCATTTTCACAAAAGCCGGCAATTGAATTAGCGGCTATTATACTATGTAGAAGTGTATGAACTATACAGTGCCTACAAGTAGTATTCAACCCCCTGCAGATTTAGCTGGTTGACACATGCAGAATTAACTTGGCATTGTGACATTTGTACTGTAGATCAGCCTGGAAGTGGGAAATGCACTGCTGCAAAAATTTTTGTTTTAATTTTTTTTTTTTTTTTTTAAACGTTAATTCAGAGCGTCATTTATTATTCAACCCCTCAAACCACAAGAATTCTGTTTGGTCCCCCTAAAGTATTAAGAAGTAGTTCAGGCACCAAGAATAATGAGCTTCACATGTGTGGATTAATGATCTCTTTTGCCAGCTTTTTCTGACTATTTAAGACCCTCCCCAAACTTGTGAACAGCACTCATACATGGTCAACATGGGAAAGACAAAGGAGCATTCCAAGGCCATCAGAGACAAGATCGTGGAGGGTCACAAGACTGGCAAGGGGTACAAAACCCTTTCCAAGGAGTTGGCCCTACCTGTCTCCACTGTTGGGAGCATCATCCGTAAGTGGAAGGCTTATGGAACTACTGTTAGCCTTCCACGGCCTGGACAGCCTTTGAAAGTTTCCTCCCGTGCCGAGGCCAGGCTTGTCCGAAGAGTCAAGGCTAACCCAAGGAACAAGGAAGGAGCTCTGGGAAGATCTCATGGCAGTGGGGACATTGGTTTCAGTCAATACCATAAGTAACCTACTCCACCGCAATGGTCTCCGTTCCAGACGAGCCCGTAAGGTACCTTTACTTTCAAAGCGTCATGTCAAGGCTCGTCTACAGTTTGCTCATGATTACTTGGAGGACTCTGAGACAGACTGGTTCAAGGTTCTATGGTCTGATGAGACCAAGATCGAGATCTTTGGTGCCAACCACACACGTGACGTTTGGAGACTGGATGGCACTGCATACGACCCCAAGAATACCATCCCTACAGTCAAGCATGGTGGTGGCAGCATCATGCTGTGGGGCTGTTTCTCAGCCAAGGGGCCTGGCCATCTGGTCCGCATCCATGGGAGGATGGATAGCACGGTCTACCTGGAGATTTTGGCCAAGAACCTACACTCCTCCATCAAGGATCTTAAGATGGGTCGTAATTTCATCTTCCAACAAGACAACGACCCAAAGCACACAGCCAAGAAAACCAAGGCCTGGTTCAAGAGGGAAAAAGTCAAGGTGATGGAGTGGCCTAGTCAGTCTCCTGACCTTAACCCAATTGAAAACTTGTGGAAGGAGCTCAAGATTAAAGTCCACATGAGACACCCAAAGAACCTAGATAACTTGGAGAAGATCTGCATGGAGGAGTGGGCCAAGATAACTCCACAGACCTGTGCCGGCCTGATCAGGTCTTAAAAAAGACGATTATTAGCTGTAATTGCAAACAAGGGTTATTCCACGAAATATTAAACATAGGGGTTGTATAATAATTGACCCACACTTTTATGTTTAAAATTTATTAAAATTCAACTGAGCAACATAACTTTTTGTTTTGTAAGATTTATGCTTCTGTTAATAAATCCTACTCTCGTTTGCAGTTTGAAGGCTCTAACTTATTTGCATCTTATCAAACCAGCTAAATCTGCCGGGGGTTGAATACTACTTGTAGGCACTGTAAATATAAATATATATATATATATGTGTCACAAATTCAATGACATGTATATATATATATGAGGTGTAAAATTGCTGAAAAAAAATGCGTGGGCTCCCCCCTATTTTCGCAACCAGACAGACAAAGCCAGTGAGTGGGGGCAGATAATAATAGCCCAGAGAGGGACCATTTTTTTTGCCCCCCCGGCTACTTAAGATCTGCCCCCAGACACCCCAGAAAGGGCAAATCTCTAATTAGATTTGCCCTTTCTGGCACTTTGCCCGTCTATTCCCATTGCCCTGTAGCGGTGGCGAATGGGTTAATATGGGGTTAAAATGACCTTGCAATTGAAAGGTCACTTTAAGCCAGGTTAATAATTGAGAGCTGTCAATTAGACAACTATCAATTATTAATCCTATTGTATGAAAGAAAAATCAAACACACACACTTTAATAAAAAAGAAGTTTAATGAAATAATCACACAGTTTTTGACCATATTTTATTTACCTGCTAAAACCATTTCCTGTAATAAAAATAAAATAATAAAGCAAAATTATTCTTACCAATCCGATGCACAGTCAGGTCCCACGGTGTAATCCTTCAGAAAGGGTTAATGTTTACTGCAGGGACCGCAGCTAATGCTGCAGCCTCACAGTAAACCCCCAAATGAATGAGCTCCTCTCCTGGCTGACAGGAGAGGAAGTGGAAAGCTTAATTGATTGCTTTCCACTTTCACTTCAGGTCAGCCAGGGACACCATCAGTGACGTCAGAGGGAACTGATTAACAAAAATAGGGGTTCCCTTCGAAAAAAAATGGCGTGGGGTCCCCCTATTTTTGTTAACCAGCCAGATGAAGCAGACCGCTGAGGCCTGGATTTTCAGGCTGTTAAGGAGCCAAGATCCATGGACCTTGCCAGCCTGATAATACCAGGCCACAGCAGTCTGCATATCTTGGCTGATTAACAAAAATAGGGGATTCCCTCGAAAAAAATTGGCGTGGGGTCCCCCCTATTTTTGTTAACCAGCCAGATGAAGCAGACCGCTGAGGCCTGGATTTTCAGGCTGTTAAGGAGCCAAGATCCATGGACCTTGCCAGCCTGATAATACCAGGCCACAGCAGTCTGCATATCTTGGCTGATTAACAAAAATAGGGGATCCCCTCGAAAAAAATTGGCGTGGGGTCCCCCCTATTTTTGTTAACCAGCCAGATGAAGCAGACCGCTGAGGCCTGGATTTTCAGGCTGTTAAGGAGCCAAGATCCATGGACCTTGCCAGCCTGATAATACCAGGCCACAGCAGTCTGCATATCTTGGCTGATTAACAAAAATAGGGGATCCCCTCGAAAAAAATTGGCGTGGGGTCCCCCCTATTTTTGTTAACCAGCCAGATGAAGCAGACCGCTGAGGCCTGGATTTTCAGGCTGTTAAGGAGCCAAGATCCATGGACCTTGCCAGCCTGATAATACCAGGCCACAGCAGTCTGCATATCTTGGCTGATTAACAAAAATAGGGATCCCCTCGAAAAAAATTGGCGTGGGGTCCCCCCTATTTTTGTTAACCAGCCAGATGAAGCAGACCGCTGAGGCCTGGTTTTTCAGGCTGGTAAGGATCCAATATCCATGGACCTTGCAAGCCTGATAATACCAGGCCACAGCAGTCTGCTTAGCTTGGCTGGTTAACAAAAATAGGGGATCCCCTCGAAAAAAAAACGGCGTGGGGGTCCCCCTATTTTTGTTAACCAGCCAAGTAAAATGCAGACTGCTGCGGCCTGGTATTAAAAGACTGTCAAGGCCCATGGATTTTGGCCCTCAACAGCCTGATAATACCAGGCTACAGCAGCCCCACATTTGGCGAATCAAAAGATGTGCCAATTGTGGCACTTTACCCGGCTCTTCCCACTTGCCCTGTAGCGGTGGCAAGCGGGGTAAAAAGGGGTTAATGTCACCGTTGATTGCACGGTGACAATAAGCCCGGTTAATAATGGAGAGGTGTCAATAAGACACCGATCCATTATTAATCCCAAAGTTTTTAAATGTGTAAAAAAAAGACACAGCAAGAAAAAAGTCTTTTAATGAAATAAAAGAGACAACACAGTTTTCATTTTTTTTATTACTCTCTCATTCCTGCGACGCCATCGATCTCCTGTAAAAAAATTAAAAAAACAAACCAACAGTATACCACCTGTCCGACGCAGTCCATAAAAACAGTCCCACGACGATCCAGCTCTGCTACATCGGAATGACAGGCAGAGCCTGACATCCCGGCGCAGCACAGCTGCTTACCAGCTTCCCCGGCGGTGACGTCATCGGACTGCTTTACGGCCGCGATTACCCAGCAGTCACTGCAGTTATCGCGAGAAACTGCATGTGACCGCCGGGGAGAAGAGGATGGCGGCCATTAAGCAGTCCGGGATGTGACCGCCGGAGATCTTCTGCCGGGTAAGTGCCGCTGACTCCTGACAGACCCGACCGACGGACACTGACAGTGACAGTGACAATTCCGATTCCGGTATCCGATATGACAAAAATATCGGTACTCGGAATCGGAATTCCGATACAGTCAATATCGGCCGATACCCGATATTTGCAGTATCGGAATGCTCAACCCTAGTGGATAGGGACCCGGCTGAAATAAGCCACTAGAATACCGACTTAATCGGTGAGGAGTTTGGTATGGTAGCTGGTCAGGGTCGGTGTCCTAGATGCCCTAGATTACTGGCATAACCGGTGAGGAGTTTTGATTGCCGTATTCAGGGTCTGGCGTTCAGACGCCATAGATTGCGGGTGACTCCCGCGAGGACATTAGCACATGATCACGCTTTATGAACGCGTAGCACTTAACTGTGTACCTGAGAGCCTGACAGGACACAGTACTTTTTCTCAGCGGCCCTGTGACGTAACAGGGTTCGCTTTCAATGCTAGACAGCACCCTAGCGTGTTTTCTTTGCCACTCAGTTGTGTCTAGTGAGTGCGCACACATCGCCATATAGCGCTGCGGCTCTCCTTCTAGCGGCTCTGTGGAGTAACAGAGTTCGCACTTATTGCCACAGCACATTAGGGCGTTTATGTTGGCGACTCTGCGGGATAACAGAGTTTGCTTCTCGCGCCATTTCTACTAGCAGCAGGCTCCGCTTGCACGGTGGACCCCGGGCTGCGAACGCACCTCTCTACTTTATATATTTGGTGCGTTCCGCAGACCCCTAACACCCTCCTTGAGACCAGGCCTTGCTCCAAGAGTCTCCGCCTCACAGTGCGTGCAGATGCTCTCACACCTGCCTGCTGCCATTCCAGAGCAAGCTCTGCACTGCTGGTAGCCCGATCCCGCAGCTGAAACACTTTTAAGAGACGGTCCTGGCGCTTGCTGGTCTTTCCTGGGTGCCCTGGAGCCTTTTTGGCAACAATGGAACCTCTCTCCTTGAAGTTCTTGATGATGCGATAGATTGTTGACTGAGGTGCAATCTTTCTAGCTGCAATACTCTTTCCTGTTAGTCCATTTTTGTGCATTGCAATGATGACTGCAAGTGTTTCTTTAGAGATAACCATGGTTAACAGAAGAGAAACAATGATGCCAAGCACCAGCCTCCTTTTAAAGTGTCCAGTGGTGTCATTCTTACTTAATCATGACAGACTGATCTCCAGCCATGTCCACATCACGACCCACACCTGTGTTAATGGAGCAATCACTGAAAAAAGGTTAGCTGGTCCTTTTAAGGCAGGGCTGCAATGATGTTGAAATGTCGTTTGGGGGATAAAGTTTATTTTCTAGCCAAATATTGACTTTGCAAGTAATTGCTGTTAAGCTGATCACTCTTTATAACATTCTGGAGTATATGCAAATTGCCATTAGAAAAAATGAAGCAGTAGACTTTGTAAAAATTAATATTTGTGTCATTCTCAAAACTTTTGTCCATGACTGTATACGGATGGCCTTAGGAGTGTTCTGTAATGAATAGAGATTTGCGATATGCTGGATGAGAGAGCAGGGAATCTTTCACTTTGGATCCGTGCTGTGTTAAACAGTGTTGCAGCGCTTCAGCCTGTAACACTTGCGCAGACACTTGTTTGAAAAAGAAAACTGCCTGCCTATGCACCTGTGATGTCACTATGGGCTCTCTTCAAGGCAAAATGAAAAGCGCTGATTATCATACTCATTTCTGAGTTACCTTCCTCATTCATCAGGTATTACAGTCCATGGATGAAGGCAGTTCTTTTATAGGTAAGTACTAGTGATGGGCGAGCACTGAAATGCTCGGGTGTTTGTTGCTTGGGTCAAGCAAATTAGAATGCTCAGGTGCTAGACCCAGGCAACAAGCCCAAGGTAAGTCTATGGGAAACGCAAGCATTTTTCCAGCGGCCCCCCAGCAGTCCCAGCAGAGGGACTAGAAATTGCAGATATCGATGCGAACAGTGCTCAAATGACAAGGGAACAGCATGGGAAAGACCAATAGAAGCATTTCTGACTCCCAGGTCACTGCTGTGAACAATGTTGTGAGAGTGTTACGCCACTTTTACAGACTCACAATAAAACATACAAAAACAAAACCAAAATGGATTTTCCTGGGAAATATGTTAAGTAACATCCTTTCCAGGGTAATGATTTGTATGTAAAGGGTATGCCACACTAAACAATATCGCTAACGGGATCGCTAAAAAACGTCACTATTTAGCGATCCCGTTAGCGATATTGTTCAGTGCGGCAGCTTCCAGCGACGAGCTTCCTGCTGTGATCTCGCTCGTCGCTGGAATCGTTCCGGACCCTATTTCATCGCTGGCGCTCCCGCTGGGTAAGTATCTTATCGCTGTGTGGCACCTTTTCTTAGCGATTTAGCGGTACTTTTGTACCGCTAAAGTCGTTAAGAAGATCGCTAACGGCGATAGCGTCGTTAACTATATCGCTAAATGCGGCAGCATTTAGCGATATAGAAACAATCCCGCTAGCGATCTCATTAGTATGCAACGCTAACGAGATCGCTAGCGGGATAGCTTAGTGTGGCAGTACCTTAAGGCAAAATAAATAACCAAAAACAAAAATGTTCCTCCACACCTTGGGCTAAGATCACACATAGCGTTTTTGATGCCTTTTTCAACTTTAGCATTGCTTTCAACCAAGACCAATGCATTCACTGGGAAATATGTCATTTTAACATTTTACAACTTTATCTGGTCATGTGTTGTGTGACACATTATCAGAAACATCCTGTTTCATTTATGAAGGAGGGATTCTGAAAGTCACAAAGCCTATTTTTATAGGGCCATCAGGCGGCCTTTACTATTCTTAAAAGGCCAGCAGTCGGCCCTCACTAATCTTAGAGAGCCATCAGTCGGCTATGCTTTGTTGTGCCCATTTTTAAACAGTGGGTCTCCTATACTGTTATTGCGTATGCAGTGAGTGGCAGGGCTGCCCAAAATTTGAACGCACCCCAATACCACTTTGAAGAGACGTACAGTAGGGCCTCCTGAAAACAATGTTCTCATTATTAGGAAGTGGGTCTCCCATACTTTTGCCTATGAGTGAATACATGGGCTGCCAAAAATTTGGACGCACCCCAATACCCCATAGAAGAGACGTACAGGAGGGGCTCCTGAAAACAATGTTCCCATTATTAGGAAATGGGCCTTCCATAGTGTTTACCTATACAATAATGCTAGGGCTGCCCAAAATTTGGACGCATCCCAATACCCCTTAGAAGAGAGGAGGGCCTCCTGAAAACAATGTTCCCATTATTAGGAAGTAGATCTCCCATACTGTTTTCCTATGCAGTGAATTCAAGGGCTGCCAAAAATTTGGATGTGCCCCAATACCCCTTGGAAGTGACATGGAGGAGGGCCTCATAAAAAAATATTCCCATTAGAAATGAGAGGGTCTCCCATAGTGTTTGCCTATGCAGTGAGTGCAAAGACTGCCAAAAATTTGGAGGCACTCCAATGCCCCTTGGAACAGACGTGGAGGAGGGCCTCATAAAAAATGTTCCCATTAGAAAGGAGCGGGTCTCCTATACTTGTAATGCCCATTCATTAAGTGTATGGGCTGACAAACATTTACCCCTGGGGGTATACATGAACATACTGAATACCAATTTTTTTTACGGGCATCATAAACACCTTATAAAAAAATTATGTGGATTTTGCAACACAGACCACGGTCACCCTGGTGATATGGTGGTTGAGGATGAGGATGAGGAGAAGGAGGAGGACAAGCCAGAATCAGGAAACGTATACCCATGTGTGGTGTGAAGAGGTGCATGCGAATAGACCTCCCTATAAAAGGCACTGGATTTGAGTTTATGATCCTCTGCTTTAATTTGGTGGTGTTGAGAAGTCTGGCCCAATCCAGCCCTTTTTCATTTTTATAAGAGTCAGCCTGTCAGCATTTTCAGTTGACAGGCAGATGTGTTAACAGGTATAATTCCACCAGGGGCACTAAAAACCCTCTCTGACAAAACACTAGCAGCAGGGCAGGCCAGGAACTCCAAGGTGTAGAGAGCCAGTTCGTGAAACGTGTCTAGCTTGGATACCCAATAATTGCAAGGCTCAGACGAATCACTGAAGACTTTGGTACGGTCAGCAAGGTACCCCCTCAGCATCTTCCCAAACTTTGCACTCCTTGTTTGAGTACTCCGCGCCTCAGGGCCTGTGCGATGTGAGGGTCTGAGAAAATTCTCCTAGAAATTTGACAGTGTTCCCTGCCTCTGCTGGATTTGAGTTGTGTCTCTCTCGCCTGTACTCCTAGGTTATCCAACGAACTGTGACCTCTGTTGCTAGCTTTTCAGATGGGAATTTTTTTAAAAATTCCATAATAAGGGCCTCCTGGTACTGCAACAATTAAGTAGACCTCTCCGCCTTAGGAATAAGTGATAGAAAGTTCTCTTTGTAGCATAGGTCTTTAAGTGTCACCAACCTGTAATGACTGTCACCCAAAATTTTGATAACACGAGGGTCAGGGAAAGACAGCGTAACATAAACTCAGCCATGCGTGCCAGATTCATAACAGGCAAGACTTCCATGTCCTCATCAAGATGATGACTGACCATTCTCTCCTCCCCCTCCCTGTCCTCAGGCCATCTGTGCTGAACACAAGCAAATGTACACGTCACTCCCCTCATACAGGGATGAGTAGGTGCCTTGATTAAAGGGGTACCATGCCCATAATATATACAAATACATGAACAAATCCGGCACTCAAGAAATGATGCTTAACCATATAGAAATATTTATTTACATCCAGGGTAACGTTTCGGTCGAAAAAACCTCGACCTTCATCAGACTGTAAATACATCAAAAAATAAAGTGTCACAAATTGTACAGAATCATAATAATCCAATATTACAGAGGTCAATAATTGGTTAACATAAATCTATATATTTTGTTAAACATAGTCTCACAAATATAAGAACAACAAATGTATATCACATCTAATATATGAACAGAGACCAATATTTTAGTCACAATCAGAATTAAACGTTTGATATAGTCCTACTCAGGTTACCTGAGAATTGGGCAGATAAAGAAAAGGACTTATAAACATAATTACCCGGAGAGGAGTTCTCAAAGTGAGTGAATTTAGGCTTACCCGATTGTAAACTCAGAGTTGGTGAATTTTGTCTGAAATTACATGAAATAAAGTGCACCGCTAGTTGTGAGCGTTCAATAAGTCCATAGTGAAAAATATTCAGTGAGTCCAAAATTAGTGTAGAAAAGCTCTTACCACGACAGAATGTATGTGTATTAATAACTGGAGCAGGAATCCTTAGATGTAGCGCTCCATTAACGGCTTTTCAGCTTATAGAAATGGCGCTGTTCCTGTGTATAGTAAAAAACTCCTCAGAACAAGATTTTTTATATCTTGGAACCCCATGAAATCAGAACGACTCTTACCCACATAGAGCTTCACATATGCCAATAGTGGAGATGTTAAATGGTTAAAGAGAGGAGAGGAGGCAATTTAAATAAGAGACTTCAATTCCGTGAAGCCTTTTGTATACATTACCTAAATAGCATGGAACCCAAGGGGTTAAATCGGGAGTATAATGTGACCAACTTGTATTGAATATGGTAATACTGCTATATTTGCAGAAATTCTTTTCATTTTCTTATGCATTTTTTGCACATGTGTGGATATACTCATTATTTTACTTTCTTCATAGGTCACCACTTAATTCTTTATCATATTGAATACTCACCTTGAGCACCAGTTCCAGCGTGGTCAGTCTTCACCTGTACGAGAATCGCTGCACCGTCACATGATCTTGCGTTCCACTGAGCGTGTCACAAAGCCGAATTTCAGTTTAACGTTCTTTCACTTTACGGCCACTGACGTCATTACACCGTGCCGTCTTGGCGCGCAGTAAACAACCCCTGATTTCCGGCGTCCACCGCCATTTTAAGCCGCACATGTGATACAGGACTTCGAGCGCACTTCACTGGCAAACCTGCCGTTCCATCTCAGCGCTACCACCTCTACTTTCGCCACATGGGAAGTCCGGTATAGTAGGATTATTGCTTAATATTTTGTGAGCCTCTGTAGCTTTATTATAGTTACATCTCTTTGTCATATACAGGAACAGCGCTAAACATATGCTGAAAAGCTCTAGGATAAAAGCGCTTTATCGTAGGATTCCTGTATTAGGCTCTTTAACCATTTAACATCTCCACTATTGGCATATGTGAAGCTCTATGCAGGTAAGAGTCGTTCTGATTTCATGGGGTTCCAAGATATAAAAAATCTTGTTCTGAGGAGTCTTTTACTATACACAGGAACAGCGCCATTTCTATAAGCTGAAAAGCCGTTAATGGAGCGCTACATCTAAGGATTCCTGCTCCAGTTATTAATACACATACATTCTGTCGTGGTAAGAGCTTTTCTACACTAATTTTGGACTCACTGAATATTTTTCACTATGGACTTATTGAACGCTCACAACTAGCGGTGCACTTTATTTCATGTAATTTCAGACAAAATTCACCAACTCTGAGTTTACAATCGGTTAAGCCTAAATTCACTCACTTTGAGAACTCCTCTCCGGGTAATTATGTTTATAAGTCCTTTTCTTTATCTGCCCAATTCTCAGGTAGCCTGAGTAGGACTATATCAAACGTTTAATTCTGATTGTGACTAAAATATTGGTCTCTGTTCATATATTAGATGTGATATACATTTGTTGTTCTTATATTTGTGAGACTATGTTTAACAAAATATATAGATTTATGATAACCAATTATTGACCTCTGTAATATTGGATTATTATGATTCTGTACAATTTGTGACACTTTATTTTTTGATGTATTTACAGTCTGATGAAGGTCGAGGTTTTTTCGACCGAAACGTTACCCTGGATGTAAATAAATATTTCTATATGGTTAAGCATCATTTCTTGAGTGCCGGATTTGTTCATGTATTTGTATCTGTGCTGAACAGACGGTATGACAGTTATGCAGGTAGTACCGTCTATAGCGCATGAAACAGCTCCTGTTCTTACTCCTCTTACTCATTGTCACCCATTCCATATTGGGATGAGATGAGGCTGGGCTGTGTGTAATCACCCTGTATGGTTCCTTGCTCCATCTCAACCTGCTCTTTCTGCAATGCATCCTCTTTGATTGTGAACAGAGAGCATTTCAGAAGACAGAGAAACGGGATGTGATGCTAATTATGGCATCATCGCTGCTCAACATCTTGGTGGAGTCCTCAAAGTTTTGGAGGATGGTGCATATGTCTGACATCCATGTCCACTAGTGAAGTCTTTTGTGTGGAGTCTGAAATGAATACCGATGGTCTTGTTGATGCTGGTAGTCAGCAACTGCTCTATTCTGTTCACATGTTCACAAATCCTTTCCAACATATGCAGTGTATAGTTTCAACACGTGGGGACATCACACACCAGTCTGTGAGCAGGAAGCTGCAAACACTGCTGAAGCACGAAAGGGTGGCGGAAGATGTAGCTGACTTTCTAAAATGAGCACACAGGCAGTGTACTTTCACAAGCAGATCCAGCAGCTCTGGGTAGGTTTTGAGAAACCGCTGAACCACGAGGTTAAGCACATGGGCCAGGCATGGTATGTGTGTGAACTTGCCTCGCCTCACAGCCACCACCAGGTTCCGACCATTGTCACACACAACGATGCCTGGCTGTAGGATCAGCAGTGTCAGCCACAGATCTGCCTGCTTTTTCAGAGCTGTCCACAACTCTTCAGCATTTTGCTGTTTGTCACCTAAGCATATTAGCTTCAGCACAGCCTGTTTCCGCTTGGCTGAGGCAATGCTGCAGTGCTTCCAGCTTGTGACTGATGTGGTCATATCAGAGATGGAGGCTGAAGAGGAGGAGGAGGATGAGGTGCAGGAGCTGTTGACTGTGGGGGCAACCCTGATTGACGTAGGGCCCGCAATCGTCGGTGTCGGGAGGACGTGTTCCATTCCAAGGTCCGACTGGGTACTGGCTTCCACTATGTTAACCCAGTGTGCCGTCAGCAAGATGTACCATCCCTGCACATAAGCATTTGTCCACGTGTCCGTGGTTAGGTGGACTTTCCCAGTAATTGCATTGTTGAGGGCACGGTAATTGTTGTGAGACACATTGCTTGTGTAATTATGTGATGGCACACTGGGAGAAATAGTGGCGGCTGGGGACTGAGTACTGAGGGAAGGCCGCCGCCATCAGGTTGCGGAAAGCTTCCATCTCCACAAGACTAAAAGGCAACATTTCGAGCTCAAGCAGTCGCGAAATGTAGGAATTTAGTAGTGTTGCCTGTGGGACGTTGGCTGCGTATTTGCGCTTGCATTCCAAGGACTGGGGTATGGACAACTGAACACTGCGCTGGGGCAAGGACGTGAATGTGCTTGCTGATGTTGCTAGTTGAGTGTGTGCAATGACATGCAGGGCAGGAGGCATCTTTGCATGCACCATAGGCATGGGATTAGGTTGCACAAACAACAGTGGAAGAAGCAGTGGTGTCACCCACAGACACTGTTCCTGGGCCCTGGGGTTTGGCCCACAAAGTTGGGTGCTTTGCTGCTATGTGCCTGTTCAGGCTGGTGATGGTAAGGTTGGTAGCTTCGCTACCCCTGCTGATGCGGGAATGGCAGATAGTGCAAATGGCCTTTTTGGGGTTATCGACAGAGTCTTTAAAAAACAACCAGACCCAGGAAGATCTAAAAGTTGTACTGGCAACTTCTATCGTGTTGGTGTTACAGGAAATGGTTGCCTGCCTTCTGACTAAGGCCACCACATTGCTTCTTCCTGCCTGTTGGGGTGCTGCGCCTTCCTCCCCCTTGTGCTGCTGCCCTTGCTCTGCATGTCCTCTTACCAGGCTGGGTCAGTTACTATATCATCCATCACCTCGTCTTCCACTTCCGCAACCTGGTCCTCCTCCTGACTTTCTGGCAATTGTGTTCATCATCGTCCACCTCTTATAACACATTCCCACCCTTAGTGTGACCGTGGCTGCTCAAATATTTGTGCATCGCTACATGCGATCTTCTCTTTCCCAGCTTCAAGTGGACCGAGCAAGAGGCCTGAATCTATAAAAGGAAAAGTGAACAGCACTTGTCATGGGCATTGCCCATTTTAAGTGGAGGGCAATATTTTCCACATTCACTACAAATGGCTCAATTTGGAGCAAATTTAAATGTGATCCATGTGATGGAAAACCACAGTTTTAAATAGCTGGCCTGTAGGTAACTATTTTTGTCAGCAAACTGGGGTCTGTCAGTAACTTCGCAAACACACTGCAACAAAATTTAATGTGATCCCTGTGACGGAAAAAACTACAGTTTTAAATAGATGGATTTTTTGCGCTTTTATTTTGTAAAGGATCTGGCTGTATTCTGCAGTGCTAACAAGCAAATGGAGCAGAAAAATGGTGTTCGCTGGATTGCTTTTTAAGCAAATAATCAGGATTAAGATCCAAAAAAAAATTATTCCTGGCCCTTGATACCTGAGGCTATGTCTAGAAATATCTGTAAAAGCAGTGAGAAGCAGATTGAACTGGAATGAACCCTCTTCCTATATGCACTGCAGTCTGCCACATACACTGCCTGCCTGCCTGGCCCTGATATTTATGCAGCTGGATTAGTCCTCAGTAGAGTTGAGCGATACTTTCCGATATCCTAAAGTATCGGAATCGGAATGGTATCGCCGATATCACTAAAATATCGGCGATACCCGATACCGATACCGGAAGTCCCATGTAAGTCTATGGGAACAAAATATCGAAATTAAAAAAAACCCATTCTTGCCTTGTTGGTTAATTGTACATGAAGGAAAACAAGAAAGAGTAATGTAGAATGTATTGGGGAAGGTTGAGGAGACATTAAAGGCATAGATGTTTAACCCAATCAAATGGAATAGCATAAATATTTTTTTTTTTAAAGATGTTCGGATTGACGAAGAAATTGACAATGTTAACGTTTTTTATATTTAGGCAAATATGTATATTACACAACTTCCATGCTCTTCATCTTCACCTTTTTAACTTTTCACACACTTTCTCCTTCATAATCTTCTGCAGCATCATCTTTTTCATCAAATTATTCTTCATCTTCACCTTCTTTATCTTCTTCTTAAACTTCTTGCTATTCATCTTTGTTAACATTACTCATATTCTTCTTATTAAACTATTATTCTTATTCATATTCTGCTTCATCTTCA
Source organism: Oophaga sylvatica (assembly GCA_033576555.1). NCBI lineage: Eukaryota > Metazoa > Chordata > Amphibia > Anura > Dendrobatidae > Oophaga > Oophaga sylvatica. The sequence goes on along the minus strand of JARQOD010000005.1, from coordinate 323,514,297 downwards.
TCATATTCTTATTTGTGACAGAGAATCCTGTACTTGTAATCTGTCAAAGTATGAATTTTTCATCCTTCCGTTCTTGCTGTCACAAAAGATTTAAATTACAACAGTATTTGTCCGTGTTCAGTTTAGCCTGCAGCAGCAGGCATTTTCCAGGGGCACCACGAGGAGGAACGGACTCACCCCATACACTGCTTAGTCTTCTTCTGCTTAGAATTTAGAGCATATATTTTGCTCTTCATTTTGGTCTTATACTTCATGTTCTTCTGCTTTTAGATCTTCTGCTTATTGTTCTTGTGTCTCTTGTTCCGTATCTTGTATTTGTAGCACAAACTTGTACCAGCTGATGTTACTGGGACACGGTTACTAAGCAGGAGGTACCTGTGCTCCAAAGCACTACCAAGGACCAGCAGACGTTGCTGGAACTCGGATACCGAGATGGAGGCACCTAGGCCAAAGGCACTGCGGAGAACCAGTTGACGGTACTGGAACCCGGAGGGGCAGCAGAAGGAAAAGAGCCAATGGCACAACCGAGGACCAGCTGACGTTACTGGGACACGGTTACTAAGCAGGAGGTACCTGTGCTCCAAAGCACTACCAAGGACCAGCAGACGTTGCTGGAACTCGGATACCGAGATGGAGGCACCTAGGCCAAAGGCACTGCGGAGAACCAGTTGACGGTACTGGAACCCGGACGGGTAGCAGAAGGTACAAGAGCCAATGCAAGTAACGAGGACCAGCTGACTGTGCTGGAACCCGGAGGGGCAGCAGAAGGAAAAGAGCCAATGGCACAACCGAGGACCAGCTGACGTTACTGAACCCCAGTAACACAGGAGCAAGTGTTGACTGTGCTAACAGCACTTCCGAGCAACAACTGGCGGTGTTGGAGCCCAGGGTCAAGGAGGATGTTTAAATACTAGATCAAGTAATTTCCTTGTTACCTGTCAATTTTAAATGTCTATACTTCAAACAAGAGAAAGATAACCTTTACTACCATAAGATGATGATTTCATTTAAACTAATATCTAGATAAATAAAGAATTGACAAACATAAACACATACATTAACATGTTGAACAGCAATGCAAACCACAAAATAAATTAGTTAAGGAATCTGCTATACGGTTGTACATAAAAGCATACAAGTACATATCTGAATCCATTAATGATGGATAAGTAACAGTATGTACACCATTTTTATTGTATAGACAATGAATGTCTGACTTCAAAACATCATCAGCATTACAAGTTATCTGTGATATTACTAAAATGTTCCATTTGCTGAATAATGTCACTAAATATTTTATACAAAATTATACAATTTCCATCATGTAATACTCATAATATGTGGCAATAATCATTTTTATTAACAAACATAACCTTTCAAAAGTGCATAGTGCATAGTGAAAATTGCTATTTATGGCTGACTGTGACTGTCGACTTGGAAGCATGACAACAGATAGATAAGGTATATATAGATGAGACTGCATAGCCACAGATGGTGAATGGCGATGTAATACTGTACCTCAATAAAGTGTGCGTCACTACTACATAATTTTTTTTATATAGCTTTATAAACAGGGTACATGGATGTATGCTTGTGCCTTTGTTTTGACGCACAGACTGCCTTCCTGCTGAGACGCATTGGGTAGTGAACAGTTGTGTGCAGTGTTCACTGCAGTCTCTGCGGAATAACCACACTTAGACCTTATAACTTTTCAGAGTTTCTTTATCAATCTACCAAGATGAAGAAGGCAGGGAGTAAGGCACGTGGTCGTGGAGTTTCTTCAGGGAGAGGACGTGGGGATTCTGTGGCTGCTGCGGCCCCCAGTGACACAGCATCCACCAGTTTTCCCCGTGAGCGTTCCTTTATGCGCACTTTTGTAGGAGCTCGGAGTACCCCCTGCTGCGGGAAGAACAAATTGAAGCCGTTGTTGTTTGGATGTCAGCCAATGCATCGACTTCAATTGCTTCCACCTCCTCTCAGGACCACAGCACTGTTGGGCAACCATCTGTCTCTTCACCGCCTGGCAAATTGCCCAGGCAGTCAGAGAGTTCTGTACAGGAGCCAGCTGAGTGTCTGCTTCTGTTCTCAGAATCTATTGGCTTGCAAACAGGGGCCCAGCCAAGCAGCATTCTGTAATGTGAAGAGGGAGTATGCAGTGATGCGCAACAGCTGTGTCTCTCTGAATCTGAAGAGGCGGGTGAGACAGTGCCGATGGTCAGCACACCGCAGAACGCATCTGATGATGATGAGACCCAGGTGCCAGTTTCTGTTGAGCATGGTGCTGGCCAGACCACCCAACAGCAGGTGTTGGAAGAGGGTAGTGGAGATGATGAGGTCCAAGACCCAACATGGCATGAGGAACAGGAAGGTGGTGGGAGCAGCTCAGAGGAATAATAATAATATTTATTTATATAGCGCCATCATATTCCGCAGCGCTTTACAGTTTAGCCGTTTCAGAACACAAGTCATAAGTAACAACGTTAACAATACAATAATTTAAGCTAAATAAGTCGCCCCTGCTCGTGACAGCTTACAATGTACAATGAGATGTGGGAGATACAAAGTATAGGTGTTTATATACAATGGTGCATTTACAATGATGTTCCAGCCATCTTAAGGGACTGAGGGATGGAGATAGTGAATGGGCTAGAGACACACACACACTTACACAGAATACATAGAATGACTTTGATTAGTGAATGTGATAGGCCGCTCTGAACAAATGTGTTTTGAGGGAGCGCCTGAAACCATGCAAATTGTGGATAGTCCTAATTTCTTGGGGTACAGCATTCCAGAGGATTGGCATAGAGCAGGAGAAGTCTTGGAGTCGGGAGTGTGAGGTACGTATTAGTGCAGAGGTTAGTCGAAAGTCGTTTGCAGAGCGCAGCAGTCGGTTAGGCCGATAGATAGAAATGAGGGAGGAGATGTAGGAGGGGTGCTGCACTGTGGAGAGCTTTGTGGGTGAGAACCAGTACTTTGGTTGAAAGCTGGGAGAGGCCTAGAGAAATGGTTAGTGATAGAAGGAAGATAGAGGAAGACATTGCCCCAACGGTACAAACAGGAGGGAGAGTTAGGCTGCAGACTCGGTTGCCTGTAGCCTCCAGTTTGGCACCTGTTCGGAGCAGTTGTCTTCCAAAAGTCAAAACGTGCGCTCCCAGGACTTGCACTGCGTGGTCCTTTTTTCACACACTTGCACATGATATTTGCTATGTGAAATGCAAGCTGTGTAATTAAAAATTAAAAATAGCTAAAAGTGTCAGTCACCTCAATACCACAAATATGTGGAAACACAAAGCACGTAGTTGAGTTACAAAGACACACTAGAGATGTAGGCCAACCTACAGCAGCACCTACATCTTCAGGTTGTGTTGAAGCCTCTTCATCGAGCTCACACACAGCTGGTTATGCTTCCTCACAGGATCGCCATGGAAGAACCTCGGCCACTGTTGTCCAGAGACAAACTGTTATTCCACACACAGCAGCAAGTTCCCTGTCATCCTCACACTCCCAGGCCACAAAACAGCCATCGGTAGCACAGGCATGGGATAAAAGACGGCCATACTCCGCAAACCATGCACGAGCACAGGCTCTGAATGTTGGCATTGCAAAACTCCTGTCCCTTGAAATGCTGTGATTCAGGCTGGTGGAGACAGACAGTTTCCGTAACTGAATATCATTGTCAATCCCACAATACAATGTGCCAAGCCGATTTCATTTCAGCAGGCAAGCCGTCCCTGGTCTGCAAAAGCATGTTGAGGGAAAAATTAAACATGCGCTACTAAAAGCCCTCAGTAGCAAGGTCCACCTGACCACCGATGCGTGGACCAGTACCCATTGTTATGATCTGCTACAACCAGTAAGGAAAGAAGGGAATTCTGTCCCTACAATACAACTAAGCTGAATCCCTACGATGTAACGGGGAACCTGATCCTGCGACCAGACCCGCTAAAGTCCTCATCTAGTGTGAACGAAGACCTATAGTTGCGAGGGAGTAATCCCTACAAGATCTAGGGACTGTGAGAAAAGGTGGACACCTCCTAACATAAATTGTAGCATGGATAATTAAACAGAAAAATAAATACTTTGTGATCCTAACATCAAGCAAAACTGACAGATTAAGGCACCTAAGCACCCGGCTAGCTTAACAGTAGATAATACAATGAAGTCAAGCAAAGCCAGAAGGGCGGAGCCAGACTAAATAGGGGAAAAAGGTCATGTGACCAGCAAACTGAAACAAAACCTAACAAGAGGGTTCTAACACCCATGGCCAGGGACAATACCTTTCCCTCACTGCCCATTGGGTCAATGTTGTGCAGCCGGGTACTGATCTTGCGAGTGGCGCTGTACGTGTTCTGCCAACTCCAAGGATTGCAGGAATCAAGTCTGTACACATTGATTCCTCCTCCTATTCCAGTTCCTCAGAATCATCGCTGCAGGAGCCGTCACGGTCTACCTCCACATGGACCCGTGAACGTTTACCTGTTGCGACCGATATGAGCACAGCCGTGTCCAAATGTCAACAGGCCATCCTGAAATTAATTTCCATGGGGAATCTTAGCCACACAGCGCAGGAGCTCTGTAATGCCATAAAGCAGGAGAGCGACGTGTGGTTTTTGGAAGAGAATCTACAGGCAGGCTTGGTAGTGTGTGACAATGGCCGAAATCTGGTGTCAGCTCTGGGCCTTGGCAACCTCACTCACATACCATGTCTGTCATATGTGCTCAACTTGGTCGTGCAGAGTTTTTTGAGGGACTATCCGGATCTTGATGCACTGCTGCACAAGGTCCGCCTAGAGTGCGCTCACTTGCGACGTTCCAGCATGGCCAGATCGCTGATTGCAGCTCTGCAACGCAGATTTCACCTTCATGAACATCGCATCATATGTGACGTACCCACCAGGTGGAATTCCTCGTTACATATGTTGGAGCGGTTGTGTGAGCAGCAGCCAACAGTAATGGAGTATCAGCTGCATCAGGCGCAGTCAACTCGCAATTTGCGCCGTTCACACTTCACCACTACTGAGTGGGCCTCTATAATAAGAATAATAATATTATTTATTTATATAGCGCCATAATATTCCGCAGTGCTTTACAGTTTAACAGTTTCAAAACACGAGTCATAAGTAACAACGTTAACAATACAATAATTAAAGCAAAATCAGCCGCCCCTGCTGGTGAAAGCTTACAATCTACAACGAGGTGTGGGAGATACAAAGTACAGGTGTTTATATACAATGGTGTTTTTACAATGATGGTCCAGCCATTTTAAGGAAGTGAGGGATGCATGGAGATAGTGAATGGGCTACACACACAGAATTACACATAGAATGACTTTGATTAGTGAATGTGATAGGCCACTGTGAACAAATGTGTTTTGAGGGAGCGCCTGAAACCATCCAAATTGCGGATAGTCCTAATTTCTTGGGGTAGAGCATTCCAGAGGATTGGCGCAGCGCGGGTGAAGTCTTGGAGTTGGGAGTGGGAGGTACGGATTAGTGCAGAGGTTAGTCGAAGGTCGTTTGCAGAGTGCAGCAGTCGTTAGGCCGATAAATATAAATAAGGGAGGAGATGTAGGGGGGTGCTGCGCTGTGGAGAGCTTTGTTGGTGAGAACCAGTAATTAGAATTGGATCCTATAATGAATGGGCAGCCACTGCCAGTGTAATGAGTGGCGAATAACTCTATGAAGGATATCTGCCACGTTTTGCGTGCGTTTGATGAGTCAACGCGGATGGCGAGTGCAGATGATGCACTAGTCAGCCTGACTGTCCCCCTTATCTGCCTGCTTCAAAAAACACTGCAAGCACTAAGGCATGAGGTTTTGGAAGAGGTGGAGGATGAGGAGTCACAAATTCCATCACCTTCTGGACAGTCAGCGCAACGTGGTTCCTCACAAAGGGCTGGAGGACTTTCAAAGTACCATGCTGTATCAACAATTGAACCTCCAGAGTCGCTGTCTATATTTTCATAACCATTACAAACTTTTAATGTATTTACAAAGCACATAATGTACATTTTTTGTCTATCCTTTTGTAATGCTATTGTGTTTCCATAAACTGATGTTACAGAATTATGATACAAAGTTTTTAAATTTTGAGTTTTAAATTTTGTAAATTTATATGTATTTGAAGGACTTTGTGAGGAGGATGAGGAGGAGTCAATGGAGGAGGAAGAGATCGCTCCAGAGGGAGGTAGACAATGCTCTAGTCAGTATGTAGACCAAGGGTGGGGTGATGCACAGCAGGCGGAGATGACGCCTCTTGCAGGGGACAACGTTTCTTGGCCAGTTGGGAGTCTGCAGCACATGGTTGATTTCATGCTGCAGTGGCTGAGAAACGACCGCCGCATCGAACACATTCACACCACGTCTGATTATTGGGTGTACACCCTCCTAGACCCTCGCTACCGGGACAACTTACAAAGCCTCATCACACCGTTGAACCGGGAGCGTAAAATGCGGAAGTACCAAGACACACTGGTGCAATCCATAATGTTCTCCATTCCACCCGAGAGCACTGCTGCTGCTACTGATTTACAAAGCAGCTCTGTGCGTCGAGGCAGTGGAGACAGCTCTGCAACAAGAGGGAGCACAAGCAGCGCCTCTGCACAGGGCAAGAACAGTATGTTCCAAATGTGTCGAAGTTTTGTGGCAGCGCCACCAATGTCTACACCATCCGAGACGGCTCCAGTCAGCAGGAGGCAACATTTCCGTAAGATGGTTACAGACTACATGTCTTGCCCTCTCAGTGTACTCTCAGATGGCTCTTCCCCATTCAAGTTTTGTGTCTCTAAGCTGGATACATGGTCAGAGCTTAGCCAGTATGCATTGCAGGTGCTGGCTTGATCTGCTGCCAGTGTATTATCGGAGCGCGTCTTTACTGCTGCAGGTGGTGTACTAACAGACCGTTGCATGCGACTATCCTACGATAATGTAGAACGGCTTACTTTTCTGAAAATGAACTAGGCATGGATCTCGCCTGAATTTGCCTGTCCGGTTTCAGATTAACTAACTGGTTGGCAACGTTTTCCATGTCTCCTGTTATGTTCATCTTTCTACCACCTGAGCTATACTCCCTGGGCTACAACACTGCCAGTTGCTGCTCAAAGTGTCGTGTCCACAGACCAATACACAAGCTATAGTGATAGTGGGGTTCAGTAACGCCTGCTGTTCCCCTGCTGTGTGTCCGGCAAAAATTACTGCTACCTAGCTACACATGTTTAAAAAAACATGACATGTTAAAGTGGCTAGTGCTACACATAGATATCAGGCTACACCCTTATTTCTAAGCTGTAAACAAGTGAAACGTCAAATTTAAAACCATTCAATGATTAGTGTTGGTAACAAATCTGTAACTAAATAATTGTGACATATTATGGCAGATATCCACATGTCTAACACAAATGCTAACACAAAAGCATACTTATGCTATAGGGTACTGATGGTGAACCTTCTCACTCCATAACTTTGACCAATCCAACTCACATCATGCCTCAAATGCTGCAATGTTGGAAGTGCATAATGTGGGTTGAACTTTGACAACAGCTGCAGTGCGAAGGTTATCCTTCTGTGTTCTTGGCTTTTAAATAAAAGCATACAAGTAAATATAATAATACATTGTTGATTAAGGGACATGATGTACACCTGTAATATTGTGCAAACAATGGATGTAGGACTATTCCTCTTCAACATTACTTATATTTGTGTCATTTGAAAAAATACATATTTTAGTTAAAAATTAAAAACCCATGTTCAGTAGCTGTGAAAGGCCCGTTTGTTTACTTCTATATTGTTTGCAACCAATGTATTGTATACGGATGGAAGCGCGTCACACTAATAGATTAGATTTATTTTAAATGGAATGTAGCAGAACCATGAGATAAATGAAAAGATGAGCACTGACCGCTCAGCAGAGTACAAGCACATGCTTGAACAAGTTAACTGGACGTGATCTGCACTCAAATGTAAAAAAACAATAAGTTAAACAATACAAACCTGTCACAATCTGTGAAAGGTCCTTTCTGTACTTCTATAGTGTTTGCAACCAATGTATTGTATACGGATGGAAGCGCGTCACACTAATAGATTAGATTTATTTTAAATGGAATGTAGCAGAACCAATTGGAGATAAATGAAAAGGATGAGCCACTGAGACACGCTCAGCAGAGTACAAGCAGCAGTGCTTGAACAAGTAACTGGAGCGTGATCTGCACTCAAAAAAGTAAAAAACACAGACTGAAGTGAACACTGAAACACAACTGTCCACAATCTGTGAAAAGCTCCTTTCTGTACTTCTATAGTGTTTGCAACCAATGTATTGTATACGGATGGAAGCGCGTCACACTAATAGATTAGATTTATTTTAAATGGAATGTAGCAGAACCAATTGGAGATAAATGAAAAGGATGAGCCACTGAGACACGCTCAGCAGAGTACAAGCAGCAGTGCTTGAACAAGTAACTGGAGCGTGATCTGCACTCAAAAAAGTAAAAAACACAGACTGAAGTGAACACTGAAACACAACTGTCCACAATCTGTGAAAAGCTCCTTTCTGTACTTCTATAGTGTTTGCAACCAATGTATTGTATACGGATGGAAGCGCGTCACACTAATAGATTAGATTTATTTTAAATGGAATGTAGCAGAACCAATTGGAGATAAATGAAAAGGATGAGCCACTGAGACACGCTCAGCAGAGTACAAGCAGCAGTGCTTGAACAAGTAACTGGAGCGTGATCTGCACTCAAAAAAGTAAAAAACACAGACTGAAGTGAACACTGAAACACAACTGTCCACAATCTGTGAAAAGCTCCTTTCTGTACTTCTATAGTGTTTGCAACCAATGTATTGTATACGGATGGAAGCGCGTCACACTAATAGATTAGATTTATTTTAAATGGAATGTAGCAGAACCAATTGGAGATAAATGAAAAGGATGAGCCACTGAGACACGCTCAGCAGAGTACAAGCAGCAGTGCTTGAACAAGTAACTGGAGCGTGATCTGCACTCAAAAAAGTAAAAAACACAGACTGAAGTGAACACTGAAACACAACTGTCCACAATCTGTGAAAAGCTCCTTTCTGTACTTCTATAGTGTTTGCAACCAATGTATTGTATACGGATGGAAGCGCGTCACACTAATAGATTAGATTTATTTTAAATGGAATGTAGCAGAACCAATTGGAGATAAATGAAAAGGATGAGCCACTGAGACACGCTCAGCAGAGTACAAGCAGCAGTGCTTGAACAAGTAACTGGAGCGTGATCTGCACTCAAAAAAGTAAAAAACACAGACTGAAGTGAACACTGAAACACAACTGTCCACAATCTGTGAAAAGCTCCTTTCTGTACTTCTATAGTGTTTGCAACCAATGTATTGTATACGGATGGAAGCACGTCACACTAATAGATTTGATTTTTTTCTAATATAATGGAGCTGCACCAATTCCACTAAATAAAATAAAAAAAATAAAAAAAAAAGTGACACGTGCAGATGCCTACAAACAGCGGTGGATGCAGAGCAAACTGCAGCGTCACCTGCACTGTCACACACACACCTTGCACAGAGCTGTTAAAACACTGGCAAAATGAAGCTTTACACAGCGGTTGGTAAACTAGCCTGCCTCAAGCACAGTAGTACACAAAATCGCAATATCTAACTGTCCCTCAGAGTCATCACAGCAGCGTTCTGTCCCTAACTGAGTTCACAGCACAGTGACGCTAAAATGGCTGCGGCGCCTTTTATAGTGCATTCTGACATCATTTCAGCAGCCAATCACAGCCATGCCATTAGTTAAGATGACCGCATCATTACAGGATGTGCCCACACTTCGTAGGATTCCTCATTGGCTGACTAAAATCACATTGCCTCTCAAAGAATTATGGGAACTTCCGATTCCGGTATACGATATTGAAAAAGTATCGGAATTAAGTATCGGAATTCCGATAACGCGAATATCGGCCGATACCCGATACTTGCGGTATCGGAATGCTCAACACTAGTCCTCAGAAGGACTGTTAGTTGAGATGGATATGTGTATAATGTATGGTATACCTACACTAAGAACCAAGCAAATCTCTCCTTCGCTCAGCAGCAACTCTCCCTACACTGCCTGATTCCAGAGAAGACTGTGACGAGCATGGTGGTGCCAGGTCTGATATAGACCTGATAACGCTGTGCAGCCAGCCAATCACTGTAGTGCCACAACCAACATGGCTGCGGCATTACAGTGTGTTGCAGACATTCCCTTTATGTTCATTGACTGTCTAAAGAGCGCCAAACATGCAGGGAGGGGACCCAAGCTAACGCCAAGCAACCCTGGAAATACTCGGCGAGCTCCGAGCATCTCGAGCAGTGAGATACTCGGGCGAGTACTGAGTAGTGGCGAGCAGGGCCGGCGTCAGCACCAGGCACACCCGGGCAAGTTCCGGGGCCCTGGTGAGACGGGGGGCCCACTCAGCATGGGCAGACATACTGCCGATTCAAGTGGTGCATACAAAGTAATGAGGAGAATGACAGCCGGCGGCAGTATTACTGCTAACAGGAGAAGCAGGGGGCCCACTCTACTGCACGCAGGTGGTATGAGGGTCAAACGGGCCCCCTTCCTCCCCCCGTTAGCATACATTATGCTGCTCTCCGGCCGGTTGTCTCTGGTGTGGTCTGCGGTGAGGTGACAGGCAGCAGACGCAGGAACAGGAAGAGAGGAGTGATGGAGGGGGAGGGCCTCTCAGTGAGTCACTCAAGCTGGCTCTGCTGGAGACTCACTGCTGCTGTGCAGTGGGGGACTCGGTCCTGGGCTGACCATAACAGTAAGCTTCTCCTCTTTAAGATTAGTTGCCAAACGGAAGTTTGGAAAGTTTTTGCTTTCCCAGGTTTAATCCCCTAAACTCCTCCCTGACAATTTGCCCCTCTGCTTTTACATCTGCCATGTCTTCTAACCACAGTGAAGCCTCAGGTGTCTGCAGCTCCTGCTCCTTCACTGAGTACAGTCAGTGTGTATGCAGCTGGCGGGGTCTCCTCAAATCTGTATAATTCATATCTCCATAATGTCAGATATGCCAAGCACCCTGATTTATCCGGGCCGATGTGTGCTCATATGTCAACTCATCTCCAAGGGGATAGTGTCAGTAGTAGATATGCATGATTGGGGTTGTAAGAGCATGCAGAGACACTATGACCTTTCATGGTCTGACTGGGCACCCTGAGCTTTGTAGTACGTAACCGCTAACTGGAGGCAAGTTCATAAGCAGTATTGAGTGCTGTCTACATATCAGGTTATGCTGATACTTGTGGTCCTACAGCCCCTGTACTGGTAAAATTCATCCCTGTTTAATTTCTATTCTGTCCCTAATTGATTGGACGGCGTAGTGTTAACCCAACATACGAAAGCCAGGATATGAAGAGGCTGAACAAGAAATGACATCACAATTTTTATTTTTTTTTGGTAAATAATAGATCTTTATTTAGCCTACAAAAATGCATACAAAACCGCACGAAAAAACGCTTGAAAATCTGCATAAAAAACGCACAGATTTTTACCTTCATTTTCGTGTCTGTGCACTCGTTGCGGATTCTGCTGCGGATCCGCAGCAGATTCTCCTGCGTTGAACAGTGCCATTATAGTCTATGTAAAATAAAAAACTGCTGTGCACATGCGGAAAAATTACCAGCATAAACGCTGGGGGTTCATTTCCAGAACATGTCAATTCTTTGTGCGGATCTGCACCCATTGACTTGTGTTGAGTCGGGCGCTATCACTCATGTAAGAAGTGAAATCTGGCATTGTACTATACCTATATTTCTCAGCTGTATCTGTGCATCATGAATCGTGGTATGTGTTAAACGGGGGGCCCACTGAGACTCTTTCGCCCGGGGCCCTCAAAAACCTGGAGCCGGCCCTGGTGGCGAGCATGCGCGCTCATCACTAGTAAGTAATTCAATACATTGATCCAAATGTTAATTAATAATTTTCTAAAAATCAAACAGTTCTATTTCGCTATTAAGACCTGAAGGTTTCATTGTTTTTAATGTGAATATCCATTTCCTTTCCTCTCCTGACACATGATGTATGTAATTTCCTCCACTCCAATGCTTCTTACATTCTCTGTACCTCAAAAAGAACTTCCTTTTAATTGACTATTATGTGCTATCTTATAATGATATGATAATGGATGTCCTTCAAACTGCCTCATGATGTTATATAAGTGTTCTTTAATTCTGACTCAAAATTCACGTTTTATTCTGGCTACATATATTTTCTGGCACGGATATTTTGTGTAGTGTATGACACTAGAGTTGAGCGAAACATTTCGGTCAGATTCAAAAGTCGCCGACTTTCGCCAAAGTCGAGTTTCGTTGGCTGAAACACGACCATAGCGTGAGGTCGGCCATGCGGTCGTCGAAACGAGCGCCAAAGTCGAGTTTCCCAGAATGCTTTCAGGCGCCTTTTTTCAGCCAATGAGCAAGGACGTACACTGTGGGCAACGAGATGACATGGGCAGCGTCCACCACTATCTTAGAGAAGGGCATTGCAGTGACTGGCTTGCTTTGGGGGATGACGTGTCTATAAAAGCCCTGACCTCCATTTTACTTCTTCTGATCTTAACAGTAGGGAGAGGTTGCTGACGCTGTTTATCAGTAGGGAGAGAGTTAGGGCTGGAAAGAGAAGTTCTTATGTGCTTGTGCTGATAGCAATTGTGCTGTACAGTTAGTGTGCAGTGACAGGGGAGGATTTTCTTGTGTGCAGCAGTGCTGGTTATTAGGCTACCTGATAGCTGTATTGCTGTCTGTACACTGCTGTGCAGACTGCTTTTTACACAGCACTAATACTTTTCTTCTTTTTTCTGCACAGCTACTGAGCATTCATTTTTTCCCCACACCGTATAGAACTGTACGCTCCTCACACACTACCGCGTACCAGCTGGTCTCATGGACAAATACATGCTGACTATCTGTGTGTGACTCCGGAAATATATATGGAGATTTACAATTTCCCCTACACTGTATACAGCTGTACGCTTCTGATACAGTACCCTTTTTCTACTTTTTGTATTCTGGTCAAATCCATACTGAGTGAGCGTCTGTGTGTTACTCCGGAAATATATACAGAGATTTAAAATTACCCCAACACTGTTTACAGCTGAACGCTACTGATACAGTACCATATATCTGCTGGTACATTTTCCCAAACATGAGGAAGTATGGTGGAAGAGGAGGTGGGCGGGGGGAGGCAGCTGTTATTCCCATTGACTTGCATTGGGGTCAGGTTTCGTTTTTTTGTCGACCTCTGACTTTTGCGGCGAGATAGTAGGCCGATCTCGTTCGACTCGACTTTTGCGAATGTCGGGTGGTCCGAAACCCTACTCGACCCAAAAAAAGGGAAAGTCGCTCATCTCTATATGACACCCTTGGTATGGCATGTTATGTGTGGTTTTATTGTGAATGTTTCTTCTGGAGTTTCAAGTGCATGTAATGGGTTATGATGATCTATTGATTTACACACTGTTCAATTTTTGCAAGGGAAAAAATGTTAATTTACGTCTGGTTGCTAAGTATTGCTATATGTGTATTTCTCATCACTGTAAGGGCTATTTGCTGGCTAAATTCCATGCTTTTCTGAACACCAAACTTGGTTGGGGTGGAATAAGTTCCCGCATTATTTTATAATCATGTAATAGTGACTAGTGTCGTTTCATAATTCGTTTTAGTAACTCTCACTCATGATTGTATTGAGTTGTTATGGATATATTAAACAAATTCTGTTTTCTTTCTGTGTTATTTGTGGTATTAGAGGAAATAAAGATTCTTGCTGCATTTTTTCTTTGACAATAATTTATTTTAGCCTGGCTTGATTATATCGCTTTCGGGCAAATTTCTGTATTATTTTTTAAGAATCTTCAGAATAATCCACCATTTTGGTACAATTTCTACTGATTTGCATAAATTGTCCTCTAGGGATATTTTCAAGCCTTGTGCATAAATAACAACTGTCCATTCGAATTTAACTACTGCTTTCTGTGGTTTTACTATATGTTTTGGTGGCTAAGTTGTTCCCTTCTGTAAATATAGTAATGTCCAGATTGATTGATGTGGTATTAATAGTAGAAATATAATCGCAAAAGAAAGTGAAGTAATAGAGCCCAAGTAATAAAAAATTGACAAATCTATGAGAGATACATAAAACGAAATATATAAAATAAGGGTTTTATTGTCTGAGAAACCTGTGCAATATACACGAATAAGGTATCAAAAGGCAATCAAAGCAGTTAATTTCTTGAAAAAAGCAATCATAATCATAAAGTGCAAGTGCAATAGAATGATGATGACCCTTAGTGATCCAAATAGATTATGAAAGTCAAGTATAGACGGAGTACATAAACAAAACATGTCAATGGTGAAGACCAGTAAAATGCAATTGCAGTCAGATATACTGGAACATCTCATCAAAGGACAGAAGCAAAAAAGGCGCCTAAGATGGAATGAATGAAGAAAGCAAAGGAAGAGCAGGAATATATGAATGCTGCATCCAGTCTAACCCATTTATGCTTAAAAAATTTAGAATATGGTGCCTAGTGCATTTGAAACCACTAATGTAGAGAAGCAAAAAGGAAAGAAAAGGATTTATGAACCTACAAAAGCTGCTGTTGAATAGATGTATACCAGAAAATACGAAGCGTATGAAAGAGCATCAAAGAAAGACATTTTGAATAATGCATACTTGATAATGTATGAATTGGTGGGATTAATACACAGGACAGGAAACTCAACATGTTTTCGTTGCTGGAATGTGTATGTAGAAAGCGGTTGATGCGGTCTTTAAATAAAAGTGTGGTCAGTCAGCAAATTGTTGGCGCTTTTGGCTGCCATGCCAAGCGACAGAAGCTGTGAGTTCGGTGTACCAAGTCCTCTGTCACCACCCAATCCTGACACGTCAGGAAGTGGGAAGGGAGGGCGAAGCTGAAGGGATGCATAACCGCAGCAAACAAAGCCCACTGGCTGGAGCAAGTGAGCCCCCCGAGGAAGCATTTTGCAAAACGTGCGTAGGGGTCCTCCAGCCCACTATCAAGTAAGTTGCTTTTGATGTCAGACTTTATACTGTATCTTTATTATGTGCATACCTGTCCCATATGTATGGTTGATACTTACATGTGGGATACACTTGTGGATGCTTATATCTGAGGGATATTTATGTATGTAGCCATGCATATTCAAACTTATATGCAGGTATATTTTGTGTACGTTTCCAACTGTTTATATGTTTGGGTCTGTCATATTGCACTGTGCACTTTATTTTGAGCAGCCCTTCATTCGATATACTGAATTTTGCATATATTATATACAGGGGTTGGACAGAATAATGGAAACACCTGGAAACATCAACAAAAGTTAGTTTAATATGGTGTAGGTCCACCTTTTGTGGCAATTACAGCCTCAATTCTCTGAGGTATGGATTCATACAAGGTATGAATTGTTTCCAAAGGAATTTTAGCCCATTCTTCAGTTAAAACAGCCTCCAGTTCTTTGAGCGACGATGGCGGCGGAAATTGACGTCTAACTTGAATCTCTAAAATCGACCATAAATGCTCAATAATGTTGAGGTCTGGGGATTGTGGGGGCCAGATGAGATGCTCAACTTCATTAGAATGTTCCTCGTGCCATGCTTTAACGATTCTAGCTGTATGAATTGGTGCATTATCATCCTGAAAGATGGCGTTCTCCTCCGGGAACAGTGCTTGAACCATAGGATGCACTTGGTCGCCCAAAATGCCTAAATAATCACGGCTGTTAATTCTTCCATGAAGAGATATCATTGGTCCGGCGGATCTCCACGAAACAGCACCCCTGATCATCACAGAACCTCCGCCATGTTTTACGGTTGGGAGAAGGCAGTCTGGATGGAATGCTTCTTTCGGCTGTCTCCAAACGTACACGCGGCCGGAGGTCAGAAATAGGGTAAACGATGATTCGTCTGAGAATATCACATGTTTCCACGGCTCGAGGGACCAATTCTGGAGGTTTCTTCACCACTCTAACACTCTAAAAGCTTGGAAACATTTGTCATTGAGAGCAGCGGTTTTCGAATTGCAGCTCTTCCGTGGAATCCAGATTTGTTCAGCTTCCGACTAACAGTTTTCATGGAAACTGGGTTCTGTAGGTGTTCATTGAGCTCAGCAGTGATTTTCGGAGCCGTGATCTTGCGATCCTCTCTCACAATTCGCTTTAGAGTCTGACGGTCTCTCTCAGTCAACTTCGACTTTCGGCCTGACCTGTGCTTTGCTGCGGACGTTTTTCCTTCTCTTTCAAACGCAGTCATTACTTTAGAGACAGTACCTCTTGACACGCCAAGCATTCGGGCATTTTCGGTTACACTAGCGCCTGCCATACCAGCACCAACAATTTGGCCTCTTTGAAAATCCGAGAGGTCTGCCATTGGTATCAGGTTCTCATCAATGTTCTTACAATTATGCAAAACAAACAGTTAATTTACATACACATATCACATAACACAAATAATCAACTACAAAACATTACCATATGTCACGGTTTGCATGTTTATAACATGTTCGAAGATGATGATGCAAAAACGTTAGGTTTTTCCATTATTTTGTCCAACCCCTGTATATGTTTATGGCCATAATTTGCATTACTGAGACTTAGCTATTTTCATCCAATTTATTGTTAACCATATTTCCCTCATGAATATATGCATTTCATTGACTGCATTATCAATTACCGTATATACTCGAGTATAAGCCGACCCGAGTATAAGCCGACCCCCCTAATTTTGCCACAAAAAACTGGAAAAACGTACTGACTCGAGTATAAGCCTAGGGTGGAAAATGAGATTATGCCCTATATGCTGCCCATGTATTATGCCCCCATAGATGCTCCATAGATTATGCCCCATAGATTATTCCCCATAGATTATGCCCCATGGATTATTCCCCCATAGATAATGCCCCATAGATTATGCCCCCATAGATAATGCCCCATAGATAATGCCCCATAGATTATGCCCCCATGGATAATGCCCCATAGATTATGCCCCCATAGATTATTCCCCCATAGATAATGCCCCATAGATTATTCCCCCATAGATAATGCCCCATAGATTATACCCCCATAGATAATGCCCCATAGATAATGCCCCATAGATTATGCCCCCATAGATAATGCCCCATAGATTATGCCCCATAGATAATGCCCCATAGATTATTCCCCCATAGATTATGCCCCATAGATTATGCCCCCATAGATGCTCCACAGTATAGGCCTCAATTGCTGCTGCAACCGAAAAAAAAAAAAAAGGTATACTCACCTCTCGTTGCTGGGGGGCCAGGTGCCGGTGTCCTGAGCAGGTGGGGACACCGGCGCGCTATGGGGGACAGGTGCCGGTGTCACCGATCGCTCAGGGCCCAGGCACCAGCGATATTTACCTGTCACCGCTGCTCGCCGCCGTCTTCCGGGTCCTCCAGCAGTCAATGAACAGGCAGAGGGCGCTGCGCACAGTAACTACGTCATCGCGTCCTCTGCCTGATCATAACAGCAAGAGGACCCGAGGACACAGCGGAACGGGGCAGGTAAGTATCGCTTATACTTACCCTTCCGCTGGCGCGTCTCTGCCCTGCTCTTCTCCCACGGTCCCGGCGCCTGTGTTCAGCGGTCACGTGTTACCGCTCATTAAAGTCATGAATATGTGCATATTCATGACTTTAATGAGCGGTAACACTGATGGCTGAATACTGGCGCCGGGACCGTGGGAGAAGTGCAGGGGCTGCAGAGACCGGGCCGGCGGAAGGGTGAGTATACAGGACAGCTGCGCTCCCCCTCCTCCGCCGACCCCCTGGTATATGACTCGAATATAAGCCGAGAGGGGGACTTTCAGCCCTAAAAAATGGGCTGAAAATCTCGGCTTATATTCGAGTATATACGGTATATGTCCCTCATTTATATATGCATGTTGCATTTTTTCGTGCTGAGGATTTTCATGTCCATTATGGGATATATTTGAATTGCAAGCATCTGTCCATTGGCTATACTTTTTGATTACGCAGGTCGAATTTTGAGGTTTTATGCTGCGTTACAGATTTATAATAATTATACTTACTACTCTGTCAGGTGCATATACCCGTGGTTGATTTGTTGCACTATGCACTTTATCTCTTGCAAATAACAATATTTTTGGGTATATATCTCTATGGTATGCACTTGTTGCATTTATCTATTTAGTCTGCTACTTCTTACTGGGTGTGGTTCCTAGGTATCGCCTTTTTTCCTTGCCATATTGTGCACATAATTGTTTTCATGATTTAAAATTTTTTTGTAACAATAAAAATCATATTAGTTTTTCAATTGCTTTTAGTCCATATTTTTTCTTGGATATTTGGTCAATCAATATATGGATGAGCACCATTTATTTAGCCGCTTTTGGGTTAATTATTGGGTGGCAACCCAGTGTTAGCCTTTTTAAATAGGGCAGAAAAAAAGCAAAATAGCAAAAGTTTGCAATAAAAGGTTTATGTGTATTGCCACCCAATAATATTGTCCAACCTTGATACTCAACTCTGCAGTCACTCTATATGAGTGCAGACTTCTGACTCCTGACAGCATATGATGTGCACAGTGAAGGAATTTTCGGGTATTACCCATGTGAGTAAGCCTCGTCATTGCAGATGTGATCAAGCAGTCATCTTCGTGTATGCAATTTGCATATCTGCAGTCCCGCTCTGATTAGATGCATCAGGCTTCTCTAAATGCACTTCTATTGAGAGATGCTGAGCACCTCTGGTCAGCATTTGACCACAATTATGCAAATCGCATACATGTTGTAACATAACTGCTCGGTTACATTGAATGGGCCATGGTTGGATCAGTAATGGGCACAGACCTCAACTTCAACTCAGATATCAGCAATGTGGATTTGGAGTACTTTTATAGGCTAATATTATTAAAAATGAGCTAGTTGGACATTTTGGGGTTGAAGATGGACTTAAAATCAACTCCAAAACCTATTTGTAGGATTTAAAAGACATTTTCTTCAAGAAGTGTTACAGGAAAATGTCTGAATCTTTCAGGAAAACCATGATTGTTTTACAGGACAATGCTCCATTACAAGCAACGTCTCCATTGCTTGGCTAGCCACTAAATGTCTTAAAATGAGAGAAAAATGGCATGTTTCCCTTTCTGACCTGACTTAAAGCCTACTGAGAAATTTTGGGCCCTTATTAAATTCGAGATTTAAGGTAAAATAAAACATTACACCTCTGAACAGTGTCTGAGTGGCTTATGACTGTTATTGAAAAGAAGGGGGGCTATATTGGTCATTTATCATTTTTATTAAAAGTCAAAAATATATTTTTGTACATTTTGAGTTGTTTGGTTATTATTTTCACTTTAACAGTTGAAAATAAACAATTGAAGTGGGAAAATTAACATTTTTCAATTAGTTGTAAAATATTTTTGCACATTAATAGTTGCCCAATAATTATGCCCACATAAATATTCTCCTAAGAAATACAAAACTTCACTTTTACTTTCTTAAATATTCAGATTTTTTTATTTATTAACCCTTTGGATTATCCTAAGGCACTGTAGTTGTTTAATAAAATTAACCCCTTCACCACCTTGGGATTTTCCATTTTAGCAGTTTCAATTTTTGCTCTCCTTCTTTCCAGAGCCATAACTTTTTTATTTATCCATCAGTATGACCGTGTAAGGGCTTATCTTTTTGCGGACAAGTTGTATTTTTGAACAACATACTTTAAATTGGTTTTACCATATAGTGTACTGAAAATTTTTTTTAAGTGTAATGAAATTGCAAAAAATTGCAATTTTTGTTTACCATGTTAGCTAAATGCAAAAACTGACCTACCATTATGATTCTCCAGGTTATTATGAGTTCGTAGATATCAAACATGTATATTTTTTTTATTTAGGTAATAAAAATCCTGAAAAGTTAGTAAAAAAATAGGCGCCATTTTACGAGACCTGTAGCGTCTCCAATTCTTTGGGATCTGGGCCCAATTGAGGGAAAATATTTTGCGTGCCGAGCTGATGTTTCTAATGATACCTTTTGGGCTAAGATACAATCTTTTGATTGTCTGCTTTTGCATTTTATTGCAATGTTACAGCCACCAAAAAAAAAAACAAATTTTGAGGTTTTTATTTTTTTTCTCATTGCGCCATTTACCGATTGGACTAATTGTTTTTATATTTAATAGATTGGGCATTGCTCAACGCAGTAATACCAAATATGTGTATTTTTCAATTTTTTCATTTAATTTTGAATGGAGAAAAACTCTATTTTTTTAAAGTTTTAGATTTTTTTAATTTAATTTAAAAAGTATTGTTTTTTTCACTTTTTACTTGCCTTTATAGTCTCTTTAAGAGACTTGAACCTGCGATCTTCTGATTGCTTTTACTACACATAGCAGGGCTTCAGCCATGCTATGTGTAGCAGAAATGATCATCTGCTATGAACACCGGCCACGGGACAGCACTCATAGCAGATCAGCACTGACTAGCACTGTGGTCTCCTGCAGATCTCCGGTTGTAGTGCCAAGCTATCGACACCCATCGATCATGTGACAGAGGCGTCGATGGGTAGGGATTGTGACGCGCTTCAGAATTTGACAGCAACATTTTTTAGGGTTTGGGAGCATTCAAAAGTCTTGACAAAGATTCTTGGTATCATGTTTAATGGAAAATAAGCTCAGGGTTTTTGAAACTGTAATGAATATGTATACAAACATGATCTAGTTGCTTAATAAATCACCTATGTAGTGCTGATAAATAGTCATGATTGAGCACTAAAATGCTTAAGTACTCATTACTCAAGTAGAGCAAATCGTAATGCTGAGGGTGCTCGACCCGAGTATTATTATTATTAATATTTATTTATATAGCGCCATTGATTCCATGGTGCTGTACATGAGAAGGGGTTACATACAAATTGCAGATATCACTTACAGTAAACAAACTAACAATCACAGCCTGATATAGGGAGAGAGAGGATCCTGCCCTTGCAGGCTTTCATTCTACAGGATGGTGGGGAAGAAGACAGTAGGTTGGGGGGTTGCAGCAGCTCCAGTGATGGTTAGGCGGTAGCTCCAGTAGTGGTGAGGAGGCACGGGGATCATTGCAGGCTGTAGGCTTTCCTGAAGAGATGGGTTTTCAGGTTCAGTCTGAAGGATCCGAGAGTGGTTGATAGTCGGATGTGTTGGGGCAAAGAATTTCAGAGGATGGGGCTATTCGGGAGAAGTCTTGGAGGCGGTTGGGTGAGGAGCAAATAAGTGTGGAGGAGAGAAGGAGGTCTTGGGAGGATCGGAGATTACGTGAGGGAAGATATCAGGAGATTAGTTCAGAGATATATGGAGGAGACAGGTTATAGATGGCCTTGCAGGTCAATATTAGTAATTTGAATTGGATACGCTGAGGAAGTGGGAGCCAGTGAAGAGATTTTCAGAGTGGAGAAGCGGAGGAGTAGCGAGGAGAGAAATGAATTAGTCGAGCAGCCGAGTTAAGGATGGACTGGATAGGTGCATGGTGTTTATGTTTTGGTAGCTGAGGAGAATATGCAAAAACGGCAATACACCAGAGAGGCTAGAACCTATTGGATTGCAGTAACCTGAACTAACCACACAACTAGAGGTAGCCGTGGAGCGTTCCTACGTTGATCCTAGACGCCTCGTCACAGCCTGAGAGATAACTACACCTAAAGGCAGAAAGATGAAAGCAATCTGACCCGGAGCAGATCCCCAAAGAAAATAGGAAGCCCCCAATCATGTAATGGCGGTTAGACAAGAAGAAGCACGGACACAGACAGAAAATAGAATGAGCAAATGCTGGGTCCCAATCTGTCTAGCCAGAAAAGTACAGGAAAGGATACTCACTGCAATCCAAAAAAACCCTTAAAAAATACCAACTCTACTGATTGCAAAACCACCTGAGATCACACGACCTCTACCACCTAAATCAGTTCTCTGGTGTAATAAAACTAAGCCACAGCCACTGAAAAAACAGGAAAAAGCAAATGAACAAACAACAGTGGCTCCAGATAAACTGAGAGGAGCACAAGCCCCAGTGAGGGGACGTGGCTGACCTCCACAGTAGTGCAGGGAACAATGCAAAAAGCAAGCACAAAAATAAAAGCAGAAAATATCTTATCTGATAGCAGAAGATGCAGGCAAGACTCAGCAAGCTTCCAAATGAACCAGGAACCACAATTGAGACAAGAACAATTGATCACCGGCAACCATCAAGGGAGGGAACCTCCCTTATATCAGACCAGTCCGTGATCCCAGATTGCCACTCATCGCTGAAAGGCTCAGTACTGTCTGTAACCACCAGAGGGAGCCTCTGCTCAGAAACCATCTCTAGCACATTCATAACAGCGAGGGTGTTAGCAGGGAGGTCACAGAAAAGGATGTTGTAGTAGTCGAGACGGGAGATGATGAGGGCATGCACAAGCATTTTAGTAGAGTGAGGGTTGAGGAAGGGACGGATTCTGGAAACATTTTTGAGCTGGAGGTGGCAGGAGGTGGAGAGAGCTTGGATATGCGGTTTGAAGTACAGGGCAGAGTCAAAGGTTACTCCGAGGCAGCGGACCTCCGGTATGGGGAAAGCATGATGTCATCATTTGTTATAGATAGGTCAGGTAAGGAAGATCTTTGAGTAGAGATAAGCGACTTTGCCTTTTTAGGGTCGAATCGGGTTTCATGAAACCCGACTTTCTCAAAAGTCGACTCGAACTAAATCGGCCGACTATGGGGAAAAGTCGGAGGTCCGACTGAAACACGAAACCCAATAAAAGTCAATGGGGAAGCAAAGTCGGCAGGGAGTGGAGGACAGTAAACACACCTACAGTGCCCATTTCAATGCCAACGACATCAATTCTTATTACTTAAGCTTGGCAATCTTAATTTACTTGATAATAATAGTTACGCATTGAAAACTGAGGGTTATTTGCCTAAAGTTGTGGGGGGGTAGGGCTGGCTCCAGGTTTTCGTGGGCACCGGGCGAAAGAGTGTCAGTGGGCCCCTTTAACACATACCACAATTCATGATGCTCCAATACCGCAGAGAAATATAGGTATAGTACAATGATAAATACTTCACTTCTTACATTACATGGCTGATATCTATTTTAAATTCTACAATAGCTCAAAAAACGGACAGTATATTCCTCCATACAGTATTATGGCCACCACATAGTGCGCCATACAGAATAATGAGCCCCATATATTGCTCCATACAGAATAATTGGTCCCATATAATGTTCCATACAGTATATGATGAGCTCCACATAATGCTACCGTATATGATGGTCCCCATATTATGTGCCATACAGTATAAGACGGTCCACATAGAGTATAATGAGCTCCTCAAATTGCTACATACATTATAATGAGTCGCATATAAAGCTCCATTCAGTATATGATGGGGCCGCATATATTGCTCCATACAGAATGGGCTCCATATAATGCTCCATACAGAATAGGCTCCATATGTGCTCCATATGATGCTCCATACCCTATATGATGCCTCATAAATAATGAACCCCATATGATGCTCCAGGATATGATGGGCCCAATGGATGATGCTCCAGTGTATGATGGGCCAATATAATGCTCCATATATAATAGGCCCCATATGATGATCCAGTATATGATAGGCCCCATGGATGATGCTCCAATGTATGATGGGCCTATATAATGCTCCATATATAATGAACCCCATTTATAATGCTCCAGTGTATAATATGCCCTGTATATGCTGCTCCAGTGTGTGATGGGCCCCATTTATAATGCTTCAGTGTATGATGGGCCCCATGGATGATGCTCCAGTGCATGATGGGCCTATATAATGCTCCATATATAGTAGGACCCAAATGTAGCTCCAGTATATGATGGGTCCCATGGATGATGCTCCAGTGTATGATGGGCCAATATAATGCTCCATATATAATGAGCCACATTTATAATGTTCCAGTGTATCATGGGCCCTGCATATGCTGCTCCAGTGTCTGATGGGCCCCATTTATAATGCTCCAGTGTATGATGGGCCCCATGGATGATGCTCCAGTGTATGATGGGCCTATATAATGATCCATATATAATGGGCCCCATATGATGCTGCAGTATATGATGGGCCCCATGGATGATGCTCCAGTGTATGATGGGCCTATATAATGCTCCATATATAATGGGCCCCATATGATGCTGCAGTATATGATGGGCCCCATATATGATGCCTCAGCGTATGATGGGCCTATATAATGCTCCATATATAATGGGCCCCATTTGATGCTCCAGTATATGATGGCCCCATGGATGATGCTCCAGTGTATGATGGGCCTATGCACTGTGTGCAGAATTATTAGGCAAATGAGTATTTAGATCACATCATCCTTTTTATACATGTTGTCCTACTCCAAGCTGTAGGCTTGAAAGCCAACTGCCAGTTATGTAAATCAGGTGATTTGCATCTCTGTAATGAGGAGGGGTGTGGTGTAATTACATCTATTCCCTATATAAGGTGTGCTTAATTCTTAGGCAACTTCCTTTCCTTTGGCAAAATGGGTCAGAACAGAGATTTGACGGACTCTGAAAAGTCAAAAATTGTGAGATGTCCTGCAGAGGGATGCAGCAGTCTTGAAATTGCCAAATTTTTGAAGCGTGATCACTGAACATTCAAGCGTTTCAAGGCAAATACCAACAGGGTCACAATAATCGTGTTGATAAAAAAAGGCTCAAAATAACTGCCCATGAATTGAGGAATATCAAGCGTGAAGCTGCCAAGATGCCATTTGGCACCAGTTTTGCCATATTTCAGAGCTGCAACGTTACAGGAGTATCAAAAAGCACAAGGTGTGCCATACTCAGGGACATGGCCAAGGTACGGAAGGCTGAAAAACGACCACCTTTAAACAAGAAACATAAGATAAAACGTCAAGACTGGGACAAGAAATATGTTAAGACTGATTTTTCTAAGGTTTTATGGACTGATTAAATGAGAGTGACTCTTGATGGGCCAGATGGATGGGCCCAAGGCTGGATCAGTAAAGGGCAGAGAGCTCCACTCCAAATCAGACGCCAGCAAGGTGGAGGTGGGGTACTGGTATGGGCTGGTACCATCAAAGATGAACTTGTGGAACCTTTTCGGGTTGAGGATGGAGTGAAGCTCAACTCCCAGACCTACTGCCAGTTTCTGGAAGACACCTTCTTCAAGCAGTGGTACAGGAAGAAGTCGGGATCGTTCAAGAAAAATATGATTTTCATGCTCCATCACATGCATCCAAATACTCCACAGCGTGGCTGCCCAGTAAAGGTCAAAAAGGAGAAAAAATAATGACATGGCCCCCTTGTTCACCTGATCTGAACCCCATAGAGAACCTGTGGTCCCTCATAAAATGTGAGATCTACAGGGAGGGAAAGGATTACACCTCTCGGAACAGTGTCTGGGAGGCTGTGGTGGCTGCTGCACGCAATGTTGATCGTAAACAGATCAAGCAACTGACAGAATCTATGGATGGAAGGCTTTTGAGTGTCATCGTAAAGAAAGGTGGCTATGTTGGTCGCTGTTTTCTTTTGTGTTTTTTTGGAATGTCAGAAATGTTTATTTCTAAATTTTGTGTTGTTATATTGGTTTACCTTGTGAAAATAAACAAGTGAGATGGTTATATATTTGGTTTTTATTAAGTTGCCTAATAATTCTGCACAGTAATAGTTACCTGCACAAACAGATATCCTCCTAAGATAGCCAAATCTAAAAAAAAAACCACTACAACTTTCAAAAATATTAAGCTTTGATATTTATGACTCTTTTGGGTTGATTGAGAACATAGTTATTGTTCAATAATAAAAAGAATCCTCTCAAATACAACTTGCCTAATAATTATGCAAACAGTGTATAATGCTCCATATTTAAGGTGCCTCATTTTTAATGCTCCAGTGTATGATGTGCCTATATAATGCTCCATATATAATGGGCCCCATATGATGCTCCAGTATATGATGGGCCCCATGGATGATGCTCCAGTGTATAATGGGCCCCGTATATGATGCTCCAGTGTATGATGGGCTCCATTTATAATGCTCCAGTGTATAATGGGCACTGCATATGATGCTCCAGTGTATGATGGGCCCCATGCATGATGCTCCAGTGTATGATGGGCCTACATAATGCTCCATATATAATGTGCCCCATTTATAATGCTCCAGTGTATAATGGGCCCTATCTATGATGTTCAAGTGTATGATGGACCCCATATATAATTCTCCAGTGTATAATGCTCCCCATATATTGCTCCAAACATTAAAAAAATTAAATACCTCTCCTTGCTGGGCACTGCTCTACTCTGGACTCCTCACCGTCGCCATCTTCCAGCTCTCTGCACTTGGACTGTTCAGGCAGAGGGTGTACAGACGTGACGTCATCGCGCTCTCTGACCTGAATGTCACTGTCGGAAGATGTCACAGCGATGGAGCAGGAAGAGGTAAGTATTGCAAGTGCTGGGGCCCTGAGCAAGCAGGGGGGGCCCACTCGTGGGCGCCAGGGCCGCTCATAGTACGACGGTGTGTCTGACGGCGAGTGGGCCCCCCACCGTCAGAGACACTTTTGCATACTAAGAGGGGCCCTGTGCCAGTACCGTCGCCCATGAGTGGGCCCCTCACTTGCTCAGGGCATCAGCACTTGCCCGGGTGCACCAGGTGCTGACGCCAACCCTGTGGGGGGGTACAGCCCAAATAGGGAGGTGGAAAAACTGGCATATGTTGAGGTGTAGGCTGGACGTTTAGCAGCTGCAAATGGAGGAATTGGAGAAGTCGGAGGAAGAGGAGGACAAAGCGAGCCATTTTTCATGCAACCTATGTGTTATCAGGGGAAGGTGGTACAAAATACTTTGAAACCCAGGCATGGTTCATTTTTATGAAGGTGAGATCACAAACATTTTGGGTCGACAGCCGGGTCCTTCTTTCTGTCAGGATTGATCCAGCTGCACTGAAGACTCTTTCTGATAGCACACTACCAGCAGGGCAATTAGCTCCTGTAAAGCATATTGTGCCAATTCAGGCCAGGTGTCCAGTTTACAGGCCCAGTAGTCAAAGGGGAATGAACTGTGAGGGAGAACATTGATAGGGGAGGAGCCTAACCATAACTGACAACTGCTGTCTCCTGTCTGTTGCAATCGATTCAGTATTACCAGTCGTGTGAGCGTTACTCGAGAAATCAGTCCACAACATGGTCATGAAACCAATGTCTCCAACGCCACTTCGGCTGTGTGCACCACGAACACCTCTTCCGTTTGTCCCAGTACGGCTCGTGGTAGAACCTGCACTGCTGCTGTGTGCTGGGAATGCCTCTAACAAACGGCTTACCAGAGTTGCTTGTTTGTTCGCCAATATTATCTCTAGCTTCTCTTGTGGCATGATGTTCTGTAATTTGCCTTTATAATGTGAATCGAGGATGCTGGCCAACCAGTAGTTGTCATCCTTCATCATTTTGGCAATGCGGGGGTCCTTTTTAAGGATCCGCAAGAATAATCACACATGTGGGCCAATGTTCCAGGTGTCAATGATGCACTGACAGTGGTGAGTGGAGGACCACTTTTGCCAAATCCACATCCCTCCAGTCACGCACTAACCCTGTACCTGACCTTGGCAAGCCAAGATTTTCTCTTGCCCCCTGAAATGCATCCTCCTCCCCAAAATAATCATCCCCTCGTCCTCCTCCTCCTCTTCCTCTTCTTCCTCCACCTCGTCCAGGACAGTTCTCTGAGCAGACAATGCCTGACTGCCATCAATGCTTCCCTCCTCCTCTTCCTCCTCCGCTGCAGACGCCTGATCCTTAATGTGCATCAAAGTTTGCATGAGCAGATGAATAAGTGGGATGCTCATGCTTATGATGGCGTCGTCTGCGCTTACCAGCCGTGTGCATTCCTCAAAACACTGAAGGACTTTACAGAGGTCTTTCAGCTTTGAACACTGTATACCCGACAAATTAATGTCTGCCCTCAAACTGCCTGTCCTTGGATCCTCCCACAAATGCATTACAGCCTGCCTCTGTTTGCACAGCCTCTGAACCATGTGCATGGTGGAGTTCCACCTTGTTGCAACGTCTATGATTAGGCTGTGCTTGGGGAGGTGGAACGATCTCTGCAGCTTCTGCATATGACTGGAGTCTACGGGCGAGCGACGGATGAGCGAGCACAGTCTTCGCACCTTATGGAGCAGGGCTGTTAACTCCGGATAATTATTTAGGAGGCACTGCACCACCAGGTTCAAGGTGTGAGCCAGGCAAGGAATGTGTTTGAGTTTTGCCAGGGCTATGGCCACCACAAAATTACGGCCGTTATCACTGACCAGTTTGCCTGGTGCAAGATGTAAACTGCCCAGCCATGACTCAGTTTCTCGCTGCAAGTAGTCGGCAAGTACCTCCGCGGTGTGTCTGTTGTCTCCCAAAGACATCATCTTTAAAACAGCCTGCTGACGCTTACCACTAGCTGTTCGATAGTGGGAAACCTCGTGTGTATAGATGAGCGACTTTGCCTTTTTTAGGGTCAAGTCGGGTTTCATGAATCCCGACGTTTTCAAAAGTCGGGTCGAACAAATCGGCTGACTATCGGAAAAAGTCGGGGGTCCGACTGAAACACGAAACCCAATGCAAGTCAATGGGTAAGCAAAGCCGCCATGGAGTGAAGGACAGTAAACACACCTACTATGCCCATTTCAATGCCAACAACATAAATTCTTATTACTTAAGCTTGGCAACCTTAATTAACTTGATAACAATAGTTACACATTGAAAACTGGGGGTTATTTGGCTAAACTTGTAGGGGCGGGTAGGGCTCGCTCCCGGTTTTCGTGTGCCCCGGGCCAAAGAGTGTCAGTGGGCCCATTTAACACATACCACAATTCATCATGCTCCGATACGGCACAGAAATATAGGTATAGTACAATGAAAAATAATTCACTTCTTATATGACATGACTGATATCTATGTTAAAATCTACAATAGCTCAAAAAACGCACAGTATATTCCTTCATACAGTATTATGTCCACCACAAAGTGCGCCAAACAGATTAATGAGCCCCATATATTGCTCCATACAGAATGAGCTCCATATAATGCTCCATACAGAATAGGCCCCATATGTGCCCCATATGATGCTCCATACCCAATATGATGCCCCATAAATAATGAACCCATATGAGTCTCCAGTATATGATGGGCCCCATGGATGATGCTCCAGTGTCTAATGGGCCAAAATAATGCTCCATATATAATGAGCCCCATTTATAATGCTCCATTGTATAATGGTCCCGTAAATGCTGCTCCAGTGTCTGTATTCCCCCTTTTAGAATGCTCCAGCATATGATGGGCCAAAAGGATGCTGCTGCAGTCTCTGATCTGCCTCATTTAGAATGATCCAGTATATGATGGGCCCCATCTATGGTTGATGCACCATTGTCTTATGGGCCAAAATAATGCTCCTTAATTTATAATGGGCCCCATTTATAATGATCCATTGTATAAAGGTCCCTGTAAATGCTGCTCTAGTCTCTGTTTTATCCCTTATAGAATGCTCCAGTATAAGTTGGGCCCCATGGATGATGCTCCACTGTATGATGGGCCAATATAATGCTCAATATATAATGTGCCCCATTATTAATTATCCATTGTATAATGGTCCCCGTAAATGCTGCTCCAGTGTCTGATCTGCCCCATTTTGAATGCTCCAGTATCTGATGGGCCCCATGGATGATGCTCCAGTGTCTTATGGGCCAAAATAATGCTCCATACATAATGGTCCCCATTTATAATGATCCAGTGTATAATGGTCCCTGTAAATGCTGCTACAGTGTCTGTTTTCCCCCTTTTAGAATGCTCCAGCATATGATGGGCCCCAAGGATGCTGCTGCAGTGTATGATCTGCCTCATTTAGAATGAACCAGTATATGATGGGCCCCATGGATGATGCTCCAGTGTTTTATGGGCCAAAATAATGCTCCATACATAATGGTCCCCATTTATAATGATCCAGTGTATAATGGTCCCTGTAAATGCTGCTACAGTGTCTGTTTTCCCCCTTTTAGAATGCTCCAGCATATGATGGGCCCCAAGGATGCTGCTGCAGTGTATGATCTGCCTCATTTAGAATGAACCAGTATATGATGGGCCCCATGGATGCTGCTCCAGTGTCTTATGGGCCAAAATAATGCTCCATATATAATGGGCCCCATTTATAATGATCCAGTGTATAATGTTCCCCGTAAATGCTGCTCCAGTGTCTGTTTTCCCCCTTTTAGAATGCTCCATTATATGTTGGGCCCCATGGATGATGCTCCAGTGTATGATGTGCCAATATAATGCTCCATATATAATTGGCCCCATTATTAATTATCCATTGTATAATGGTCCCCGTAAATGCTGCTCCAGTGTCTGATCTGCCCCATTTTGAATTCTCCAGTATTTGATGGGCCCCATGGATGATGCTCCAGTGTCTTACGGGCCAAAATAATGCTCCATATATAATGGTCCCCATTTATAATGATCCAGTGTGTAATGGTCCCCGTAAATGCTGCTACAGTGTGTGTTTTCACCTTTTTAGAATGGTCCAGTATATGTTTGGCCCCATACATGCTGTTCCAGTGTCTGATCTGCCCCATTTAGCATGCTCCAGTATATGATGGGCCCCATGGATGCTGCTCCAGTATCTTATGGGCCAAAATAATGCTACATATATAATGGGCCCCATTTATAATGATCCAGTGTATAATGGTCCCCATAAATGCTGCTCCAGTATCTGTTTTACCCCTATTAGAATGCTCCAGTATATGTTGGGCCCCATGCATGCAGCTCCAGTGTCTGATCTGCCCCATTTAGAATGCTCCAGTATATGATGGGCCCCATGGATGATGCTCCAGTGTTTTATGGGCCAAAATAATACACCATATATAATGGGCCCCATTCACTATGTAACAAATTTTTATTTATTTTTTTGTTCCTGGGTCCAAAGTGTGTTTTCCTAACCCGTTATGCCTAAAACAAATAGAAAATAGTTGTTGTTCCACAAAAACTTTGCTTTTGTGATCAGGACAATGAAATTTTAAATATGTCTGTTTTTGGGAAAATTCTCGATTCTTATTCAATATGAAGTAGTCTTCTAGATTATTGTTTAACTGCTAGAATTGTGCAGAAGTTTCTACAATTTTCCAGAATTATCTGGAAGCGTCTAGAAACTTTTAGAACTTTCTAGAACGTTCTCGGACTGTTCAATAGTAGTCATGCAAGTATGAAAGCACAGGTGACTCGATCCAACATTTCGGTTTATGTTATTGCTGAGTAAGAGAATAACGAATCATAGTTAAAGAGCAATTTGTTTAAGATGGCATTAAGATGTTGTTTGCGCCCAGAAGACACATTTTGCAACGTGTGTGGACAATTTCTAAAGACGAGTGAGAAAGTATTCAGTGAAAGCATGTCGTATGATGTGCGAGGCCTACAAGGCATATTTCGGCATGCCTGTCAGGGATCAAAACAAGTCCTGGGCACCTCATTTCACATGCGAATATTGCAAGAAAACTCTTGACGGTAAGGTGAATAATTGCTGCTCGTTTACATGG
This sequence comes from Oophaga sylvatica, assembly GCA_033576555.1. Classification (NCBI taxonomy): domain Eukaryota; kingdom Metazoa; phylum Chordata; class Amphibia; order Anura; family Dendrobatidae; genus Oophaga; species Oophaga sylvatica. The sequence continues at coordinate 323,482,678 of JARQOD010000005.1, read as the reverse complement.
CAGTGCTTTATTTTGTAGAATTTCAATGATTTAGATCGAGTACAGTTTAACCCCTTACTGCCCTCGGACGGAATAGTACGTCCGTAGTCAGTATCCCCCCGATTTGATGAGGGCTCCGGCAGTGAGCCCGCATCAAAGCCGTGACATGTCAGCTGTTTTAAACAGCTGACATATGCCCGCAATAGGCACGAGTGGAATCGCGATCCACTCGCGCCTATTAAGTAGGTAAATGCCGCTGTTAAACACTGACAGCGGCATTTAACAAGTTCTTCCGGCCGAAAATACGCACACCGCTGACCCCCGTCATGTGATCGGGGGTCATCGGTGCATCGGCATAACAATCAGAGGTCTCCCTCTATGGCTGTTATGCCGGATTGCTATGAGCACAACCCTGTTGTCTGCGCTCATAGCAATGCAGTAATTCTGCTACATAAAGGTGATCTGAGCATCACCTCTATGTAGCAGAGGCGATCGAGCTATGGCATCTTCTAGACTCCCATGGGGACTATTGAAGCATACTAAAAGTAAAAACAAATGTTTTAAAAAAAAAAAAGTTCAAATCACCCCATTTTCGCCCCATTCAAAATAAAACAATGAAAAAAATCAAACATACACATATTTGATATCACCGCGTTCAGAATCGGCTGATCTATCAATAAAAAAAAGGATTAACCTAATTGCTAAACGGCGTTGCGACAAAAAAAGTCAAAACGCCAGAATTACCTTTTTTGGTCGCTGCGACATTGCATTAAAATGCAATAATGGGCAATCAAAAGAACGTATCTGCACAAAAGTCGTGTCATTAAAAACGTCAGCTGGGCACGGAAAAAATAAGTTCTCACCTAACCGGAGATCACGCAATTTTTTTTAGCAAACTTAGATAAAGGAGAACCTAGACATGTTTGGTGTCTATGAACTTATAATTGCAGAGAAAATATATCGTAGCACTACTGTGGGGGTGCACAGGTAGGGGTCCAACCCAATATACTATAAAGAAGAAAACCTGGCACTCAACTTAATGATGAACAAAATTTTCAATTTTATTTGCAGTCAGGGTACGAACATAGGAGACGTTTTGGTCCAAACTTAGACCTTCATCAATCTGACGGCAATGTAAAAATAAATAAAATTTGAGAAACAAAATTAAATAGAAACTATAGGACAATCTTATATATGAGAATATATACATACTAGATAGAGACCTCATAAGAATATTGATTAATAAATCAAAGTGAGGATAAGATAATGGTTTGAAAATAATTTAAAAATAATTTGAAAAGAATGGTTCCAGAGACCTACCGACTGCTTGTTGTAATATATTCTGTGGAAGGATATTCTGTAGGCACTCAGATTTATTTGTCTAGAGTTAGAATATTAAGATAAGTATATATCGTAACACCTAGGTTCCTTAGGTAAAGTTGCTATAGGTTAAGGGTCAATGATAGATTACCTTAGAAGGAAAAAGACATGTAGTGGTGCCTTCTCTTATACATACGGTAGAGAATCTGTGGTAAAAATACCATATTAATGTGCCATAAAAATGTGGGCAAAATGTGCATATAGAGTTATACCTGTATATTCTCAGTGGGAAAGTCAGGTCCAATAAGGCTCCTAATTGTGTATACATTTATTCTGTAAGGTATAAGGTATGGTTTGAGTATTCCAGTAATAAAAAAGTAGTATCCCATGTAAGAAAAAAGTGCATATAGAGTTATACCTGTATTCTCAGTGGAAAGATCAGGTCCAATAAGGCTCCTAATTGTGTATATAAATATATCTGTAAGGTATAAGGTATGTTTGAGTATTCCAGTAATAGAAAATGCAGTTTCCTATAATGTAGTGGAAAAATGCCATATGGAGTTGTGACTTCCGGATTATATTACAAAGGTTTCTAGTGGGTAGATAATAGAATTAAGGTGACCTGTGGTAAGAATCGTCCCATGAACTTTACAAAGTGCCCATATATAAAGATTACTTACTACGGCCTGTGGTAAGAATCTAACATGAAGATAACAATTGCCCATATATATATATATATATGTGAGGATTACTTACTATGGCCTCTGGTAAGGGTAAGTCCTTAGAATTTACAAAGTGCCCATATAAGAAGATTACTTACTCTGGATAGCGTTCCTCTCTCCCATGCTGATGCGGTATCCGCCGCTTGTCAGCTGGGAGGAGGACGCACTTCCGGCTTTAAGAAGGCAATGGGCGGGACTAACTGAGTGACGCGTCATCAGGAAATGATGCGTGCGGTTCACTCTAAGTTTTGTTTGCGTTCCACTTTTAGACACATGACCGGTTTAAGCCGAAAAGGGGGAAAGGCTTTGGAATAGCAGCGCATCATGTAGGATTAGTATGTGTAATCAGGTCCTACTGTATATATAATGTTGTGCAAACGGCAACTTTGTAAGTAGTATGTGATATATTATATATTACCACTGGTAGCGGTCAGTTTTAGGAAAATTAAAGAGACCCACACATTAATGATACCTATTGAAAAATAATAAAGTGTGAGTTTAGGGGAGATATATAGGTTGTCAAACCTAGGATAAGAAAGCTATAACCAATAAAATTGCAATCAATGTTTTTTTATTTTTTGTATGATATATACATCAATCATAAGGAACCACCTATAACACATGGATAAATTTGACCTAGTGCAGTCGGGTAGGAGGATCCAGGGTAGGGTTCCATTTATTTCAATATAATCGGCTCTGGAATATATAGAGAAAAGGAAATTTTAGGATGCATCCTTCATAAGTATATAGTATATATCAATCCATACATATATGGTGTATATCATTTGAAGAGGGAGTCAGAATCTTAGATATATCACATCATAAAGCATGTCAAAAACATCAGATGTAGATTTGTAGACATTTCTTACAGACAATAAATGGTTGGTAGATATATGTAATATAGGTAAAAATAAAATGTCCAGAGTAAATATCAATGGGTAGATAAGAAGACATTCCTAATCGCCATGAGTGTCGGTCCGGTAATCAAAACTAGATAGTGTCTAGAATGACAATATACTCATTAGATGAAGGATAGAAGGTCATAATCCCTGTTAAGACCCTTTGGTGATAAGGTTTGGAGTTCATGTATCCAATACGCCTCCCTTTCTTCAGGAGGCGTATCCTGTCACCGCCCCGTCTCGGTATGGGCACATGTTCAATGACCTGAAATTTCAATTGTGAAATCTGGTGACCCACTGTGATGAAATGATATGGTATTGGAAGTAACAGATTTTTACATCTGATCGTGGATTTGTGCTTCGAGATACGGTCTTTTATGGCTTGTGTGGTTTCCCCAATGTAGAGGAGGCCACATGGGCACTTAATCAGATAGACAACATATGTGGAATTGCAGGTGGAATAACATTTTATGTTGTATCTTTTACCAGAATGGGGATGATGTATAATGCTCCCCTTTAGGACATTATGACATTGGGTACACTGGAAACATGGGAAAGTACCCATTTTGGGGTTTGATAGAAATCTTTGAGTATGTAATTGAGTGCTACCACCAATATCTGCCCTGATTAGATAATCACGAAGGTTGGGGGCCCTTTTATAACATGGTAAAAAAGGATTCTTGAATTCAGGCACCTCTGGATGTGCTCTGCTGAGTGAACCCCAATGGCAGTTTGATAGTATTATGTAAAATATACGCAAATGGATGATAGGTGTGAATAAAGGGGATTCTTTCCCTAACTGAAGATCTAGTATATGCCACTGGTTCCACTGCTTCCGTAAGGAGTTGCGGGGGGTATCCTCGCTCTAAGAATTTATTGTGCATTTCATTTAAACGATGGGTACGATTATCTTGGTCTGATACAATCCTTTGGACTCGTTTAAATTGAGATCGGGGTATTGATTTTTTCACTGCTGGCGGATGTAAACTGCTATAGTGCAATAAGCTATTGCGATCCGTCGGTTTTGTAAATAGGTCTGTGTGTAGGTTACCATGCTGATCCTTAAAAATCGTAGTGTCAAGGAAGTCAACATTCTCCTGACTTGCTGTCATGGTAAATGTTAGACCTGACCATGCCATGTTCAAATTTTCAAAGAATTGCTTAAGGAAAATTTTGGTCCTTCCCAGATGCAAAAAATATCATCAATGAATCTTTTCCATAAGCGACCATGTGTGGAGAAGAGGGGATTTGTGTACACGACCTCTTCTTCGAATTTTGCCATATAGCAGATCGCATAGGGTGGAGCCACGTTGGATCCCATGGCTGTCCCTTTAATCTGCATATAGAAAGTATCCTCAAATAAGAAAAAATTCCTGGTGAGTACTAATGTTAGAAGTTCTAAGCAAAATTGTATGGAATCACTGTGCATCTGGGATGACTCAAGTAATTGTCTGGTACAGGAAATGCCCTTTGTATGTGGGATTGACGTATATAAGTCTTTTACATCTAGGGTAACAAGAAAGACCGATTCTGATAGAGGACCGACGGTATTAAGTTGTCTCAAGAAATCACTGGTATCAAGAATGAAGGAGGGTATCTCCCGAATCAATGGAGTAAGAATTTTTTCCAGAAATATTGACAACGGTGAGAGGATGGATTCAGTCGAGGCAACAATTGGTCTGCCCGGGGGATTATCCAGGTTTTTATGTATCTTGGGTAGAGTATAGAATACGGGTATAATCGGATTATTTTTGGTAAGAAATTCCTTAGTTTTGGAATCTATTATACCCAAGTTTGAATAGGTGGTTAAAATGACCTCTATTTGATTCCTGATTTCCCGAGTGGGGTCGTTGGTAAGTTTGGTATATATCATGTGGTCATTTAATTGACGATAAATTTCTCGTTGATAGTCTGACTTATTCATAACTACTATTGATCCCCCCTTGTCGGCAGGTTTCAGAATAATAGTTTTATCCTCCCGAAGGGACCGTAACGCTTGTTGGTCAGTAGGGCTAAGGTTGGGATTGTAGTGTAACCTCCCATTTTCCATATCATATCTAAGTTTCTTAGAGGCTGTATCCACAAATTCAATAAAGGCCTCTAAGGCATGTGATCCTCGTGGGGGAGTGTAGGTACTCTTATTACGGAGGCCTAGTTTGGTAATTGAAAGAGATCGCGGATCCCTGGGTGGATCTGGTATATCATATGGATGGTTTGCAAAATGAACCCTCAATCGTAAGCTACGGAAGAATCTTTGTAATTCCATGTCTAGGTTAAATGTATTTAACTGATATGCAGGACAAAATGATAAACCCCTCTGGAGTACGTGATGTTCTGCTGTACTTAAAGTCCGTGATGAGATATTTACGACCAATGGGCAGGTACCTGTGAACGGGTAACCCTCTGGTCTATATCCCTTCTTCCGTTGTCCTCTCCGTATCCTCTTCCTCTTCTGCGTCTGGTTCGCTGACCTAAAAAATGACTTGGTCCTGGTCGGGTGTCCCTCCGTTCTGATTCAGATCCAGATGTAGATAAGTCCGTGGATGATCTGTAATTAGATCTAGTGAAGGGTGGACGAAAGTTATTGGTGAACTGCCAGCGATAGATGCGACCCTGTTCGTAATCGTCCGCGTCCCGCTGAAACTTAATACGTTTCCTGTGTTCAGTGTCCTTTCTATGTTGATCAGTTACTGTTTTGATTTTGGCCTTTAGTGTGGCCAATTCTTCAGGGGTCCCCACTGAAGTAAGTTGAGACTCGATGTTCGTAATCTCTTCTTTTGTTTTTGCGATGGCTATTTGTAAGTGTTCGATTGTCAAAGTCATTAAATCAAATGAGCATTTATTTAATATCTGCTCAAATTTAAGGCAAAAGTCAGTGGAGTCCCGAAATAAAGTCGATTGTAATGGTACCCTTAGGCCTCTAGGTATCCTCTTCAATCGTAGATACTCAGAGAGTGTAGCGTAGTGTAGCTCGTAGTTAATTTGATGTCGGAGTTCTTTCTCCAGGTCCCTTCCCCTGGTTTCCCTAGGAGGAACTTTTAAGAAATCACTAGAAAGGTTTAGTTTCGATAATATATTAGTGGTCTCTTCAGTGCTGTAGGAGAAGATGCCGGTAGACATAGTTTACAGTGTGCATACGGAGGAAATAAGTGCAGAGAAAATATATCGTAGCACTACTGTGGGGGGTGCACAGGTAGGGGTCCAACCCAATATACTATAAAGAAGAAAACCTGGCACTCAACTTAATGATGAACAAAATTTTCAATTTTATTTGCAGTCAGGGTACGAACATAGGAGACGTTTCGGTCCAAACTTAGACCTTCTTCAATCTAACGGCAATGTAAAAATAAATAAAATTTGAGAACCAAAATTAAATAGAAACTATAGGACAATCTTATATATGAGAATATACATACTAGATAGAGACCTCATAAGAATATTGATTAATAAATCAAAGTGAGGATAAGATAATGGTTTGAAAATAATTTAAAAATAATTTGAAAAGAATGGTTCCAGAGACCTACCCGACTGCTTGTAGTAATATATTCTGTGGAAGGATATTCTGTAGGCACTCAGATTTATTTGTCTAGAGTTAGAATATTAAGATAAGTATATATCGTAACACCTAGGTTCCTTAGGTAAAGTTGCTATAGGTTAAGGGTCAATGATAGATTACCTTAGAAGGAAAAAGACATGTAGTGGTGCCTTCTCTTATACATACGGTAGAGAATCTGTGGTAAAAATACCATATTAATGTGCCATAAAAATGTGGGCAAAATGTGCATATAGAGTTATACCTGTATATTCTCAGTGGGAAAGTCAGGTCCAATAAGGCTCCTAATTGTGTATACATTTATTCTGTAAGGTATAAGGTATGGTTTGAGTATTCCAGTAATAAAAAAGTAATATCCCATGTAAGCAAAAAGTGCATATAGAATTATACCTGTATTCTCAGTGGAAAGATCAGGTCCAATAAGGCTCCTAATTGTGTATATAAATATATCTGTAAGGTATAAGGTATGGTTTGAGTATTCCAGTAATAGAAAATGCAGTTTCCTATAATGTAGTGGAAAAATCCCATATGGAGTTGTGACTTCCGGATTATATTACAAAGGTTTCTAGTGGGTAGATAATAGAATTAAGGTGACCTGTGGTAAGAATCGTCCCATGAACTTTACAAAGTGCCCATATATAAAGATTACTTACTACGGCCTGTGGTAAGAATCTAACATGAAGATAACAATCTGCCCATATATATATGTGAGGATTACTTACTATGGCCTGTGGTAAGGGTAAGTCCATAGAATTTACAATACCATATCATTTCATCACAGTGGGTCACCAGATTTCACAATTGAAATTTCAGGTCATTGAACATGTGCCCATACCGAGACGGGGCGGTGACAGGATACGCCTCCTGAAGAAACGGGAGGCGTATTGGATACATGAACTCCAAACCTTATCACCAAAGGGTCTTAACAGGGATTATGACCTTCTATCCTTCATCTAATGAGTATATTGTCATTCTAGACACTATCTAGTTTTGATTACCGGACCGACACTCATGGCGATTTGGAATGTCTTCTTATCTACCCATTGATATTTACTCTGGACATTTTATTTTTACCTATATTACATATATCTACCAACCATTTATTGTCTGTAAGAAATGTCTACAAATCTACATCTGATGTTTTTGACATGCTTTATGATGTGATATATCTAAGATTCTGACTCCCTCTTCAAATGATATACACCATATATGTATGGATTGATATATACTATATACTTATGAAGGATGCATCCTAAAATTTCCTTTTCTCTATATATTCCAGAGCCGATTATATTGAAATAAATGGAACCCTACCCTGGATCCTCCTACCCGACTGCACTAGGTCAAATTTATCCATGTGTTATAGGTGGTTCCTTATGATTGATGTATATATCATCACAAAAAATAAAAAAACATTGATTGCAATTTTATTGGTTATAGCTTTCTTATCCTAGGTTTGACAACCTATATATCTCCCCTAAACTCACACTTTATTATTTTTCAATAGGTATCATTAATGTGTGGGTCTCTTTAATTTTCCTAAAACTGACCGCTACCAGTGGTAATATATAATATATCACATACTACTTACAAAGTTGCCGTTTGCACAACATTATATATACAGTAGGACCTGATTACACATACTAATCCTACATGATGCGCTGCTATTCCAAAGCCTTTCCCCCTTCTCGGCTTAAACCGGTCATGTGTCTAAAAGTGGAACGCAAACAAAACTTAGAGTGAACCGCACGCATCATTTCCTGATGACGCGTCACTCCAGTTAATCCCGCCCATTGCCTTCTTAAAGCCGGAAGTGCGTCCTCCTCCCAGCTGACAAGCGGCGGATACCGCATCAGCGTGGGAGAGAGGAACGCTATCCAGAGTAAGTAATCTTCTTATATGGGCACTTTGTAAATTCTATGGACTTACCCTTACCACAGGCCATAGTAAGTAATCCTCACATATATATGGGCAGATTGTTATCTTCATGTTAGATTCTTACCACAGGCCGTAGTAAGTAATCTTTATATATGGGCACTTTGTAAAGTTCATGGGACGATTCTTACCACAGGTCACCTTAATTCTATTATCTACCCACTAGAAACCTTTGTAATATAATCCGGAAGTCACAACTCCATATGGGATTTTTCCACTACATTATAGGAAACTGCATTTTCTATTACTGGAATACTCAAACCATACCTTATACCTTACAGATATATTTATATACACAATTAGGAGCCTTATTGGACCTGATCTTTCCACTGAGAATACAGGTATAATTCTATATGCACTTTTTGCTTACATGGGATATTACTTTTTTATTACTGGAATACTCAAACCATACCTTATACCTTACAGAATAAATGTATACACAATTAGGAGCCTTATTGGACCTGACTTTCCCACTGAGAATATAACTCTATATGCACATTTTGCCCACATTTTTATGGCACATTAATATGGTATTTTTACCACAGATTCTCTACCGTATGTATAAGAGAAGGCACCACTACATGTCTTTTTCCTTCTAAGGTAATCTATCATTGACCCTTAACCTATAGCAACTTTACCTAAGGAACCTAGGTGTTACGATATATACTTATCTTAATATTCTAACTCTAGACAAATAAATCTGAGTGCCTACAGAATATCCTTCCACAGAATATATTACTACAAGCAGTCGGGTAGGTCTCTGGAACCATTCTTTTAAAATTATTTTTAAATTATTTTCAAACCATTATCTTATCCTCACTTTGATTTATTAATCAATATTCTTATGAGGTCTCTATCTAGTATGTATATATTCTCATATATAAGATTGTCCTATAGTTTCTATTTAATTTTGTTTCTCAAATTTTATTTATTTTTACATTGCCGTCAGATTGATGAAGGTCTAAGTTTGGACCGAAACGTCTCCTATGTTCGTACCCTGACTGCAAATAAAATTGAAAATTTTGTTCATCATTAAGTTGAGTGCCAGGTTTTCTTCTTTATAGTATATTGGGTTGGACCCCTACCTGTGCACCCCCCACAGTAGTGCTACGATATATTTTCTCTGCACTTATTTCCTCCGTATGCACACTGTAAACTATGTCTACCGGCATCTTCTCCTACAGCACTGAAGAGACCACTAATATATTATCGAAACTAAACCTTTCTAGTGATTTCTTAAAAGTTCCTCCTAGGAAACCAGGGGAAGGGACCTGGAGAAAGAACTCCGACATCAAATTAACTACGAGCTACACTACGCTACACTCTCTGAGTATCTACGATTGAAGAGGATACCTAGAGGCCTAAGGGTACCATTACAATCGACTTTATTTCGGGACTCCACTGACTTTTGCCTTAAATTTGAGCAGATATTAAATAAATGCTCATTTGATTTAATGACTTTGACAATCGAACACTTACAAATAGCCATCGCAAAAACAAAAGAAGAGATTACGAACATCGAGTCTCAACTTACTTCAGTGGGGACCCCTGAAGAATTGGCCACACTAAAGGCCAAAATCAAAACAGTAACTGATCAACATAGAAAGGACACTGAACACAGGAAACGTATTAAGTTTCAGCGGGACGCGGACGATTACGAACAGGGTCGCATCTATCGCTGGCAGTTCACCAATAACTTTCGTCCACCCTTCACTAGATCTAATTACAGATCATCCACGGACTTATCTACATCTGGATCTGAATCAGAACGGAGGGACACCCGACCAGGACCAAGTCATTTTTTAGGTCAGCGAACCAGACGCAGAAGAGGAAGAGGATACGGAGAGGACAACGGAAGAAGGGATATAGACCAGAGGGTTACCCGTTCACAGGTACCTGCCCATTGGTCGTAAATATCTCATCACGGACTTTAAGTACAGCAGAACATCACGTACTCCAAGGGGTTTATCATTTTGTCCTGCATATCGGTTAAATACATTTAACCTAGACATGGAATTACAAAGATTCTTCCGTAGCTTACGATTGAGGGTTCATTTTGCAAACCATCCATATGATATACCAGATCCACCCAGGGATCCGCGATCTCTTTCAATTACCAAACTAGGCCTCCGTAATAAGAGTACCTACACTCCCCCACGAGGATCACATGCCTTAGAGGCCTTTATTGAATTTGTGGATACAGCCTCTAAGAAACTTAGATATGATATGGAAAATGGGAGGTTACACTACAATCCCAACCTTAGCCCTACTGACCAACAAGCGTTACGGTCCCTTTGGGAGGATAAAACTATTATTCTGAAACCTGCCAACAAGGGGGGATCAATAGTAGTTATGAATAAGTCAGACTATCAACGAGAAATTTATCGTCAATTAAATGACCACATGATATATACCAAACTTACCAACGACCCCACTCGGGAAATCAGGAATCAAATAGAGGTCATTTTAACCACCTATTCAGACTTGGGTATAATAGATTCCAAAACTAAGGAATTTCTTACCAAAAAAATCCGATTATACCCGTATTCTATACTCTACCCAAGATACATAAAAACCTGGATAATCCCCGGGCAGACCAATTGTTGCCTCGACTGAATCCATCCTCTCACCGTTGTCAATATTTCTGGAAAAAATTCTTACTCCATTGATTCGGGAGATACCCTCCTTCATTCTTGATACCAGTGATTTCTTGAGACAACTTAATACCGTCGGTCCTCTATCAGAATCGGTCTTTCTTGTTACCCTAGATGTAAAAGACTTATATACGTCAATCCCACATACAAAGGGCATTTCCTGTACCAGACAATTACTTGAGTCATCCCAGATGCACAGTGATTCCATACAATTTTGCTTAGAACTTCTAACATTAGTACTCACCAGGAATTTTTTCTTATTTGAGGATACTTTCTATATGCAGATTAAAGGGACAGCCATGGGATCCAACGTGGCTCCACCCTATGCGATCTGCTATATGGCAAAATTCGAAGAAGAGGTCTGTACACAAATCCCCTCTTCTCCACACATGGTCGCTTATGGAAAAGATTCATTGATGATATTTTTTGCATCTGGGAAGGACCAAAATTTTCCTTACAGCAATTCTTTGAAAATTTGAACATGGCATGGTCAGGTCTAACATTTACCATGACAGCAAGTCAGGAGAATGTTGACTTCCTTGACACTACGATTTTTAAGGATCAGCATGGTAACCTACACACAGACCTATTTACAAAACCGACGGATCGCAATAGCTTATTGCACTATAGCAGTTTACATCCGCCAGCAGTGAAAAAATCAATACCCCGATCTCAATTTAAACGAGTCCAAAGGATTGTATCAGACCAAGATAATCGTACCCATCGTTTAAATGAAATGCACAATAAATTCTTAGAACGAGGATACCCCCGCAACTCCTTACGGAAGCAGTGGAACCAGTGGCATATACTAGATCTTCAGTTAGGGAAAGAATCCCCTTTATTCACACCTATCATCCATTTGCGTATATTTTACATAATACTATCAAACGCCATTGGGGTTCACTCAGCAGAGCACATCCAGAGGTGCCTGAATTCAAGAATCCTTTTTTACCATGTTATAAAAGGGCCCCCAACCTTCGTGATTATCTAATCAGGGCAGATATTGGTGGTAGCACTCAATTACATACTCAAAGATTTCTATCAAACCCCAAAATGGGTACTTTCCCATGTTTGCAGTGTACCCAATGTCATAATGTCCTAAAGGGGAGCATTATACATCATCCCCATTCTGGTAAAAGATACAACATAAAATGTTATTCCACCTGCAATTCCACATATGTTGTCTATCTGATTAAGTGCCCATGTGGCCTCCTCTACATTGGGGAAACCACACAAGCCATAAAAGACCGTATCTCGAAGCACAAATCCACGATCAGATGTAAAAATCTGTTACTTCCAATACCATATCATTTCATCACAGTGGGTCACCAGATTTCACAATTGAAATTTCAGGTCATTGAACATGTGCCCATACCGAGACGGGGCGGTGACAGGATACGCCTCCTGAAGAAACGGGAGGCGTATTGGATACATGAACTCCAAACCTTATCACCAAAGGGTCTTAACAGGATTATGACCTTCTATCCTTCATCTAATGAGTATATTGTCATTCTAGACACTATCTAGTTTTGATTACCGGACCGACACTCATGGCGATTAGGAATGTCTTCTTATCTACCCATTGATATTTACTCTGGACATTTTATTTTTACCTATATTACATATATCTACCAACCATTTATTGTCTGTAAGAAATGTCTACAAATCTACATCTGATGTTTTTGACATGCTTTATGATGTGATATATCTAAGATTCTGACTCCCTCTTCAAATGATATACACCATATATGTATGGATTGATATATACTATATACTTATGAAGGATGCATCCTAAAATTTCCTTTTCTCTATATATTCCAGAGCCGATTATATTGAAATAAATGGAACCCTACCCTGGATCCTCCTACCCGACTGCACTAGGTCAAATTTATCCATGTGTTATAGGTGGTTCCTTATGATTGATGTATATATCATCACAAAAAATAAAAAAACATTGATTGCAATTTTATTGGTTATAGCTTTCTTATCCTAGGTTTGACAACCTATATATCTCCCCTAAACTCACACTTTATTATTTTTCAATAGGTATCATTAATGTGTGGGTCTCTTTAATTTTCCTAAAACTGACCGCTACCAGTGGTAATATATAATATATCACATACTACTTACAAAGTTGCCGTTTGCACAACATTATATATACAGTAGGACCTGATTACACATACTAATCCTACATGATGCGCTGCTATTCCAAAGCCTTTCCCCCTTCTCGGCTTAAACCGGTCATGTGTCTAAAAGTGGAACGCAAACAAAACTTAGAGTGAACCGCACGCATCATTTCCTGATGACGCGTCACTCCAGTTAGTCCCGCCCATTTCCTTCTTAAAGCCGGAAGTGCGTCCTCCTCCCAGCTGACAAGCGGCGGATACCGCATCAGCGTGGGAGAGAGGAACGCTATCCAGAGTAAGTAATCTTCTTATATGGGCACTTTGTAAATTCTATGGACTTACCCTTACCACAGGCCATAGTAAGTAATCCTCACATATATATATGGGCACATTGTTATCTTCATGTTAGATTCTAACCACAGGCCGTAGTAAGTAATCTTTATATATGGGCACATTGTAAAGTTCATGGACGATTCTTACCACAGGTCACCTTAATTCTATTATCTACCCACTAGAAACCTTTGTAATATAATCCGGAAGTCACAACTCCATATGGGATTTTTCCACTACATTATAGGAAACTGCATTTTCTATTACTGGAATACTCAAACCATACCTTATACCTTACAGATATATTTATATACACAATTAGGAGCCTTATTGGACCTGATCTTTCCACTGAGAATACAGGTATAACTCTATATGCACTTTTTGCTTACATGGGATACTACTTTTTTATTACTGGAATACTCAAACCATACCTTATACCTTACAGAATAAATGTATACACAATTAGGAGCCTTATTGGACCTGACTTTCCCACTGAGAATATACAGGTATAACTCTATATGCACATTTTGCCCACATTTTTATGGCACATTAATATGGTATTTTTACCACAGATTCTCTACCGTATGTATAAGAGAAGGCACCACTACATGTCTTTTTCCTTCTAAGGTAATCTATCATTGACCCTTAACTTATAGCAACTTTACCTAAGGAACATAGGTGTTACGATATATACTTATCTTAATATTATAACTCTAGACAAATAAATCTGAGTGCCTACAGAATATCCTTCCACAGAATATATTACAACAAGCAGTCGGTAGGTCTCTGGAACCATTCTTTTCAAATTATTTTTAAATTATTTTCAAACCATTATCTTATCCTCACTTTGATTTATTAATCAATATTCTTATGAGGTCTCTATCTAGTATGTATATATTCTCATTTATAAGATTGTCCTATAGTTTCTATTTAATTTTGTTTCTCAAATTTTATTTATTTTTACATTGCCGTCAGATTGATGAAGGTCTAAGTTTGGACCGAAACGTCTCCTATGTTCGTACCCTGACTGCAAATAAAATTGAAAATTTTGTTCATCATTAAGTTGAGTGCCAGGTTTTCTTCTTTATATGAACTTATAATGACCTGGAGAATCATAATGGCAGGTCAGTTTTAGCATTTAGTGAACTTAGCAAAAAAGCCAAACAAAAAAACAAGTGTAGGATTGCACTTTTTTTGAAATTTCACTGCACTTGAAATTTTTTTCCTGTTTTCGAGTACAAGACATGCTAAAACTAATTGAGTCTTTCAAAATTACAACTCGTCCCGCAAAAAGTAAGCCCTCACATGGCCATATTGATGGAAAAACCTCTGAAGGTGCTGATGCCACCACTGCATATCAAGTTAGGCCTCATCAAGCAATTTGTCACGGCTCCTGACAAGGAGTCAGCTGCTTTCAAGTACCTCCAAGATCTCTTTCCAAAGCTGTTCGAGGCAAAGGTCAAGGCTGGTATCTTCCTCGGACCACAGATCAAGAAGATCATAGAATGTGACGAGTTCGCCAGGCTGCTGAACAGGACCGAGAAAACAGCTTGGAATAGTTTCGTTGCAGTGGTTCATGGCTTACTAGGTAATCACTAGGCTGAAAACTATGCGCAGTTGGTTCAGACTCTTATAAAGAATTACGCCATAATGGGATGCAGAATGTCTCTCAAAGTCCATATCCTTGACGCTCATCTTGACAAGTTCAAGGAGAACATGGGCTCTTACTCAGAGGAGCAAGGCGAGCGCTTTCATCAAGATATATTGGACTTTGAACGTCATTACCAAGGACAGTATAACGAAAACATGATGGGGGACTACATTTGGGGCTTCTTCGATTAAGCGATTTGCTGTACACTCACAAATCTAGAAAAACTACTCATTTCTGAACCTTTTTGAGTGAGTTTTGATTGTCTTTATCTATTTACCATGCAAGTGTTTTTTATTAGACCGCATGAACGAAAATATAATAATTTCCTTTTTTTGACACAATAAATACAACATTTTCTGGCCTGTGGTCATAAAATCAAAGTTTGTGCTGAATGTAGTAGTTTTTCCATAGTCTTTAAACATAAGCAGTTGAAATATTACACTTGGAAGCCAGGAACAAAAATTGTGTTACATAGTGTATCCATTGTATAATGGTCCCCGTGAATGCTGCTCCAGTGTCTGATCTGCCCCGTTTTGAATGCTCCAGTATCTGATGGGCCCCATGGATGATGCTCCAGTGTATGATGGGCCAATATAATGCTCCATATATAATTGGCCCCATTATTATTTATCCATTGTATAATGGTCCCCATAAATGCTGCTCCAGTGTCTGATCTGCCCCATTTTGAATGCTCCAGTATCTGATGGGCCCCATGGATGATGTTCCAGTGTCTTATGGGCAAAAATAATGCTCTACATATAATGGTCCCCATTTATAATGATCCAGTGTATAATTGTCCCTGTAAAGGATACTCCAGTGTCTGTTTTCCCCCTTTTAGAATGCTCCAATATATGATGGGCCCCATGGATGATGCTTCAGTGTCTTATGGGCCCAAATAATGCTCCATATATAATGGGCCCCATTTATAATGATCCAGTGTATAATTGTTATGGAAATTTTGGTTAGGATAAATCTATCCCCATGTTTGTTTCTGCTTTTGCATAGATATGTGTGAGTACAAGGTTTTTAACAAGATCTATCTGAATACATATGGATATACATTGAATACTTGAAATATGATATATATATATATATATATATATATATATATATATATGGTTAGTACGGTGACAGGCAAGTGAGATCTACCTGATGTAAATAAGATACATATATATTTCCATCACAATCCCCCTTAGATACCACTTGCCCTAAAACCTGCTCCTGTCCCAAAGCGGTGCAACTCTTTTGTGCTGCCGGTGGGCTGACACTCGCCTAGTACATGCCCCCCCCACCGATGCAGTCTTTTCGCAAATGGGCGGTCAGGAGGACTGTCCCTGATGGGTGTTCATAATCTTTGCAATCATAGTCTCTTTATTCAACTGCATGCTCAGAAAAAAGGTGTGTATTCTTCATCAGGTAGGTCATCTGTCTAGTCAGGCAGGGCATCCACGACATCATTCATGGCTTAGGGGTATCTTCAGGTACGGGAGCTTCCTTGCAATGCGATACGTGGATCCAAGCAGACTTTCCCTCTAGTTTCACAGAGGTTGGAGTCATCTGGGGCACTTGGAAAGGACCATTAAATCTGGGATCGAGTGTTCTCCTTTCCAACGTCTTCACCAACACACAGTCTCTTGGCTTCAAGGAGTGCGTACCGGACACTGAGTCTGGATCTTGCAGTGAAGAGATAAACTCGAGAATGGACATTAGTTTTTGATCAATTAAATTACATAAGCAGACAAGATATAATTTTGCATAGTCAGCTGCTAAGGAATGAATACCCCTAACCTGGGACTAGACCCAAACAAAATTTCATATGGTGACAGCTTTTCTGGGCCTCTGGGCGTGTGCCTTACACTAAATAGTGCAATTGGGAGTGTCTATTTAGCTTTTCTACTTTCTACTGCTTTGGGGGTGGTATGGAATGTGTAGGCCTTAATCTGACCCTACTGCTAACCAGATCTCTTGTGTCAGATTTGCTGTGAATGCGGGTCCCTGATCACTCTCTATCACTTCTGGGACCCCGTATCTGCATACTATTTTCCGAAAGTAGCTTCTTTGCAGTAGTCTCTGGTTCCTCACTGGGAAAGCTTCTGGCCATTCTGAAAACACTTCTTTGACCACAAGGGCGTATTCAAATCCTCCATTTGGTGACATCTGGATGTGGTCTATCCGGATCCTCTGGAAGTGGTAGAGTGGTCTTGCCAGATGAGGTGGGGGGGGCTTTTTTTTTTCACACGTCCAGGCTTGCATTTGCCGCAGGTCAGACAGCTGCTGTTGAATTTGGCTGTTAGGGTGGAGATCCCTGGAGCAAACCAGTAAACACCAATCAGATCATTCATCTGTGTCTTTGATCCGTGGGTGGGTCCTTGTGCTCATTGGACGACCATAGGGTGCATACTTTGTGGTAGGCAAGGTTTGGAGTCCATTGTAGGTGTCCTTCCTTCTCCACGTGTTGCTTCTTCCGCCTTCAGCTCTCCTTCTTCTCCTTTGAAGCTTGGTCTTACAACTTTTTGAGCAGATCCCAGGACGTCTTTTTGTCAGGTTTCTTGTATTCGGTCGTCATGTAGTAGCCGTCCAGCTCTATGACTTCTCCCACTTCTCCATGTTGTCTTCCTTTGGCCGCTTCTTCGGCTGCCATGTCCGCCATGTTATTGCCTCATTCATCTTCTGTTCTCAGTTTTCCATGCTCTTTGATTTTTCGAATTTCCACCATTTTGGAAGTTGGAGTACACCCAGCAGGTCCCTGAAGGCTCCATTATGCTTCACGGTTGTCCCGCTTGCTGTGATGAAGTCCCTTGCAGCCCAGATGGGCCAAAAGTCGTGTGCTATGCCATGCGAGCACCTGTAGTCGGTGTAGATGTTTGCAGTCTTGCCTTCTGCCATTTGGCAGGCCTTCGTCAGCGCTCTCAGCTCTGCCTCCTGGGCTGACAGGCTAGGTGGCAGACTTCTGGACCACAGGATTTCTTGATTGCTGGTCACTGCACTTCCAGTGTGGTATCTTCTTCATCATCTGCAAACCTGGAGCCATCCAAGTAGAGGATAAATTCTGGGTTGGTCAGTGGCCTAAACGCCACACTGGGTGGTATAATTTTGTTCTGAAAGTCCATATCCGTATCCCCCCTTGGGAGTGGGAGTAGAGTGGCCGGGTTGAGTACTGTAGGTCTGGAGACGGTGACATTGTGAGCAGTGTTGAGCACTCCAATACTGCAAATATCGGACATCAGCCGATATTTGCTGTATCGGAATTCCGATTCTGAGTTCCGATATTTTTGTCATATCGGATACCGGAATCGGAGTTTTCCAACAAAGTCTATGGGAGTTCCTGTGTCACAGAACGAAGTACGTGACACAGGAACTTCCCGAAACTGTCACTGTCAGTGTCGGTCGGGTCTGTCAGGTGTCAGGACTCAGCAGAGTCAGCACTTACCTGGCAGAAGATCCCCTTCCCCGGTAGTCACGTCCTCCTGGATGGCCGCCATTACCCTGCCCCTGGCGGTCACGTGCAGAATCTCGCGATAACTGCAGTGACTGCCGGGTACTGGGTAATCTCGGCCAGCTGTACTCTCGCGACAGCTGGCCGTAAACCATTCCGGATGACGTCACCGCTGAGGATGCAGCTCTGGTAAGCAGCTCTGCTCTATGTGGATGTCAGGCTCAGCCTGTCATCTAGATGTAGCAGAGCTGGACTCATCGTGGGACACTCGTGATTTTGGACTGCGTCGGACAGGGAGTATTTGTGTTGTTTATTATTTTTCTTTTTTACAGGAGAACGATGGCGTCGCAGGATGAGAGTGAAATAAAATTAATGAAAACTGTGTTGTGTTTTATTTCATTGAAATACTTTTTTCTGGCTGTGTTTTTTTTTTAAATGTTCAAACTATGATTAATAATGGATCGGTGTCTTATTGACGCCTCTCAATTATTAACCGGGCTTATTGTCACCGATCAATCAAAGGTGACATTAACCCTTTATTGCCCCGTTTGCCACCGCTACAGGGCAAGTGGGAAGAGCCGGGTAAAGTGCCACAATTGGCGCATATTTGGATGCGCCATTTGTGGGGCTGCTGCAGCCTGGTATTTTTAGGCTGTTGAGGGCCAAAATCCATGGGCCTTGACAGTCTTTTAATACCAGGCCGCAGCAGTCTGCATTTTACTTGGCTGGTTAACAAAAATAGGGGGATCCCCAAGCCATTTTTTTTTCGAGGGGATACCCTATTTTTGTTAACCAGCCAAGCTAAACAGACTGCTGTGGCCTGGTATTATCAGGCTTGCAATGTCCATGGATATTGGATCCTTACCAGCCTGAAAAACCAGGCCTCAGCAGTCTGCTTCATCTGGCTGGTTAACAAAAATAGGGGGGACCCCACGCCATTTTTTTTCGAGGGGATCCCCTATTTTTGTTAACCAGCCAAGATAAGCAGACTGCTGTGGCCTGGTATTATCAGGCTTGCAAGGTCCATGGATATTGGCTTCTTAACAGCCTGAAAAACCAGGCCTCAGTAGTCTGCTTTATCAGGCTGGTTAACAAAAATAAGGGGGACCCCACGCCATTTTTTTTTAGAGGGGATCCCTTATTTTTGTTAATCAGTTCACTTCATGTCAGCCTGGATTCCCTCTGATGCTGTGGGTGTCCCTGGCTGACCTGAATTGAAAGTGGGAAGCAATCAATTATGCTAACCACTTCCTCTCCTGTCGGCCAGGAGAGGAGATGATTCAGTCGGGGGTTTACTGTGAGAATGTCAGCATTAGCTGCGGTCTCTGCAGTAAACATTAACCCTTTCAGAAGGATTACATCGGGGGACCTGACTGAACATCGGATAGGTAAGAATAATGTTGCTTTATTATTTTATTTTTACTACAGGTGAACAAGGGCTTCGCAAGGAATGGCAGTAAAAAAATATTGTCAAAAACTGTGTGTTTATTTCATTAAAATGATTTTTAATTAAAGTGTGTGTGTTTTATTTTTATTTCATACACTAGGATTATTAATTGATAGTTGTCTAATTGACAGCTCTCAATTATTAACCAGGCTTAAACTCACCTTTCAATAGCAAGGTGGCTTTAACCCCTTATTAACCCATTCGCCACCGCTACAGGGCAATGGGAATAGACGGGCAAAGTGCCAGAAAGGGCGAATCTAATTATAGATTTGCCTTTTCTGGGGTGTCTGGGGGCAGATGTTAGTAGCCGGGGGGGCAAAAATAATGGTCCCTCTCTGGGCTATTATTATCTGCCCCACTCGCTGGCTTTGTCTGGTTCAGAAAATAGGGCGGGAGCCCACGCATTTTTTTCAACAATTTTACACCTCATACATATATACATGTCATTGAATTTGTGACACATATATATTTATATTTATAGTTCATACACTTCTACATAGTATAATAGCAACTAATTCAATTGCCGGCTTTTGTGAAAATACAGAACCCGACATGAAATGACACATGGTTTACATAGAGTTAACCATGTCATTTCATGTTGTTTTGATATATGTTTTCACTAACAATTACATGAGTGTATGTGTGCAAAATTTGACACATGTAGGGGTTTATTAAAGGTGTAAATTCGTAGCAAAAAAATGTGTTTTTTTACAACGAATTTACACCTTTAATTAACCCCTACATGTGTCAAATTTTGCACACATACAGTCATGTAATTGTTTGTGAAAACCATATATCAAACTACATGAAAAGACATGGTTAACTCTATGTAAACCATGTGTCATTTCATGTCGGGTGCTTCTGTATTTTCACAAAAGCCGGCATTCCCCGGCAATTGAATCAGAGGCTATTTTACTATGTAGAAGTGTATGAACTATAAATATATGTATATATAATATATATATGTCACAATGACATGTATATATATATATAATATATATATATATATATATATATGTATTCTATGTGTGTATATCTAGTGTTTACAAGGAAAGAAAGAGGTTTTTTTAGTTCTGATATTTCTGTCCCATTGACTTGCATTGAGTTTCCGGTATTGGATCGGCGATACCCGATACTTTCTGAGTATCGGGCCGATCCAATCCGATCCGATATTTTAGGATATCGGGCAGTATCACTCAACACTAATTGCGAGACAAAGGTGATAGAGGCGAAGATGCCTGGCGGTGGGGAGATTATTTGGTTGAGCAGTCTTGTCCAGGAAGGTGTGTGCTGCAGATACTGCCATAAGGCAGGAGGGTGCTCCTTTTTCAACTGGATCTAAGCAGGCTGAGAAGCAGCCTAAGAGTCTCTGTTTTCCCCCATGAATCTGTGTCAGGACTCCAGTAGCATGACTTTCTTTCTTCCATCAGGTAGAGACGGAAAGGCTTCTCGTAGTCAGGTAGGCCTGGTATTGGTGCTGAGACTGTGGAGTCCTTCCAATTTCCTGATTGAGTTGAAGGCTGCGTCCGACAGAAGGAGCGGGGTTGCGCTGATGCAAGCACACAGAGGCTGCGTTAGTACTGAGGCATCGGGGAGCCTGGTTCTGCAATACGATACTAGACCAAGGAAAGCCTGCAGCATCTTCGGAGTTGTTGGGGGAGCCATCTTCTCCACAGTGGCCTTCCAGTCATTTGTCAGGTGTTTCGTCTGGTGGGCAATACAGTGTCCCAGGAATGAAACTTGCTTCTGACACCACTGGATTTTGTTCTTCCAGACCTTGCATTGCTGTTCCTCCAGGTAGAGTAGGAGAGACAAGGAATGGGCTGTGAGGGTATCGATGTCAACCCCACAAAGGAGAAGGTCATCCAGGTGGAGGGGAACATTGAAGAAGGCGCTGGCCAGGTTGACCACGGTGAATACTGTTGCTGTGGCTGGCACATTTGGGAGCAGATTGTGCGGGTTCAGCACAGTTGGGGTTTCAAATACCGTAGCCTCTTTCCGGCCTCCAGGCCTTGCACCATTCTGAACTCGGTTGGTTCTATTTTACAGTCTTTTTCTCCAATGTGGAAAGCTGGGATTGATTCTGATGGGCGAGGCAGCCCAGTCTGGCCTTGTCCTTCACCAGCTGCTTTCTTCTCAGCACGGGCAATCAATTGTTTCTTTTTCTCCAGCTCGGTCTCAGGTCAGTATTTGTGCACCAGTTTGAAGAGCTGAGTGGCCTTTTGCCGGTCCAGGGCCTGGATGAACTGGTTGATTGCAGGGGGCACCTCCTGGTGCTTGCACAAGATGAACCTCTGGCGTTGGAGCCAGATGTGGTGTTGCCATTCCATAAAGCAAGTAGGGTCCTTCTTGAGTTGAATTTCCTGGCCAATGTCAAAAGTTCTCAGTCCGTCTTCTTAGGCGGGTTCACTCAGACCTTCAGTTGGTCAGAGACATCTTGACTCTGGGTGATGGACATGGGATACTGGGCCATACGGCGGTACGAGGTTCCAAACTTGAGTGACACCTGCACTGGCGCAACTTGTAGTCTTCCCATATCCTGGGGTCCCTTGGACCATAGGCTTTCTGGTACTATGTCCAGCCCCTCTTGTGATAGGCCTGCAGCTGTTGTTCGAGGCTCCTGCTTCTTCTTGGGTCAGGGGTGAAGAAAGTGTCACGGTCCCATCTTCCTGGACCAATCTGGTCGCCTTCAGCTTCTGCAGTAGGTCCACTCCCAATAGGTTGAGGCGTAGGTCTCTGACACAACAAACTGGGACAGGATGGAGTGTTCTGGCTGAGTCCACACCCTCAAGGGCTTCATAACCTGGAAACATCTGACTTGACCATCAATCCCCATGCAGGGCACAGAAGATTCTGATAGACAGGTGAGGTTGCGGAGGTCCACATATCTCATCACACTTCTGGTTGCACTAGTGTCTACAAGAAAAGATCTGACTACGCCATCCACTCTCAGGGTATTGGTCCCACTGGTGGGGTTTTCATGTTAGGAATGAGGTTTCTTGTGGACCTGGCGTGCTCCTGTCCTATGGACTAGGTTCTTCACTGCTTTCTGTATTTCATCTTTGACCTGTTCTTCTGGGCGAAGTCGGTGTTCTGCACTGGTCCCGGAAATGGCCAAACTCGCCACAGCTGTAACACTGGACATCCCCTCTGTCCCGGCGGGACTCAATCATTTTTGCTACTGCGAGCAGGGTATCCATTGCTATTGACGTGTACCCAGGCCTGGCTACTACCAGTGGTTTCCTGATTGGTTCTCTCAGTCCATGCACAAAGGCCTGTGCCAACATCCGTCTGTGTGTCTGATCATGGGTAATGAGGCCCAAATCTTGAAACATTTGCATCACTCTGTCATGGAACTTCTCTACAGACTCTGTCATATCTTGGCTCCTGACATGAAGGCTGAGAGCTTGTTCTGTCAGTCTGCTTTTGGCCCATTCTCTGAGCTGTTCAATTAGCTTTGGTCCTGACTCCCAGGCATATGCATCTAATTCTGCTGGAAGCTTGAAGTGTTCCCTCATAATTGGCCAGAATGCATCACCTGCTTTTATTTCCATTACGGCCAAGAGATCAATCAAGGCTGCTGCATACGTTCACTGGATCTGCTGCATTTTTGGCAAAATGGCATGGGGTGTATCCCTGGGTCTGGCAACATACTGACCACCTGGCTTGGAATGAAGGGCTCATAGGATGGTGCCTCTACCTGTCCCTGCTCTCTTGGTGCTTGTGGGTTTTCTTCCCTTGTATTGGGCAGCATGTATGACGTTGCATCTTCATCTTCATCGGATGAGAAGTGACATGGTGTGCTTGGTGCATACACTGGCTGAATTTTGGGCTTAAAAGATGTCTTGCTGCATGGGGATATCCTCCTTCCTTGCTGAAGCTGCGGTGGATCAGAGTCATAGTTCCGTGCTGGCAGCTCTGCTCAGTACTGAGGTTCCTCATTTGTGTCTGGTGCTACACTTCCCCCCTGTGAAGCCCTGGCTGTGGGCTCTGCTAGCTGTTGTATCTGGGGGCTACCTGCGGTGTTTTGTGTAGGGAGATTTGCACTTTCTTCTCCTGATATTATAGCTGACAATGTTTGTACTGTGCTTGGGATAGACAGGTTGCCCTGTGCTGCAGGCACTGAATACAGAGACACCACATTGCTTTGATTGGGCATTGACCCAGTTGCTAACGAAGGAGAAAAAGGGGAAGAGAAGGGAGTTGTGAGGGTGACGGTGTGGGGTGTGTGATGGAGGAGGAGGAAAGAGGAGGGAGAGAAGCAGGGTGTGGTGAGAGGGGAGAGAGAGAGAGATGGGGAGGAGGAGGGAGAGAAGAAAGTGAAGGAGGAGAGAGAGAGAGAGATGGAGGGGAAAGAGAAGAGTGAAGGCGGAAAAAGAGAGAAAGATGGAGGGGAGGGAGAGAAAGATGGAGGGGGAGAAGTAGAAGAAGAAGAAGGTTTGAGAGAAAGGGAAGAAGAAGAAATAGAAGGAGAGAGAGATTTGAGAGATGGAGAGGAAGAAATAGAAGAAGAAGACGGAGAAGATGGATGTGTCAGAGACGTGAGGGAGGGGAAGAAAGGAATGATAGGGAAAGAAGGATAGAGAGGAATGGCAGCGAGGGAAGAGGAGAGAAGTCTGAAGAAAAAGGAGAAAGGGGCTGAGAGAAGAAAGAGGAGAGGGTGTCCCCCCTGCGCAGCTTGAGAGGGGACCGTTGAAACAAAAATGCCTTCTCCCTGTAGGGAGAGGCGGGAGCGTTTTTCTCTGCTCAAGGCTCCTTATTTAATGAGAGCAGACTGCACATGTCCCATGTCTCCACAGAATGGACATGTGATGTGTGAGACTCTAAATTCTGCTCTTGTGACATGTCCATGATCATTTCCTCACAGATGATTTCAATGCTTCTTTAACACCTTTTCAATCTTATTCACATAAAAAACACTTCCTGCCTACGTACTGTGTCTATTCCAGAAACCTATATAACAAAGGTGATTAAAAATTCACAAAATGGTTGGAGAAAAGAAAAGAAAACTCTAAAAGAAGTTGATTAGAAAAACCTCTCCAAAATTATTTAAAAATTTACTTAAAAGAAAAACTTAAAAAACAAAAGTTAGATTTAAAAAGGAAAAAAAGAAAGCCCTACACAGTTTAGTAAAAACTCTAGGAAAAAAATTGACCAAAGTAAAAACTCCAAAAGCAAAAAGGCTGATCAAAAAGGGGAGGGAAAAAACATATTAATAATAAAACTCTAAGAACAAAAAGGTTGACAAGAAGAAAAAAAACCCTTGTTACTAAAACAGCTAATTAAAAACAGAAAAGAGGTGGTAAAACTGATTG
This sequence comes from Oophaga sylvatica, assembly GCA_033576555.1. Taxonomy (NCBI): domain Eukaryota; kingdom Metazoa; phylum Chordata; class Amphibia; order Anura; family Dendrobatidae; genus Oophaga; species Oophaga sylvatica. The sequence goes on along the minus strand of JARQOD010000005.1, from coordinate 323,457,311 downwards.
GTAAAATGATTGATAAAAACAAAAAGAAAAATACTTTTAAGACTTTTGTCTGCATTAAAAAACATTCAGAAAGAGATGAATGCAGACATAAACAACTTCCTCTTTTTTTTTTTTCCTTTACTGCTGGCACTTCCCTCCTCCCTTATTCCTCTGCTTGCTTGCTTATATCTAATCCCTGAAGTCACATATCTAAAAAAAAAAAGGTATCCCACAGTAGAAAAAAATGGATACAGCTCAGCTTCAACTCCTTAAAAATTTCTGCGCTACACCTGTGACTAGCAAACCAATTCAGATTAAAACGAAAACCAGAAAAAACAGAGCAAACACAGATGTGACACCGTGATTAGCAGAGGAGGGGATTTAAGGGGGGCTTTTAGCCCGCTGCCTGCAGTGAGGAAGTTAGTGTCAGAACGCTTTCTGACTGTAAATTTAAAACAACAGTACCTGATACAGACAGGAACACGTACAAACAAAGACAGACGCCCGGGAGTATCCGAAACCCTCTTTTAGATGATCTGTGACACGTACAAGCTGCTCTGGTAACTGATAACTCACCAATTGCACTGAGCACGCCAATGCTCTAGGTCTACTACACTGAAAACCGGTCGCCCTGACTGGTACGCCGGCCACAGGAATCTGTAATAGCCTGTTCAAAATTCCCACCATCCACACCTGGAATACTGGGAGTGTCTCCCTCTGATGTGTGGACAATTACTGCGAAAACTTATCCATTCAAAGCCCCCACCCTTCACACCTGGAATTCTGGGAGTGTCTCCCTCCGATATGTGAAGGAAACTGTGGGAACTTATCCAGCAACTTGGTTTTCCTGCTATACAGCTCCCAGAAATCAGCAAGCAAACACATTCACCGTTCCAACTTTCTCCCGGGTTCACACAAAACATGAAACACATACACAGCAGGAGAAAACACCTTATATCCCAGGGTTTTGGATAAGGGTGTGGACTTTTTACACTACCTGGGAATGCGGTGGTGACCACACCTGACCGGCAAAAGGTATAGACCAGGACTGAGTACAGGGGACTTTCAGGTAAGATGACAGAATTTTCTTACCTTACTTATGGAACTGCGCAGTCACCGTCCCGTGAGCCAAGGCCGTGGCCAACACCTCTGTCTCTCCGGTCAGCAGGTCCCTGTGCATTTCGTCCAATGCCTCACGTTGGGCACTAGATGTTATGGAAATTTTGGTTAGGATACATCTATCCCCATGTTTGCTTCTGCTGTTCCCAAATTAAATGAGTATTTTTAGAGCTCTATGGAAATGAACACTGTCCACTCAAATGTGCCAGCATAACATTCCATCAATACTGACAGCTTTATTATTATTACATAGTCTTATACATTTACAAAAGGGGTTGGTTAGTTAATTAACATACAATTAGAAGCTGCTAGATTATTGGCTGTTTGGATATAAGTATGATAATTATGATAAAAGGGCTGAAGTAGTAGATTTCGCAAAATGGAGGATTCGAATACACCCTTGTGGTCAAAGAAGTGTTTTCAGAATGGCCAGAAGCTTCTGGGGCCAGACGATGACGCAGGCTCAACACCTCCTGCCTTAGGTGCTATTGTGCTTTTGCCACTACCAGCAGATGCACCACCACCACCACCATCAGTACCAGGTGGCCCCGCACGACCACATCTGCGGCCTCTTCCACCATACTTCCTCATGTTTGTGGAAATGTACCCAAAATACCAGCAGATATATGGTACTGTATCAGAAGCATACAGCTGTATACTGTGAAGGTGAAAAATTTTAATCTTCGTATATATTTGTGGAGTAGGGTTGAGCGATACTTTCCGATATCCAAAAGTATCGGAATCGGAATGGTATCGCCGATACCATGAAAATATCGGCGATACCCGATACCGATACCGGAAGTCCCATGTAAGTCTATGGGAACAAAATATCGGAATTAAAAAAACCCCATTCTTGCCTTGTTGGTTAATTGTACATGAAGGAAAACAACAAAGAGTAATGTACAATGTATTGTGGAAGGTTGAGGAGACATTAAAGGCATAGATGTTTAACCCAATCAAATAAAATAGCATAAATATTTTTTTTTTTAAAGATGTTCGGATTGACGAAGAAATTGACAATGTTGTTAACGTTTTTTCTATTTTGGCAAATATGTATATTTCACTACTTCCATGCTCTTCACCTTCTTAACTTTTCACACACTTTCTCCTTCATAATCTTCAGCAGCATCATCTTTTTCATCAAATTATTCTTCATCTTCACCTTCTTTATCTTCTTCTTAAACTTCTTGCTATTCATCTTTTTGTTAACATTACTCATATTCTTCTTATTAAACTATTATTCTTATTCATATTGTACTTCATCTTCTTCATCATATTCTTATTTGTGACAGAGAATCCTGTACTTGTAATCTGTCAAAGTATGAATTTTTCATCCTTCCGTTCTTGCTGTCACAAAAGATTTAAATTACAACAGTATTTGTCCGTGTTCAGTTTAGCCTGCAGCAGCAGGCATTTTCCAGGGGCACCACGAGGAGGAACGGACTCACCCCATACACTGCTTAGTCTTCTGCTTAGAATTTAGAGCATATATTTTGCTCTTCATTTTGGTCTTATACTTCATGTTCTTCTGCTTTTTGATCTTCTGCTTATTGTTCTTAAGTCTCTTGTTCTGTATCTTGTAGTTTGTCTTAACCTTCTTAGTCCTGTTTGGTAATCTTTTATTTCTTCTTTGTGATGGTGTTTAGGCTGGTTGGCTTCATGCTCGTCGTCCTTGTTGTCGTCATCTTCTTCTGGGTGGTCTTTAAGGTTGTCTAATTTCCGAGAACCAGCTGACGTTACTGGAACCCTGACGGGTATCAGATGGAGCAAGAGACAATGGAAGTAACGAGGACCAGCTGACTGTGCTGGAACCCGGAGGGGCAGCAGAAGGAAAAGAGCCAATGGCACAACCGAGGACCAGCTGACGTTACTGGGACACGGTTACTAAGCAGGAGGTACCTGTGCTCCAAAGCACTACCAAGGACCAGCAGACATTGCTGGAACTCGGATACCGAGATGGAGGCACCTAGGCCAAAGGCACTGCGGAGAACCAGCTGACGGTACTGGAAACCGGACGGGTAGCAGAAGGTACAAGAGCCAATGCAAGTAACGAGGACCAGCTGACTGTGCTGGAACCCGGAGGGGCAGCAGAAGGAAAAGAGCTAATGGCACAACCGAGGACCAGATGACGTTACTGGGACACGGTTACTAAGCAGGAGGTACCTGTGCTCCAAAGCACTACCAAGGACCAGCAGACATTGCTGGAACTCGGATACCGAGATGGAGGCACCTAGGCCAAAGGCACTGCGGAGAACCAGCTGACGGTACTGGAACCCGGACGGGTAGCAGAAGGTACAAGAGCCAATGCAAGTAACGAGGACCAGCTGACTGTGCTGGAACCCGGAGGGGCAGCAGAAGGAAAAGAGCTAATGGCACAACCGAGGACCAGCTGACGTTACTGGGACACGGTTACTAAGCAGGAGGTACCTGTGCTCCAACGCACTACCAAGGACCAGCAGACATTGCTGGAACTCGGATACCGAGATGGAGGCACCTAGGCCAAAGGCACTGCGGAGAACCAGCTGACGGTACTGGAACCCGGACGGGTAGCAGAAGGTACCCATGGAAAATTAAGATGACAGGCCGCGAGCCAGCCGCAGTTACCGAATCCCACAGTACTACAGTGGATGATTGTCCTATTGTCACAACGAAACAGCCTTTATTTGCATATCCCGCAGCACACATAGGAAGCACCTAAACTCCAAGCACCATAGAGTTGGCTAACCCGACCGCAACACGACAGGACAACTTATTGGAGGCTAAGTGACGTTTACACTGACAGGAAACAGATGGCGTGCTGTAACCAGTCTGGGCAGGAGTGAGTACCCGTGCCAATGACACTTCCGAGCAACAACTGGCGGTGTTGAAGCCCAGGGATGAGAAGAGAACATGGTGGAGGCAGCAGGACTTTTTGCCGTTATCACAGCAGGGGAACAGCTGACATTACTGAACCCCAGTAACACAGGAGCAAGTGTTCACTGTGCTAACAGCACTTCCGAGCTACAACTGGCAGTGTTGTAGCCCAGGGATGAGAAGAGAACAGGGTGGAGGCAGCAGGACTTTTTGCCGTTCACACAGCAGGGGAACAGCTGACATTACTGAACCCCAGTAACACAGGAGCAAGTGTTCACTGTGCTAACAGCACTTCCGAGCTACAACTGGCGGTGTTGTAGCCCAGGGATGAGAAGAGAACAGGGTGGAGGCAGCAGGACTTTTTGCCGTTCACACAGCAGGGGAACAGCTGACATTACTGAACCCAAGTAACACAGGAGCAAGTGTTCACTGTGCTAACAGCACTTCCGAGCTACAACTGGCAGTGTTGTAGCCCAGGGATGAGAACAGAACATGGTGGAGGCAGCAGGACTTTTTGCCGTTATCACAGCAGGGGAACAGCTGACATTACTGAACCCCAGTAACACAGGAGCAAGTGTTCACTGTGCTAACAGCACTTCCGAGCTACAACTTGCGGTGTTGTAGCCCAGGGATGAGAAGAGAACATGGTGGAGGCAGCAGGACTTTTTGCCGTACACACAGCAGGGGAACAGCTGACATTACTGAACCCCAGTAACACAGGAGCAAGTGTTCACTGTGCTAACAGCACTTCCGAGCAACAACTGGCGATGTTGTAGCCCAGGGATGAGAAGAGAACATGGTGGAGGCAGCAGGACTTTTTGCCGTTCACACAGCAGGGGAACAGCTGACATTACTGAACCCCAGTAACACAGGAGCAAGTGTTCACTGTGCTAACAGCACTTCCGAGCTACAACTGGCGGTGTTGTAGCCCAGGGATGAGAAGAGAACAGGGTGGAGGCAGCAGGACTTTTTGCCGTTCACACAGCAGGGGAACAGCTGACATTACTGAACCCAAGTAACACAGGAGCAAGTGTTCACTGTGCTAACAGCACTTCCGAGCTACAACTGGCAGTGTTGTAGCCCAGGGATGAGAAGAGAACAGGGTGGAGGCAGCAGGACTTTTTGCCGTTCACACAGCAGGGGAACAGCTGACATTACTGAACCCCAGTAACACAGGAGCAAGTGTTCACTGTGCTAACAGCACTTCCGAGCTACAACTGGCGGTGTTGTAGCCCAGGGATGAGAAGAGAACATGGTGGAGGCAGCAGGACTTTTTGCATACACACAGCAGGGGAACAGCTGACATTACTGAACCCCAGTAACACAGGAGCAAGTGTTCACTGTGCTAACAGCACTTCCGAGCAACAACTGGCAGTGTTGTAGCCCAGGGATGAGAAGAGAACATGGTGGAGGCAGCAGGACTTTTTGCCGTTCACACAGCAGGGGAACAGCTGACATTACTGAACCCCAGTAACACAGGAGCAAGTGTTCACTGTGCTAACAGCACTTCCGCGCTACAACTTGCGGTGTTGTAGCCCAGGGATGAGAAGAGAACATGGTGGAGGCAGCAGGACTTTTTGCCGTACACACAGCAGGGGAACAGCTGACATTACTGAACCCCAGTAACACAGGAGCAAGTGTTCACTGTGCTAACAGCACTTCCGAGCAACAACTGGCGGTGTTGTAGCCCAGGGATGAGAAGAGAACATGGTGGAGGCAGCAGGACTTTTTGCCGTTCACACAGCAGGGGAACAGCTGACATTACTGAACCCCAGTAACACAGGAGCAAGTGTTCACTGTGCTAACAGCACTTCCGAACTACAACTGGCGGTGTTGTAGCCCAGGGATGAGAAGAGAACAGGGTGGAGGCAGCAGGACTTTTTGCCGTTCACACAGCAGGGGAACAGCTGACATTACTGAACCCCAGTAACACAGGAGCAAGTGTTCACTGTGCTAACAACACTTCCGAGCAACAACTGGCGGTGTTGTAGCCCAGGGATGAGAAGAGAACAGGGTGGAGGCAGCAGGACTTTTTGCCGTTCACACAGCAGGGGAACAGCTGACATTACTGAACCCCAGTAACACAGGAGCAAGTGTAGACTGTGCTAACAGCACTTCCGAGCTACAACTGGCGGTGTTATAGCCCAGGGATGAGAAGAGAACATGGTGGAGGCAGCAGGACTTTTTGCCGTTCACCCAGCAGGGGAACAGCTGACATTACTGAACCCCAGTAACACAGGAGCAAGTGTTCACTGTGCTAACAGCACTTCCGAGCAACAACTGGCGGTGTTGTAGCCCAGGGATGAGAAGAGAACAGGGTGGAGGCAGCAGGACTTTTTGCCGTTCACACAGCAGGGGAACAGCTGACATTACTGAACCCCAGTAACACAGGAGCAAGTGTTGACTGTGCTAACAGCACTTCCGAGCTACAACTGGCGGTGTTGTAGCCCAGGGATGAGAAGAGAACATGGTGGAGGCAGCAGGACTTTTTGCCGTTATCACAGCAGGGGAACAGCTGACATTACTGAACCCCAGTAACACAGGAGCAAGTGGTCACTGTGCTAACAGCACTTCCGAGCTACAACTGGCGGTGTTGTAGCCCAGGGATGAGAAGAGAACATGGTGGAGGTAGCAGGACTTTTTGCCGTTCACACAGCAGGGGAACAGCTGACATTACTGAACCCCAGTAACACAGGAGCAAGTGTTCACTGTGCTAACAGCACTTCCGAGCAACAACTGGCGGTGTTGTAGCCCAGGGATGAGAAGAGAACAGGGTGGAGGCAGCAGGACTTTTTGCCGTTCACACAGCAGGGGAACAGCTGACATTACTGAACCCCAGTAACACAGGAGCAAGTGTAGACTGTGCTAACAGCACTTCCGAGCTACAACTGGCGGTGTTGTAGCACAGGGATGAGAAGAGAACAGGGTGGAGGCAGCAGGACTTTTTGCCGTTCACACAGCAGGGGAACAGCTGACATTACTGAACCCCAGTAACACAGGAGCAAGTGTAGACTGTGCTAACAGCACTTCCGAGCTACAACTGGCGGTGTTGTAGCCCAGGGATAAGAAGAGAACAGGGTGGAGGCAGCAGGACTTTTTGCCGTTCACACAGCAGGGGAACAGCTGACATTACTGAACCCCAGTAACACAGGAGCAAGTGTTCACTGTGCTAACAGCACTTCCGAGCAACAACTTGCGGTGTTGTAGCCCAGGGATGAGAAGAGAACAGGGTGGAGGCAGCAGGACTTTTTGCCGTTCACACAGCAGGGGAACAGCTGACATTACTGAACCCCAGTAACACAGGAGCAAGTGTAGACTGTGCTAACAGCACTTCCGAGCTACAACTGGCGGTGTTGTAGCCCAGGGTCAAGGAGGATGTTTAAATACTATATCAAGTATTTTCCTTGTTACGTGTCAATTAAAAATGTCTATACTCCAAACAAGAGAAATATAAACTTTAGTACCATAAGATGATGATTTAACTTAAAAAAATATATGTAAATTAAAAATTTACAAACATAAACGCATACATTAACATGTTGAAAAGCAATGCAAACCACAATTAAAATAGGTTAAATAATCTGCTATACGGTTTAAAATAAAAGCATACAAGTACACATCAGAATCCATTAATGATGGGTAAGTAACAGTATGTACACCATTTTTATTGTGTAGACAATGAATGGCTGACTTAAAAACATAATCAGCATTACAAGTTTTCTTTGACATTCATAAAACTTTACATTTGGTGAATAATATAACTACAATTTTTAAAAAATATCTAAAATTTCCATCATGTAATACTGATAATATGTGCCAATCATTTATATTAACAAAACGAAAATTTAAAAAGTGCATAGTGCAGAGTGAAAACAATATTTATGCCTGACTGTGGACTTGCAAGCATGACAACGGATAGATAAGGTATATATAGATGAGACTGCATAGCCACAGATGGTGAATGGCGATGTAATACTGTACCTCAATAAAGTGTGCGTTACTACATCCTTTTTTTTATCTAGCTTTATAAAAGGTTACGTGCATGTATGGTTGCGCCTCTGTTTGGACGCACAGACTGGCTTCCTGCTGTGACGCGTTGGGTATTGGAGCGTCTGTACGTCTTATGACGCAGACTAACATTCACGGTGCGCATCGTTCATCATCGCAAGCGTACCGACAACACAAAGGCGTTGTCATGACTGCTTTACTCAGTAAACATGCACCTATGATGAAACATACACGCATGTACCCTATTACATAACAAGCTACAAGAAAAACGAGTGTGAGGTGTGACACAGCTGTTTTGTTAAGGTACAGTATTATATCGACATTGTACAGATGTCGCTATTCAGTCTGATAAATATATATCATTCACGTATTCTATCAGTTGTCGTTCTTTCAGCACCACTTACAGGTATATATTTTGCTATTGTGACTATGCACTATTGACTTTACCAAGGTAATGCATGATTTTTGTAAGCGATTATCATGTTTACATGAAGGACCTTTATGATATGGGCTGTTAACTTTCTAATCAAATATGTATTTTTTAAAATGACACAAATATAAGTAATGTTGAAGAGGACTATTCCTACATGCATTGTTTGCACAATATTACACGTGTACATCACGTCCCTTAATCAACATTGGATTATTATATTAACTTGTAAGCTTTTATTTCAAAGGCAAAAACACTGAAGTATAACCTTCGCACTGCAGCAGTTGTCAAAGTTCAACCCACATTATGCACTTCCAACATTGCAGCATTGGAGTCATCATGATGTGAGTTGGATTTGTCTAAGCTATGGAGTGACAAGGTTGACCATCAGTATCCTATAGCATAAGTAGGATTTTGTGTTTGCATTTGTTTTCGACATGTGCATATCTGTAATAATATGTCACATTTATTTTGTTACAGATTTGTGACAAAGACTAATCATTTTATGGTTTGAAAGTTGACGTTTCAAATGTTTATAGCTTAGAAATCAGGGTGTAGCCTCATATCTATGTGTAGCACTAGACACTTTGAGATGTCAGGTTTTTTTCACCATGATTAGGTAGCTAGCAGTAATTTTTGCCGGACACACAGCAGGGGAACAGCAGGCGTTACTGAACCCCACAAACACATCAGCGATTGTTTTCATCTGTGCATCTAACACTTCTGAGCAGCAACTGGCGCTGTTGAAGCCCAGGGTCAAGGAGGGTGTAGGCAGAGGCCTAGTATGAGACGTTTGAAGTTGAAGTTGTAGTTAGCAGCAGTAATTTTTGCCAGACACACAGCAGGGGAACAGCAGGCGTTACTGAACCCCACAAACACATCAGCGATTGTTTTCATCTGTGCATCTAACACTTCTGAGCACAACTGGCGCTGTTGAAGCCCAGGTCAAGGAGGGTGTAGGCAGAGGCCTAGTATGAGACGTTTGAAGTTGAAGTTGTAGTTAGCAGCAGTAATTTTTGCCAGACACACAGCAGGGGAACAGCAGGCGTTACTGAACCCCACAAACACATCAGCGATTGTTTTCATCTGTGCATCTAACACTTCTGAGCAGCAACTGGCGCTGTTGAAGCCCAGGTCAAGGAGGGTGTAGGCAGAGGCCTAGTATGAGACGTTTGAAGTTGAAGTTGTAGTTAGCAGCAGTAATTTTGCCAGACACACAGCAGGGGAACAGCAGGCGTTACTGAACCCCACAAACACATCAGCGATTGTTTTCATCTGTGCATCTAACACTTCTGAGCAGCAACTGGCGCTGTTGAAGCCCGGGGTCAAGGAGGGTGTAGGCAGGGGCCTAGTATGAGACGTTTGAAGTTGAAGTTGTAGTTAGCAGCAGTAATTTTTGCCAGACACACAGCAGGGGAACAGCAGGCGTTACTGAACCCCACAAACACATCAGCGATTGTTTTTCATCTGTGCATCTAACACTTCTGAGCAGCAACTGGCGCTGTTGAAGCCCAGGGTCAAGGAGGGTGTAGGCAGAGGCCTAGTATGAGACGTTTGAAGTGAAGTTGTAGTTAGCAGCAGTAATTTTTGCCAGACACACAGCGGGGGAACAGCAGGCGTTACTGAACCCCACAAACACATCAGCGATTGTTTTCATCTGTGCATCTAACACTTCTGAGCAGCAACTGGCGCTGTTGAAGCCCAGGGTCAAGGAGGGTGTAGCAGAGGCCTAGTATGAGACGTTTGAAGTTGAAGTTGTAGTTAGCAGCAGTAATTTTTGCCAGACACACAGCAGGGAACAGCAGGCGTTACTGAACCCCACAAACACATCAGCGATTGTTTTCATCTGTGCATCTAACACTTCTGAGCAGCAACTGGCGCTGTTGAAGCCCAGGGTCAAGGAGGGTGTAGGCAGAGGCCTAGTATGAGACGTTTGAAGTTGAAGTTGTAGTTAGCAGCAGTAATTTTTGCCAGACACACAGCAGGGGAACAGCAGGCGTTACTGAACCCCACAAACACATCAGCGATTGTTTTCATCTGTGCATCTAACACTTCTGAGCAGCAACTGGCGCTGTTGAAGCCCAGGGTCAAGGAGGGTGTAGGCAGAGGCCTAGTATGAGACGTTTGAAGTTGAAGTTGTAGTTAGCAGCAGTAATTTTTGCCAGACACACAGCAGGGGAACAGCAGGCGTTACTGAACCCCACAAACACATCAGCGATTGTTTTCATCTGTGCATCTAACACTTCTGAGCAGCAACTGGCGCTGTTGAAGCCCAGGGTCAAGGAGGGTGTAGGCAGAGGCCTAGTATGAGACGTTTGAAGTTGAAGTTGTAGTTAGCAGCAGTAATTTTTGCCAGACACACAGCAGGGGAACAGCAGGCGTTACTGAACCCCACAAACACATCAGCGATTGTTTTCATCTGTGCATCTAACACTTCTGAGCAGCAACTGGCGCTGTTGAAGCCCAGGGTCAAGGAGGGTGTAGGCACAAAATATTGACTTATTGCCTTGTTACGTGGCCATTGCAAATGTATGTACTTCAAACAAGAATAAATGAAGTTTTACTAGGACAATAAAATGATGAATTTTCAATTCCAAGAATAAAAAAATTTATACTTGAGAGTCCTCTGTGGTTGATACCGTTTAATGGCTACTGAAAATATGGTAACAAATTCAAAGCTTTCGAGACTACTCAGGTCTCTTCATCAGGCTAAGACTAAAAAAAAATGGAAGAATCACATATTTGTACACACAACAGACACAGGAATGGGTTTAAGACAAGTGAGGGAGGGACAAGTGAGGTAGACCGCCAAAAAATGAGAACAAGGATGAATTATCAGCGCCACACGATAAGACAAAAAATATAATGGATTTACCTGTGCAAAACACTTTTGTATGCCCGGTCATAGCATGATGGATATGGAATTACTGGTATTAAAATATAACTTCAAATATGAAAAGATACAAAGGTTTCAGAATATAACTCATCATGACCTTTGACACTGTTAGTGATGGAATGAATGATCACACGGATTTATGTCATTCTATATCAATTAAGGAATCTGCGCTCATGCCCTTCCAGGGGCATTAAACACATACGAACCCCCACAATCAGCGGTCATAAAACTGTTCTATCCTTATCTAGGAACTGTTCCCAGTAGTTAGGTGTCATGCCCTCTGTGATAATGACATTTTCTAATCGAACTTACTTGTCTTACCTATTGCACTATTCCTGTGTCCTGTTGGTGATAGAAATATGTGATGCTCATTTCTTGTTTTAGTTTTGCCTGTGAAGAGACGTGAGTACGCTCGAAAGCTTGCAATTTGTTCACCATCTTGTCATATCCATTCAAAGGTATCAACCACTGTGACTTAGTTAAAATATTTTTCTACATGGCTAACACGGTACGAAGATACAATGTTTCCTAAACTTCAATAATAAAAATAATATACACTGCAAATATAAACGCAAACACATGCCAACAAGAAATGGAACAACACACCACCCAAAAAATTGGTTACAAAATATGTGTTGTAAATTTAAGAATAAAAGTCCTATTTTGTATTTATGAATAATGCTTAAGGAACGCTATGTTAAACCATAACATAGTGAAGACAATGGATTTGTAATCGTCACTCATCATCATCATCATTGCAATTTAGATGTGACAGTCACAGACATTTCAATTATTTAAGTTAATAAAATCGTTACTTTGTACAGCATGTTATGACATGTCCAGCATGGACTCATCAATGTGATGACACAATAATTACGATAAAAAATACCGTATTTAAAAAAACATACATTTGACATTTAAGTGTGTGCCTGCAAGTGTAGGTGAAA